>AP026541.1:12400000-13000000 GCA_026075535.2 Tricholoma matsutake
ATCTGGGGGAGCTGGAAGCAATTTGACGACATGGAAGACGGGATGGAGTCTGGACATGGAGGCTGGGAGGCGTAGACGATAGGCATGTGTTCCAACGCACTTGACAATGGGGAAAGGTCCCAAGAAGCGATGAGCGAGTTTCTTGGATGGACGTGTAGTGGAGATGTCACTGGAGTCAAGATAAACTCGATCACCAACCTTGTACTGAGGGGTTGGGGAGTGGCGCTGGTTGTAAAATCGCGCCATGTCATCCTTCGCCTTTGCTAAGGCTGCCCTTGCCTCCTCCAAGCTATCCCTCATGCGTTCTGTGAACTCATTCACTGTCTCGATGTGTGAGGGAGTTTGGCGAGGTTCAAATCCCATGCGTGGATGTCGTCCAGTGTCTAAGAGGAAAGGGGTCTGTTGAGTGGAAGCATGGACATGGTTGTTGTACCCAAACTCGGCCAAAGGAAGGAGATCATCCCAATCGTCCTGGCGTTCATTGACAAAGAGGCGGATGTACTGCTCCAGTTCCTGGTTGACTCGCTCCGTCTGGCCATCAGTTTGTGGGTGATAAGCAGTTGAAGCGAGGAGTTTGATCCCCAGGAGTCGGTACAGCTCACGAGTGAACTCTGCCATGAACTGAGGGCCACGATCCGAGAGGAAGGCACCAGGAAGTCCATGTAACTTCCACACGTGGTGGAGGTAGAGTCGAGCGGCACCTAGGGCACTGACAGTGGTGTGAGTGGGAATGAAGTGAGCGCGTTTTCCCACTGAGTCAACTGTGCACATCACCGCATCAAACCCGTTTGACTCTGGCAATTCCACCACAAAGTCGACGCTGACGACATCCCAACGACTCTCTGGAACAGGAAGAGGGTGTAGCTCACCAATAGGCTTGCGACGAGGGACCTTGGTGCGTAAGCAAAGGTCACAAGTGCGACAATACTGACCAATGAGCCGTGACATTTGTGGCCACCAATAGTTCCGTGAGGTGAGCTCCAAGGTCTTCCAGCGTCCGGGGTGGCCAGCAATCTGTGAGTCATGGTGTTGGGATATGATGCGCCGGCGAAGGTCTGGGTCATTGGGAACATAGATGCGATCCCTGAAATACAACAAGTCCTCCTTTTCAGCCCACTCTGCCGCACGTAAGGAAAGGGTCGATCCCTTCCTCAGTTCTTTAACAGCTCGGGCGACAACATCCTCATGTAAACCGCTACGGTTTGCGTGACGAATGTCACGTAGAATGTCCCGCTCCTCGCCCTGGGGTACGATGCCTTCCAGTGCCCGAATGGTGAACAGGTCTGGCTGCAACAGCACAATGTTTTGGTTGTCGCCGCTGCCATCCCCATGGTCTGCACGTCGGGATAGGGCATCGGTCTTCCCCATGCTGCGACCCGGACGGTGGTGCAAGGAGAAGTCGAATCTAGATAGATACAGGGACCAACGAGCTTGACGACGGTTCAATTTCTTGGCCGTCATGAAGTACTCGAGGTTCTTGTGATCCGTCCAAATTTCCACCTTGTGTTGGGCACCCTCGAGGAAGTGTCGCCACTCCTCAAGCGCACGCATTATCGCCAACATCTCCTTGTCATGGATCTCGTAGTTTCTCTCTACAGCACTAAGGCTTTTGGAGTAGAACGCAACAGGATGCCACTTCTGGTCCTCCGGAGACTGCTGAGACAACACAGCGCCCGTCGCAAAGTCAGAACTGTCGGCTTCTACACGAAAAGGACGCGAATCGTCAGCAAAGGTAAGGATCGGAGCGGAAGTGACCATCTCCTTAAGCTTTTCGAACGCCTCCTGTTGTGCATTATCCCACCTCCATGCCTCCTTTCCTGTCAAGTCGAACAGCGGTCGTGCATGATGTGAGAAATCCTTGATAAAACGCCGATAAAAATTGATGAAGCCCAGGAAAGACTGCACCTCCTTCTTGTTCGTGGGCGTAGGCCAAGCTGTGACCCCATTTACCTTGATAGGATCCATCTCCACTTGACCCTCCGAGATAATCAGGCCGAGGTACTCGATCTTGGTCCTTTCGAACTCGCATTTGTCCTGACGAAGGTAGAGTTTGTACCGTCGAAGTCGCTCTAGGACGAGGCGCGTGATGCGACGGTGCTCTTCAACCGTGCGAGTGAAGATGAGGATGTCGTCGAGATAGATGCAGACAACGCCTTCGAGGATGAGGTCATGGAAGATGTCGTTCATCATGGTCTGAAAGGTGGCAGGGCTATTAGTAAGGCCAAAGAACATGACAAGCGGTTCAAAAAGACCACGGTTGGTACGAAAGGCTGCCTTCCACTCATCTCCCTCCTTTATCCTCACATTATTATAGCCCCAACGGACATCGAGCTTGGTGAAGTATCGGGCTCCACGGAGCTGGTTTACGAGTTCGGAGATGAGGGGTAGTGGGTATCGATTTTTGACCGTGATGTTGTTGAGTCTTCTGTAGTCTTGAACCGGTCGAAGTGAGCCATCCTTCTTCTTGACAAAGAAAAAGGGAGAGGCCATGGGTGACTTCGATGGTCGAATACGTCCAGAGGCCAGGTGCTCGTCGATGAACTGGTCAAGCTGCCGTTGTTCCTCCGGAGAGAGAGGATAGACCTTGCAGGATGAAGGGGTTGCGCCGGGGGTGAGTTCGATCGCGTGATCCCATGGCTTACGCGCAGGAAGAGAGTCGAATGACTCCTTGGAGAACACGTCTTCAAACTCATGGAGATGAGGGAGTAAGGAGTTAGTAGAGGATTTAGCAGCGTTGTTTTTGTGGAAGGCCTCGGCGAGGCGTTGGGATATGTTCGATGTGGCACACACCTCATGCGATGAGCGAATCGCAGTGTAGAAGATCCGATCACCCTCCTCCACTTCCTCTGGGTCCTCATCATCATCATCCGAGTCCGGCATTAGATCAGGAACCCCTTCCAATTCCACTTCAGGTATAGGCAGGGGTCCAGCACGACACTTCTGAGTTCGTCGTATTGCCGCCTTCTGTCCACGACGTTCTTGCCTGGCTTCTGTGAAACACGTCCGACAGCGGGATGGACATCGGCTCATGGTAACCTCCCCGGTGCGCCAGTCGACCTCTGGGTTATGGTCTCGAAGCCATGGATATCCCAAAATCGCCTTTTGCTTTCCTAATTGAGTGACAGCAAAAAGGGCACGCTCACTATGATCTTTGTAACGGAGAACCAGGTCTGCAACCTCTCGGATGGCACCAGCTTCATTTGGGGATCCATCCACGTTATATACAGGTATCGGACGTGAGAGTGAGCGAGTATTTAGACGATGTTGTTGTACCAGATGGGAATCGATGAAGAGACCAGTCGCACCAGAGTCCAGGAGCGCAGAAACACCGAGTATCTGTCCAGTGTCGGTCGTCTGCAGTTCGATGGCTAGGTTTAAGGAATGTGCAGAGGGAGTGGATGCCACAATATACTTGCGTGGTAGTTTACGCTCCCATGATTTAATTTTTGGACGTGGAGTAGAAGGAGAGATGGGGAGAGCAGGTACGTCTTTAGCCAACTTCGAAGGGTCAGAGAGGGGAGCAGTCACAGAAATGGATTCATTCTCCAGGGATTCAACTGACAAGACTTCAAAGCGGTTATGGACAGGCAGTGAGGGCGTACGATTCACTCGCTGCGAATAGGAAAATCCTGCTCCTCTACAACTTCCAGCTTAACCTCCTCTGCAACTTGATCCTTCGCTTCCTCAACATCTACAAGTGCCAACAGATCTTGCAGGAGTTCGTCTCGTCCCTCGGGGGTGAGCATGCGGATATCCTGACGATGGGGACACGCTCCAGCCCTGTGTCCAGGTTCCCCACAACGGTAGCAGAGATCCAACTTACGTGCACGGCTGCGGGCTGCATCAACATCCATTGGTACTGGGATATTGACGGCTGGTGTGGGAGTTTGACGAGCAGGAATGGGGTTAGGGCGGGGGAGGCTTCGATTGAAGGTGTAGGGTGTATGAGTGGTAATTGGAGCACGGAATGCAGCATTAAATGCCGCATTTGTGAGTCGGTTCTCGTCACAGAGTGAAGCAGCTTCATACCAAGCAAGGATATCATCGTCCGCTGGGCGCCCTTCCAACATCTGTGCAATCTGGTCCTGAATTTCTCGGTTGAGCCCCCGTCGGAACTTCACCACCACTGGTAACCCACTCCCATACCCTGCCATGTCCACCAAATCCTTGAACTCATCGATATAGTCGTCCACGGATCGACGTCCCTGGTGGTAAGTGGATGACTCAAGTCGTGTCACTGCTCGGTGGCGTTCATTGAGGGGGCAGAAGTGGCGTACGAACTCAGCTCGAAAGTCACCCCAAGTGGAGAAAGGTAGAGAACCGAGTTCTTTAGTTTGACGTAGGATACGGTCCACATAGAGATAGGCGCGTTCAGATTTCATGTATGTGAAGGCCCAATAAATTTTTGCAGCCTCATCGACGAATTGATGCGACTGGAGACTAATGTATAACTCACAGGAATTAAGGAATGCACGTCCCTGCGCACGTGCACCATTAAATTCGGCGGGGGGGGACGGTTTGATCTGGGCACGTTCCTTAGTGGACGCGTTTGGCAAAACATCGTTGTTGGGTGCGCTTGGAGTCGTGAAGGGGGAACTATTAGTCGTAGGGTTAGCCTGGAGGGTCCTAACGAAGTTTTCAATCGTAGATTTAAGCGAGTCGATTTGCGCGCGCATTCCGGAAACGTCGCTTTCAAGCGCGTCGAAGCGTTCTGATGCGTCCATGTCGCTAGGGAGCGCGTTTGGCGAAAATGGCGGCGCAATAAAGGCGAGAGTATCTGGAACGGTGTGTAGGGACTCTGTGGAGCTTTGGGAAGCGTCGTCCAGTCCGTACCTGCCTATTTTGGGCAGCGCGTTCGCGATTTTCGGGCCTTAGGGGAGAGTTTTCTACTATAAGGGCAACCTAAGCCTCTAGCAAAGGGAAATCCGAAGTTAAAATTATACTACATAATACAGGCATTGGGGGCGCACCTAGCAAAGGGAAATCCGAAGAGAAAACTCTAAGGATCCCCTTGCTGATGCCCAGTATATGTGAAGACGACAAAAATCAAATATAACCTAAAAATAGAAAAAGGCGGAGATAGGCGGATCAAGGCCGCCGAATGACATCATACCAAGGGGTATGTGTCGGAAGGGGTACTCCGCCTCTAAATATAAAAGTGTCAACATATACAAACATGATAGCAAGGGAAAATTAGTAATAAAATCCGGAAAAATCATAGAAAATGAAGAATAGAAGGAAATGAGGTGGGGAAAAATATGGGACGAACATAAAAAATAGGAAAAACACACAGGGCACCCCCTTAGTCCCCTTACAAAAGCACTATGCACAACAGGTCAGCCAAACTCAGATATTATTTAATTGCACATCATACACAACAGGTCAGCTGATCTCAGATATTGTGTAGCTGGCACTGCACATCGTAAACAACAGATCAGCTGAAATCATATATGGTGTAGCTGAGCATTGTGCACAACAGGTCAGCCAAACTCAGATAAATCATATATCATGTAACTGCACATTGTGTATAACAGGTCAGCCAAACTCAGATATTATTTAATTGCACATCACACACAACAGGTCGGCTGAACTCAGATATTGTGTAGCTGCACATTGTACACAACAGATCGGCTGAAATCATATATGTATAGCTGCACATTGTGCACCAAAGGTCAGCCCAACTCATCTATTATTTATCACCTAATCTCAGATATTGTGTAGCTGCACATCATACACAATGAATTGGCTGAGATCATACATTATTTGGCTGCACATTGTACACAACAGGTCAGCCAAACTTGGATGTTGCATAGTTCTAGGCAGATAAGATAAGCAAAGATCAGAGAGTGTGGCTGGAGTTTTGAATTGTAACTGATAGTTCTGCCATGGTAACTACTCATGTAGATGAAGTGCAGTCAACATTTTGTATTGTAGGTAGTCAAGTAGATGAATAACATAGCAAATATTTCAGAAAGTATGATCAGAGTTGTGAATTGTAACTGATAATCTGCCAGTGGAACTAGTCAAAAAGTGCAGCCAAATTTTTGAATTGGAAGAAAACACATAGGTGAATGATGAAGGCAATGTATCAAAAGATTCAAAATTTGTGTCTGGAAATTTTGAGTTGAAACACATAATGCAGTCAGTGTAAGTAGTCATGTATATGAATAATAATGCCATGGACTCAAAATGTGCAGCCAGAGATTTAAGCTCTAACTTATAAATTGGCAAGCATAGCTGATCATGTTGATGGATATGGATTGAAAAAGTGTGGCTGGGGTTTTGAGCTGTGACTCATAACTCAGGCAGTTTAACTAGTCATGTAGATGAATAAGATATCCCAGAAGTCAAAAAGTGCAGCCAGAGTATTAGGTTGTGACATATAATTCAGCCAGTGAAACTGGTCATGTAGATGAATAACATAGCCATGGACTGAAAAGGTGCAGCTGGAGTTTTGAGGTGTAACTGATGATTCAGCCAGTGTAACTAGTCATGCAGATGAATAACCTAGCCATGGATTCAAAAAGTGCAGCCAGGTTTTGAGTAGTAACTTAAAATTCAGGCAGATAACATATCCATAGATTCAAAAAGTGTGGCCAGAGTTTTGGATTGTAAATTAAACCTTGATAGGCCAGGAGTGTACCAGTCGTAAATGTGGGTAGGCAGTAACACCAGCCAGGGTGTATGTGTGGTGGTGGTAACACCAGGTGGGTATGTGTGTACTAAGGCAAGGCAGGGGTAGGGGTATACCCTTGTGTTTTGGGGCTAAGGGTATCAGGGGTAAGGGTAGGGGTTTGGAAGTTCATACCCTTGCATACCCCTGTACCCTTACTAAGGGTACAGGGGTATGCCAGGGGTATGCTTATGTAAGAATATCTTCAGCTACAAAGACTCATATTCAAGATTTTCATCAATTAAATTCAGATTTTGGGATTGTCAAACATGATAATGGCTTTCATATGTTAATAAGAGGTATTAATATGTGATATTAATAGTAAATACAATAGTTATCAACACTTTTCAAATGAATTCTGCTCCAAATATGTTGATTTTGTGCCAAACCCTTGTACCCTTGACAAACCCTCCCATACCCTTGGCAACCCTGATATGTTTCAGGGTAGAGTAGGGGTAAGGGTATGAGATTTGACACCCAGGGGTAACCCCTCCCTTGCCCTAGTGTGTACAGTGGTGGTAACACTGGCTGGGTGGAGGTCATCAGTGGTGTGTGTTAAGAACTGATCCTGAGAGCACGTCAGAATCTGGTTGGACCCTGCAGATGTTGACAGCAGAAGGTTGTCAGGTTGTAGTGGATTCTGTGGAAGGGGAAATGGAAAGGACTTGGCTTCAACTTATAAGAAGTTGCACCCTTCACCTCGTCTGGTGTCCTAATTTCAAGATGAAGGTTTGGAGGTAGGTGCAGTTAGGTGCGGGAAGTGTGGGAAAGGAGTATGGAGAGACCAGAACTTTGGAGGGGGAAACTAGAGGTCAAGTCAGATGAAGTTCAGACTCTTAGAGAACAGAGGTAGGAGTAGAACAAATTAGATTGGCAGGTTGAGTAGAGTTTATGTTGAATCTTAATCGAGTCTTTGTCGATATACAAACTGAGGAATACAAGTCGAAACTAACTAAGCTTAAATACTGGGGTACAGAATCGGAGCAGAACATCTCAGTAACTGTGGCAGTGTCTTGACTGCGTAAATAAATTCCTTAGTGGGGGCCACACAGGAGTCTGTAGTCGAATTTGCAAAAGAGATGGCAGCCTTGAGAAGGCAGCTGTGGGAGCTGTACAAGGCGGCCTGATGCACAGCGGTGTGGGCAGTGCAAGGCAGCCGGGAATGAAAGTGGAAAAGGGTCGGACAGTTGTGGGTTCCGATTGGGCAAGGAATGGTTCTTGACAGTGTGTTGCAGTGGTGTGGTGTGGGCAATGTTCTGTTTTGATGTTGTGAGGCTGTAGGGGCAGACTTATATTTATTTCCCAAGATACCAAAAAACATGGCTCGAGCTGTGGCAACAGTATGCCTGAGTTTTAAATTGGAGCTGATCATTTTGCCAGTGTCATGGTAATAATTCAAGTAGTTGAATAGGATAGCCAAGGATTCAAAAAGTGCAGCCAGGGTTTTGAATTGGTGGTGATCATGTTGGCAGAGTAACAATTCCACTAGAGCCAAGGATTCAAAAGTGTGGCCAGAGTTGTGAATTGCAACTAGTTATTATGCCACTGCACCTGGTCAACAATATAGCAAGGTGCCAAGGATTCAAAACTGCTGCTGGGGTTTTAAATTGTAACTAATCATTCTGCAAGTGTAACTGGTCAACTTGAGGTTGAATAACATAGCCAAGGGAAAGGGTGCAGCCAGAGCTTAGAATTGTAGTTAATCAGCCAGATATAATGAATAACAGATGGGCCAAGCCTTGCAGTTATATGCTACACATTGTACACAGCAGGTCAGCCAAGTTCAAATATTATAACTTGCACATTGAAGTCAGCCAAGTTCAAATACCATAAACTGCACATAATAGAGAACAGTTTGCCTGAATTCAAACATTATTCACTGCACATAGTAGACAACGGTGTGACCAAGTCCAAATATTATAATTTGCACATCGTACACAACAAGTCAGCTGAGTTCAAATACCCATAAATGTACACAACAGTTTGACTGAGTCCAAATATTAAATATTATGAACTGCCCATTGTAGAGAACAGTTTGACTAGGTTCAAATACCAAATGGGGCATTGTAGACAATGGTTTGACTGAGTTCAAATAATGTGAGCTGGCCATTGTAGACAACAGTTTGACCAAGTCCAAATATCATTAGCAGGACATGATACACAACAAGCTGGCCAAGTTCAAATCCCATAAAGGGGGGACTGTAGACAATGGTTCCACTGAGTTCAAATATTATCAGCTGGATATCATACACAACTGGCCAGCTGGGTTAAAATATTATTAGCCGCATATTGTACACAACAGGTTGGTCGACCTCAAATATTGTGAGTTGCACATTGTACAACAGTTTGTCCAAACTCAGCATTTATCAGCTGGATATTGTACACAACTGGCATGCTGGGTTAAAATATTATTAGCTGCAAATTGTACACAACAGGTTGGCCAAACTCAGCATTTATCAGCTGGATATTGAACACAACAGGTTGGCCAAACTGAGCATTGATCAGCTGGATATCGTACACAACTGGCCAGCTGGGTTAAAATATTATTAGCTGCATATTGTACACAACAGGTTGGTTGACCTCAAATATTATGAGTTGCACATTGTATGACAACAGGTTGGCTGAACTCAGCATTTATCAGCTGGATATCATACACAACTGGCCAGCTGGGTTAAAATATTATTAGCTGCACATTGTACACAACAGGTCAGTTGACCTCAAATATTATGAATTGGACATTGAACACAGCAGGTCAGCTGAACTCCGCACATATCAGCTGGATATTGTACACAACTGGCTGGCTGGGTTAAAATATTATTAGCAGCACATTGTACACAACAAGTTGGCCGAGTTCAAATACCATGAACTGCCCATTGTAGACAATGGTTTGACTGAGTTCAAATATTGTTTAGCTATTGTGGACAACAAACTGAGTCCAAATACTATGAGCTGCACATCATACAAAACAAGTCAGCTGAGTTCAATTACCATAAACTGCACATTGTAGAAATGATTCAACTGAGTTCAAATAATGTTAGCTGGTCATTGTAGACAACAGTTCAACCGACTCCAAATATTATCTGCAGCCCATCATACACAACAAGCCAGCCAAGTTCAAATACCATAAACTCCACATTGTAGACAACAGTTTGACCAAGTTCAAAAATATTCAGCTGGACATCATAGACAATGATTTGACCATGTTCAAATATTGTTAGCTGGTCATTGTAGACAACAACAGTTTGACCGAGTCCAAATATTATTAGCTGCAAAATCATGCACAACAAGCTGGTCGAGTTCAAATATCATGAACTGCATCTCATAGAGAACAGTTTGACTGAGTTCAAATACCATATACTGCACATTATTTACAACAATTTGACCAAGTTCAAATAATGTTAGCTGAGAGTTCGACCAAGTTCAATATGCAGTTGATAATGTTTGAACTCAGCTGACTTATTGTGTATGATGTGCATCTAATAATATTTGGACTTGGTTGAACTGTTGTCTACAATTGCCAGCCATCAATATTTGAACTTGGTTGAACTGTTGTCTAAGATGCTAACATTATTTGAACTCAGTCAAACCGTTGGATGCCCCAATTATGGTATTTGAACTTGGTCAAGCTGTTCTCTGCGAGGTGTCATTCATAATATTTGAACTCGGCCAACTTATTGCATACAATGGAAGCTAATAATATTGGGACTCAATCTAACTGTAGTCTACAATGGCTAGCTAACAATATTTGAACTCAGTCAAACTGTTGTCTACGATACCCTGTTTATGGTATTTGAACTTGGCCCAACTGTTCTCTACCATGCCCCATTCATAACACTTGAACTTGGCTGGTTGGTTGTGTACTAATCCTATTTGGACTCAGTTGAATTTTTGTCTAAAATGTCCTGCTAACAATATTTGAACTTGGTCAAACTGTTGTCTATGATGTGCAGTTTACGGTATTGGAACTCGGCTGACCTGTTGTGTACAATGTGCAGCGAGTAAGCTATTCTTGAAGTCACACAGATGCCAAACTGCTACCAAATGCTGTTATCTATGCTGGACATCATCTTAACCGACATACCTCCACCCCACCAAGCCCACATTGTTATATATAACACTGAATGTTTCCTCAAAAACCAGGGCCATATTGTCTTACCTATCAAAGTGTTAGCAAACATTATAAAGTTTTTGAGCTTGTTTTGAGCTACAAGCACACAACCCAAGTTAGTAGGATGAACCCCAATGTAACTTCAGTGTTTGCCATGCACAGGAACACGCTTCTGGTTGCAGTGCATTACGGTTACCAATTTGTATTTGCCTGTATGTGCACCTCCCAGTAAATAGTGTACAACCCATCCAACATGGAATATAAATGTAATGTATACCTGAGGGAACCCCTGGTGTATTCTCTCAGGAATCCCATGGTCACTCTGTGTGTGATAGGCTAAGGCAATGTAGCCATTTCATAATATCCATACTCCATGCTAGCTGCACTGTCCACAACCCCTCTCATCTTGTAGTAAGCAAAGGCCCAGTAGAATAGGTGAAATTAGAACTGGGTGCTTCTGCCCTTTTTTGTACTGGGTCTTCCTAACACATTTATCTTTACTAGCTGCTTACCACAAACATCAAGTTCCAACCTCAAGCTCAAGCTAGTTTAAAAGTGTTGCTTATTAGTTGCTTTTTGGTGTATATACTTTGAGATCTTCTCGCTCAACCAATTATTGCTATTTTGGGATGGCCTGGCTGTCCTATATCATGCATGTCTCAACAGGCCCATTCTATTGGCCCTTGCTGCATATGTATACAACTTCGACCAAGATTGGAATGGTTGAATAGTCTCATATGTCACATCATGCAACCAGGGTGAGTTTTCCAACTTAGAAGTGTGTTAACTGCACAAACCTGAGCTTTGACATTACACAGGTCAGCTGACAAGTTGTGGAAGTCTGGTGTGTTTTCATCTTCCCAATGTATTCACTGTTCATTCACCCACAGACAATAACAGGAATAACAGGAACATCAGTTGAGCAGTTCTGTAAATTGGCTGTTTTCCAGCTTCAAAGCATTCACTGCACAACTTAGACCTTACCCAGAGATGTCAGCTGACATATGATTGAAATCTGGTGTTTGTTCAAACTACCAATATATTCACTATGTTCAAGTTTGTCCACCCATATGATATAATGTTGTCTTCAGTCAAGCAGTTCTCAGCGTGGCTACTTTTCCCAACTTAGAAGTGTTCAATGCAGAATCCAATATAACTTTGGGGGACAGTGGACACATTGTCTAGCTAAGGTGAAGGATGCTCATCAATATATGCATCAATGGCACATTATGAAGCAGTTAGCAGCCCAAAGCACACATTCTTACACCAAGACAGACTGACAGACCCACCAACACATCATCTTGGCTACTTGATGATATTGAGGATCTCACAGGCATAGTGCCATCCCCATGTGCCATCAAATAAATAAAAGCAGATGGAGGTATGGAGCAACATGGCTGGTCCTGATTAAAAAATGAAAGGTTCAAAAGCTGGTGGCTGGGATAAAGCACTCGGCTGACTTACTTGCCTCCTGTGGGCTGGAGTAGGGTGTGGGCACACTACTCCAGGTAGTCATGTGACTGTGTAGGCAGTAGGTAGGCATGCATGTACATAGAGTCCTTTTGTGATCACTATCACTGCCCCTGCCATAGCTAGGGCATGGCATGGGTAACCCTCAGGTATATTTTCTTATACCCCTACCCATACCCATGAACACCATACCTGCATGGGTAGGTTTTTGGGGGTTACCCATGGTTATTCATGGGTATTGATATTTTTCATTATATTTGATAGGAAAAGATGTTTGCATCTTCTCACGGGGGGTAAACCCGCGAGTCATGTCACCCTGACTTGCGGATATGTCATCAAAAAGTACCCCTGCATTTTTTACTGTTATTTTTCATGATATTTGATAGACATTTGCTGAAAAAGATGTTTGCATCTCATCACAGGGGGTAAACCCGTGAGTCAGGTCACCATGACTCATGGGTTTTTCTCATGATATGTCAAAAAAAGTTGAAATCTCAACACAGATGATCACTCACCTGACCAAAAACTGGGTACCAGCATACCCGCACATACCCGTAACACCATGGAAAAGGGTACAGTGTTGCCCAGGTATGGCAATCCCATACCCGTACCCATACCTGTGCATACCTGTGACCAGAAACACATGGTGTTACCTGTACCTGTGCCATGCCCTAGCCATAGCTATAGGCAGGAGACTCACTATGTCTCCATCTTGGTGATGAGAGTGTGATTCAATGCACCTCTTTGGTCTATTTTCAGCATTCTAGCTTTTGATTCTTGCGAGCCATGTCATATGGTGCCAAGTTCACATCTACATCTGCTTCTTATTTTTTGCTCTTGAGTCTTCAGTTTCAGCACCCAGCTATAGTACCAGAACCTCAGTCTGTTAGGAAACCACCCCATTACCTAATAAAATTTCATTTTATTTATTATGTTGAATTACGCTACATGACGCCAAATGATGCTACACTTTGATAGCATGAGAATTTTATTTTGCACGCATCAAAATGTACGTGCATGTATGAGTGCATCGGTAACAACAATGTACAATATGTGTAACATAGTATATAAACCCTAAATATATGCCTAGGGGACCCTAGTTGTGTTCTCTTAGGTATTCCACCTACATTTTCAGTGTGAAAGGCCTATCTCAACAAACTCACCTATTAATAACCCCTTGCATCAAAACCATCAATTCCCCCATCACGAGCATGGATCCCGCCCCCTTCTTGTAGAGAGAACCCGCACGGTCTTAGCTAGCAGATAGTGGGTGTCGCCCTAACAGAAGAACACAACTACCCATATCAGTGTGCCTTCTCTTACTTGTGCATACGTCATTGTTTCACTGCACCACATCCAATTACTCATCCTTTTGGCATGAGCTGGAAGTACTTGTATATACGTAATCTACCTTTTCTTTCGTAAGCCGACACCAGGCCTTGCCTTACATTGCGACTGCCAGTGATTGAGAGGCAGCACTCATCATTAGGACAGCTGCAACAAGACAACTGATTGGATCTGGTTTAGTTACAATTTACATTACTCTATTCGGATGACTATTTTAGTTACAAGCCGAATTCAGCAATATTTCCGAGATCAGGCACTGTTGGAAGGGTTATTGATCCGAAGTGTCAAAATAGGCGCCCGACGAATGACGAACCATTGATGAACCTCGACGAACCTTATCACATGACCCATAAACATTTGGAGATGTCTCGAAGAAATTTTTTTTTTTTTGAATTTGCTGAAGAAGTGATTCATCACAGATTCTACAATTATGTCTGAACCTTCAACTTCTAATCCCGGTCCTAATCCTGTTCCCATACCAGCACTAGAGGCGAAAATTGATGCGCTCACAGCGCAAATGTCGCAATTAGTGTCAGTATTGGCAGCATCACAGCCCAGACAAGCGGAAGTACAGCCAGAGACGATAGGAGAAAGAGATGATGAGATGGAGGAGATGGTGGAGTGGATATTGCAGGAGGATGAGACAGCAGAGAAATCCGGAAATGGAAAAGTGCGCTTACCTAAGTATGGGCCCCCGCAAATCTTTGATGGTACCATGGAGAATACAAAATTCTTCATCAGCTCTATAGTATTGTACATCCATGGGAGGAAGCCAGAGTTTCATACAGCTGAGTCTAGGATTATGTTTGCTCTCTCATACATTCAGGGGGGGGAAAGCACAGTTCTGGAGAAACAAGGCTATTAATCAAATTGCCATGGGAAATAAACCATTTGCAACCTTCAAGGAATTTCTGGAGAGATTGGATGCACAGTTTGGAGACCCTAATCCAAAGGCGACAGCCAATGCTAAATTAAAAACCATGTGCCAAGGTTCCTTAACGGCGGATGAACTTATTTTGCAGTTCAAAGCAGAAGCTTCACAAATGGACATGGGAGAAGCCGCGTTGGTAGAGTTTTTGAAAGCAGGATTAAATCCCTCTTTATTCAAGTCTATCTACCGACTACCTTCTATGCCAGAGAAGTTGGACGAGTGGTATAATTGGGCAATGCACCTTGACTGGCAATATCGGCAGGAACAGGCGGAGTCAAAGTTGATGTATGGAAGTAGTAAATTTGGAAAGTCATCTGGAGGAAAGTCCGAGAAAGAAAAGGCACCTCAGGCGCAAGCTCCAAGGGCACAGCCACCAGCCATGGCAGTGACACCTATAGTTATGGAGTCAGCAGCACCAGCAGAGGCAATGGAGGTTGATCAAGCAGGGAGATGAGCCCCACTTAAATGTTTTAACTGTGGGCAGTTAGGACACATTTCTAGGAATTGTAGGCAGAAAAGAAAGATTAGGGAAGCTACAATCGAGGAAGTGAAGCCGGAGGAAGGCAGGCAGAAGAATTTTGTGGAAGAGTCCCAGTGAAGGTTTCCCCATTGGTGACCCAGAATCACTACAATGTATTAGTATCTGAGGAAACCCAGAGTAAATCAGAAAAGAAAATCAAGGAGGAGTACAACTGTTACAAATCATGTGACCAAGAAAATTGCTGAGCACTATTTCTGAAAACCCCTAAATTCTTTATTTGCTCTGTGCAAATAGAACCTGAAATCACCTTGACTGTGGGATTGAAGACAGTGGACACGCATGCAGCTATTGATGTGGAAGTGTTGCTTGATAGTGGTGCTACAGGATTATTTATTAATCGATCCTTAATTACCAGAAACGGTATTAACACATGCAAGCTGGTGCAACCTATAATGGTGTACAATATTGATGGAACAGTCAATCATGGAGGAACTATCAAGGAGGAGGTGACTATGGTACTAAAGTATCAGGAGCATCAGGAGTGAGCTGTATTCAAAGGGTGCGATCTTGGGAAAACCAATCTAATAATAGGATGTCCGTGGTTACGGAAGCATAATCCTGAAATTGATTGGAAAACTGGGAAAGTACAATTGACTCGTTGTCCTAAGGAATGTGATGTGTATGGGAGGAAGATAAAGAAGGAAAAAAGGAAAAAGAAAGAGAAAGAACATCCGAGCAAGTATTCTGTTATGATGGAGGAAGTGGAGGATGAGGAAATGCCAAATGGGGAAGTTCCGATCATGATCGAGAAAGATGAGCAGAAGCAAACCTTTAGAACAATTCGTGGAGGACAGTCATGGGACAAGAATATCGTGAAGGTGGAGAAGCCAGTGGAGGAATGGGTGCCAAAAGTGTATCATGAACATCTGTCAGTGTTCCAGAAGAAGGAGTCTGAGCAAATGCCAGTGTGGAAGCCATGGGATCATGTGATTGAGATAAAGCCAGGGTTTGTGCCAAAGAAGTCGAAGGTATATCCTTTATCTCCAATGGAACAAGAAGAAGTGGATGGGTTCCTGAAGGAGCAATTGCGCAAAGGATACATACGACCTTCGAAATCACTGCAGACGTCACCAATATTCTTCGTGCCAAAGAAAGCCAAAGGAAGAGGATGTGTACAGATTATAGGTATTTGAATGAGTGGACAGTGAAGAACACGTACCCCCTGCCATTGATCTCAGAAATAATTGACAAGGTGGGAAAAGCCAAGGTCTTTACAAAATTGGATTTACTATGGGGATACAACAATGTACGAATAAAGAAAGGAGATGAGTGGAAGGCAGCATTTGCCATGCATTGAGGATCCTTTGAGCCGCATGTCATGTTTTTTGGGATGACTAATAGTCCCCCGACCTTTCAAAATATGATGAACGACATTTTCAAGGATGTAATAGACAAATGTGTGGTAATAATATTTATTGACAACATTCTGATATTCACGGAGGATGAAGAGAATCATGAGGCAATAGTACAGGAGGTGTTATGGAGGTTGGTGGAGAATGATCTATTTTTGAAACCAGAGAAGTGTGTTTGGGGCAAGCAAGATTGAGTTCCTAGGATTATTGATTGGCCCTGACGGGATCAAAATGGATCCAATCAAGATACAGGTGATCACAGATTGGCCTGCGCCCACCCATGTCAAGGAGGTTCAAGCCTTCTTGGGACTCGCAAATTATTATCATCGCTTTGTGCACAATTTTTCTAAAATTGCCACACCCTTACATAACCTTACATGAAAAGGAGTAGTATGGAGGTGGGGAGAGCAGCAGCAGACAGCATTTGAGGAGTTGAAGAGGAAGTTTGTGGAGGGACCAATATTAGCCCCAGTAGATTTCACACACCCTTTGCGAGTGGAATCCGATGCATCTTATTTTGCTACTGGAGTGGTATTATCAATGCTGTGCGAAGATGACAAATGGCATCCTTGTGCATCCTTGTCAAAAGGGTTGAATGATGTGGAGAGGAATTATGATGTGCATGACAAAGAGATGTTGGGGATAATATGAGCATTGGAGGCGTGGAGGCATTATTTGGAGGGATGTACGCATGAGATTGAGATCTGGACAGATCATCAAAATCTGCAATACTTCATGTCTGCTAAAAAGCTTAATTGCCAGCAAGCACATTGGGCACTATTCCTATCACGTTTCAACTTTCACTTGGTCCACAAAGTGGGAAGCTTAATGAGGAAAGCAGATGCATTATCCAGACGTATTGATCATAAAAGGGGGGTGGAGGAGGACAATAAAAATGTTACCTTACTCAAACTCGAATACTTTCGGATTTGCGCTATGCGTCAAGGGCATCTATTAATAGATAGCTTGGAAATGGAAATGTTGTCTAAAATTAGACAATGTTTGGAAATGGACGATGAAGTAGTGGAAGCCGTGAAAGCTCTGAAGGGAGAGAAGAAAGGTAATATCAAAGGAGATGAATGGGCTGAGGAACAAGGGTTGGTGTTGTTTCGAGGAAAAGTGTATGTACCGAAGGATCAGGATTTGCAAAGGGAGATCGTCCAGTTACATCACAATATGCCAATTGCCAGACACCCAGGAAGATGGAAGATGTTGGAATTAGTAATGAGAAATTATTGGTGGCCCGGAATTTTGAAGTATGTGTTGGGGTATGTGGATGGATGTGATACGTGCATGAGGGGGAAGAAATTTCCAGAGAAACCTGCAGGAAAATTAATGCCGAACCCTATACCTAAAGTGCCGTGGCGAGATATATCTGTGGATTTTATTACCGGATTACCCGAGGCTCAAGGGTACGATGCAATATTCATAGTATGCGACCGCTTTACAAAGGAGGTCCATATTATTCCTACTACTACAGAAACCTCATCATTGAGCTTGGCACGCCTCTATCTAAATCAGGTATGGCGGTTACATGGGTTACCAGATACCGTTATCTCTGATCGCGGACCACAATTTGCTTCCACGTTTATGCAAGAACTAAACAACATATTGGGAATTCAAACTAAATTATCTATGGCATATCACCTGCAGACTGATGGGCAGACAGAGAGAATGAATCAGGAGTTGGAGCAGTACCTACGTATGTTTGTCAACTACCGACAAACCGACTGGCCCAAATGGTTGGCAATTGCTGAATTTTCCCACAATAACAAATTCCATTCAGCTACTCATATGTCACCCTTTTTCGCAAATTATGGATATCATCCTCGCATGGGAGTAGAACCCAGAAGGGAAGTCAAAGTACAGTCGGTAGAAGACTTTGTATCTAAGATGCGAAAGGTACAAGAGGAAGCAGAGGCGGCATTGAAGAAAGCATGTGATGACATGATGCAACACGCAGATTGTACTCGAGCACATGCTCCAGAGTACAAAGTTGGTGACTTGGTATGGCTAAGTACCAAGGACCTGAATATTCCATGACCTTCAAGGAAACTTACGGAAAAACAAGTTGGCCCATATGCAATCTCTAAAGTAATCTCGCCTAATGCGGTAGTGCTAAAATTACCCTGATCATTCAAGATTGATCCCGAGATTAATGTATCCCACCTACGCCCTTACCGCCCGCCCACTATTCCTGGCCAACAAACTACTCTGCAACCTCTGATAATAGTAGAAGGTGCTCCAGAATAAATAGTTGAAGAAATTCTAGACTCACGTCTTTGACGGAACAAATTGGAGTTCTTAATAAAGTGGAAAAACTATACCAACAAAAATAATTTGTGGGAACCCAAAGAGAATTGTAAGCGAGTGCGTAATGCAATCACCCAATTCTTTAAACGTAATCTGAATGCTCCACATTGCATTGCAAGAATGGTGTATGAGGGGATGAAATTCCGGCCTTACCAAAATTTCACAGAGGGGACAAACATAATATTTTCTTGCCTGGAAGTCGAGGCATAAAAAGGGGGGTAATGTTAGGAAACCACCCCATTACCTAATAAAATTTCATTTTATTTATTATGTCAAATTACGCTACATGACGCCAAATGATGCTACACTTTGATAGCATGAGAATTTTATTTCACATGCATCAAAATGTATGTGCATGTATGAGTGCGTCGGTAACAACAATGTACAATATGTGTAACATAGTATATAAACCCTAAATATATGCCTAGGGGACCCTAGTTGTGTTCTCTTAGGTATTCCACCTATGTTTTTGGCGTGAAAGGCCTATCTCAACAAACTCACCTATTAATAACCCCTCGCATCAAAACCATCAATTCCCCCATCATGAGCGCGGATCCCGCCCCCTTCTTGTAGAGAGAACCCACACGGTCTTAGCTAGCAGATAGTGGGTGTCACCCTAACACAGTCTTGCAGAACCCCAGTACACCAGTCACATGGAACCCAGCACCAGCCTCTCAGTTTATTCCTTTCTCAGTTCCTCTACTTAGCAATGCCAGGCCCAGGACAAAGGGCAAACAAAGCCAAAAGAAGAAATGGTGTGCGAACACACCCAGTTTAAATGAAAACATGGCAGCTGTCAACCCTGTAATGATGGCACTGAGCACAACTACTCCAAATGCGAAAATGGCCACCTTAGCAACACTGCCACATAGTGTGGCTACCACTGCAGCAGAACCCACAGACAAAACAGCACAAGAAATTGGCACATATACAGTTAAACTACCAGCTATGACAACCAATACAGCAACCAATACAGCAAACACCACTGCAGTCAATGCAAATGACACCAGCAACACAACATGTGTCAACATAGCCACATTGTCAACAAATGATGAAACCTCGCAACCACTACTGTTCACCTACAGTCACAAAGAAGTACGGCAACTACTGGAGGATGCAAGGCTTGATGGATGGGAGGAAGGATACAAGGAAGCAGGTAAAAAGTTGATGGAGGGCTAGAGTTCTTTACACTCCCCCACCTAATCCAAGTGGAATCTGAATGGAATCTGAGTTGTCCACACAGAATCTGAACTGTCCACTCAGACTGTCCTAGCAATTGATTTGGCAGAATTGCCAGCCAAATTTCTGTTCCAAGTCTGAGCTGAGTCCAAGTTCAGTCTGTGCAGAATCCTAGCAGAGAGCTAGGACTTGGATTTGCAAGGTAGGATTCTGTTCAGACTCTGCACAGAATGATGCAGAAATGGTAGGACAAGTCCAAGCAGTCCAAGCAGTCCAAGCAGTCCAAGCTCGCCTACCCCCATTTATGTAACCTGTAAGCACACACATTAAACCACTAAACCACAGAGGCTTAGGAAGGTATGTACATACTTTACCTACGTGCTATTTCTAGTGGCTGTGCAATGACAAACACATGCACAGGCCACGTCATCACTGCCAATGCACACTATCACCACCTCACCACCACCACTGCTGACACTGCCACCTGCCACCACCACCAAATGCCTCCCACCACCATCAACAGCTGCAAACACTGCCCCCATGCCCATTCATCAACAGCAAACAACAAACTGCATGGCCACAAGAGTGCCACATCACATGCAGATTGACATGTCAACAGCTGGGGACATGTGTTGAGGGGCCACAATGTAAACTAAGTATTCTTTTTGTTCTTTTTGAAGTTCTAACAAGTTTTTTCTGTTATTTTTGAATTTTAGGTTATCTACTACTTTTACAATGACAATGTGCAATGTATGGCCCCCCCTCCCTGTCCAAATGGGGTGTGATGGGTTTTTTTAGAGATAGGAATACACTAGCAGGAGGCTGGGGTAGGGGATAACCATGAGGTACACACGTAAAATGCCCCTGACCCCACTGTAACCACTAACCACCCCACCACCTCTCGAAACAGGTAACACTGCTGCCACAATGGCAGGATGGTGTAACAAGACCCACCACCAATGACCCAACCCCCTCAGGACCATGACTAGGGCCAGGTGACACTGACAACCAACACCCCAACACCAACAGTGGACAAACACGATGGCACCAATGCAAGTGAGAACAGCACTAAGGATGGGGGACAACAAGAATGGTGGGCCCACAACCACAAAGAAGGGGACGACAGTGGGAACACCACTGATGCCAGCAGGGGGCACAACTGGCAAACAGTGACAGAACCAGGACGACAATGACTACAGGAATGACAAATAGTGTTTCAAGGTCCAGTCTTTTGTTGTTTTGCAGTATCTCAGCAATGATTGGATGAAATCATTTTGTGAAAGAGAGGACCCCCCATTATTTTCACTTCTCTATCCATGATTAAATTTTGTGATTATATTGACAATCACTGACCAGAATCCTTATGTTCCAGAGATGGCCCCCTTGCCTTTGGCCAGATCTATCTGCTCAAATATTTTCATGATTTTATCTTATTGTTTGAGATAGTAGGAGGCAGTTTAAATTTTAAAAGATTGCAAAAGACTGCAACTCAACTGGACTTCAAAACACTAATGACAAAGACTGCCCAGATGGTGAGAATGGCGAGGACAGGACACAACAACAAGGGAGGTGCAGATGGCAAGCACAACCTGGGAAGGACAACAACAATGGGGACAGGGATGGGGACAACAACAACAACCAAGGGGGAAGGGGGAAGAGGGAAGGGGGAAGGGGAGGAGAGACAGACTCCACCGCCTCACTCTCCAGTGAGGCAGCAGCCTTCCATAATTAGTAGCCACCCCCTCTACAATAGGGGGGGTTTATTTTTGTATAGCCATTGCTCGAAGGAAGCGACAAGCTTTCTGTTCTTGTTACCTTATCATATGTAATTAGTCAATAAATAACATCAATTATATAGATTTACACTGCATATTTGGCAGAGTGGTAAAATTGTCAGTTGTCACATGGTTGCATCATGAGGTTGCTGATTTGAATCCCTCTTGTGTCTTATATTTTATAGGGACTTGGTCAAAAATCCATGAAGTCCCACAGCTGGCTCAGACTGAGCTCAGACTGCTAGGACTTTACTCAGAAATTGATTGTGAATTCACTCAGAACAAGCAGCTGCTCGGAGTCTGAGCATTCCATGCAGACAACTTGAACTGAGCTCAGACTGAGCTCAGACTTTGCTAGGATTCTGTGTGGATTCCTAGCATTCCACTCAGACAGCTCGGACTCTGAATGTACTAGGTGGGGGAGTGTAAATTCCAGGAAGGATACAGGGATGGATATGAAGCATGACAGAAACTAGACCAGGGGAAGGAAGAACAGGCATGCAAAGAGGGACAGCTAAAGGGGTATGAATTTGGGAAAGACAAGGAGCAAGTGAAGTGGTTAGCAGAAGGACATGGACCAGGCATGTGCATCTTGATGCAACAACACATGCTTAGGATGGTGAAGAAGGCCATAATCTTGGACCAAATGGAAGTGCAGACAGAGGACACTGAGACAGCAGACAGCAGTACCCAGACACTTATCCCCATCCTTATCACTGTTGACGCTACCACCCAGATCACCCCCACACCCAATGAAACGACCGAGTTGCCTGACAAAGAAGACTTGATCTCACTGAAAAATGCATAGATGGTGCTTTGCATCGACTTCAGTATGCAAACTACTACAAAAAGTACGGAAGCAACTACCCAGACCGAGAACAACCCCATGGCCCTTGTTACCAGCCCCCCCTTCTCTGCCAACACTGCCACATCATCACTGTCAACACCAGCACAGCCCCCATCAATGTTGTCAATGTTGTCGACAACCATGATGTGACTGGTTTTCAAGTGTGGGCCCCCTCCCCCAACAGCTCATAAACAATGCCATTCGCTTCCAGACCTACCTACCCAGCTCCCCAGCCCCTCCTTTTGCACTCCGAGCCCCCCAGCACCACCATCATGTCACTGTCAACAATGGCAATGATACCTGATGCAAATGGCTGAAAAACAACAACTAGGGCATTGTCTCACCCAGATTGCTGCTGAAACTCCAGAGACTGTTAATGAGGCTGTAACCGATGTGCAGGGACTGTCTACAGCCAAGGAAACTGATTCACAAGATTACGAGCAACTGTGCTTGTCAAAATGCATTGTCTGCTCAATGGATGAACTCTGCCAGCCCCACCTTCTCCTACGACGAGCTCTACACCTGGCTACACCCCCCAGTCCCCCCCCTGCTTAAACCCCTTGCCCCCGTTATGCACCACAAGCTCACCACGACACCTCACACATCCACTAGACATGCCATATCATTAACAATGCCATCCATCAGGAAAATTGCTTTTGTCCCCAGGGTGTCCTGGGTTACCCTAGGATGCCTTAGGGCATCCAAGGCAATTGTCTACCCTGGGCACTCTGTAGATAAAGTGCCATTATTTCCCAGTCTTCAGGATAGTGAATTTTGGTCCAAAGTGCTCCAGGGCACCTTCAGGAATGTATGATTCATGTGCTTCCTGGATATCCTCTGATGCTTGAGAAGATTTTTTGGTCCTCTAAATGTCATTCACACTGCATATGATATCAAAAAGATTATTGCATTTCCTATATAATACATGTATTTGATATGTAACTACACTACATATACAGTTCACATTTGTCTGTTGGTGTCCATGATGGTGTCATCGTCCCCCCCCTTGTCGTCATCCCCCCTCTATTTGTCATCCCCTCCCTCTCATTATTGTCCCCCCTCCCTCTTGTTGTTCATTGTTGACACCCCTCCATCTCATCATTGACCCCCCTCCCTCTCATCATCATTGTCTCCCCTCCCTCTCATCTTCATCTCCCCTCTCTCTCATCATCATCTCCCCTCCCTCTCATCATCATTGTTTCTCCTCCCTCTCATTGTCATTGTCTCTCCACCCTCTCATCATCATTGTCCCCGCTCCCTCTCATTGTTGTCTCCCCTCCCTCTCATCATCATCTCCCCTCCCTCTGATCATTGTTTCCCCTCCCTCTGATCATTGTCCCTCTGATCATTGTCCCCCCTCCCTCTGATCATTGTCCCCCCTCCCTCTGATCATTGTCTCCCCTCCCTCTCATTGTCATCTCCCCTCCCTCTCACCTACCTTCACTCCTGTCCCCCTCAGTCGCTGTCATTGTTGGTCCACATGTGATCCACCCCTCATGAGGCTGGGAGCGGATGGTGTGCTTCATCATAGGTCCTCTCCCATGTCATTGTTGTCCCCTGTCATTGTTGGTTCATTGTTGAGCACCCATGATCCACCTTGCGAGCAGGGGCTCACAACAGTGGTGGCAGGTGCTGGTCAGCTTTGTTGCTGAAAAAAATTGTTAGCAGCAAAATAATGAAAGAGTAATAAAAAAACTTACTAATGGCCCAAGAGACATCAAACAATGTCTCATGGGCCCTTGACTCCAGTTGTCTCATCATTCTGTCATCTCCCACAGTCCCATCATTCTGTTGTTGTTGTTCCATTCATGTCGTCATTTTCATTAGTGCCCCTGATCCCATCCTATGAGCAGAGGCTCATAGTGGCAGTTGTTGGGGGATGCCTCTTTCATTATGGGTCCTGTCACCCTGTCCTGCCATTGTTCTGGTGGCATTTCATATTTTTTTGAGGTGTGAGGTGGTTAGTGACGAGGTGGTGGGATTAAGGGTGTTTCATGTGCTTACCTCGCAGGCACCCTGCTACCCAGGCCTCCTGGTGCCTCCATGTGGTCTCTTAACCCCAAACAACCCCCACATCCCTTTTGGATGGAGAGGAGGGGGTGATCATGTGTCTGCATCATGCATCATTGTGGTAGTAGGTAACCTAAAAATAACTGAACAAGACCATTAGAACTTGAAAAACAAAGAAAAGAACATTGAAAACACTCAATTTACTTTGTGTTGAGGGGCCTCAGACTCCTCAAGATGAATTGATGGCTGTTGACGCTGTCGATGTCTGCATGACATGGCAATTTTGAAGCCATGCAGGTAACCATTTACGGTTGATGGAGCAGCATAGGAGTGGTGTTGGTGGCTGCTGATGGAGGTGGGAGGTGGTTGGGGTTGAAGGAAGGAGAGGCAGTGGTAGCAGTTAGCCTGTGTCCAACTTGTGAAGTTCAACTTCAGCATGACTTGAAATCAACAATCAGTCACATGAACAACCCATGGGAACATTGCACCCCATGGGGTGCATCGACATATATTTACAACTTGAATTTGAGCCTGGGTAACTTACTTCTCAATGGGTCTGACTTTGTGTCATTGTGGGTTTGACTTTGCATCTCTCACTTGTTGGTGCTCATGTTGTACTGCTGTCATGGTTTTCTTTTTGGCTTTGGCGGGATCATGGCACTTGCTATTTATTTAAACCTTTTGCATGGGCATGCTGGGCCCCATGCTGTTCCTCCAGGAAACATGTCCAGAAGTGATTAAGTATCTCCCCACCTTTGCAGTCTAAGTGGAAAGAGAATTGTTATTGATGGAATGCTTATTATGCAACATTTTCACTTTGTGCTGTGGCAGACCCCACATTGCTATTGCCATGTCCTTGGATGGTACAGGCTCATTGAGGAGCTTAACAATGCTAATGTATCTACCATATGCATTTTTGATGGGAAGGAGCATAGTTTGGTAAAAGGGCCTGAGGTAGAATGCAGGAAGGAAGTGAGAAAGCTGACTATGGCTTGTGGGTTATTAGAGAGCAACCGCTTGACACAGCTTCATGGGCTGTTGGATGTTCTGTATAAATTTCACAGGCTAGACATCATCGCATGGGAACAGGCTATTGAGCTTTTACACTTTGATGACAAATACCCCCTGATAGTGACATTCCGCTGTCCTCTGTACCCGAACCTTCTGCCAGCTTACAAACTTGAGACCAGACTAGAATGTTCACTGATCATTTGATGGATGCAAGTTCAGGGCTGACATTTGATGATGATGAATGCGAGGCTCCCTTTTCTATGGCAGATCAAGAGCTACTGTCCTCCCCATTGGCCATGGTTTATAATGTCCAAGGGAATCTGTTGTTTGATACCTCATTATCAAAGGAATTCCCTCTGGAAGGTGGCTGGATGGTTTGTGATACCTCAGGACCCAAAGATCCAGACATAACTACCCTCATGCAGTCTTTTAAAGACAGTTACATGTTTTCATCAGATCTGGAACTCACAGATGAATTTCAGGGCGATTATGCAAACTGCATCTCACCACATGCTGGCAAGTTTATACTATCAGAAACAGAACCTAGTGTGGAGGAAATCTCATCCATACTGAGGACTCAGTGTGATTCTAATTCATTAGACATGCTGTTAAGGGCGAAGCCTCAACCACTCAATCTAGTCGATGTTGTCCAATGAGGTATGTTAAGGGCAAAGCCTCAACCACTCGATCTAGTCAATGTCGTCCAACAAGGTATGTTAAGGGCAAAGCCTCAACCACTCAATCTAGTCAATGTCATCCAATGAGGTGCTTCCTCAATGAGTCATTTGGTACTAGTCTTACTTGGAGCATCCAATGTAAGATGGATAGTACACCTCTAGCAGGCCTTCTGCATAGAGTCATCTGACGCACTAAGGGGCTCCCTTAGTGGTTTTGAGTAAGTTCATGTACTAAGGGGCTTCCTTAGTAGTTTCAAATGAGTTTGCAGGTTAAGGCTGTAGATTGCCTAGATCTAAACTAAGGACATCCCTACTATGAGTTGCAGTACTTATACTAGGAGGGAGGTCCTTATCGTCCAATCGGAAAGATAGATGCATATCAAGTAATGATAGAAACAGTAAGCCTCATGCCTTGCATGAGGCATCCAATGTCATGGAGTGCTGTGGTGCAGCATGTCAGAGAGCAATAAGAGATAAGCCTCATGCCTAGCATGAGGCATCTGATGTCAAGGATCCGATATCAAGCAGTTGCTGTATCACAGCATGTGTGGGAGTGGGTTCAGGTGCATGGAGTCACCATGCATCAAGGGTGCCTTCCATGGGAAGGGGATCAAATGCATGTTGTCAGCATGTATCATGGGTGTGTCTGGTGTCAAGGGCATGCCTCAGGCATGAGTCAGGGAGTGCCTCCTGTCTGGAGGGGATCGTCAGGTGTGTTGGGTTGGTCGGGTTCCATGAGTTACAAGGAAAATTGTAACACATGCCATCATCTGCTGTTGAATCACAAACATATGAAGACATAACCGCTACCTTCGCATCCCTGTATAATGACTTCCATCAAAGCATTTCAAAACTTACATCACTTGCTGCCCATGAAACATCTGAGCTATCTCATGCTGTATTTCCTGTGTCATCAGATACAGATACACAAACAGAAATCATACACTGGACGAGAGAAACCTCTGGGAACAAATTGTTTCATCCCCTTTGATTATTATGGATCCATCCAACAAGGAATTCTCTTGTGCAGTTGAACGAGTTGCATCGTTTTGACTTGAGGTAAGTTTTTTCTTTTTTATCATTCTTGTTCTGATTAACAACTAATTACTTTAAATGGTCACCATGGCCCCATTGATCACCAGCATGCTAGGTCACCATAGGAACAAATGTGGACAACATTGACAATGACTCCGACGACCCAGATTTAGCCTGGGATCAAGATCCTCAGATGAAGAAGATGACCTCATCATTGATATCAAATATCCCTGCACACATAAGAAGAAGGTAAAATTGATATGAGACATGTCCCTGGAGAAAAGACTGATCCTCAAGTTCCACCAACCCTCGATGCCTTCACAAATCAACTGCAAGCTCAACTTCAGGCCCTCAAAGCCAAACAAGAGGCATTTCTATGAGAACTTACAGCTACAAGCCCCATGATTGTGAGCACCACCTCAAATTATGAAAAAATGTCCCCACCACCATGACGGTTCCTCCTGCATACATCAGCAATTCGCCTCAGTTCTGCCTCTATCCTGTGTCATCAACATTGCCATCAACACTGTACATTCAGCACTTGCTTGTCAGAAGACTGTTGCCATGTCATTGTCAACATCAATTAGCTTTCTCAAAAGGTTACAACAGTTGGCATCTGCCAAAATTGAATTGGGAAAATTTCTCTCTCAACTACACAACTGACACCCTTTTCTACACCAAAACTCAGTAACATGTACATCAATAGAGCACCCCAATGGTAGGCTGCACCCTGCTGAGGCTTGAAGACAAGGGCTCAATGACACTGGACCAATAACTATTTAATGTAATTGCTGTCATGTTAGTTAATATAATCTACTTGTAGAATGTTGTAAAATTGATTTAAAAATCACATGGTTGAAGTGCTGAGAAGTGTGATTATAATATATTATCATACAGGGCATCACAGGGCATCACACAGTACTCTAGGGTGCTTGATGTGTCCTGGGAAATAGCCTTTAACCCTGGGAAAGCTTGTGTCAAAAAGTGATTTTCCTGATGTCAACAACTGTCATCACCCCCCATTCGCTGTCTGCCACTCCATCACTCCTGGTGAACCCCAGCTCACCCCAGCTAGACTCTAAACAGGCCGTTTTGCCACCACCTGTACATTTTGACTGGGCTGACAACACTGTCATTACCTACAGTCCCCAGTACCCTAACACGAAACCTCTCTGGCCTAAAAATGGGCTGTACACAGCTGTTTGGGACTCTATGATGACAAATGAGGCAGTGACGAGCTCCAGCCCCACCATTTTTTTCACAGTCTCAAAATTTTTTGTATCCAACCCTGCCGCCTTTTCATCAATATCAACCTTTTATTACATGATGTCATCCTTATAAGGGCAACCTCAGCTTCTAGTGAAGGGAAATCCAAAGTTAAAATTATACTACATAGTACAGGGATTGGAGGCGCACCTAGCAAAGGGAAATCCGAAGAGAAAACTCTAAGGATCCCTTTGCCAATGCCCAGTATATGTGAAGACTGCAAAAATAAAATAATAATCTAAAAATAGAAAAGGCAGAGATAGGCAGATCAAGGCCACCAAATGACATCATACCAAGGGGTAGATGTCAGAAGGGGTGCTCCGCCTCTAAATATAAAACTGTCAACATGCACAAATGTGATAGAAAGGAAAATTAGTAATAAAATAAGGAAAAATCATAGAAAATGCAGAATTGGACGAAATGAAGTGAGGAAAAAATAGGATGAATGTAAAAAATAGGAAAAACATGTGGGCATCCCCTAGTCCCCTAACAATCCTTCTGGTATAGGACCAGGTAAACCCATCATCACTATCCCTTTTGGAACAACCTCAGCACCAGCCCCTGCTCCAAAACCTGACTGGGACCAAGACCCTCACCTTGTTGACTTAAGCCAGGCACTTTGAGCTCTGGTATGGGCACCCCCTTGCTGAGTTTTCTTTCACTTTATTTTAGATTTTTTTTTTGTCACATTGTTTATATTATTCCTATACCTATCGTTCTGCATGCAGCTTTTTCTTTGTTTTCTTTCTGGGGCAACAAGGACATCGCCTTTTTTGGAGGTGGGCAGATGGAGTAGGGTGTGGGAACACTACTCCAGGTAGTCACTACATAGAGTCCTTACACAATCACTGTCACTGCCCCTGCCATAGCTATAGGCAGGAGACTTGCTACATCTCCAGGGCATGGTGAAACCACACCCACACTCTGACTCACAGAGATATCTGAGTCATTGTTCATACTGCCCAAGACATGGCATTTGTAAGGCAACAACATAGAGAGTATTTTTTGCTGCACAACAGCAGCGACTGAGATTGTATTTACATAAATGGGCAGGAACATGGCTTACAACACCTACTGATCACTCAAACCATGCTGGGCAGATGAGCCTTGGCCAAGCTGATAGGCAAGTGGAATCACCTGCATTGCCCCTTCTGCCAATCTAGTAAGGGCTCATTCACAGACAACATCATCACATGTTGTGTGACCTTGCTGTGACATATTTGTCTAATTAAATCTATGGGTTGTAAATAAGCAAATCTATGTACAGTAAAATAATCTATGTACAGTAAAACAAATCAGTTACTAGAATACTCCATAAGAAAGGAATTAGCATGAATCATTACTAGGTAATATTAGCTTTTTCAAGATCTTGAAGGATTGAGTCAGGGATCATGTGGTGACCATGGTACTTCTTTGCTGCCCAAGCTGCCTGTTTGCCATTCAGGCCTTTGCGGTATGCATCCATGAAACAGAGGGACCTAGTTGTGTATCTATAATTCTGAAGTCAACAAATATTCAAATTAATACTTGACCAGAAATATTCTTACCGTCACATGGATATTAGGGGTACATTGTCCAAAGAAGCAATTATGTTCCGCTCTAACTCCTCTTCCTTTGATGTCAGTGGAAGAAGATGGTACCATTGCTTTGCATTGCCCCAACATTGCTTGATAAACTGGTCTCACAGTGGAACTTTGGGAAGAAGTGGACAGGATATCCTTGATATCTGCAACAAGTTTCCAGCAGTGACTCCTCCTCAGTGAAATCTGGTTTAGTGAATAGGATGATTGGCAACAACAGTCTTTGACACCTTCTTGACAATTTGCAAAACTTTTCCCACATTGTGCTTTCTTTGTCGACACATTGTAACCATGCTCTGTTAGTATTGCTGCCATACCTTTGAAAAGACCAGCCCTCTCATGACCCTCCAGATAGTAGAAATCTTGCTCCTGCCCATTGAATTTCCCATTCTGCATCCAAACCTTTTGCTTCAAAATCTTACCATCTAGACCATGGACTGGCCGGCCATCTGAACCAATCACATTGATCAGAACTCCAAAGTTTTGTTTGGGTTTTGAAGGATATTTTGGCATTTTAGTGGCTGAGAGTGCATCAGCAGGTCGGGAGAGGTGAGTTGATGCATTGTCATAAGTAAAGAAGTGATCCTCATCAGGATAGTGCTTTGAAAGGATTACCATGGCATGTTCTGCCTGTGCGAGAATATCTTCATTCATGAAATATCCTTCACAATTTTTCCCTGGGTGAAATATGACATGTGCTGATTCCTTTCCATCTGGTGACTGAAGCCAGCCATAATGAGCTGATACAAAGTCGGCAACCATCAACAAAACACCTTCTCCTTTTGCATAAAGTTTAGTGGTTGCATCTTTGTGGTACCATGCAGTCTGATGGCAGTCATGTGCATAGAATATTGATTCATCATGTACCCAGGCAACTATTCCATGGTGAACCTCCCAAGGTAAGTCCCATCCATGATCTTCCACCCAGGTTCACATACAGTGTGTATACTGCTCCATTGCTGGAAAGAACACATTTTGATGGTAGCTGACAACATCAGCTCATTCATGACTGTCAACATACTGGCCCTTGAGATTCCTTTTCCAGCAGTAACCCATTTTTTCAAGCCATCTCGATGCAGTTTCCAGCAAAATAGTATGGGTGTGCTTCAAGCAATCAAGGACTTCTGGTTTGGCACTGTACTGAACTATGTCCTCTGCTTAATGTATTTGCCGATCTCTTACAGATGTAGATGAATTTCTTGAGCCAGATCCTCATCATCAATTACTGATTTGTTTCCATGTCTATATCTGTTTTCTGGGATCTCCTTTCGGTCATTGATAAATGACCATGTCCAGACCCAAAGATTTCTAGCATGGTGCTTGGTTTTGCAGTGCATGGTAACAGTTGCATTAGAAGCCTCTGTCTAGTCACCTTGATGTCCTGGGTTGTCTGTTTCCAAGCAAAATGTAGGCAGCCAAGAACATTCTCATCCCCTCAAGACAAGTCTGAGTAACATCATCAAGACCAGCATCTTTGTAGCCATGTCCTTTTTTCCTTGGAGGCCACAAGATGTTTGTAATATCTGTGAATGATGCAGCTGCATCTTCCCATGTTGGTGCAAATATATATGTTTGAGGCTGGGAGTTGAAGGCAACTTCCTCTGTTGTGCCATCCTCCACATGCATTGGTGTGTGATCCTCATCATCTGCTTCAAGTTCCCACCCTTCTCCACTCTCTTCATCCTCACAGATCCAGAACATTGGCTCCCCACTCCGTTTCTGATGAGGTACTTTTGGAGCATCAATATCTTCAACTTCTTCAATTGCAACAGAAGGACGAAGGTCTCTGCATGAATGACTCAAAAGTTGTGTTGTGAATGTTTTGCAGGGGCAGATTGATTGGCCAGTTGATAGGTATGGGATTACTTGTTTTGGCTTTTTTTGACAGATTGACCTGTTAATTGATGCATCAATAAATTAAATGTCTCCTTGACATGTCAAATAGTATACATTTTCCTTGTCTGAATCAACACTTAGTTTCCATTTTCTGGGGAGAGCATAATGGCTAAGGTTCTTGTAACACCAACTGTGCCTCCCCATAAGAACAAGGCCTGCCCATTTTTTGCTTATGTTCTTTTGCTTATGTTCTTTTGCTCATGATGCACTTTGACACACCTCATGGCAGTTTCCGAGACTCCTTGCCTAAAATAATACAACATTGATCTAAACCCAATAACTTTCTTCCTCTGTCAAAAATACATGATTGAAAACCTAAACCCTCTTGAGAATTGTATTGTACATCAACTTTAGGTTTTAATTTTACAAAAAAAGGATATTTGAAAAAGAAATTAGAAAAATGAGTGTATCATCATGATTTGTCATGATTTGACCATGTGATGACATTGTCTGTGAATGAGCCCTTATCTTGTGGATCAACTGTTCCTGATGATAAGTCAACAGATGTGATGGCGTTGACAGGCAATAAAGCCAACATGGATGTGGTTGGGGTGGGACTCCATTGTGAGTTATCAGTAAGGCTCGACCCAGCTCCCATGGGAGGCTCTTAGGGTTTAGGGTTAGATAGGTCCAGCCAGGTATGGTAATATACCTATGATATATAACCATTGGGCTGAGGGATAATTGAGCCATTAATGGTCACAGCACTCAGCCAGAATGTTGTGTATGATTCCTGGATACCAGAAGTGACCCCTGACCAGACTGTTGCATATAATTGGAAGCTTTGATGGTTAAGCCCTCAGTGCAACTATTGTATATAATATGTGTCTTATTATTGATATACTCAGACTAAAGGTTGTGTTTGTTCAATGGCTTATAATCACAACATTCGGTAAGACCATTGTGCTGCATGGTACACATTGGGCCAGCCAGCCCTGGGGTTGGTAGCAAAGCATCACACCTAACACCCCAGCTGGGGTGGGGATTAAAAGCCATACATCCACAACATCCTGGCCAAGGGTTGTCACAATCTGACAGATTATGATTAGATGACACAATCATTTGCTTGAGTGCTAAGAATATAATCCATGGATGGTACACAAGACCCCAGCTGAGAGCTTTGATAACAAGCCATTCATTATACACCACATGATATGACCTTTACCATATACCCAACAGTATGGGTGATCGTACACAACCAGTCGACTGAGTGCTAGGAATATTATGTAATGATTTGTACACAACAGGCCAGTTGGATGTCATGAAGTGTAGCCTAGATCATTGACAATGGGCTGGCTGAGTCCCACGACATCCAAGGACCTGGCCAAGCATTGTGATTATAAGTCACACATCAAACACAACTGTCTGGCCAAGTGCATTTATGATAAGAGATATGATATACAACTGGGGGGCTGAGAGCTATGTCTGGTACAGGCATTGTGCACATGGGCCAGTAGGTGCCTTGCCCATGGTAACATCATGTCATACATAGCATCCCATTTGCAGACATTGATGATAAGCCATATATGAAACAGAAAGGTCCAGCAGAGAAGATGGATGGTAAGCCAATATACAACTAGGTGAATAATGTAGCCAAGAATTCAAAAAGTGCAGCCAGAGTGTTGAATTTCTAATCTATTCAACTACTTCACCAGTTCACAGGGTGAATTGATATCTACAATTCAAAACTTCGGCCACATTTTTTGAATTCATGCTGAAGCTATTAAACTACTTGACTAGCTGCACTGGCAGAATGATATGCTGGGATTCAAAACTTCAGCTGCATTTTTTGAGTACATGGCTAAGCTATTCAATTACTTGATGAGTGTACAGTGTACACTGTCAGTAGCAGAATGATAAGCTAGGATTCAAAACTTCAGCTGCATTTTTGAATTCATGGCTGGGCCATTCAACTACTTGGGTCACAGTTACACTAGGAGAATCATTAGCAACAATTCAAAACTTTGGCCGCTTTTTTGAATTCATGGCTAGGGTATTCAACTACTTGACTAGCTGCACTGGCAGACTGATTAGTTATGTATAATTCAACACTTTGGCCACATTGTGTGAATTCATGGCTAAACTATTCAACTGCTTGCCCACAGCATGTCATCAATTGGCACCCAAATGTCATGTGTTAACTAGTTACACTGGCAGAACCAATAACTACAATTCAACACTTCAGCCCCTAAGCTATTCCATTACTTGACAAGCTACACTGGCAGAATGATTAGTTATAATAACTTTGGCCACAATTTTTTGAACACATTACTAAGTCAGTCAACTACTTGACTAATTACAGTGGCAGAATCATTAACAACAATACAAAACCTTGGCCGCTTTTTTGAATTCATGGCTAAACTATTCAATTACTTGACCAGCTATGTTGTCACTAGTAGAATGATAAACTATGATATGAAACTTTGGACACATTTTTTGAATTCCCAGCTATGCCACTTAATAACATGGCTAGCCTGAGCTACACTTGCAACATCATTAGCTACGATTCATAACTTTGGCTGCATTTTTTGAATTCATGGCTAAGCCATTCAACTACTTAGTTGCAGCTGATCCTAACCCTAGCTCATCTTACCACATGCAGGAATTGTAGTTCTCATACTTCATGCTGCACTGTACTATATAAATGTATATGTGCCTGTGTGTGCATCCCTGTAAATAGTGTACAATAGGTGTAACATAGTAATATAAACCCAATACACACCTAGGGAAACTTTAGTTGTGTTCTATTAGGATTCCCACTATTGTATAGTGCACATGAAACCTTCAGCAACTAAACTCATTCTATATTTACCTCTCCCCGCACTCCCACTACCCCATGTCTTCTTGTACAGCCTGCACATGCTGTCCAGCTAGTGGATATCTAGTGTCACCAGTCATTAAGATGAAGAGTGTAGCCAACATTTCAAAAGTGTGGCTGAAATTTTGAATTCCAAGTAGTTTAGTAGGTGGATAATGTAGCCAAGGTTTCAAAAGATGACTGAGTTGAGTAAATAGTGTTTACTTATGTTGATGATTACTTATTAGTACCAGAGCAATGTAAAGTAGGTGAATAGTGTAGACTGAGCTTTGAATTATAGCAGATCATTCAGCTAATGTAATAGTGAAGCAGTTAGATAGTTCACAAAGTCTGTAATCAAGTAGTTGGATACATTGACCATGATCAAGGTTTGAGAAGGTGCAGCTATAGTCATGTAGTTAAATGAGTGAAGAAATTGAATTGCATAGCCAAGGCGTGGCTGGAGATTCCAATGGTAGCTAGCCTGAGTGAAGTAGGTGAATAATGTAGCCATTGAGTTTAAAGGTGCAGCTGGAGTCTTAAATTGGAATCAGTGAAGTAAATGAACAACATTGCCAGGGATTCAAAAAGTGTGGATGAAGGTTTGAATTGCAATTAATCATTATGCTACTGCCAGCATGGTCACTAATCTAGCAAACTGCCAAGGATTCAAAAAGGGTGGCTGGGATTTCAAATCGGAACTAATCATTTTGCCAGAGTAATAGTCCAAGTAGTTCAATAGGATAGACAATGATTCAAAAAGTGCAGCTGGAGTATTGCATTGGTGGTGATCATTTTGCCAGAGTAACAATTCTAGTAGTTGAATAGGATAGTCCAAGTGAAGGATTCAAAAAGTGCAGCCAGAGTTTTGAATTGGAGCTGATTATTTTGCCAGTGTCACATTAACAATTCAAATAGTGGAATAGGATAGCCAAGGATTCAAAAAGTGCAGCTGTAGTGTTCAATTGGTGGTGATCATTTTGCCAGAGTAACAATTCCAGTAGTTGAATAGGATAGCCAAGGATTCAAAAAGTGCAGCTGGAGTTTTGAATCAGTGGTGGTGATCATTTTGTCAGCGTAACAATTCAAGTAGTGGAATAGGATAGCCAAGGATTTAAAAAGTGTGGCCTGAGTTGTGAATGGCAACTAATTATACCACTGTACCAGGTCAATAATGTAGCATGATTCAAAAGTGCAGCTGGGGTTTTGAATTGTAACTAATAATTCTGCAAGTGTAACTGCTCAACTTGAAGTAGGTGAATGACATAGCCAAAGGAAAAAGTGCAGCTGGAGTTTTGAATTGTAGTTAATCAGCCACATAGAATAATGACAGATGAGCCTTGCTGTTATATGCTACACATTGTACACAACAGGTCAGTCGAGTTCAAATATTATAACCTGCACATCCAAGTCAGTCAAGTTCAAATACCAGAAATTGCATGGGGGCATTTAGCTAAAGTCAAGTGAGATCCATCTCACAATGACTAGGGTCTATGTGAGCACCAGCACAGGGCTGTCATCAGTGTATCACATCTGCCACTTCTTCATCTCCTAAGATTGGTTGCAGCTACAAGATGGAGAGGCGCTGAAAGGTTAGTGGCAGACAGTGGTTTCAAACCCTGTGAGAGGTTCATCATCAGTGGGCTTTACCGCTGCCCATACTGCTAGACTATCCTGTTGCCTTAGGTATCACTACTTTCTAAGCTAACTAGTGGGAGTAAATGGTGCACATGACATGCCAGCCTATCGCCCCAGTCAGAGGTTGCAACTCATGACCCACTGGCAGGAAAGTTGCCGGGTGGGTTGGCTGTGATCCAGGTGATGGAGACCTCACCACAGGCAATTGCCACATTGCCGGATCTGGACAGGCACAGCATTTGCTTGTTTCCTTGCAAAGCTAGGTTTAATTGTGATCCATAGTGGCTGACAAGCATGGAATTGTAGACAATGGTTTGACCAAGTTCAAATATTGTTAGCTGGCCATAGTAGACAACAGTTTGACCAAGTCCAAATATTGTTAGCTGCACATCATACACAACCAGTCAGCCAAGTGCAAATATCATAAACTGCACATTGTAGAAATGATTCAACCTAGTTCAAATATTGTTAGCTGGACATTGTAGAAATGATTCAACCGAGTTCAAATATTGTTCACTGGCCATTGTAGACAATAGTTTGACCAAGTCCAAATATCATTAGCTGGACATGATACACAACAAGCCAGCCAAGTTCAAATAGTGTAACTGGGAGATCATAGACAACAGTTTGACTGAGTTCAAATATTATTAGCAGGACATCATACCCAACAAGCTGGCCGAGTTCAAATACTATCAACAGGCCATGGTAGACAACAGTTCAACTGAGTCCAAATATTATTAGCTGTACATCATGCATAACATCGGTCAACCTCAAATATGATGAGTTGCACATGGTATACAAGAGGTCAGCCAAACTCAGCATTTATCAGCTGGATATCTTACACAACTGGCTGGCTGGGTTAAAATATTATTAGCTGCACATTGTACACAACAGGTTGGTTGAACTCAGCATGGATCAGCTGACGACAGGTCAGCCAAACACAGAATTTATCAGCTGGATATTGTACACAACTGGCCGGCTGGGTAAAAATATTGTTAGCTGCACATTGTACACAACAGGTCAACTGAGTTGAAATACCATAAACTGCCCATTGTAGACAATGGTTTGACCAATTTCAAATATTGTTAGCTGGTCATTGTAGTTTGACCAAGTCCAAATATTATTAGCTGCACATCATGCACAACAAGCTGGTCGAGTTCAAATATTATTAACTGGATCTCATCAAGAACAGTTTGACAAAGTTAAAATACCATAAACTGCCCATTGTAGACAACAGGTCACCCAAGTTCAGGGTGTGCACGGCACAGGTACAGGTAACACCATGTGTTTCCAGTCAGGGGTATGCATGGGTACAGGTACAGGTATGGGATTGCCATACCCAGGCAACACCATACTCTTTTCCATGGTGTTATGGGTATGTGCAGGTATGCCGGTACCAGGACTTTGGTCAGGGAAGTGATAATCTGACCTTGTTGATCACTCATGACACATCTAATTTTAAACTATAGGATGATCCAACACCCACCATAGCACCCCCAACCACTGCCCTGAGCAACTGCTCACAGGGTGGAAACAGGGAGTGAGGATAACTAGGAAGCAACCACAATGGCCACATCGCATAGGATATGGGCCCAAACAATGTCTATTGTCATTTAGGCCCTAGGTATTTTTATATATCTTTCATCCTCGTTTTTTCTAACTAACTAATGTTTTTATTCGATTTTTAGGTTCTAATAGTGCTACAACAGTGAGACAACACCTTCGACAGCACCCCTCCACCACCATTGCAAGCCTCTGCTCGCAAGGTGAATAACAACAGGGATGGGACCAGTGACAAACAAGAAACAACACACCTGCCCCCAGCCTCATGAGCAACTGCTTGTGGGGTGGATAGTGGGTGGAATGGCAATGACGACCAGGAGGAGATGGCAACGCAAGATGATGGCCACCCCCTCTCTTGCTGAAAATGTGAGCAGGGGGGGTTTCTCATTTTGTTCTCAGTGACTACAGGCAGCACCCCCCCCCCCTCTCTCACTGCAAATGCAAGTGGGGGGGTTTCTCATTCCATTCTCAGCAACTACAGGCACCACCCCCCCTCTCTCACTGCATATGTGAGCAGGGGGGTTTCCCATTCCATTCTTGGCGACTACAGGCACCACCCCCCTCTCTCACTGCAAATGCGAGCAGGGGGGTTTCTCATTCTGTTCTCAGTGACTACAGGCATGTCCGCCCCCCTCTCTTGCTGCAAACATGAGCAGGGGGGTTACTCCTTCTGTTCTTGGCAACTACAGGCACCACCCCCCTCCCTCGCTCCAAATGCAAGAGGGGGGTTTCACTTTCTATATATTAATTTAGTGTAATTATATTATTAAAATACATATTCATGTCAATACCCATGAATAACCATGGGTAACCCACAAAAACCCATGGTAACACCATACCCCTACCCATGCAGGTATGGTGTTCATGGGTACAGGTATGGGTGTAAGAAAATATACCTGAGGGTTACCCATGCCGTGCCCTAGCCGAGTTCAAATACCATAAACTGCCTATCATAGACAATGGTTGGACTAATTTCAAATATTGTTAGCTGGTCATTGTAGACAACAGTTCCACCAAGTCCAAGTATTGTTACCTGCATATCATACACAACAGGTTGGCCAAGTTCAGACATTATAAAGTGCATATTGGAGAACAGTTCAACCGAGTCCAAATTGAACTCAGTCAAACTGTTGTCTACAATGGGCAGTTTATGGTATTTTAACTCAGTCAAACAAGATCCAGTTAATAATATTTGAACTCAACTGGCTTGTTGTGCATGATGTGCAGCTAATAATATTTGGACTCAGTTGAACTGTTGTCTACAATGACCAGCTAACAATATTTGAAATTAGTCCAACCATTGTCTATGATAGGCAGTTTATGGTACTTGAACTCGGCTAGGGCATGGCATGGGTAACCCTCAGGTATATTTTCTTACACCCATACCTGTACCCATGAACACCATACCTGCATGGGTAGGGGTATGGTGTTACCATGGGTTTTTGTGGGTTGATCATCTGTGTTGAGATTTCGACTTTTTAATGACATATCACAGGAAAAACCCATGAGTCATGGTGACCTGACTTGTGGGTTTACCCCTGTGATGAGATGCAAACATCTTTTTCAGCAAATTTCTATCAAATATCATGAAAGATAACAGTAAAAAATGCAGGGGTACTTTTTGATGACATATCATGGGTTTACCCCCCACGAGAAGATGCAAACATCTTTTTCAGCAATTTCCTATCAAATATAATGAAAAATATCAATACCCGCGAATAACCACAGGTAACCCGCAAAAACCCATGGTAACACCGTACCCCTACCCATGCAGGTACAGTGTTCATGGGTATGGGTACGGGTATAAGAAAATATACCCAAGGTTTACCCATGCCGTGCCCTAGCTCCAACTGAGTCATTTCAGATGCAATGCGGACCCAAATGAGCAACCATTGTTTGGGCCTAGGCAAGTTTTTTTTCCCTTTGGTTGTTGTTTTTATGACCTAAATACAAGTTTTTCTTCATTTCAGGATCTAAACTACTAGTATTGATAGATGCAGCCACAACACACCATAACCATGCACACCATGCTAGCCCCCTCCTCCCCAGTCAAATGGGATTTGAGGCTCTAGGAGGTCACAAATGGGAGCAGGGAGGCCTGTAGAGCAGGGTATCTGCCAAGTAAGTACCTACACACACCTGTAAACATGCCACATCATACTGAACCCCCGAACTCCCCCAAAACAGGCCTTGTCTACCTCACAGCCCCACAATGACAAAGAACTGCTGCAGTGCCTCCCAATCACGATGGACAACACAACACCCACCCCATGCCTGCAAGCAACTGCTTGCTGAGTGGATCGTGGGTGCTACCATCCAGCTACATCGACCACGACTGAACAGCAGGGAGAACACAGACAGCTCAATGTCCCAGCACCTCCCAGCAACAACCACCACCATCACAACATGGCAATGAACCACCTTCACCCCAGCAAGTTACTCACAGCTCATCAGCAATACCAGTGATGGACCGTTTTTGACCATTGTTAGTTATATCCACTCGTAGTCAGTTAATTAGTATCCTTGCTGTACAGTAAAATCTGTAGTTAGTACATAGTTGTAGTTCCTTGGTTTTCTGCTTTACTACAACCTTGAGACATATCATATAAGCTGGCAAGGTGCTACTAAGGATTTCCATAAATGGTTAGACTACCCTATCTATGTAGTGCTATGTAGAGTTCAGGGCATGCTATGTCACTCTAAAAAACTAAGGAACCATGCTATGACATTATGGCACTATCTAGTGCTCTGTAGTGCTGCTCAGCTGGCCCAGAGTTTGCTGATGGACCTGTTGTGTGCAATGGGCAGCTAAAAATGTTTCAACCCAGCCGATAAATGCTGAGTTCAGCCGACCTATTGTATACAATCTGCAACTCATCATAGTTGAGTTCAGCTGACCTGTTGTGTACAATGTGCAGCTAATGATATTTTAACCCAGCCAGCCAGTTGTATACAATATCCAGCTGATAAATGCTGAGTTTGGCTGCCCTGTTGTATACAATGTGTAGCTCATCATATTTGAGTTTGGCCGACCTGTTGTGTACAATGTGCAGCCAATGATATTTTAACCCGGCTGGCCAGTTGTGTATGATATCCAGCTGATAAATGCTGAGTTTGGCCGACCTGTTCTTTACTCATTTACTCTTTGTGAAACTGTCCATTATGTCCATTACAAAGCAGTACATAAATAGCAATATGATTTGGTTCATCTGTCACACTCAAACTAGCCACTATGGTCTTAGTCAGGCCAGAAAGTCTGTGTGTTAGAAAGTCCTGTCTGTCTCACTGTCCAGCTGTCCAGCTGTCTGGCTGTCTGAATGTCATGTGACTAGTACTGTTGTATACCTGCATGGCTATGCTTGCAAACATATTGACTCGGGTGCCCAACCTATCAATTATGGACCTTTTTACCTTTATCTATATTGCTAAGCAACTGAGGGACAACATCTTGCTTGCCCAACCTGCTGAAGAACCTGAAGATGATGCACTTGAAATTTTACCACCAAGTGTCGCTCGACTTCTTGCCAACAGCTGGAATATCCAAATCGAGGATGTAGATGTGCTTTGGATGGAGCTATGGCACCTAATCTGGGATGAAGAAGACTTTCCAAGGTGCGATCTTGCAGGAACCATGCTCAAGTATGGTCATGGCCTTGGATTTGTGCCAGACATGCTTTATCCCCCACAACATTCATGCATTCAGCCAGTGTGCCCTCATGTCAGCAAAGGACTCTGTCTCAAGAAGACTTACTATCAGAAGGTGGTACTCTACACACTGGACTGGGGTGCTGTACCAGTGTATGCCATTAGTCTTTACTGTGAAGGTGCATTCAGTTTCTTTCAATGTCTGTGCAATTATTTTATTCGCCATACCATGCATATGACAGAGTGTAAAACCAGCTACCACCATAACTACTACATCAAACAAGACTTTTGGTACTATTATGCCCAACAGCCTCCAATTATTGAAGTCGGCAAACACCAATTTGTCAATAGAAAAGTCATTGACCTCTGGATCGATGTGATGGTCATCTCCCACACATCAGCAACCAACTGTAGCCGCCCCTATCACTGTTCATTCTCTTGTCACAGTCTCCCTCCTCCAGACTGGTGCATGGGATTTATGCTCACTACAGAACACATATGGGATGCTTTCATCATTGCATGTCTCCTCAATGACTGTGCCAGCTCGATAGTCAACTGATTATTCCCAACAATGGTCCCCAAAAAAATTGGTTCAATAAGGTGATGCAAGCATGAAATCTACATTTTTGCTTGTATGGTCAGCCAGAGCTGAATCATCAATGCAATAAGTGTACATGGGTGTTCCAAGGAGAGGAGGTGTGGGTTGTGGTGGTAGATGGTGTAACGGTTGGACACCCATGCTGCATGGTGCACAACTGCTTTGAACCATTACAGAATCAACACGACCGCTATTGCAAGAGTCATGAAAAGACAGAGGGGCAAATTTGTCAGATCAAGGGGTGCACCCAAGTGTGGCAGAGGGATTCCCGTGTGTGCAGTGATCTGCAGCACGTTGAGGGAGAGTGTATCCATGTCCAATGTGGCCAAGCACGGTTTCAACTCAAAGAACACCTCAAGAGAGCATGGGTGGCTCATCCGAATGACAGCATTGCTGAACAACAGATATCAGATGACATTGAGGTGGAGGAGGACATTGAAATCATGGTCACCATCCAGAATGATGCCCGCAACATGGATACTCAGTGGAAGAAGCTGTGAGCACAGTTTGGGCAGAGGAGGACCCATAATGAGGAGCTCATTGTTGCACCCTGCAGCATAGTTCTTGCCTGGCAAACATTTTATGGAGCAGAGGGTGTTAGCAGTGTTGGAGTTGAGTTATTTCAAAACTTGGCCATGATGTTGCTCACATTTTCCTATTCAGAATTTCATGAAGAATTTCTTTTGTACCGGGCCAAAGCCAAAGCACATATTTCTGTTGAGATTCACACCGTGATCGCTCAATTTGATGCGTGTTCTACTTCTGGCACATCTCTTTGATGTGCAAGACAAATGCGGTATGTGATCAGCTGACATGAGCTTCTCTGATCCATGTACTATTATTAACACTCCCTTTGATGCGTTTACACAAACGCATCAAAGGAATCTTTTCTCTTGTCTTGTTCTTTATTAGACTGAACACATATATATATGGGTAGTTAGATACATGATCACCTCAGTCACTTATACAAGGACTGAGGTCAGCATCACATATTATATTTTCTGCACAGTAAATGATACTTACTGTACCTTAGTATATTTCTCGCATACTCTAGGTTGATTTTCTACAGGTTATGGGCCACTCCTGTCACTTCTGAATGATGGTAGAAAATCTCCTAGCCACTCAGCATTATCTCTACGTCATCTCCTTTGATCGACAATCCGATCACTTTCCTGTTTGGGTTTACAGATTGTCCTTTGTGCAATCAGTCCTCTCGATGATTTCCCCCCACCAAATTTTTATTTGTTTTACCTGCTATGAGCATGCTAGACACTACCCCTCCCTCGGTTACGTTGATCAAACTTTCCGTACAATATTCTGGTGAGAAACTCGACAAGCTTAGGTCGAACTACAAAGAATGGTGCGAAGAAATCACTATCGCTCTTTCACTGAATGGTCTCTACGAATATGTCACTGGCGCAATCCCTGCACCTACTACCTCGGAGCCTTGTGCACTAATTAACTGGAAGGCCAACTCATGGCTCGCATACATGTTCATTGTGTCCAGCATTGCTCCATCTGAACGCCCTTTCATTGACATAGAGAAGCCTACCACTGTGAACTGGGAGACGCTTCGTAAACGACACCAGAATGAAGGCCCTGTTTGACAGGTTCAGTTACTGCAGCAGGCCCTTACAACACAATGCAGCACTGATACTCCCCTCCCTGAGACAGCCGATAAGATTTGCGCTCTCATTGAGTATGCATTCGCTATGGGAGATATTAAGCCCGACCTCCTTTGTTGCATAGCTCTTTTAAATTCACTTAGCGACAACTTTCCTCATGCATGCTCGATTATCTCTCATGACATTGCCACTTCCACAAAGGAATTCCCCTATACTTCAAAAGATATTCGTCTTTTCCTTGAAAATGAACAGTCACTTCTTGAGAATGATCACCATGCAGACAACAAATCCTCCGTAGCTCTCACCGCTCATACCAAATCGACCAAGCTGTCCAACGGTCTAGTCTGTGGGAATCCAAATTGCAAGAAAGCGGGTCATTCGACCGAGTACTGCATTAAAGTGGGGGGAGGAATGGCCAGGAAAATGATTGAGGAGTCTGTGGCAGCCCGGAAAGCAGCTCGAGAAAAAGGGAAGAAAGGCGACGCTCATTGTCGATACAGGCGCCACAGTCCATATTTCACCAGATAAAGCCAACTTCCTTACTCTTCAACAAATACTGCCTTGCCCTGTAAAAGGTGTTGGGGGCTCTTCCATCCTTGCTATTGGAATTGGCAACATAAAGTTACGCATCGCCAGGGGCACATCAATATTATTATGTAACATGCTCTACATCCCAGATGCGGCAGTCCGACTCATCTCTGTCAGTTCACTCACCAATGACTCAAATGCTGTGGCGCACTTCGACAGCTCGTCCTGCTGGGTCACGGATAAATCCACTGGAGCTACCATTGCCCGTGGGATTTTACTTGATAACAAGAAACTCTATTCACTTCACCTCTATTCTGTCACTGCCGACCATGCTTTGACTATCCACAAGTCCCCTGATCTTGAAACCTGGCACCATCGACTTGGCCATGCAAATTATCAGTCGCTTTGGGATATGGCCAAGAAGGGTACGCTTACAGGTGCACCTACCATCTCTGCCCCTAAGCCGCCCAAATAATGCGGCGCGTGCAGATATCATTCCAATCAGATATCGACGTGTGGAAAAAAAGGGCTGATGATGCATGGAGCTGCACAGATGGAAACCAGCATGGGCAAGCCATGTATGTGCTTCGCCAGGTGGATGTCAGCAAGATGATGGTTGAACACTGTGTGGATGTGTGGTCCGAAGCTTATAGACTCCTAAGTAGCAATGTAGATACTCAACAGGATGCGCCTGAGGAAAATTGAAATATGTTTTTTATTTTTATTTTTATTTTCCTGTTCTTCCTGGAAGATGAGAAAGAGCTTGAGAAATAAGCTTTCAAGTTCACTGGCATGAGGGTAAATAAATATTCCAAGAAGTGAAAATAATATATCATAAAACATTTGAAGGCAGAAGACATATCTATCAGGAACCAGACATATGTAGGGTTGTGATATCATTGCAAAGACAACTGGAACCTGTCAAACCGATGATCAGGTGGAATATGGGGAAATAGAAGTCTCATCAATCCCACATCAAACCACAATGAAGGACAGATGAGAATTGAGATAAAAGGATCATGAGCAAGCATTCCTCCTGCCAGCGATAGGCCCTTGCACAAGCTTCACACCACTCCAACCGAAGCGCTAAACATCACAAATTGATCAACATCAAACAGACCATTACAGACGAGAGCTACCACACATACCTTCTTGCATGCCTGGGGTGCCATCTCCAACCCCTCCAGTTTTCCAGATCCAGGACATCGTGCGGTGACCCTCACTCACTCCTTCAGCCTGAGCCGTGGTCATGATCCAGACATCATCCTCAAGGAGAGGTCGCAGAGTTTCTTCCCAAGTTGTCTCCAAAAGCAGGGATGCTAGATGCGTGAGCGCCGCTCAAGCTGGGTGATAACCCCCGACACTCATCTTGAGTCACTCGTTAATGCCCAAAATGAGTGAGATGCTACATGTGACCATCCTTTGGCCATGAGAGTGGTGATCCTTTACCTTATAGAGTTCAGCTGACAGGAGCAGGAGGCATCAAATGTCGGCCAGGAAATCCATAGCTTGAGAGTAACACAGCCACCACTCATACTTAAGCAGATGTCAGTTACTGCAAATCAAAACCACTCGCAATGGGAGAATGAGCTTGATTTCATGCCCTTTGACCAGCTCTCCACCCCCCTCATCTTCCTTCGCACACATGGCTGCCACACTGGGCATATAGAGTACTTGTATCTCACACCATGCATCAATTCGACAATGCAGAATATTCTTTTGCTCGATTATCTTGGTGCATTGAAGATTGGTTGAGTGTGGACCCAGTTGAGCACCGTCATAGCGCAAGCGACACCTTAGATGAAAGGACACATGTTAAAATACGTAGCAGAGCATACCACAAGCTCATCACTTACTGTTGGGATTCCAGCTCAATGCCTTGCATGACAAGCATGCTTGGCATGACATTGTTGTGAATAATGATAGATCTCCCACTCTCCAGCTCTGCCTTGTCCTCCTCTGCCAGCTGAAGTTGTACTTTATGTTCCGAGAGAGCTGTGTACCAGAAAATAAATAACAATAAAAAAATAAGACGAGAAAATAAATAACAATAAAAAATAAGATGAGAAAATAAATACAATAAAAAATAAGATGAAAGGACTGACCACTACGTTCGGCATGGAATGGGTTAGGCTTCCTGCTGTCCCACTCCCAGGCCTCAACACAGGCAGCCCACTCCTTCGTGTTCTCTACAGGTAATGCTGTGTTAAATTCATTGAATGCCAAAACATGTTTTTCGCATGCAGGGATGGCCTCCTTGACCTTGTGCAAGAATGTGACTGCTAAAAAGTTTACCGGCCATCAGTAATTTATTGCATGCACAAACTAAAGTCAACTCACCCATTGATGACACTTTCCGCCAATTGTAGTTGCCAAAATGATCATCCAGGGTATCGCACCAAGATCCCAGACCCATTTCCTTAGTGCTGTTTGCCACAGCATTCGTCACTGCCCATCCCCATTCAGGTGCCTCTCCATCAGTTCATCCAACATGTGGGGTAAAGTTGAGAGAAAAGGATGCCTGGCATAAAAGCACATGTGCAGCAAGATGAAACTTCAGAACCACATATGTCACATGTGATAAGGAGAGTCCAAAATATTGCAGCAAGTAAGACAGTGTATGACAGGAGTTGCTTAACGATGTTATGAGCCCATTGACAAGAGATATCGTATGAGACGAGAACGCAATCTGGAGGATTATGCTGTAGGGTAGACAAGAAAAAGTAGTCCATGTTGACATATCTATAATTATGACATGTTAAAAAGAAGCCGTTCTATGAGAAAGAAATATGTACCACTTGCCTTTCTGCAGATCTCCAACGGACACAGGTCGCTTCATGTCATGTCGAACGCAGTCAATAGCCCCAACCCCACTAGCTGCAGTACCTTTGCCCCCATGCATACTTGCTGACTTCAATGCATCATGATTGTGACAGGTGCTCACATCATCAGGTATCTTGTCACCATAGTCTTTCAGATATTGCTTGCATTTCATCTCTTCAACAACATATGCAAACCCATGGTTGAGTCCGGGATCACATTTCTGAGTAGAGACATTCAAACGTTTGAGGTGGAAGTTTGTGTCAATCCCAAGGAATAGTGTATATAGCCACCTGCACAATCGTAAGCAGTTGAGTGCAAAATTGTTAAGAACTGATCCTAGAGGCCGCTTCGGAATCCGTCCGGACACTGCAGGTGATGATAGCGGGAGATTGTCAGGTCAATGCAGATTCTGTGGGAGGGGGAACGGAAAGGACTTGGCTTCAGCTTGTAAGAAGCTGCGCCCTTCACCTCGTCTGGTGTCCTAATTTCAAGCCGAGGGTTTAGAGGTAGGAGCGGGAATGTGTGGGTAAATGTGGGGAGGAGTATGGAGGGACTTAGGTTGAGTTCAGATGAGACTAGAACTTCGGAGGGAGACTAGAGGTTGAGTTGAATGTAGTTCAGACTCTTAGAGGACAGGGGTTGGAGTAGAAGGAGGTTTTAGATTGGCAGGGTAAAGTCGAGTCTATGTCGATATACAAACTGGGGAATACAAGGCAAAACTAACTAAGCTTAAATACTGTAGTCTGGAATAATGCGGAACAGGAACGAAGACTGCGGCAGTGTCTCGACTGTGTAGATAAATTACCTACGGGAGCCGCACAGGAATCCATAGTCGAATTTGCAATAGAGACGGCAGCCTTGGAAAGGCAGCTGTGGATGCTGTACAAGGCAGCCTGATGCACAGCAGCGTGGGCAGCGCAAGGCAGCTGGGAACGAAATCAGGAGGCATAGACAAAAGTCATGTTCGACGTGTGGGAAAGAGTCGGATGGATGTGGGTTCCGATTGGGCGAGGAATGGTTCTTGACAGTATTTCCCCCTTAGTGCCGAGCCTACGAGGCACGTGAGGGTTTGAGTCCAAATGAGGAAGTTGGTTGAATTTTCCGAATGCAGTAATTGGTTGAAAAAATTTTCACATTCTTTCCTTTCCCCATCAACTATCAATTATGTCCCCTCCAGCAGTATCCACGCAGATCAAATTGGCTGCGATGAGGGCTCAACACGAACAGAGGGAGCGGGTGATGAAGGAGCAGATGGAACAGGAGATGAAGGAGCTGGAGGAAGCAACGGGGGAGTAGGAATGCCAGGTGCAGGAGGCACAGAAGGCAGCAGAGGAGGCTGCAAAGGCTGAGGAGGTGCATCAGGCAGAGGTGCAGAAAAAGGAGGCATCGGCCGCAAAACGAGCGGAGAAGAAGCAGGCGGCTGCGGCCGCAGGTTTGGAGGATGAGGCTGAGGGGAGCAAGTCCCCCAAGAAAAAGAAAGTCGCCAAGTCAAAGGCACGAGTGGGATCGGAGGAGTTGGAGGGTCCGGTGCGGGTGCAGGCCGCGTTGCCCTGCAAAAGGTATGTACTTGTTTCCCTTTCCAGTCTCTTTTTACTGACAAGTGGCCTAGGTGCAAATATCAAAAGATTGCTTGTTTCAAGATGGGTGCAAAGGGACGCATGTGCGACAACTGCATGCACGTCAAACATAAGTGCGAGGAGGTAGTGTGGGAGGGGCAGGAAGCCCCTGCAGCAAAACCGGCGGGAACGACGGGGGCGACCAGGGAAAACCTGGAAATAATGCAACAAATGATGAAGTTGATAAGGAAGGGGTTCGCTGAGGTGGCTACTGCGGTGCGGGAATCAATGGGGGAGATTTGGGATGCTATGGACCCAGAGTGGGTGGAGGAAGAAAGTGCCGGGGAGGAGAGTGACAAGGGTGACGAAGAGGTGGAGTGGGCGGTGTGAGAGTCCCGGCAGGAAAGATGTGGGATCCGAAAATCTGGAGATGAGTGGGAGGCCTTCCAGAGATATCTGGAGAAAAGGCGAGCTGATGATGAGGAGGAGAGCAAGAGTGGAGATGAGGAGGGTGGAGAGAAGGATGAGGGTGGAGAAGAGGGCAAGGTTGGGGGAGAGGGTGACAAAGACAGAGAGGGAGAAGCAGAGGTAGTGTAAGGATCCGGTCGGATCCAAAAAAAATCTTTTTTCAATGAATTTTGTTTCTGAGTACAAACCGAGTGAATAAGCAATGTGAATAGCCTTTAAGTGGGTAATGGACCGGGTTTCTGCGGGTAGCGGGTGTGAAAATCTGCAAGGAGTTCTTGGGCATGCTCAAGTTCCATAACAGGTAGCCAGGAGTGTAAGGGGACTAGGGGGGTGCCCTGTGTGTTTTTCCTATTTTTTATGTTTGTCCTATATTTTTCCCCACCTCATTTCCTTCTATTCTTCATTTTCTATGATTTTTCCGGATTTTATTACTAATTTTCCCTTGCTATCATGTTTGTACATGTTGACACTTTTATATTTAGAGGCGGAGTACCCCTTCCGACACATACCCCTTGGTATGATGTCATTCGGCGGCCTTGATCCACCTATCTCCGCCTTTTTCTATTTTTAGGTTATATTTGATTTTTGTCGTCTTCACATATACTGGGCATCAGCAAGGGGATCCTTAGAGTTTTCTCTTCGGATTTCCCTTTGCTAGGTGTGTCCCCAATGCCTGTATTATGTAGTATAATTTCAACTTCGGATTTCCCTTTGCTAGAGGCTTAGGTTGCCCTTATAGTAGAAAACTCTCCCCTAAGGCCCGAAAATCGCGAACGCGCTGCCCAAGATAGGCAGGTACGGACTGGACGACGCTTCCCAAAGCTCCACAGAGTCCCTACACACTGTTCCAGATAATCTCGCCTTTATTACGCCGCCATTTTCGCCAAACGCACTCCCTAGCGACATGGACGCATCAGAACGCTTCGACGCGCTTGAAAGCAATGTTTCCGGAATGCGCGCGCAAATCGACTCGCTTAAATCTACGATTGAAAACTTCGTCAGGACCCTCCAGGCTAACCCTACGACCAATAGTTCCCCCTTTACAACTCCAAGCGCACCCAACAACGACATTTTGCCAAACACGTCCACTAAGGAATGCGCCCAGATCAAACTGTCCCCCCCCCCGCTGAATTTAATGGTGCACGTGCGCAGGGATGTGCATTCCTTAATTCCTGTGAGTTATACATTAGTCTCCAGTCACATCAATTTGTCGATGAGGCTGCAAAAAATTATTGGGCCTTCACATACATGAAATCTGAATGCGCCTATCTCTATGTGGACCGTATCCTACATCAAACTAAAGAACTTGGTTCTCTACCTTTCTCCACTTGGGGTGACTTTCGAGGTGAGTTTGTACGCCACTTCTGCCCCCTCAATGAACGCCACCGAGCAGTGACACAACTTGAGTCATCCGCTTACCACCAGGGACGTCGATCCATGGACGACTATATCGATGAGTTCAAGGATTTGGTGGACATGGCAGGATATGGAAGTGGGTTACCAGTGGTGGTGAAGTTCCAGTGGGGGCTCAACCAAGAAATTCAGGACCAGATTGCACAGATGTTGGAAGGGCACCCAGCGGACGATGATATCCTTGCTTGGTATGAAGCTGCTTCACTCTGTGACAAGAACCGACTCACAAATGTGGCGTTTAATGCTGCATTCTGTGCTCCAACTACCACTCATACGCCCTACACCTTCAATCAAAGCCTCCCCTGCCCTAACCCCATTCCTGTTTGTCAAACTCCCACACCAGCCGTCAATGTCCCAGTACCAATGGATGTTGATGCAGCCTGCAGCCGTGCACGTAAGTTGGATCTCTGCTACTGTTGTGGGGAACCTGGACACATGGCTGGAGCGTGTCCCCATCATCAGGATATCCACATGCTCACCCCCGAGGGACGAGACGAACTCCTGCAAGATTTGTTGGCGCTTGTAGATGTTGAGGAAGCGAAGGATCAAGTTGCAGAGGAGATTAAGTTGGAAGTTGTAGAGGAGCAGGATTTTCCTATTCGCAGCGAGTGAATCATATGCCCTCACTGCCTGTCCATAACCGCTTTGAAGTCTTGTCAGTTGAATCCCCAGAGAATGAATCCATTTCTGTGACTGCTCCCCTCTCTGACCCTTCGAAGTTGGCTAAAGACATACCTGCTCTCCCCATCTCTCCTTCTACTCCACGTCCCAAAATTAAATCATGGGAGTGTAAACTACCACGCAAGTATATTGTGGCATCCACTCCCTCTGCACATTCCTTGAACCTAGCCATCGAACTGCAGACGACCAACACTGGACAGATACTCGGTGTCTCTGCGCTCCTGGACTCTGGTGTGACTGGTCTCTTCATCGATTCCCATCTGGTACAACAACATCGCCTAAATACTCGCTCACTCTCACGTCCGATACCTGTATATAATGTGGATGGATCCCCAAATGAAGCTGGTGCCATCCGAGAGGTTGCAGACCTGGTTCTCTGTTACAAAGATCATAGTGAGCGTGCCCTTTTTGCTGTCACTCAATTAGGAAAGCAAAAGGTGATTTTGGGATATCCATGGCTTCGAGACCATAACCCAGAGGTCGACTGGCATACCGGGGAGGTTACCATGAGCTGATGTCCATCCTGCTGTCGGATGTGTTTCACAGAAGCCAGGCAAGAACGTCATGGACAGAAGGCGGCGATACGACGTACTCAGAAGTGTCATGCTGGACCCCTGCCTATACCTAAAGTGGAATTGGAAGGGGTTCCTGATCTAATGCCGGACTCGGATGATGATGATGAGGACCCAGAGGAAGTGGAGGAGGGTGATCAGATCTTCTACACTGCGATTCGCTCATTGCATGAGGTGTGTGCCACATCGAACATATCCCAATGCCTCGCCGAGGCCTTCCACAAAAACAATGCTGCTAAATCCTCTACTAACTCCTTACTCCCTCATCTCCATGAGTTTGAAGATGTGTTCTCCAAGGAGTCATTTGACTCTCTTCCTGCGTGCAAGCCATGGGATCACGCAATTGAACTCACCCCCAGTGCAACCCCTTCATCCTGCAAGGTCTATCCTCTCTCTCCAGAAGAACAATGGCAGCTTGACCAGTTCATCGACAAGCACCTGGCCTCTGGACGTATTCGACCATTGAAGTCACCCATGGCCTCTCCCTTTTTATTTGTCAAGAAGAAGGATGGCTCACTTCGACTGGTTCAAGACTACAGAAGGCTCAACAACATCACGGTCAAAAATTGCTACCCACTACCCCTCATCTCCAAACTCGTAAACCAGCTCCGTGGAGCCCGATACTTCACCAAGCTCGATGTCCGTTGGGGCTATAATAATGTGAGGATAAAGGAGGGAGATGAGTGGAAGGCAGCCTTTCATACCAACTGTGGTCTTTTTGAACCGCTTGTCATGTTCTTTGGCCTTACTAATAGCCCTGCCACCTTTCAGACCATGATGAACGACATCTTCCACGACCTCATCCTTGAAGGCGTTGTCTGCATCTATCTCGACGACATCCTCATCTTCACTCGCATGGTTGAAGAGCACCGTCGCATCATGCGCCTCATCCTAGAGCGACTTCGATGGTACAAACTCTACCTTTGTCAGGACAAATGCAAGTTCAAAAGGACCAAGATCGAGTACCTCGGCCTGATTATCTCGGAGGGTCAAGTGGAGATGGATCCTATCAAGGTAAACGGGGTCACAGCTTGGCCGATGCCCACGAACAAGAAGGAGGTGCAGTCTTTCCTGGGCTTCATCAATTTCTATCGGTGTTTTATCAAGGATTTCTCACATCATGCACGACCACTGTTTGACTTGACAGGAAAGGAGGCATGGAGGTGGGATAATGCACAACAGGAGGCGTTCGAAAAGCTTAAGGAGATGGTCACTTCTGCTCCGATCCTTACCTTTGCTGACGATTCGCATCCTTTTCGTGTAGAAGCCAACAGTTCTGACTTTGCGATGGGCGCTGCGTTGTCTCAGCAGTCTCCAGAGGACCAGAAGTGGCATCCTGTTGTGTTCTACTCCAAAAGCCTTAGTGCTGTAGAGCGAAACTATGAGATCCATGACAAGGAGATGTTGGCAATAATGTGTGCGCTTGAGGAGTGGCGACACTTCCTCAAGGGTGCCCAACACAAGGTGGAAATTTGGATGGATCACAAGGATCTCGAGTACTTCATGATGGCCAAGAAATTGAACTGTTGTCAAGCTCGTTGGTCCCTGTATCTATCTAGATTCGACTTCTCCTTGCACCACCGTCCAGGTCACAGCATGGGGAAGACTGATGCCCTATCCCGACATGCAGACCATGGGGATGGCAGCGGTGACAACCAAAACATTGTGCTGTTGCAGCCAGACCTGTTCACCATTCAGGCACTGGAAGGCATCACACCCCAGGGCGAGGAGCGGGACATCCTATGTGACATTCGTCATGCAAACCGTAGCGGTTTACATGAGGATGTTGTCGCCCAAGCTGTTAAAGAACTGAGGAAGGGATCGACCCTTTCCTTACATGCGGCAGAGTGGGCTGAAAAGGAGGACTTGTTGTATTTCAGGGATCACATCTATGTTCCCAATGACCCAGACCTTTGCCGGCGCATCATATCCCAACACCATGACTCACAGATTGCTGGCCACCCCGGATGCTGGAAGACCTTGGAGCTCACCTCATGGAACTATTGGTGGCCACAAATGTCATGGCTCATTGGTCAGTATTGTCGCACTTGTGACCTTTGCTTATGCACCAAGGTTCCTCATCGCAAGCCTATTGGTGAGCTACACCCTCTTCCTGTTCCAGAGAGTCATTGGGATGTCGTCAGCATCAACTTTGTGGTGGAATTGACAGAGTCAAATGGGTTTGATGCGGTGATGTGCACCGTTGACTCAGTGGGAAAACGCGCTCACTTCATTCCCACTCACACCACTGTCAGTGCCCTAGGTGCCACTCGACTCTACCTCCATCACGTGTGGAAATTACATGGACTTCCTGGTGCCTTCCTCTCAGATCGTGGCCCTCAGTTCATGGCAGAGTTCACTCGTGAGCTGTACTGACTCCCGGGGATCAAACTCCTCACTTCAACCGCTTATCACCCACAAACTGATGGCCAGACGGAGCGAGTCAACCAGGAACTGGAGCAGTACATCCGCCTCTTTGTCAATGAACACCAGGACGATTGGGACGATCTCCTTCCTTTGGCCAAGTTCGGATACAACAACCATGTCCATGCTTCCACTCAACAGACCCCTTTCCTCTTAGACACTGGACGACATCCACGCATGGGATTTGAACCTCGCCAAACTCCCTCACACATTGAGACGGTGAATGAGTTCACAGAACGCATGAGGGATAGCTTGGAGGAGGCAAGGGCAGCCTTAGCAAAGGCAAAGGACAACATGGCACGATTTTACAACCAACGCCACTCCCCAACCCCTCAGTACAAGGTTGGTGATTGAGTTTATCTTGACTCCAGTGACGTCTCCACTACACGTCCATCCAAGAAACTCGCTCATCGCTTCTTGGGACCTTTCCCCATTGTCAAGTGCGTTGGAATGCATGCCTATCGTCTACGCCTCCCAGCCTCCATGTCCAGACTCCATCCCATCTTCCATGTCGTCAAATTGCTTCCAGCTCCCCCAGATCTGTTCCCGGGACGCCATTCACACCCACCACCACCACCTACAGTGATCAAGGGAGAACCCCAATAGGAAGTCGAGTCAATCTTGGATAGCCATTTGCGTCGAGGAAAACTCCAGTATTTGGTACATTGGAAGGGTTATGGGTATGAGGAGAACTCATGGGTCGAAGAGTCTGATGTAAATGCCCCTCGGTTAATCAAGGAATTCCACTGACGGCACACTGCTGCACCGCGTCGCATTCAAGTGATGGACTTTGGTCGTATGCGATTTCGAATGCATCGGGGCGATGCATCTTAGAGAGGGGGTGATGTAAGGGGACTAGGGGGGTGCCCTGTGTGTTTTTCCTATTTTTTATGTTTGTCCTATATTTTTCCCCACCTCATTTCCTTCTATTCTTCATTTTCTATGTTTTTTCCGGATTTTATTACTAATTTTCCCTTGCTATCATGTTTGTACATGTTGACACTTTTATATTTAGAGGCGGAGTACCCCTTCCGACAAATACCCCTTGGTATGATGTCATTTGGCAGCCTTGATCCGCCTATCTCCGCCTTTTTCTATTTTTAGGTTATATTTGATTTTTGTCGTCTTCACATATACTGGGCATCAGCAAGGGGATCCTTAGAGTTTTCTCTTCGGATTTCCCTTTGCTAGGTGTGTCCCCAATGCCTGTATTATGTAGTATAATTTTAACTTCGGATTTCCCTTCGCTAGAGGCTTAGGTTGCCCTTATAAGGAGGTCTCTTCATCGGTTCCCTGGTAACCTTCCCATCGGATGAGGTAGAGAATTTTGCAGCGACGTCGGTTGTCAACTTTGGAGTCGAGGACTTTGGCGATTTCATATTCGAGCTCGTCATCGATGGTGATCGGAGGAGGTGGAGGTTGCACTCGATTTGGAATTGTGTTCGGGGAGTGTTTCTCTAGTTGAGAGACATGGAAAACAGGGTGAATGGCCCGCATGTGATCCGGGAGCCGCAGGGTGACTGAGTGAGTGCCCGGGCGGGCGATGATTTCGAAGGGCCCATGGTGCTTTTCGGAAAGTTTCTTGGAGGGATGAGTGGTGCGGATATCTTCCACAGTGACATAGGCAGAGTCACCAATGTTGAAGTCAGGTGCGGGTGCCCGATGTTTGTCTGCAGGACCTTGATAATGCTCTTGAGCGGCTGCAAGCTGTTTCCGAAGCTCCTGATGAAGGTCGTCTAAGTCGACGATGAACTCACAGGCACGCTGTGAAGCTAAGTCGCGTTCTGGAAAAACAGAAATGTTCAGGTGATAGCCTTTGTTGGCAAAGAAAGGGGATACACCTGTAGAGGCAGAAGGAGCATTGTTGTAGGCAAATTCACCCAAGGGTAAGAGGTGAGACCAGTCGTCCTGCTGATAGTTGCAGAAGATCTGGAGGTACTGTTCCAAGGTCTGATTAAGTCGTTCTGTCTGACCATCACCTTGCGGGTGATAACCAGAAGTGAAGTGGATCCGCATGTCGAGTGCTTTTCCAAGGGAGCAGAAGAAATGGGAGACAAACTTGGATCCCCAGTCACAAGTGACATGCGACGGAACGCCATGCTTGGAGAAGACGTGGAGGACGAACAGGTTGGCTAGTTCTTGGGCTGTGATTTCATTGACAGTTGGGATGAAGATGCCTTGCTTGGTGAGGTGGTCAACAATGACCAGGATAGCAGTGTGACCATTGGAGTCGGGTAGTTGTTCAATGAAGTCCATGGAGATGGAGTTCCAAGGTCGTTCCAGAACCGGAAGTTGCTTTAGGAACCCATAGGGCTTGTGTCAGGGTGATTTGGATCATTTGCAAGTGGTACAGGATTTGCAGAATTCTTGCACAAAGGTGCGGAGGTTTGGCCAGACATATTCCCAGCAGACAAGCTGCTGGGTTTTGTTTTGTCCAAAGTGGCCAGAAAGGATGTGATCATGTTTGAACTGAAGGACTTTGAGGCGAAGATCCACGACATCCAGAACATAAATCCAGTCGAAGTGGCAGAGAAGACCTGCCTCGTCTATGCTCCAGCTGGGGTCGGTAGGTGTCAGAAGATGTGCGGATGAAAAGGGGTCAAGGGGTAGGGAGGTGCGGATGTCGTGGTGAAGTTTCTCAACATCCATGACTACTGCCTGTCGAAGGATGGGTGTGGCAAAATAGGTGGCACAGAGGGAAGAGGTGAGCTCTTCCTGTGTGAATACAGGTCGGAAGTTGGTTGGGTTTACGGAGGCGAAGTCGCTATTTCCCCCTTTGCGGTAGACGTCCCAACGTCTAGTGAGTGGGTCTGGCTTGGCCCTTAGTTTCCTGGGGCGGAAGCGGATGACGAGATTGAACTGGGAAAGGTACTCAGACCAACGGGCCTGGCGGCGGGTGAGCAACTTGGTAGTGCTGAAGTACTCAAGATTTTTGTGGTCAGTGACCACATCAACTGGGTTTGTGGAACCCTCGAAGTACTGCCTCCAGTGTTTGAAGGCTTCGAAAATGGCCAAGAGTTCCTTGTCATGTGTGTTGTAATTTAGTTCAGCGGGATTGAAGGAGTGGGAATGAAAAGCGACCGGATGGATTTCTCCATCCGCAGTGTAAACCGAAAGGATAGCAGCTAGGGCATAGTTGGAAGCATCGGTTTCAAGTACCATTTGTGAGTTGGGTACCCATTGAGTTAAGACAGGTGCATGAGTGAATTCTTGTTTGAGCCTTTCAAAGGCATCGCAGCACTTCTTGTTGAAGTCCCAAGGTGTGGATTTCCGCGTCAAGCAGGTAAGTGGGATGACAATGTCTGAATAACTGTTAATGAAACGGCGGTAAAAATTGCAGAAGCCTAAGAAGGATTGGATGTCCTTAACTTTCCTAGGCTCGGGCCAGTTGAGCATGGTTTTGACTTTATCCTCGGACATCCAAAGTCCATCCAGTGAAAGGATGAAACCTAAATATTCAATGGTGTCTTTGTGGAACTCACATTTCTGTGGGGAGGTGTAAAGTCCATTGTTCCGGAGATGGCGGAGGACTTCTTTAACGTGAGTCCCATGCTGGGACTTGTCATCTGAATAGATCAGGATGTCATCGAGGTATACGATGACACAAACATCCAGCATGTTGCTGAAGATGTCATTCATAAACCACTGGAAAGCTGCGGGTGCATTAGTGAGCCCAAAGGGGACCACACTCGAAGGATCTGTAGCGGGTGTGGAAAGTAGTTTTCCACTCATCACCATCAGCAATGCAGACTAGGTGATAAGCGTGCCGCAAGTCTATTTTGGTGAACAAGCGGGCTTTGCGGGGAGAGTCAAGTAGGTCGGAAATGAGAAGAAGTGGGTAGCGGTCTTTCTTTGTAAGACGGTTAAGTCCTCGGTAGTCGACACAAAGTCGGAGACTACCGTCCTTCTTCTTGACAAAGAGAATAGGGGCGCCATGCGGCGACTTGGATGGGCAGATGAAACCTGAGCAGATGTTTTTGTCAATAAAGACTCATAAGGCTTCTAGTTCAGAGGGGGAGAGAGAATACATTCGGCCCGGAGGTGGAGGAGTATTGTCTTCTGTCTCTATCTTGAGGTCATAAGACCGATGCGGAGGAAGGGTATCCACTTTAGTCTTATTAAAGACATCAGCAAATTCGTGATACTCAGGCGGAATCTCGGAAAGGTCAGAAGAGATAGTGGAATGGGCGGAGCGGGCAGATAACCCTTCTGGAGCAAAGGTCATCTGAAAAGCTACTGCCCCAGGAAGTTTGCTAGCACGCACATAAGTGGCAGTGTTGATGAAGGAGATGTCGGGAGGTGTAAACTTAGGAGGAATGGGGGGTTCAGAAAGTGTGGAAGAGTCGAGGATTTCTACCAGAAGATTCGGGGACAAAGGTAATGTCAGGGGTGCTGGACCTCTATGATCTGCAGAGCGGAAAGCGAGTTGGCTTGAAGACCAGTCAATCAACGGATTGTATTGCTTCAGCCAGTTATGACTGAGTACAGTGGAACAGGAAGAGTCGAGCGAGGTTACATAAAATGACAAATTGAATACTTCACCAGCAGGGAAGGTGACTGGAAGTTTGACGATCTGAGTTATGGTGGAGTTGCAAGTTCCATCAAAGAGTCGTAAACTGATCGGGTTAATGGATTCTGTGCTGAGTTGGTTATTCAACACGAAAGAGGAGTCAAGGAAGCAGTGGGAGGAGCCAGAGTTGATAAGGGTTTGGAAAGGGGTGGAAGATTCGGGGAAGGTTAAAAGAATGGTTAAGGAGTCAGGGTCAGAAAGAGCGGACGTGTTGAGACAAACGTAGGCAGCCAAGTGGGTAAGGTCAATGCAACCCCCAGCCCCAATGGCTGTATCCTGAGGGTTGCAGACTATTTTTCCGAGTCCGTAGTCTCAGGAATGACAGTGGATGCACAGGCTTTTGCGGCTTTGAATTTCGGGCAGTTTCCTGCTACATGCCCTTCCTCACCGCAGTAGAGACAAAGTCTTTCCTGCATGCGACATTCTCGTTCATCTGCAGTAAGTTTGCCGTTCTTCCCCAACTTGTCAGAGATGGACGACTTGGAAGTGTTCTTTGTCATGGAGGGCTGCTGGTTGGAGGAGTTTCCCCGAGGAGAGCTCGACAAGGATTGATTGGTGGACTGGGAGGAACCTTTGGGGGTGTCCTTCTTGACAGGGTTAGAAGAGTTCCCAGAATTCTTAGTTTCGAACCAGGTTTCATCTTCCTGCATCCAGTAGATATTGTCACAGTCCTGCGCTTTCAAGTGCAGTCCTGCAAGGGTGTCGGGCTTACCACCCCAAAGGACTTCTATACGAAGTCGGAGCGGAAGACCATGGAAATAGCGGTCACAGAGGGCTGTGTCGGAAATTTCCGGATGGCATTATAACCTCACCTAGATTATATGTGGATTATCACTCCCTCTCAGCTAGTATACTGGGCCCTAATGTGGAAAATCTATTACCTACATATGTAAACTACATTATTGAACTGAACCCGAGACTTGGTAGCTAGCTTAACATCAGTTCTGAGTGTCGATTTTAATGGGTTATGGCGGTTACGTGGGTCACGTGGGTCATATTAGGTTATACTGCATTACATAATTTTGTGACATGCCTCATTCCAGTTCACCATAGAAGCTAATTCCCAAAAGTCAACATTATACTTTGTGATGCGACCACTTTTCTTTATTGCTAAATCAGAAAGAGCTTTTTCTGCATCCCCGAGCAGGTCGTGCAGGCCGAAGTTACTCTCTAGTTCGGCGAGAAAAGCCTCATAATCCCACATCCAGTGTGCAGAATCGGTCGGGTCATTAAGACTGGGCTCAAACCAGCTGAGAGCTGATCCCTTGAGATAAGAAAGGATAAATATGATCTTTTTCTCATCAGAAGAAAATATGTGCAGACGGTCGCGGAAATGAAGGTTACACAAGACTAGGAAGTCTCTAAGTTTCTTTGGGTTGGAGCCATCGAAGGTGTCGGGGTCGCAAACTTTGATTTTCTTGGTCTTGGGTGCGTTATTTTGTCGGAGGGTGCGGATACTCTCCGAGAGGTTGTAAAGAACATCTATGAACCTATCCCCTGGATCAGGGTTTCCCCCTGCGGGAGGTTGATCGTCAGGATCATTGGGATCGGGGTCACCCCCAGGGCCGTCCGAACCACTAGGGTCGTCGGGTCTGCCGGGAGGTCTGTCCTCTAGACCACGATCTTCCAACCCATAGGGTTCAGGCTGGTTGATGCCCCCTACATACTTAAGGGGAGTCGTGGGTCGGGGTTCTTCCGGATTCACAGGAGATTGTTGAGCTTGAGTAGACATGAGGTTTGCACTGATTGATGGGGCTCCAAAACCGATTTGTCGGAAAATGTTGGAAGGTCTGGAAGTTAATCTGAATGTTGAGGCGGGTCGTGGGCTAGGAAGTGTGGATCGCTGGATTGCAGAGATCCCTGGAATGGTACTGGCACGCTGAGAGTTTCTGGTTGTGCACTGGCAAGTTTTGGTTGGGGTCATAGGAGAAGAGACGAGTGAAGTGTGAGTTTGTATATACTGTTAAGAACTGATCCTGGAGGCCACTTCAGAATCCGTCCGGACACTGCAGGTGATGATAGCGGGAGATTGTCAGGTCAATGTGGATTCTGCGGGAGGGGGAACGGAAAGGACTTGGCTTCAGCTTGTAAGAAGCTGCGCCCTTCACCTCGTCTGGTGTCCTAATTTCAAGTCGAGGGTTTAGAGGTAGGAGCGGGAATGTGCGGGTAAATGCGGGGAGGAGTACGGAGGGACTTAGGTTGAGTTCAGATGAGACTAGAACTTCGGAGGGAGACTAGAGGTTGAGTTGAATGTAGTTCAGACTCTTAGAGGACAGGGGTTGGAGTAGAAGGAGGTTTTAGATTGGCAGGGTAAAGTCGAGTCTATGTCGATATACAAACTGGGGAATACAAGGCAAAACTAACTAAGCTTAAATACTGTAGTCTGGAATAATGCGGAACAGGAACGAAGACTGTGGCAGTGTCTCCACTGCGTCAATAAATTACCTATGGGAGCCGCACAGGAATCCATAGTCGAATTTGCAATAGAGACGGCAGCCTTGGAAAGGCAGCCATGGATGCTGTACAAGGCGGCCTGATGCACAGCAGCGTGGGCAGCGCAAGGCAGCTGGGAACGAAATCGGGAGGCATAGACAAAAGTCATGTTCGACGTGTGGGAAAGAGTTGGATGGATGCGGGTTCCGATCAGGCGAGGAACGGTTCTTGACAAAAATAGGCAAACAATTACTGAATTTCGACCTTCAGGTGCAGTCTTCCAGTCCGGCAGCAGGTTTGTGCCAGGCTGCAGACAGGCTGGGCAAAGCACGGCACACTCTCCCTCCTTTGTACCCTTGACACCCGACAGATTATGACCACGACCCATACACTTGAGAAGCCATATGTGCCGCCACTCCCTGACCATTCTCAAAAAAGCCTCATAGTGATCAGGAGGAGAATTAGAACCGGTATTATCAGTTTGTCATCTGATAGAGTAGTAAAACTCAAATGCAGAGACTTTGGACATGAAGCTGAGCATTTGGAAGTGCTTCAGAACATGGAGTGTCGCAGCAGTTTTGGGCTCCAACACTGTGGCTGGATACAATCCCACATGGAGTAGCTGGATGTATTGTTGCTGTGCATGCTCACAGTTACAGAAAGCCAGTGAGACACAATGGATAGCATTGATGTCGATGACAACAAAATCGTTCTTGGTGGCTAGTGCAGGATTCATACAGCAGGTCCCTAGTACATGTCCAATTTGAATTTGGAGGCCAAGTGTTTTCAGAGTTGTCACCTTGAAAAAATACCCATTCCATTGCTATCATAATGCCATGAGCCCAGAACCACTCAATGCTCAAGCAAAACATACCTGGACTCGATGGAGTGGAGATGGAAGATGATTTTTGATGGTGCAGGTATGACAAAACATCCTATCATCAAAGCAGTTGATACATCAGATCGATGCTTCATGTTTGAAGCATATGGGGCAAAGGTCATATCCTTCATGTTGGAGAAGCTCTTGAACAAATGTATTGATTTCAGGGATCCACGCAAGAAGGGGGTTATCCTATTATGAGTTAACCCTTGCGAAGAAAAGAGTATAGAACACATTACCCCCAAAAATGTTTGTTTATGTTTAATTTGCTCGTCCCGCACAGTGCTAACATAGCCGGGCTCCAACATCCTCTCAGCATAGTCCATATCCTCTTCATCGTCACTATGAATGACAATATTGTTGCCTGGGGTTATCGATTCGTCCTCTCTCCACAGAATAGGTTCATGAGCCATGCGAGTAGGTTGCTTCTTAGGTGATGCTGGCATTTCATAGTAGGTGTTATTCATAGAGAGGCCACGGGAAGAAGAGAGGATGTGGGTATGATTTTGTATTATGTGAGCAGGTGGAGGCAAGGGGCATTCATATTCATCATCACTATCAATGTACTCGGTAATCTGGCGGTGATGCTTTGGAGCCATAAGTTAGATGAGTGTTAATTGAGAGGACCAGATGTCTTACAGGTTTCTTATAGACTGTTGAATGCGCCTTGATCTTGATTTTGATCCTATACACTGAGATGTTGAAGAGGATGGCCTAGACAACATGACAAATCCATGTGGGCAAAAGTGGAATCAGGCCAGACACAATGCGAGGCCTAGACACAACGGATCCATGGGCAAAGTGGAATTAGGCTAGATGCTATGGATTCTTGTATGAAAGGCGAGATGGTGGGATTCTTTAATGTTGCAGTGTAATTGTTACCTGGGTCAACAGTGTCACCTGACCACACATCAATTCCATCCATCAATTCAACATACTCAATTTTTTGTTACACAGACATGGCAGCCCATCATTCCGACTCTACATTCAGGGTACAAGGACAAAAATGCAATAGATGTGGAACACCGCATCTCGTTCCAGCATCCCGGCCTTCTACGTATGCAATCAGACTCTCGCTTTCTCGTGAGTATTCTTCCTGGGAGTAATCTTCATTGCCTAGCTGCAGATGCAGGGGTTGGCCCCATGGCTAAGTATGTCTGAATGTTAGTAGATGGTGTGGGAATATTCAGCGAGCTGTGACCTACCCACCATTGACACACACCCCATTTTTTCCACCATGACCTCATCCTCCCATTTTGAGGATTTGGGTACTTGAAGAGTGCTCCATCGAGATAAGTTTGTAAGCCATTTTCTTATGTCCTAGACTGTATAGTGTGTAAATGAAGAGTTTGACATGAAATGATAAAACTTACTACTTTGATGTGTTGTGTCACCCAATCATAGTACTCAGGATCACTGTGAAAAAAAGGGTCACAGACCTCATCAATAGGATAGCAATCAAGCCAAACAACAATAAGGTTGTCGAAAAACAGATTGAGCTTGTCCTCTTTTAAGGCCTGAGTATAAAATGGTGTGAGACTTTTCAGAAAGGCAGTTTTGCCCAGTTCAGTGATACCAATGATCCATGGCATCTGAGATACATCTGATTGATCACAGAGATATTATAATAGCCAAACATTATTACTTACCAGTGAGGGCCTCTTCCCCTACTCGTCATTCATCGTCATTGTTGTCCCCTGTTTGTCCCCCATTCATTGTCATCCTGTTGTTGTCGTTCCCAGTTCATCATCACTCCATTATCCACCCCACAAGCAGAGGCTCGTGGCAGTAGACAGCACTGTTGTAGTCATAAATATAAATATAGTACCTAAAAACAAACAAAAATGGTAGTTAGATATGTAAAAGACAAAATGATAAACTTACCTGGGCCCAAACAATGTCTTTCATCATTTGGACCCTGTTCTGCCAAGAAAGTCGTGAGTGCATTGCGGGGTTGTGGCAATGCAGTACAAATAAGTATAAACATATAAACAAAACATGTAAATGCATCAAAAACGCATAAACAAAAGTGTGTGACCATGCAAATACATACAAATAGTCTGTAATATTTAAATGGCTCACATTTCCATGCTTTCCCTCGGGTGTGCCCCACTTTTTATGTATATACAAGTTCAATAGATATATTTACAACTACATACACTTAGGACTAAGGGTTTGGTTCGAGACCAGTTCTAACTGGTCTTGAACGGTTTTGCTGTTTGTCTCGAGATCAGCAAACTGCAGACTGAACCGGTACTGTAACTGACAGGACTGTGACAACAGGTCCAGTTACATTGGTTACGGTTTGGTTCAGTCTCGGTTATTTTTCGGTCTGCATGACCAGACCTTCAAGCAGTAGGTGAGGCTAATTTTGGTGGAAATAGCTAAGTCGATGAGAGCTGGTTGAAGGAGGGTGAAAATTCAGGAGTTGAACAGCTGACATTACTCAATCAGCCTTGGCCAGCAGGTTGACGTTTTTGGGTCAGTGAAATCCCTGCTCTGAACATCCGAGTATTGTCAAGACACAAGTACATTCCAAATACTGGGCCAGCTACAGCTTCAATATTCAAATAAAATTCACATTTGAGAATGTTTGAATACTGTTAAGATATTCTATCAATGATGTGACAAGATATTCATATTTCCTGAGTAAAAGTAAGATGAAGGCCATTAAAAGGCCATAGAGTCATTCTCAACTCCTAGTATGTCACAGTATTTACTCACATACCTCGATGGGATGCCATCGTCTGCACCACACTCCCGAGCAACAATGTGTGGCTAATAAAGCTAAAAGCAGCAGATACTATCAAAGGTATGGTCCGCCCATCTAATGAGCTGGAAACTTAAATTGTGTCCCAGAAACAAATCTAAAATTCAGCTTAGACGGCGATCAAATTACCATCAGAATGGTTCGCATAGGTAAGTTTATTCAAGTCTAGAACATGTTCATTTTACCTATTCGTGCGAATGATAGCACATCCATGTCTGCCCAAGCTTCTGGGAGCGATAAGCTTTTGCCAGAGGACTCAGAGTCCCAGTATGTGTTCAACTCAGAATCTCCTCATATCTAAGAGACTATTTGGATAGACTTCTTGCTTATTGGCTCGAAAAGGTTGCACAGGTTTCCTGCAAGTTCAACAAACTTGTTGATACCCACCCTACAAAATTTATGGATGCACTCTTGTCCATGTACTGCATTTCTGTGAGTGACAAGGAATTATGTGCTGCAATGCTCACATTATCAAGATTACACGACTCTATTCAACAGTACGAAAACAAGATCTTACAGCTGGCAGGGGGAGTGAAGCGCACCAGTTGTACACCAAAGTGCATGAGGTTACAAGTTGGATCGAGGAGGTGTTGTGCTTGGCAACAGTTGACCCTGAAGGCTTGCTCACATTGCATGCCATGAAGCAGCTGATGTTTCAAGTACTCTACAAGTAGTCAGTCGACACTGCGAGCCTTCAGTCCGTTTGAATTCAACACACGCTTCAGCCTGTTAAGATTCACATGTTACAGACCAGAAGTCAAGACATATCAATTGCATGATAGTAGTACATACAGATCTGGCTAGCAAGAAAGCACTGGCAGATATTAAAAATACAAGCATTACACAACTGCACCCCCCCTCAGTCCTTAGACAACATTTTGACAGTGTCGAGGCCTAGTGCCCCTTGGAAAGTGGCAAGGGCGGCTTCAAGGCTTGGGTATTTCTTGCGGACCGAACATTTTACGCCCATCACAAATGAGTCCGCAAGCGCCTGGAAGCAATCAGTTCATAAACCGTTCATTATACAAAACACAACTCATGGGATCCTGAAAGATGCCAATGCTAGTCCCTGCCATCACCATGTAGTACGTCTTCTTGGCAATATGCACTAGATTGGGCTCAGAACAGGCCCCACACGCAAACGACATGAGACCTTCTGGATCGCTGGTGGCGATTGCAGATACATGGCCACCGCTACTGGGGGCATTGGGAGCTATGATGTGGGGCTAAGGGCATGTAATGAAGGACAGTAAAAAAGAGAACTTACCACCAGGGACAAAATTAAACCCCATTTCACACAACCTTGCAAGGAGGCTTGATGCCTCAGGGGAGTGGGTGTTGCCATCACCAGACTTGGCAGGGGTTTGAGCGGGATTAACCATAATGCAAATTGTAGCTGATTGATCGAGGGGACTGATCGAGGATGGGGGTTTGGGTTACCAGAAGATGTGGCTTGCAGACTACACTATATACTGAAGAACTATACAGGTGGTTACCACTAGGGAACTGCACGGGTTATACCCATGGGTTTCCCACGCTTTTATTTCCTAATTTATTCAATGAGTTTTGCATAAAAAATCATGAAAAAAAGATTTTCTGAAAGCTTTTGGTTGGCTCTTTGTGATGTAACACATAAAACAATATTTGGGTGACATCTGTCATGTGACAAGGTCGAAAATAAATTATTTTGTCCCTTGTATCACAAGCATCCATTGAATAGCTATCAGAAAATCATTTTTTCATAAGTTTTCATGCAAAACACATTGAATAAATTAGGAAATAAAAGCGTGGGAAACCCGCGGGTAAAACCCGTGCAGTTCCCTAGTTACCACGCCCCACATGCCAAAATTTTGAGCATCCAAACTTTGAAACTTACCACATGACCTCTCCCTGCTATTGGCGAAGATTCAGGGTATGTATGATCTAGGCTTAAAATGATCATTTTAATATCTAATAGTTATGTCACAACAGTCAATGGCGCCCAGTTTTTGGGCAACCGAGGAACAATTAACATTTCTGCATAGCTACCTTCATGAATTTTTGGAAAAGCAAAAAGAGAAGAAATTAACACTCTTCTGGCCTGCTCTGCACCATGACTGGTAGATCTCTCAGTGGCCAGTCAGCAATCCAAATATCCCACTTCCTGTCAAGCAGGAACAATTAGATGCTTATCAGAAGACAGAAGGGGAAATCATTGCGCGGCAGAAAAAAGTAAGATAACGTCACCTAAGCTTAAACATTATCAGCACCTTAAAGACTGGTTCAATAATAATAACATCAAGAAGAAGCTGCGTAATACACAGTCATCAAGCAAACCATTCCAGATTCAAATGAAACAACATCGTTGCCCCCAATACCTAGAAATATACTCTTGGCAATATTATGATAACCGTGTACGCCACAAGGTCCAGGCCAAAATCAAGGATAAAGGGTTTACTTGGAAGGAAATTCTTACAACGATCAAATGGCTCACTGTGGCCGCATTTGAAGATGAACCCATGGAGTTTAAGGAGAAGATATATGCAGAAGCAGAGGCCCTTAAGACAGTAAAGAAACCAGATGAGATTGAATTGGAAGAAGACCATACACCTCAAAGTTACACCGAGTATGTACAATAAATGTTATATGCTTATTAAATACAACTAATAATGTAAATGATTACAGGGCCATCGCAAACCTGCCGGGGGTGCTAGACCAGTTCTTCAACAAGCTAACCGGGTGGATATTCACAGTTCTGGCAGGGGGCCCAGAACCGGTTAATGGAGGCAAGATCAGAACCCTTGGGTATGTCTGAGCTACTGATCTGAGTCATGTGTATGAGCTTACGTGTCTTTTCTAGGTATGACTGCGGCAAAAACAATGCTGGGCTTTCCTTTGGAACAGCCCATCCGTCCTTTCAAACCAGCTTCCTGAAACCATTTGCCACATTTGTGAAGCAAGTCTTCCATGAGTTCTTCCTCAATTTCCATGGAATTTGAGCTCAATGTGTAATACCAGCATCCAATATCTGTGCAAGCTGTGCTATCATCCTCAAATCTAGTGTGTCAGATGACTTACCAATGACTGTGGCTGACATGGCTGCACTCTTGAGCACCGTTGACAAAGACTCAGACCCCTCCCATTTCATACCAGCACCTCCAGCCGCTAACGACACATCCTCATCTTCCATAACAGTAGCGGTTGACGCACCCAGCATCTCTGGTGCTAACATGCTGTTCTCGCCAGAAGATTTCATACTTCATCTGCTCCTTCACAGGATCTGCATGCAGATGACTTAATCAATCCCCTCTTGCAGAGCGTGTTTAATCCTGCTGATGAGTACTTTACACTCCCCTACCTATTCTGGTTGGATTCTGGTTCATCTGGCCGGAATTTCCGGAATTTCTGGAATCCGGTGGAATTTTTTTTGTATGTAGTTTTCCCTATGCAGTACAATTCCGGTTGGAATAAGGATCCAATTTTCAGCCGGAATCCCTGGAATCTGACCGGACTCATCACAACCGGAATAAAAGGAATAACCGGACTAACCGGAATAACCGGAATAACCGGAATGCACATGCTTTCCCAAATAAAAGTTTGACACACATCAATAATCAAACTCTTGACCTTGGGTCTGCATACATAACAGCATGCTTAACCACTGAGCTACCAAGCAATTATTCTTTGGTATACATTTAATACTTTTATTACCCAACCAAGGTACGTAGTTAATCACAGCCATTAATGGAATAATTGATAAGTATGCATACACATGACATGTGACATGTGACTGCCAGCTCACAACCACTACCACCACTGTCGCCAATGCCACCTCCTCCTCCTCTCCACTCTACCACCACCACTGCGTGCACACCCACCACCACCATTCCCATGCCCAATGCCACCATCACCACCACCTTCAAACGAGCTGACTGGACGGAATGTGGGCCCAAACGATGCAGATCGCATTGTTTGGGCCCTATGTAAGTTTTTTTCAGTTGGTTTTTGTTTTAATAAACTAACTAACTCATTTTTTTAGTTTTCTGGGTTATAATCTACTAGTAACGATGCCACCACCCACAAACGAGCCAACACGGGCCCAAACGACGCAGATCGCGTCGTTTGGGCCCTACGTAAGTTTTTTCGTTTGGTTTTTGTTTTAATAAACTAACTAACTCATTTTTTTAATTTTCTAGGTTATAATCTACTAGTAACGATGCCACCACCCGCAAACGAGCCAACACGGGCCCAAACGACACAGATCGCGTCGTTTGGGCCCTATGTGAGTTTTTTCATTTGCTTTTTGTTTTTATAAACTAACTAATTGTAATTTATTGCTTTTTAGGTTGTATACTACTGGGGACGACCTGCCACAACAAAAAATGCGCAACCCATGCCCATGCCCACCCAATCCCCTCCTCCCCAATCTAATGGGATGTGAGGCTGTCGACATGGGCTAGGAGGGTGCAGAGGGATGCCAGGAGACCCCGGAAGGGGGGTACCTGCCTAGTAAGCACCCACCAACTTCTGTACCCATGCCATGTTGCACTGATGCGCCCAAACCCCCCCCCCCCCCCCCCCCCCAAAAAAAAGAAAAAAACAGAAATTCAGACAGGGGACAACAGCGACAAATGACAACAAGCCACCCACCCCCAGCCTCATGAGCAACTGCTCGTGGGGTGGAACGTGGGTGGAACGGCGCCCAGGCACAGGGACAGGAGATGACAACGACACACCACCTGCCCCCAGCCTCACGAGCAACTGCTCATGGGGTGGATCGTGGGTGGAACGGCACCCAGGTGCAGGGATAGGAGACGACAACACACCACCTGCCCCCAGCCTCACGAGCAACTGCTCGTGGAGTGGATCGTGGGTGGAACGACAACAATGACAAGCCACCTACCCCCAGCCTCATGAGCAACTGCTCGTGGGGTGGATTGTGGGTGGAAGGACAGACAACAGCGGGGTTGCGTCCCCTCCCCCTCCCCTGCACTTCGTGTGGGGAGGGATTTTTTTTGTATTTTTAATTATTTATTAGTATTGTGCCCCCCCTCCCCCATTTTGCATGGGGGAGGGATTTTTCTCTTCATGTTTTTACCTCCCCCCTCGTGTTCGGCACAAGGGGTTAGCTTTTTATGTATATAAATAAAACTCCCTCTTGCATCTTGTGAGAGGGAGGATTTTTTTGTTTATGTATATAATCACAATCATGCCCACTCCCTCGCATTCAATGTGAGGGATGTGGTTAATTAAAAAAATTTGATCTTAACTACTTCGAAAAAAATTAGAGTGTCATGAATAAACATTATATTACTATCTAATAATTCTCCTGTGGCTCAACTGGTTAAGCACACATGTTTGGTTTGTCATGTGATCACTCTAATCAAGATGTCTTGAGTTCAATCCTTACTCTGCACAAATATATTTTGTAGGCACTTTGACAACTTAAGACTTGAAATTTGACTATCCATTAGGCTATATACTCTAAGTTGAGGATCTGGAGTAACCAGAATCTGGTTGGAATAACTGGAATAACTGGACTCTGACCGGAATAACTGGACTCCGACTGGAATAATTGGACTCCAACCAGAATAACTGGACTCCAACTGGAATAGGTGGGGGAGGGTAAATTACAGCTGCTGATGGGGCCTCGTCTGTGCACACCCACGTAGGAATTCACCCCTCTGTCACCGAAACCCTGCCTCTGCCAACCAAAGTGCCCACCTTGCCATATCCACACACCCGCGAAGATGCGGATGAACCCCAGAATGTGCACACACCCCCCTCTCTGAACCCTTCCTCCACCGTAGCTGCCATCCGAGGTAGTCCACCGATTGTTAATCCTGCCCCAACCTTGGTGTTTGCTCAGCCCACACCCCCCTATCTGAACCCTTCCTCCCCCATAGCTGCCATCCAAGGTAGTCCACCGATTAATAATCCTGCCCCATCCTTGGCATTTGCTCAGCCCCCTTCATTCAACCCGAGTTCCTCCCCTGTAGCTGCCATCCGAGGTAGTCCACCAATTAATAATCCTGCCCCATCCTTGGTGTTTGCTCAGCCCCATTCATCCAACCCGAGGAAATGATCTAAGAAGCCAACCGCACCTCCAACAGAGGCTACCGCCAGCGAAAGTGGAAGGGGTCAGTGTTTGCACAAGGCTCCTGCAACCAAGGAGATTGTTCCTCTCATGGACATATCATGCAAGGCCCTGGAATGGTTGCAAGTGGCATATGAGTTTGTGACAGATATGGCTTAGGATCGTTGTGTGACCGCTTGGTTCACATTTGAAGGGACTGCCTCAGCGGACGAGATTGCATCAGTAAGTACCATTGCCATGAATTCTATTTTATTATTGATGTTATTTCAATCTTCCCAGTCCAGCCTTCCTGGATCTAAGCATCGACTTGAAACCCTTTCTCATTGGCTGCTCACCAGGCAGTATTCTCATCCCCTGAAAATATCTGACCCAACCATGTTTGGACTGGAGTGGTTGACATGGTGGAATGCTTTACAACCGGCATGGAGGAAAGCACACACCTGTGGTACCCTACCTGTTCCACTCGATCCCAAATGCCCATCAACCCGCACCATCCACTCATTGTACAAACAGGGTCCCAATGGCCTAGTCACAGTCTTACTTGGCCTGAAGTTCTGGCGTTTAGCTGGTGGCAATGGTGATTTATGGACACAGGCAGTCAATGATGTGGCATCATGTTTTGAAGATGCAGCTACAGTTTCAATGCCAGCGAAGTGCTTGGCCTCTAGCGATACTAGGTGAGCATCACTGTGACTTTGCCTGTTTTTCCTTACTAATCCTGTGCCCCCCCCCCCCCAGAGTGACAAAAAAGAGAAAACTCTGAACTTCCGTCATCTTCTTGCACATTATGTGTCTTGGTACGTCCACATGTCTTGTTTCTTGCCCGCCATTTGTATTGTAAATATGTCATACATCATTACTATGCAAAGCCATCCAGCTGGCCGTTATATGTTATATGTATTTCATTGTGAAGAACAATTATACTCGTGACACCTGGCTATGTTTTTGTCACAATTATGTTTTCATTGCTATGCAGAGTCATCCACTGGCCATGTAATAAGTCATTTCATCCATAAGAGATAATTTGTGAGATGGCATTACTTTCTGGAGACCCACCATGTTTTGTTGTTTTGGAATATCCATCATAGATTTATGTTTTTAGGAAATATCATTCTACTACAGCCCGACATTGACATATGCATACACAATGCTTCTTGGATCCTTGATCTTAGTTATTAATAACCCCTGCTGCCAACCCCAATCGCATTTCAGGAACAGGCGATGGATTGATGGACAGGAAGAACCCCGAATATAAAAGGATTTATTGCAGTGGGGAGACGCAACAATACAGCTGGAGGGAATGCGCACCCAACGAGCAAAAGCACCGGGAACCAGGGGGAACCGTGCACCATAATCTGAAATCATGTGCATTCGTTATATATCAAGTGCAACTGTAATTACAGTTGTGCATGTACCACGCTATGATCTGTAACTACAGTACATTGATATATGATAAGGATGGTATTGCCTGAGTGCTGGGTCTTCAGCTTCCTACTTCCTATCCAAGGTAGCTCTGGGGATCTGACCATCTGCTCCCCTGGCTGCCCCCCCGAAGATTCAGATTATAGAGTACGTATGGTTCTCTTGGTACTGATTTGTGATACTAACAAAAAACATGTACAACAAAGTCAGACAAAGTATCTACCTCCGATAGCTTGGCCAAAAACGCGTTTATCAGACTCTGAACTGAGCATAGAAAATGTGAAGAGCATTTATTCTGTATTGAAAATCCCTAAGAATCCAAGCTCTGAGTCTGATCCAGCCTCAGTTACAGGTAGGGAGAAATTGTTGAGTGGTAGGCAGTTGATGATCAACCAGCTAGTTCAGTGACTTAGCCTGAGTCAAACGAGGAACCCGACCACCAGAGGATGGCAGTATCTTGCAAAATACCCTTCTACTAGAACACAAAGGTGTATGCAAAATACATTGAGCATTAGAAGACTATTTTGCAAATTATTCTTCTAGTTAGAACCCTCATTTGGCAAGCTACCTTTCTCATTAGAAGCCTCATCTCAGTATTAGCAAATTCCCATGCTGCTGGGGGGCATACCAGGTTAGCGGTTAGAATTCGGTTAGGGTTCGCCAGTTAGCTGGTTAGGGTTATGCAATAGTGATGGATTTCACATGCTGCTCGTGACCCCCCCCCGACAAGGCCCCAAAGGGGCCCAGCTTGTCATCAATGCACAAATGAGGCTTTAGTGTGCTGACCTGAGATGACCTGGTTCGGGGGACCCCCCGAGCACAGTGAGGGAGGGGAGGGTCATGGAATGGTTGGCCCTCTTCATGTGCAGTGGCAATATTAGGTAAGCATCAGCATTATCTGTGCCATGTCATCCACCGAGCAGCCTGGTCCAGCCAGTAGGATTGTTTCAGTTTGGGGAATGAAAATAAATGTCTTGGGGCTTAGAAAAATACCTAGGCCATTCCAAAAATCCAACATAGAGAGGTTTTGCATTGCAAAATGTTGTTATTTCCATTTTGGGTCACAAGTGAGATTTTGCAAAATTTTGCATGTATTATGGCACCTCTAATTAGAACAGAATATGCATACACTATTTGTTCTTATTAGAAGAATGTTTTGCAAGCTAATGACATATATGCCTGATCCGACAGTGCATTGGGGCCATACATGACAGCAGAAATGATCAGCTGAAGGTGCTGTGCACAACAGCTCAGCCGGGCTCATACAAAGTCCAGCTGGACAGCCCGACTGAGGATGTCTGTATCTTAGAATCGACTGTCTGGCTGTCCGACTGGCTGGTTGTCTGGCTGTTTGGTTGAGTTTGGTACAGCCACCAAGTTGGGTCTTCCTCCTCAAGACACTTTGTCCCATAGCAGTCAGCAGTGAGTTGCAATGTCCTTGCCCGCCATTGGCCAAATTGACCTATCATATCAGATACCTCACAATGAGTTACCCATTGAAGTGTTCCTATTGCAAATGGATTCTCACCCCAGCCATTACCACGACAAACGCCAATGGAAACCTCAGTCATCACTATGTCCTTTGGACCTCATGGCCTGAAGGTGAGTTTGGATGTGGATCAGTTTCTCACCAACACATTTTCCACTGGGTTGATCAGACACCATTGCCATCTTCAACACTGACAGTAGCATCATCAACCACACTTCCATCTCCCCCTCCAACTTTGCTGCCTCCCACTATACAGAATACACTGATATATTGCTACTTCATGGGCTGTAAATCAAAGTGTTTGCCTGCCCAAAACTGCACCCAAAGGATGTGCCGTACACACTGTCAACTTAGTGGTGGATGTCCACAAAAAGACCACTTCAACAGAGCAGCTACTTCTCTCCCCGCTACATCTACTCCTCTCCCTGCTATTTCTACTTCAACTCCTCTCTCCACTACTCCAACTCCTTCATCCGATCATGCCATCAACCACCATCTACCCCCTCCAGACTCGCTTATTGATCCCCTAGCCAGTGACATCTCAGGGCTTGCTGACTGATCCTCCACTGCAAGCCCAGCCAGTCACCAACCTCCTGCTGCCCATAATGCCTCATTCCATGACCCCACAATCTCATTCATCACACCATGCAGTTCAAATCCCTCCTGTGTTCACTGAACAGCAAGCTGCTCTGCAATGTGTTGATGCTGACTGCTGAATGCATCAAGCAACTTTGCAATGGAATGAGTCCCAGTCAAATAATGTAGTAAGAGTGTTTGCCTGGTCTCAAGGTGAGTGTGATCCCACTACTATATGACTTCTCACTACTGCCTGGTTCTAGAAGCTTTGAAATCACAGAATCCATCCTCCATGACCTAGCCCTTATTTCCGAGGGTGATGCCACTCTTCAACTGCAAAAGTATGATGATGCAGAGGATCTATGGGTTGGGTTCAAAGTTGGTCAAGTTTTCGATGCTGAGATCCACCAATGGTGTTTTTTCTTCAAATGGCAGGAGGTGAAACACTGTCTAGGTTTTGAGAACCTCATTGGGCATGGGCAGATGAGTAGCCTGCACTTTTGAGACAATCTCACAGGAGAACAGTCATATATCAGGGAGGCCCTTAGTAAGAAATGTGGTCTTGAGCTTGCATCAGATCTACTCCCCTCCACCCCTTTGTCTTTAGTTCCCTCATCACTGACCTTTCCTTCGTCATTGGCCACCCCTCCTGCTGTCATCAAAAAGTGTCGAGTTCCCTCATCACCAACCTTTCCTTCATCTTTGGCTGCCCCTCCTCCTGTCATCAAAAAGCACCGAGTTCCTTCATCTTTGGCCATCCCTCCTCCTGTCATCACAAAGCATCCCTCTCCTGACATCATTCTTATTTCCTCCTCTGATGAGAACATACCCCCAACTCATAATCCACAGCTCCCAGTCCCCACTATACCATCGACAAAGTGTCAAAAGCAGTCACTACCTCATTCTCCTGAAGTCATCCTCATCCTTGATTCTGAAGAAGAAAATGGGTGAGCAAGAACACAGTTGAACACTCGCATCAAGCAGGAGAATCTGCTCTCAATCAAGATGGAGGATAGTGATGATGAAGCCTCAAATGATGTATATGTCGCCACTATGACAAGCCCAACATGTTTGCCAACCCTCAGTCAACATGGTTTTCTTGAGTGAGGATGAGACACCCAAGTGGCCACAGGACTACTACGGTTGCGACATTGCGAAGGCACCACCCCAAGGTCTCTCCAAAAAGGCAGCTTTCAGCACATATTTCCCTGGACTCTCCTTCAAGAAATTGACATACTATGACAACTACAACATATGGATTAGAACCCCCAGAGACTTTCATATGAAATATGTGGACTATGGCCAGACAGACAAAGGATTGTGGAAGCATCTTTTAGCAGCCCATGCCAAGTATCTGGAATGATGGTGAATGTAACCCACCTTCGTATATCGACTTGATTTGTATCTCAGCTCTTTGGTTTGTATTTTAGATGGCCTTGTATCTTAGATTGTTGGTTTGTATGTAACACAATGTGATTTGCATGTACACCTAATACTCAACATTATGAGGATGTTGATTCTCCCATTCAAGCTTCTGCCTGATGTCTTTGTTCCTCCACAAGATCATTTCATCCAAAAAGAAATTGAACTTATCCACACCCATCTCCCAACAGATAGTGTGATATCCACCAATCCAGACATTTGTTTGCTCAGCTATTGAAGAGTTGAAATACCAGCCCAATCCATCTTCAGATTGAAGCTTGGGGTAGCAATATGGATTGCAGCGTTGCTGAAAAAACATATCTCAAGTCAAATGTTTGCAACTCCAATGAAACACGTCAACAGTGAGTTTGATATCAGCAATGAACTCATCATTTTGGAATGTCCTCTTGAGTGTGCAGTTGTTGTCAGAAATTATAGAAAATCAACCTAGAGTATGCGAGAAATATACTCAGTCCTTGTATAAGTGACTTAATACACAAGACTGTACCTAGAGTATGCGAGAAATATACTAAGGTACAGTAAGTATCATTTACTGTGTGGAAAATATAATACGCGATGCTCACCTCAGTCCTTGTATAAGTGACTGAGGTGATCATGTATCTAACTACCCATATATATATGTGTTCAGTCTAATAAAGAACAAGATGAGAGAAAAGATTCCTCTGATGCGTTTGTGTAAATGCATCAAAGGGAGTGTTAATAATAGTACACGCATCAGAGAAGCTGATGTCGGCTGATCACATACCGCATTTGTCTTGCACATCAAAGAGATGTGCCAGAAGTAGAACACGCATCAAATTGAGTGATCATGGTGTGAATCTCAACACTCCTCCTCACCGGGATCACTCCTCCTCGCATGGAATCACATCAGTGTAAGCCTAAGAGTGAGCGTAAATGTATGAATTGCTTCACGTCCAATGCCTTGGTAAATAAGTCCGCAACATTGTCTTTGGTATTGATGTATGCGAGTTGTAAGGTGCCTGATTGGACGTGTTCACGAAGGAAATGATATTTGATATCTATGTGTTTAACCCTCGAGTGGAGCAAAGGGTCTTCAGATAGAGCCTTGGTAGCCATATTATCACAGAGAATAATTGTTGGGGAGGATTGCGAATAGCCTATGGCGTTGAGCAATGTGTGTATCCAGACGCACTCCTTCGCAGTTTCAAATGCAGCAACGTACTCAACTTCACAAGAGGATGTTGCCACAACCTTCTGCTTCTTAGCAGTCCAAGATAGGGCGCCAGAGCCAAGTGTGCAGAGATATCCCCCAACGCTTCGATGGGTGTCAAGACAATTAGCCCAATCAGAGTCGCTAAACGCATGGAGGAAAATAGGGCTATCCCCACCCAGGTATAGTTTGAGGTCTCGAGTTCCCTTTAAATATCAAACTAATTGCATTGCCACACTCCAGTGTTCGAAGGAGTAACAGTCAAGATATTGGGACAATTGTTGTATGGCGTATGAAATATCAGGGCGCGTGGAAATCGCTAGGTAAAGGAGACAGCCAACAAGGGAACGGTAGGGTAGTCATTTAAGATATGATAAGTCATCTGCAGAAATATCCTGTTGAGTTGTACGGCGTAATTTAAGGCCAGGCTCAAGGGGAGCAGATACTGGGTTAGCGTCCCATGGGCCAAACTGGTCAACGATTTTATTGATGAGGGCAGCCTGTGAAAGCGCAACCATGTGCAGATGTCAATCCCAGGTAATTGCGATGCCAACAATAAAGCGGGCTGCACCTAATTCAGAAATTGTCCAGACCTCACGCATTTGGCATTTAAAATGCTCATTCTCATCTTTGGTATCAGCGATGGACAGATAGTCATCGACATGTACTGCTGCAATGACAATGCCCGTGTCTGACTTCCTATAATAAATGCAGGACTCACAGGCAAGGCGTGTAAAACCCCAGTTGATCATTTGGGCGTTGAGGGTTTGATTCCATATTTGGCCGCTCTGCTTCATGCCATACAATCCTCGTTGAAGCTGCCATACCCAGTCTTCATGGCCCGGTTCTTCAAACCCTTCAGGCTGCTGCATGTATTGGATTTCGTCGTCAGGGAGTACTCCGTAAAGGAAAGCGGTTTTGACATCTATCTGTTGGGCATCCCAGCCTAAAGAAGCGGCTATGTGGAGCAAGATGCGCCAAGATTCCATGCGCACAGTGGGTGAGGTTGTTTGAGTATAATCCCTACCATATATTTGCTTGAAGCCCCGAAATACAAGTCGGACTTTCCATCTCATGGCATGGCCATTTTTGTCACGCTTGATATGGAAAACGGGTCGGCCCTTGCGAATACGTTTACCTTGAGGCACATCGCCTCTTGGGATGAGTTTATAGACCCCCATATCCTTCAGGGACTTTAATTCATCTAGGTATCCTGACTGCCATCACTCTGCATCCCCAGAATTCTTTGCCTCTTCCCAAGTCTTGGGTTCATCCTCAAACTGGAGCGACTCCAGATCAAAATCTGTCATTTCCAAAATCAGCGCCCGGAGTTGATGCACCTGATCACCTAGGTGAAAATCGTCAAATGATTGGCTTAGCTCACCAATGACATCACGATCATGATTGAAGGTCGGATCACCAGGAACATGATCAGGATTTTGTGATTGGGCAGCAATAGTAGCGGCTCTGCGCTCGCGGCGTGCTTCTCTGACCCATGCTGCACTCTCCCTAGATTCTTGGATGGCTGTGGCTGTCCTAGTAGTGGCCAATCCCCCATTCGGATGTCGCTCTGTGGGAATAGGTACCTGGGATGATTGACGTGGGATGGGATTCTGAGTGGGTAAGCTTTGATCTTCACTAATAGGGTCATTCGGTCCGGTGACATTCAAGGGGTGAAAGGACTCGTCGTTATCATCATTGTTTATTGGCAAGACGTTGAAGGTGGGCCCACCCGAGGTAGGTGACTGAATAACATCACTCGTCAGTAATGTTTGGGAGGGGGAATGTCCATCGTGGCTTTCAAGAAAGCGGACATGGTAGGAACTGTGAACTTTTCTTGTAGTCGGATCATAGCATTGGTAGGATTTAGAATTTATATCATATCCAATAAGCATGCACTTAATAGATCGCTCAAAAATTTTTGGATTGTCCTTCTTTGGGATGAGTACAAACACTCGGCAGCCAATTTCTCGCAGGTAGGAATAATCAGGCTTTCATCCATGCCAAAGTTCCCAGGGAGTGCGACCTTGAAGTGATCTCGTGGTGGTTTTGGCGTGTAAATGAGAAGCTGTCAGGTAGAATTCATCCCAAAGGTAAGCCGGTAAGCCCGAGTAAATTCGCATTGTGCGCACTTTAGCCATAAGGGTACGATGCATGTGCTCAACATGCCCAATATGGGCAGACATATGTGGCACGGTAAATTGCTGTACTGTTCCTCTTGTTTTGAGCCAGGCCTCCATCTCGTGAGATTTTAGTTCTCCATTGTCGGTGATATAAGTCCCAATTTTAAGTCCTGTTTTGTTTTCGCGAGCTAGTTCCCAAGCCTTTAGTTCTGGAAATGAATCGTCCTTATTGCGAAGCGGTATTGACCATGGAAATGATGTATAATCATCGACAATGTCCATAACATAAGAATTCCCAGTACGAGACGTAACTGCATGCGGACCCAACAAATCCACCCAGACTTTTTCTAACTTCCGTGTCGCCTTATGTCCAACCCCTTCTTCATGCTTTTTGGGAACGGGCATCCTCATCTGTTTGCCAAGACTTGTGCTGTCGATGTTGCTGCTGCTGTCGCCACCAGTGCTGCACTAGAACCTGGCAGTATTATATATCACCAACTGTACTTACCGTGTATAGCATGGTACATGCACAACTGTAATTACAGTTGTTGTTGATATATCAAAACAACTGTAGTTGCGTGCCCAGGTCACAGCCCCACACAACAACCACCACAGCCTCTGCTAGTCATCATCCCACCATTTTGTTTGCTCCGAGCTCGGGGCAGCGGCCAGGGTCAGTGTCAGCCCAAATCACCCGCGACAATGAAGCTGAATTTGACAACTTTGATGACATAGACCCTTTTGACAAAGAGACTCCTGCTTCATCTCTTCTGGCTGACACAAACACTATTCCAGTTGAGGAGCAACAAGTATACCTCCCATGTAATGGAGATCTTGCTAGTGCGGAGATTAACCTCAGGAAGAACCAGGCAAGCATCAGTTGTGGGAGCTCATTGCCAACAAATCATTTCAATATTCACACATCATCCGAGTAGAGCCAAGACTTTGGTCCTTGGCTGACAGTCTGGCCAACATCAATTTAGATCACCTACCCCTTGGTTTCCACTTATCTCTCTTGGCCACATTGGATGATGGTGTTGCCACTGACAGTCCGAGCTGCCTAGTGCATTCATATGCATGTGATTGGTGGAGACACAGTACAGAACTGGCACTGGGGAAGATTTTTGGCTTTGACACCCTGAATGAGTGCCTTGATAGGCATTGGCAATATATCACAATCACTGACTCATCACAAACCAATAGCCAGCCAGCCAATGATGGTCCTAATTGGCAACCTGACTGCTGCTCTTGCATCGACCTGTATGCTCTTGTTCATGATATGTTTGATGAAGCACATGTATGCATGACTTCATAACTGGCTGTGAATCATCAGCAGATGCTGTGCTGAATGCAAATGTCAGGAAAGTGGCTGGGTTACACAGGCTTCATAAGCTTGCCCTGCTCAAGGAGCTTCAGTCCAAACTGCAGACCTTGCCATCAGCAACGGCAATGGGAATGGCATCCACAAAACACCCTTGACAATTGGATCGGCACTGGTGTCAACACAGGCACAGGCTGAACTCAAGCGCCTGAAGGCTCTTCCCCCCTCCTCCAACAAGTGGACCTGGGGTGTTGACATCACAGAGAGTGATGTTTTGGCATCTAACCAGACACCTAAGAGCAAATATCATTCTGGGTATGCTCAGTCTCTGGCTGATGGTGCATACAATAAGAATAAGGAGTGGTTGATCACAGCCAGTTTCCCAACCTCTGTCTCTGGTGCCTACAGTTCACCACCCGCAGTAAGTGGTATAGATGCTGGCCTTTATTTTTCAGATGCTGGATCTGATGATTTGTCACATTCTGATGCCAAACCCAATGCCAATGCCTTTCCTGCCGCTGCTGATGCTGCCAATGACGAGGCCAATGAATCTGAATAGCACGGGTTACCCGCGGGTAAGTGACGGGTATTGGCTAATCAGCATGTAGCCTTTGTTTTTGTGATTCTAACGCACTAATTTTTATACCAAATGGTCAAGAATTGACCTAGATATGCTCATTCTAAATCTTAGCACCATAGCACAATATCTGATCTCACCCTGCTCCAATCATTCCAAAAAGTCACCCCAAAACTCCAAAACCTTGGATTTTGGATAATATTTTGGAAAGATTGGGCAGGGTGAGATCAGATGTTGTGCTATGGTGCTAAAACTTAAAATGAGCATATCTAGGCCAATTCTTGACCATTTGGTATAAAAATTAGTGCGTTAGAATCACAAAAACAAAGGCTACATGCTGATTAGCCAATACCCGTCACTTACCCCCAGGTAACCCATGCTATTCACTACCAATGATGAGGCTGAGGAACACATTCCTGATAATGAGGCCAATGATGATGTTGATGCTGTGTGCACACTGTGCTTGGCCAGCCCACTGCCTCTTATGCCACTATGTTATAGGAAGCTGAAGATGATGCATCAGATAATACTGATCAGCCTACTGCATTTCAGGCAGCCATGGCTTGGCAGGACCATCATTCATCATCAGCATCTTCTCATACAGGTTCCCCAACTGGCTTTGATGCCACCACCTTTTACCTTGCAGATTCTATTTCTACCTCTTCATCTCCCCCCACACCTCCCCTTTCAACTGCTTTCCCCACCACATCTGATGCGGCTGATGTTTTCCTCTCATTGTCAGAGACCAATTCAGAGGCCAATTCAGCTGGCTCCAATGCCAATTCTGATGAGGATAGTTTCAGAACTGAGTCCCCCAGCACCTCACAGATAGAGAACCCCACTCCTTCTCACATCACCTCCCAATTTATAGTCATGTGGACTTTAGTTATGTTGATGACACTTGGTTGCCTGACTCCTGATGATATGATGGACACTACTGACAATGAGGGATGTAGATTTACTTCATGTAGATATATGGTGCTTGAATTTGTAAACCAATATACATTTAAGGCCAATGCCCATACCCAATGCCAACCCCGGCCCTGGCCCTGAGACATATGCCGATGACAATGCATGTGGCTGCCTCATAGGTCACTGATCTGTACACCACATTCCTAATGCATGTCTGGTGTGGTACAGCAAGAATTGAATAGTGCATTCATTTGCTACTATAGTACATACATATATACATAGAATTGTCCACCGAACCATGCCTGTGTCACCAATTCATAGGTTATCATGTCTATGCAACTTACATGCTCAATTATCTACTATATTGTACTGTGCTGTACTGTACAGGAAGCTATCTACTAGTTCAATCCCAGCTGCCTACTACCAATGCCAATGCCTAATAATGATGTTTGTGTCACCAATTCATGTCTATACAGCTTACATGCTCAATCATATACTGAATTGTTCTGTATTGTACTGTACTGTCCAGGAAGTTATCCAATAGTGCAATCCCAGCTGCATAATCCCAGCTGCATAATGCCAATTCCACTGCCTTTGTTTGATGCTATTTCATAGGTTATACTGGTGTCTATATTACATGCTGAATGCATATCTATTATACAGTACAGTAAGTGTTTTAATAGTGTATACATTGGTTAGTATAGTAGGTACATATATATAGAGCATCTGACAGTGTCCACTGAACCCCTATCATTTGATACATTGTAGCTTACCTATGTGGGCCATGCATGCATGCCTCCCAAACCCCTGATCACTGAAGATGGTACAACTGAGTATTTCATTGAGAAGATCCTTGACTGCCATCCATGAGGGAGAGGCCACCAATTCCTGGTATGGTGGAGTGGATATGGTGCTGAGCATGACCTCTGGCTACCACAATTGGAACTCCTGGAGACTGAAGCCCTTGCATTGTATGAAGCAGAGCACTCTTGAATGATCAATGCACCACCAATCTCAACACTCAATTTCTTCTCGAGAGGATGTTCTTTTTCAAGAGGATATATGCAAGTATAAGATAATTCCCTTGATTATCTTACTACCTTACCCCTTCCCCACAAACATGTTACCTTTCCATCACATACCTTTCAGGACCATTACTAATCTATGTGATCATGTGCATGATAGTTGATTGTCTTAGCCAGTTCTCATTTTCCCCCTTCAATTCATATCAAGTTCCAATTTACATTGTCCCTATTCCCCTGAGTGATCAAGGCACAGCTGTGCCTTCATTACAATAGTAATAACATCTTATACTAGGAAGTACTGAATTATGTTTTGCTAGACCAACTGTCTGTTAATTTTTCTGTTTGTATGACTCATTACTCTAAAAAGAAGGACTCATTCATGCCAGCCTTTAGCCATGGCCAAGTAAGATGTTGACTTGGAAATTTTGAGGGGTTGAGTGCACTTCAGAAAGGGTCAGAATTTTATATCCTCTTTTGGTTAATGGGGCCTTGGGGGAGTCCCAGAGATGTTACAGGTGACTGTTCTGGAAAGACACAGGGGAGAGGAGCATCTCAAACATAAAAGAAAAAAAGGGTGAGAACGCTGCCATGAATAGGTGCCGGGATGCTGATCCGATGTGGCTTACCCATTTAGGCGGTGGGACCAACCACACCTGACACACACATTTGGACAGATGTGATGCTCGACACATGTGCTGCAATCCACGACACACTTTTTGAGATAACATTGTGTCATGCTTTTGTCCTTTGAGAGGAAATGACAACACCCAAAAGTGCTTGAGTGAAGTGAGGACTTAGTAGTTTTTGCAGAAGAGCACAGACAAAATATAATGAAAGTGACAAGGATTAAACCCAACACCTCAGGAATGAGATCACATTACAGGATTGAATTAACCAATTAGCCAAACTGACTTACACAATTCATAGTGATATTAGTATTTATTGCACAGTTCAGTAGATTTTTAACAAACAAAAAATCTACTGCTTGAAACAAGCAACATATGTAGGAAACAAAAGTTGCCCCCCTGTATATGGTGGTAGCATGTTCTCAGAAACCCAAGACTGCCACCTCATTGGCAAGCAACATGGTATGGCAGGCACGGGTGGCATTCGTGGGGTGGTGGACATGGCCATTAGCATCTGATCCACCCTGCAAGCGAGTGCTCACAGTGGTGGGTATCTGGTGCTGGGCTTGTCCCCAGTCCCCTCCCCCGTCGTAGGCATTGTGGTGGCAGGTGCCATCTTTGCCATCTCATTGCCCTTGTTCCCTCTGCATCCATGAACCACCCTACGAACAGCTGCTCATAGGTGTGGGGCAGGTGCATTTGCCGTCTCCTCCATCCCTCCTCCCTGACCCGGTGTTGTTCCCTTCCCCTGCTGTCTCTATCACCTCATGGCAGGGTGGTGGTACTGTCCTCCAGCCTCCATTCCTCCGTCTCCCAGTTGTACTTGCATCCTGTATTTACCCTGCAAGCAGTTGCTCACAGCGGTGGTGGGGGGTGCTGGTTGATGTTGAGGGTCTGCAGGGCGGAAGGCAGTTGCTGCATCATTGGCAGCATCAGCGCTCGTACTGGCTTGTCATCTTGTAACTCCCTGTTCTGGTGTTGGTTTTGGTAGGTAGGTGCCCTGTCTTTTGAGGGCCTTGTTGCAAAAGTGCCCATCATCCACCCAATGAGCAGTTACTTGTCAGTGTGGTGTGGGTGTGGATGGCATTCGCAGTGTACACCTGCAATCCGCGAGCAGCCCCTCGTCGGCGTGGTGCAGGTGCATTTGCGCCATCTGTTTTTGCTGTCGTGCCCTGTGGGTGTGTCGTCAGTGTAACATGGCAGATGTTGCGGGATCGGGTGTGCACTTTGTGGGTACCCCACTTCATGGGCCTCCCGACACCTCCATGGTGTTGTTTCCATGAGTTCGTCATCATCCCATTATCCACCCTACGAGCAGGGGCTAGCAGCAGTGGTGCAGTGGTGGGGATAGTGGTTGGGGGGTTGGGCATGCTTCTTGGGGTGATTGTGCTGTTATTAGTCTAAAAAAGAAGATAGTCAGTACATAAAAACAATAAAGAAAGAAAAAAAAACTTACATGGGACTAAGGCTCCAACCATACCATATACCTACTGTATATATATGGTAAATACCATATCCGTATCTGTATCTGTATCCACAAAATGGCCCAAAGAGCAGTATACAGTAAATATATGGTATACAGTAACAGTATATGGTTAATTTATTTTTTGGTCTCACACTTGGCTTGCAATGGACGTGGGAAACCCTCAGGAAACTCTAAAGTGTGTACCAAAATTTGGGATTTATATATTAAATAAATAAGGTCAATTTCTGACCAGTGCAGCCATATCCACCAAATACCTAGCCGCATCATTGTTCATTGATCATTTAGCATCCTCACAGGCTCTCATACTTAGTGATGTTGAAGTTAATCAGTCACCACAAGCAATTTGTTGTGCTCTGATGCTTCAATTGTTTCACCCCGATGACCCACACTATGCCACTGCTACAAGCCCCTGCTCACAGGAGACAATGATAGGGATGGGAGATGACTGGCGGATGACTGGCGGATGACAGGGAGGGAGCGGGACTGACAAACAATGGGGACAGCAACAGGGCATGATGACACTACCATCACCACTACCATAAACGGCACCAACAGCAATGCCTCAACACTATGATGGGATCACAGCGCCTTCAACTGCCACCATGAGCAACTGCTTGCAGGGTGGAAATGGGTGATGAAGCCATGGATGATGGGGGAGCAAGCAAGCAACAACTACAATGACAGGGATAGGGATGACAATCTCCATGGGGATGACAATGATGGCGGACACCACAAGAAATTCAGCACCAAGGGACGATGAGAAGGATAGGAATGGACCATGACAAGATGTTGACAATGACTGTCGACAACAGCGATAATGAAGGTCAAGGGGTTGAACACCACCCCAGCAACACCCAAGGCATGGCAAAGGCACAGCAACAACAACAACAATGACTGGATGGCACCGACACACCCACTGGCAGGCAGTCCACCACGACACAATCCCCCTTCCCTGCACATGGGGGCAGTTTCACTTTTTTATGTATAGTACCCACTCCATCGGGCAAGATGCAAGGGTGGTCAGGTGAATCAATGTTTTTGAACATTGTTATCGAGCCGCCTCCCTCACAAACCATTAGGATATCAAAAAAGTACAAGTTTATTCAGAACTGTATATATCAACCATATAACTGTATTTATATGGTATATAGTGTATAAATTACCGTATCCATATATTTACACAACAAGCTGTATATGGATACTATATGGTTGGAGCCTTACATGGGACCCACCCCGACATTGCTGCTGGCATTCAATGTCAACCAGGTTTTTCAGCATTTCCTTTTTTGGGAGGTATTCGCTCGGTGTGTCAAACTTGGTCTCTATGTGTCCCTTGTCTCTGAATTGTGTCGCATCTGCCATCAACATGTCATATATTCATACTTCTTTTGCGTGTATCATTCTTTGTTTTTTAACGTGTGTCAAGTACTGTATATCCTCTTTAGGAGGTAACCTACACAGTATTGGGCTGCTTACACTTACGCGGGGGTACCAGCCAGGTAACCAGCCAGGCTGGTAACCGGGTATATACTCTATGTAACATGTAACAGTAACATGTTCCATGAAATGCTGAAAGTTCTCGAGGTGAATTGGATGATCTAACCGTTCACAGGCTAGCCAACGGTTGACACAGGAGTCGGACTTGGATATCTAATTGTCTTGACTTATTAGTAGCAATGGTCGTGAAGTTGCGGTAGACATACCGGGCATGAGGGAAGTGTACTGATGTTCTAAACAATTAGGGCATCCACGGCTGTTTCAAAAAAATGTAATTTTGCATGGCATGCTGACCAGCATGGAAGTGAGCAAGAAGTGAGGACGAATTGAAAACTAAATGTTCGGATATTCTGGAAATGAGCAGGACAGTTTGTTTTCCAAATTCCAATTGGAAACAAAATGGAAACATTTCACCCTGCTGTAGTAACGGTCAGCAGATCTGGGATTGCATAGCCTACAACTACTTTGTGCTGTGTGTTACGTAACTTACAAATCTTACATCATAGCACGATCTCATTGCTATCATAGAATTCATATATATACTGCTGGCACTGAGAAAGATGGGACATACAGTAAAGCAGCTGGCCTGTTCAATTCACCCCACTAATCGAGCTTGACGCAACTCAAACACAGATACATCATTAACTCTTCGCACAATCATGATGTTATGCAACCATTTCTCCCTTGTTCTGTCGATGTTGCTGCTGCTGTTGCAGCCAGTGCTGGGTCTTTGGCTTCCTATCCAAGGTAGCTCTGGGGATCTGACTGTCCACTCCCCTGGCTGGCCCCCCCCCCCAATGCAGATTATAGAGTACGTATGGTTCTCTTGGTACTGATTTGCGATACTAACAAAAAACATGTACAACAAAGTCGGACAAAGTATCTACCTCCGATAGCTCAGCCAAAAACATGTTTATCACACTCTGAACTGAGCATAGAAAACATGGAGAGCATTTATTCTGTATTGAAAATCCCTAAGAATCCAAGCTCCGAGTCCGATCCAGCCTCAGTTACAGGTAGGGAGAAATTGTTGAGTGGTATGCAGTTGCTGATCAACCAGCTAGTTCAGTGACTTAGCCCGAGTCAAACGAGGGATCTGACCACCAGAGGATGGCAGTATCTTGCAAAATACCCTTCTACTAGAACACAAAGGTGTATGCAAAATATGTTGAGCATTAGAAGACTATTTTGCAAATTATTCTTCTAGTTAGAACCCTCATTTTGCAAGCTACCTGTCTCATTAGAAGCCTCATCTCAGTATTAGCAAATTCCCATGCTGCCGGGGGGCATACCAGGTTCTGGTTAGCAGTTAGGGTTCAGTTAGGGTTCGCCAGTTAGCTGGTTAGGGTTATGCAATAGTGATGGATATGCTGCTCGTGACCCCCCCCCCGACAAGGCCCCAAAGGGGCCCAGCTTGTCATCAATGCACAAATGAGGCTTTAGTGTGCCGACCTGAGATGACCCGGTTCGGGGGACCCCCCGAGCACAGCAAGGGAGGGGAGGGTCATGGAATGGTCGGCCCTCTTCATGCGCAGTGGCGACATTAGGTAAGCATCAGCATTATCTGTGCCATGTCATCCACTGAGCAGCCTGGTCCAGCCAGTAGGATTGTTTCAGTTTGAGGAAAGAAAATAAATGTCTCGGGGCTCAGAAAAATACCTAGGCCATTCCAAAAATCCAACATAGAGAGGTTTTGCATTGCAAAATGTTGTTATTTCCATTTTGGGTCACAAGTGACATTTTGCAAAATTTTGCATGTATTATGGCACCTCTAATTAGAACATAATATACATACACTATTTGTTCTTATTAAAAGATTTGCAAGCTAATGACATATATGCCTGATCCAACAGTGCATTGGGGCCGTACATGACAGCAGAAATGATCAGCCGAAGGTACTGTGTGCAATGGCTCGGCTGGGCTCATACAAAGTCCAGCTGGACAGCCCGACTGAGGATGTCTGTATCTTAGAATCGACTGTCTGGCTGTCCGACTGGCTGGTTGTCTGGCTGTTTGGTTGAGTTTGGTACAGCCACCAAGTTGGGTCTTCTTCCTCAAGACACTTTGTCCCATAGCAGTCAGCAGTGAGTTGCAATGTCCTTGCCCGCCATTGGCCAAATTGACCTATCATATCAGATACCTCACAATGAGTTACCCATTGAAGTGTTCCTATTGCAAATGGATTCTCACCCCAGCCATTACCACGACAAACGCCAATGGAAACCTCAGTCATCACTATGTCCTTTGGACCTACCGATGTGGCAGGGATTAAGGTCTCCTGGTAGTCCATTGACCAAGTTGTCAAGTCATGGGAGGTCAAGTAAGCAAGCACTAAAAAGGGTGAGAGAAAAACAAAATGCTTGTTTGTCTGCCCTTTTTGTTAGTTGATGGGAGGTAAATGGGATGTGAGTCCTGGCCCATTGTAATATGCGCATTAGGAGAGGTACAGGGCGATGGACGCATAGGCAATCTATTAAGTCACATGTCCACGTTGTCAAAAGAGAAGATTGGTTGTGTCGAGAGTAAGATGGCTCGAGAATCAGTGTGAAAGGTATTAAAATGAACCACTTTACTTTGTAAATGACTTATAACAATGGGAGTATGGGAGGACCTGGACAAACTTGACTGGGTGTCCAGTGAACTTGAGTACTTAACTTAAACTCTACACCTTAGTGTGCAGAAATCTTGGAGACTTGAGGGACTTGAGAGAGAAACTTAGTAGGGAACATTAAGATTGAGTCAAAATCGGATGGTCCCATTCGAAAGGTGGGGAGTCACCTAAATACAATCATTCATAGCTACAAAGTGAAAACTGATCGCACACGTTCTCTCGTGCTGACTGTCCATGCAACCAGAAAAAGTAGAATAAAAACGGGAAAGAATTCTTTGAATACGGTATGCGATGTGGAAGTCCAAGAAGGGCCGTCCAGTTGCTAAACCTGTTGAGTCAGATGTCTGCTAGCCAAGCAGGAGTTCCCAGGCCAACTGCTGGATTGTCACTGAGTCTTGTTAATTTGATATCAAGTAACAACTAAAAGAAGATAAATGAAAAACCCAGTACCATTCCATCTCATTGGAAGCAGAGCTGTTGGCACAAAAGCTGAGGAAGCGCCGAAATGTGATTTAGTGTGTGATATATGCATCACATGAAGAGGTGTCGGCTTGGTCTAATCTCAAACTATAAATTGAAGCTATAAGGGATTTTAATGAGGTTAGACGCATGAAGCATTGATAAAAACAAAAGAGAGTAAACATATATGGTAACCTGTGGATTATGGTGCGTGATGGCGCAGTTGCAATGAAATTCCCAGGAACAGGTAAGTTGGTGAACAGGCCAACCGACCCATCCACACCGAGGACGTCTGTATCTTAGAATTGACTGTCTGGCTGTCCGACTGGCTGGTTGTCTGGCTGTTTGGTTGAGTTTTGTGCAGCCACCAAGTTGGGTCTTCCTCCTCAAGACACTTTGTCCCATAGCGGTCAGCAGTGAGTTGCAATGTCCTTGCTCACCATTGGCCACATTGACCTATCATATCAGATACCTCACAATGAGTTACCCATTGAAGTGTTCCTATTGCAAATGGGTTCTCACCCCAGCCATTACCATGACAAATGCCAATGGAAACCTCGGTCGTTGCTATGTCCTTTGGACCTCATGGCCTGAAGGTGAGTTTGGGTGTGGATCAGTTTCTCACCAACACGTTTTCTGCTGGGTTGATCAGACACCATTGCCATCTTCAACACCGACAGTAGCATCATCAACCACACTTCCATCTCCCCCTCCAACTTTGCCACCTCCCACTATACAGAATACACTGATATATTGCTACTTCATGGGCTGTAAATCAAAGTGTTTGCCTGCCCAAAATTGCACCCAAAGGATGTGCTGTACACACTGTCAACTTAGCAGCGGATGTCCACAAAAAGACCACTTCAACAAAGCAGCTACTTCTCTCCCTGCTACACCTACTCCTCTCCTTGCTATTTCTACTCCAACTCCTCTCTCTGCTACTCCAACTCCTTCATCCGATCATGCCATCAACCACCATCTACCCCCTCCAGACTCGCTTATTGATCCCCTAGCCAGCGACATCTCAGGGCTTGCTGACTGATCCTCCACTGCAAGCCCAGCCAGTCACCAACCTCCTGCTGCCCATAATGCCTCATTCCATGACCCCACAATCTCATTCATCACACCATGCAGTTCAAATCCCTCCTGTGTTCACTGAACAGCAAGCTGCTCTGCAATGTGTTGATGCTGACTGCTGAATGCATCAAGCAACTTTGCAATGGAATGAGTCCCAGTCAAATAATGTAGTAAGAGTGTTTGCCTGGTCTCAAGATGAGTGTGATCCCACTACTATATGACTTCTCACTACTGCCTGGTTCTAGAAGCTTCGAAATCACAGAATCCATCCTTCATGACCTAGTCCTTATTTCCGAGGGTGATGCCACTCTTCAACTGCAAAAGTATGATGATGCAGAGGATCTATGGGTTGGGTTCAAAGTTGGTCAAGTTTTTGATGCTGAGATCCACCGACGGTGTTTTTTCTTCAAATGGCAGGAGGTGAAACACTGTCTAGGTTTTGAGAACCTCATTGGGCATGGGCGGATGAGTAGCCTGCACTTTTGAGACAATCTCACAGGTGAAAAGTCATATATCAGGGAGGCCCTTAGTAAGAAATGTGGTCTCGAACTTGCATCAGATCTACTCCCCTCCACCCCTTTGTCTTTAGTTCCCTCATCACTGACCTTTCCTTCGTCATTGGCCACCCCTCCTGCTGTCATCAAAAAGTGTCAAGTTCCCTCATCACCAACCTTTCCTTCATCTTTGGCTGCCCCTCCTCCTGTCATCAAAAAGTGCTGAGTTCCCTCATCTTTGGCCATCCCTCCTCCTGTTGTCACAAAGCATCCCTCTCCTGACATCATTCTTATTTCCTCCTCCGATGAGAACATACCCCTAACTCATAATCCACAGCTCCTAGTCCCCACTATCCCATCGACAAAGTGTCAAAAGCAGTCACTACCTCATTCTCCTGAAGTCATCCTCATCCTTGATTCTGAAGAAGAAAATGGGTGAGCAAGAACACAGTTGAACACTCGCATCAAGCAGGAGAATCTGCTCTCAATCAAGATGGAGGATAGTGATGATGAAGCCTCAAATGATGTATATGTCGCCACTATGACAAGCCCAACATGTTTGCCAACCCTCAGTCAACATGGTTTTCTTGAGTGAGGATGAGACACCCAAGTGGCCACAGGACTACTACGGTTGCGACATTGCGAAGGCATTCAAGCAACCACCCCAAGGTCTCTCCAAAAAGGCAGCTTTCAGCGCATATTTCCCTGGACTCTCCTTCAAGAAATTGACATACTATGACAACTACAACATATGGATTAGAACCCCCAGAGACTTTCATATGAAATATGTGGACTATGGCCAGACAGACAAAGGATTGTGGAAGCATCTTTTAGCAGCCCATGCCAAGTATCTGGAATGATGGTGAATGTAACCCACCTTCGTATATTGACTTGATTTGTATCTCAGCTCTTTGGTTTGTATTTTAGATGGCCTTGTATCTTAGATTGTTGGTTTGTATGTAACACAATGTGATTTGCATGTACACCTAATACTCAACATTATGAGGATGTTGATTCTCCCATTCAAGCTTCTGCCTGATGTCTTTGTTCCTCCACAAGATCATTTCATCCAAAAAGAAATTGAACTTATCCACACCCATCTCCCAACAGATAGTGTGATATCCACCAATCCAGACATTTGTTTGCTCAGCTATTGAAGAGTTGAAATACCAGCCCAATCCATCTTCGGATTGAAGCTTGGGGTAGCAATATGGATTGCAGCGTTGCTGAAAAAACATATCTCAAGTCAAATGTTTGCAACTCCAATGAAACACGTCAACAGTGAGTTTGATATCAGCAATGAACTCATCATTTTGGAATGTCCTCTTGAGCATGCAGTTGTTGTCAGAAATATGTGCTTTGGTTTTGGCCCGGTATGAAAGAAATTCTTCATGAAATTCTGAATAGGAAAATGTGAGCAACATCATGGGCAAGTTTTGAAATAACTCAACTCCAACACTGCTAACACCCTCTGCTCCATAAAATGTTTGCCAGGCAAGAACTATGCTGCAGGGTGCGACAATGAGCTCCTCATTATGGGTCCTCCTCTGCCCAAACTGTGCTCACAGCTTCTTCCACTGAGTATCCATGTTGCGGGCATCATTCTGGATGGTGACCATGATTTCAATGTCCTCCTTCACCTCAATGTCATCTGATATCTGTTGTTCAGCAATGCTGTCATTCGGATGAGCCACCCATGCTCTCTCGAGGTGTTCTTTGAGTTGAAACTGTGCTTGGCCACATTGGACATGGATACACTCTCCCTCAACGTGCTGCAGATCACTGCACACATGGGAATCCCTCTGCTGCACTTGGGTGCACCCCTTGATCTGACAAATTTGCCCCTCTGTCTTTTTGTGACTCTTGCAATAGCGGTCGTGTTGATTCTGTAATGGTTCAAAGCAGTTGTGCACCATGCAGCATGGGTGTCCAACCGTTACACCATCTACCACCACAACCCACACCTCCTCTCCTTGGAACACCCATGTACACTTATTGCATCAATGATTCAGCTCTGGCTGACCATACAAGCGAAAATGTAGATTTCATGCTTGCATCACCTTATTGAACCAATTTTGTTGGGGACCATTGTTGGGAATAATCAGTTGACTATCGAGCTGGCACAGTCATTGAGGAGACATGCAATGATGAAAGCATCCCATATGTGTTCCATAGTGAGCATAAATCCCATGCACCAGTCTGGAGGAGGGAGACTGTGACAAGAGAATGAACGGTGATAGTGGTAGGCTACAGTTGGTTGCTGATGTGTGGGAGATGACCATCACATCGATCCAGACACAGCGGGCAAGTTCCGAGGCAGTTGACTCATAGTTGACTCATAGTTGACTCACAGTTTACTTGCAGTTTACTTGCGGTTGACACCTCATTACATAATCCTACCAAATTGAGATTGATGCTTGATTGATGCATTCTCTTGAGAACAAACTGTTTACAGCCGCATTGGCTATGGCCACCAAATCTTGCCTTTAGCTTGAGCAACAACAGCACCAAAATGACAGGACAACAACTGACAACTGGGAGGCAATGAGGACAAGGGAAACTGAACAAAAAAAGACCCAAGAGACATCACAGGTATGTTTTCTCTGTCTTTTTTCTTGTTTCATTTTCATTTTACTAACAAACTTTTTAGGTACTAATTTTAATTATTGACAACAATGAACAGAAAACATGAGCAAACAATGGGACAGAGGGGAGAACAACAATGGGACGAGGGGAGGGAACAAGTTAACAACAACAGAACAATGGGGCAGGGAATGACAATGGGATGAGGGGAGGGAACAACAATGGAACAATGGGGCAGGGAATGACAATGGGATGAGGGGAGGGAACAACAATGGAACAATGGGGCAGGAAATGACAATGGGATGAGGGGAGGGAACAACAATGGAACAATGGGGTGGGGAATGACAACAACAAGAGGAGCAATGAGGAAACCCAAACAGCACCTCCAACTGCTGCACCGCTGTGAGCATCTGCTCATGGGGTACAAGCAGGGTGAATCCTACAACAATGGAACAATAGTGTATCATATTGTAGTTCTGATTAGAAATATTAAAATTGTTTCAGTATCAAAGTACAAAATCAGTTTTTCTAAGTGAAACTATAGCTATAGCATGAACTAGAAGATCAGCATTCAGCAATGAATATTAATCATGGAATAGTCATTACAAAGGTACATTACATAACTACAAATGTCAAACACAAGTCAAACATGAGTTGGCCACATCAGAACTTGCCTGCTGTGTGAATGACAGCTGAGTGTTGGCTGAGTGTGCAGATGTCAGAAGTGTCACGCTGGCATGTATATACAACATTTCAGGCTAGTAAAAACTGTGCCTAAATTTACAATTTTAGTAATTTCCCTGAAAATTTTGCTGAAACCTTGAAACTTCCCATTCCAGATGGCCTGAAATGATGAAATCTTCACTGAAATTATTGGTTTCATTCCCAATCCTGAAATCACAAATTTCAGCAAAGTTTTTAGTTTGCCTAAAAAGTTGAACTTCCTGGTGTGTGTATAATTTACTCTATAGCGATATTTGGGCACATGGATCATATTTTTTGAGAAGGCAACAGTCTCAAGGAAGCAAAATGTGCTTCTACAACAGTTTGGACTTTGAGGCAACATTTAGAGTGGCAAGCCTGAATTGCAGTTATGCAGTCAAATTGCTACCAAGGCAGATCAAGAAATTCCCCAAAGTCAAAGTGGCAAACCTTCTAGAACTATAAGCTTAAGGATGACACAACAGGCAAGTTTTGAGGCAGTTGATTTGTAGTTGATTTGTAGTTAACTCATGTTTGACTCGTGTTTGACTGGTAGTTGTCATTTGTAGTGATGTAATATACTTTATTAATAACAATTCATTTCATGAGTGATGTTGACACTAAATGTTTGTCATCCAGTTCATGCCAAGTTCATGCTATAGTTTTAGCTGAAAACTTTATTCTGTACTTCAATAAACAATTTTATTATTTCTGATCAGAACTACGATACATTGCTGCCAGCTCACAAGCTGCTGTTTCCACCTCTGATCTATACTGTGAGCCATTGCTGAGGGCAGTAGTGAACATTTGTGGTGGTTCTGTTAGTAATTGAAAAGAATGCAAATAACAATGAAAAGACTTACAGATGTCAGGTGTTGAGGGTGTCGATGACTCGACATGGTGAGTTTGGCAGGTTCCCACACATTGCGTGATTGTGCTTGCAGCAATTTTGAGTTCCTTTGTTCTTGGCACATTTGTGCATACTCGTCTTCTGGCTTGACTGGATACATGGACTCTTTATTCCATCATCTTCTATTGACTCTGAAACTACAATGAATCCTCATGTGAGTTCTAGTTCCGGGGAGGCTGGCCCATCTCAGGCTGGACTTGGCAAGCACAAGCATTCTCTGAGCAACATGAACCCTGGTTCAAGAGCTTTGCAAGCAAAGAAAGCCTGCAAGGCCTTCACAAAGCAACCCAAGAAGCCCAAGAAGCCTAGTGATTGGCACATGAGAAAAGGAGAGGTACCAAAGGAGGCTGAGAAGACAAAGGTGCACATTCATTGTATTCAAGCAGTTTAAAGTCTAAATCACTTTCAGGCTGCACTTGAGCTTCGTCTCCATGTCCTTTGGGGCTTACCACACCAGACTACTGTCCCCCCCAAGGTCACAGAAGATGACAAAGTACCCTTCACCCGCCACTTTACCTCTGAAGCACAGTTGCAGAACTCTGTCACAGCCAGTCTTGATGACAACTCGGCTAGCATTCAGGGCACCCAAATGAAAGTGCGTGAGCTCCTTAACTCTATCTCAGACTCAGTTGGGATTATCGCCAACAATATCAAGTGCATTCTGGAATCCCATCTGTTGCTCATGTTCAGGTCGGTGGCATGCCTTGGGCTTCAACAGTGGGCACCTGATGTCTTGGGTAACAATCCGGAGTCCATGTATAATCTCCTTCATGAGCACATTGCCCTCTCAAGACATTTGAGCGGGTCTCAGGTGCATCTGGATACTCTCACATGGGAACAAACCTGTCATGTGTCAACAAATTTGCACTTATGCGTAAACTTTATCGAAGCTTTGTTTTCTCATATATGCATGGTATTGATGGTCTTCCTGTCTGGTGAAGATAATTAAGCAGATTGTTATAATCTACCTCAAGAAGGCAAGGTGGCTTTGCTAGAATATCTGCCACTTCTGTAGGCTAGAGAGGTACTGGATGGTCATCCATGGCCATGTCTCCTGGCTCAAGAATATCACATAATTCTTTTAAATGATCTTCACTGTGCAGTAAAGCATCTACATGTGCTTGACAACTCATCTGACAAAGCATTGTAAGATATAAATCCCCTGATCTTGGTATTAGCTATCAATTTTTGAGCAAAATAATTGAAACACATATGGAGATGATAATTGGTGTTCATTTTTTGCAACTTTCCATTCATTCATTCACCTGGAAACTCACTAAAAGAAGCCAAAGGACCCCAATATTTGAGAAGAGCACCATTATGCATTGCATAATGATGGTTTGGCTTGGATGGACAATGTGAAAAAAGTTGTTGAAAAGCAGTTTGATATTGAATATAATGCTGAGTATTGGCATCAGCATCAGCATTGGAGGTTTGATATGCAGCTACAATATTTGTTGCTGCAACAACATGATAGAAGCAGTAGAAGTGCTGGTGGTGGAAATTTGTGGCAGTAGTCATGTACCAGAATTCAGGAATAATAAGGGGAAAGATACATGTGAAGAGGGTGAGATATTCCTGAGCTTTGAGCTTGCCATGGCTTGGTTCACCAAGATTGGTTGGTGGTCTTTGTATCCATGTTGGAAGAGTGATATCATGAATGCAATCTCTTATTGCTTGTAGCTCAGTTTCTGTGAAGCTAAAAGGCAAAGGGTCAACAGGAATATAGTTATCATCATCATCATCATCATCATCATCATCATCATAATTGAAGTCATATGCATAGGGATTTGTGTGGCTCTGTGTGGCTGTAGGTGTTGATGATGAGGATGAGTCTGATAATTCAGAAGAAGATGGTGAGGGAGACATAGGTGGTGGTGTATGGTGCATTGCCATTGCAGCCTCAAGATTATGTTTAGCTGCTTCTTGAAAAGGGTCATCCAATTCTTCAGCAGAATCTGATACATCTGCCTCACTCCACTGCTCATCCTTTTCCACCTCTTTAACTTTTTGGCTTTCATCCTCATCCCATCCAATTCCCCAGAGTGCATGAAGATGATGCTGTAAAACATCCTCAAGCCAGTTATGCATAAAACCTAGTACAACATGTTTGACTGGATCCCAATATGGAAGATTATGCAGTGGAGTCCATTGCACACCAGTTGTCTTTTGCAGAGCATTTTGACCAGCTTTGGTTGTCTGATGCAACCATGCCTCTGCCTGTGCACCATTACAGAGTTCCCAAGATTGAATATTGAGATTTTCTAGCTGATCACTGGTGCAGAGGCAGAAAGAACAGAACATTGTAGCACCATGTCCCAAAAAGCCAGTAGCCTTGCGACTTCCCTCAAGATCAGCAATCATGGGTGCAATCTTTGCTTTCCCAGAGATGCATCAGGATGTCTAGATGTTGGCAAATTTTGGCCTGGTGCAGCACCATACTTGGCAACAGATTTAATAAGGTTCAAGAAGATGAGAGATGGTTGTGGGGTCAGGAAGATGGGGAGGAGGTGTGAGACCAACAATAAATGTATTCTCAAATCGATACTGAAGATGAAAAGGTAAGTTCAAGCAATAAAGCAGGATTGCTCCACAAGACACTTTTTTGCCTATATATAAAATAAGCTGTGTCATAGTCTATGCAGAATTTGTTAATAACTTACCAGCAATCTTATTGGTATAAGGATTGAACCAATCAATATAGATTCCAAATATTAGATGATAAGGAGACTGTAGAAAACCCTGCAAGTCATCCCAAGCAGGACTATCCTGGATATCATTCATAGTGGCACCAAAGGCAGCTGGTATATGGTTTATGTGGTGGTTGAAAGCCTCATGAAGGCTGTCTTCAATGACCTTGGAAGATAAAAAGAACTGAAGCCAAGAATCAAAGGATTGTGTAGTGTATAGACGACATGGGACCCATTTAGGCCCATATGGAGTATTCTGAGTTGTCCAGAGTTTTGTGTTACAGGATTGTGATCTTTGGGATGCCTTCCCAGTGGACTGACATTGCCAAGGAATAGGATGAGAAAAGAGGGGAAAGCACTTGGGGCAGCATGCTGTCCAAATGATTTCTGGCTCTGAGCAGTGAAGCTGATATGCTGTATGGACATCATGAGGAAGTTTGATGTTTGGAAGCTTGACATTGAGTCCAGATGATGAAAGAGCAACCTCAACAATAGAGAGAGTCACAGAAATAATAAGTTGAAGTCCTTGTAGAATTTTGTTGGTGATAGAATGACTCACACCAGCTCTATTGTGGAGCCAGATGACAAGGAGGCAGATCATCTTTGTGATAAGTACTGTAGAAATGTTGATATCTGCATAATTACTATTAGTCTTGATCTAACAATAACAATGTAGCACTTACCTGTGGGAGAATTAGAAGCTCTAGAACATTTTGGTGATGGGCTTGGGGATGATGATTGCCGCTTCCCCTTTGCCAGTTGTGAAACAGGCCATTTATCCTGTTTCTCATGCTTCAAATGAGTAGAACCATCAACATACTGTCCTGGCTGTTCAACACCATTGATGAAGATGGTTTTTGTGCTACAAATTGTGCAGTTACATATGACTGGAGGCATGGTGAACTTGGTGAAGCCTCAGCGAAGGAAAAGAGGGGGAAAGAATGACAGCTGTTTTGGACCATTTTAATAGAAACATCAAAATTGGTTGCTATTGTAACTGATGTACATCCTCTAACCATCCCATGCAAGAGTCTGATGCCTGTCACCATAGTCACTATCATGAACCTATTGATTTAAACAGATATTTGTTCATAAAAGGACATCAATCCAAGTGCTCAATTTGGTAGGATTATGTAATAAGGTGCAAACTCCAGTCAACCATGAGTCAACTACGAGTCAACTGCGAGTCAACTGCCTCGGAACTTGCCCATTGTGAGAGGTCAATGACTTTTCTATTGACAAATTGGTGTTCACCGACTTCGATAATTGGAGGCTGTTGGGCATAATAGTACCAAAAGTCTTGTTTGATGTAGTAGTTATGGTGGTAGCTGGTTTTACAATCTGTTGTATGCATGGTATGGTGAATAAAATAATTGCACAGACATTGAAAGAAACTGAATGCACATTCACGGTAAAGACTAATGGCATACGCTGGTACAGCACCCCGGTCCAGTGTGTAGAGTACCACCTTCTGATAGTAAGTCTTCTTGAGACAGAGTCCTTTGCTGACATGAGGGCACACTGGCTGAATGCATGAATGTTGTGGGGGATAAAGCATGTCTGGCACAAATCCAAGGCCATGACCATACTTGAGAATGGTTCCTGCAAGATTGTGCCTTGGAAAGTCTTCTTCATCCCAGATTAGGTGCCATAGCTCCATCCAAAGCACATCTACATCCTCAATTTGGATATTGCAGCTGTTGGCAAGAAGTCGAGCGACACTTGGTGGTAAAATTTCAGGTGCATTATCTTCAGGTTCTTCAGCAGGTTGGGGAAGCAAGATGTTGTCCCTCAGTTGCTTAGCAATATAGATAAAGGTAAAAAGGCCCTTAATTGATAGGTTGGGCACCAGAGTCAATATGTTCGCAAGCGTAGCCATGCAGGTATACAACAGTACTAGTCACATGACATTCAGACAGCCAGACAGCCAGACAGCTGGACAGTCAGACAGACAGGACTTTCTAACACACAGACTTTCTGGCCTGACTGAGACCATAGTGGCTAGTTTGAGTGTGACAGATGGACCAAATCATATTGCTATTTATGTACTGCTTTGTAATGGACATAATGGACAGTTCCACAAAGAGTAAATGAGTAAAGAACAGGTCGTCCAAACTCAGTATTTATCAGCTGGATATCATACACAACTGGCCAGCCAGGTTAAAATATCATTGGCTGCACATTGTACACAACAGGTTGGCCAAACTCAAATATGATGAGCTACATATTGTATACAACAGGGCAGCTAAACTCAGCATTTATCGGCTGGATATTGTACACAACTGGCTGGCTGGGTTAAAATATCATTAGCTGCACATTGTACACAACAGGTCAGCTGAACTCAACTATGATGAGTTGCACATTGTATACAACAGGTCGGCCAAACTCAGCATTTATTGGCTGGGTTGAAACATTTTTAGCTGCCCATTGAACACAACAGGTCCATCAGCAAACTCTGGGCCAGCTCAGTAGCACTACAGAGCACTACATAGTGCCATAGTGTCATAGCATGGTTCTTTAGTTTTTTAGAGCAACATAGCATGCCCTGAACTCTACATAGCACTACATAGATAGGGTAGTCTAACCATTTATGGAAATCCTTAGTAGCACCTTGCCAACTTATATGATATGTCTCAAGGTTGTAGTAAAGCAGAAAACCAAATATATTATAAGGAACTACAACTTTGTACTAACTACAGATTTTACTGTACAGCAAGGATACTAATTAACTGACTATGAGTGGATATAACTAACAACGGTCAAAACGGTCCATCACTGGTATTGCTGATGAGCTGCGAGTAACTTGCTGGGGTGAAGGTGGTTCATTGCCATGTTGTGATGGTGGTGGTTGTTGCCAGGAGGTGCTGGGTCATTGAGTTGTCTGTGTTCTCCCCGCTGTTCAGTCACGGTCAATGTAGCTGGATGGTAGCACCCACAATCCACCCAGCAAGCAGTTGCTTGCAGGCGTGGGGTGGGTGTTGTGTTGTCCATCATGATTGGGAGGCACTGCAGCAGTTCATTGTCATCGTGGGGCCATGAGGCAGACAAGGCCTGTTTTGGGGGAGTTCAGGGGTTCAGTATGATGTGGCATGTTTACAGGTGTGTGTAGGTACTTACTTGGCGGATACCCTGCTCTACAGGCCTCCCTGCTCCCATCTGTGACCTCCTAGAGCCTCAAATCCCATTTGACTGGGAGGAGGGGGCTAGCATGGTGTGCATGGTTGTGGTGTGTTGTGGCTGCATCTGTCAATACTAGTAGTTTAGATCCTAAAATGAAGAAAAACTCGTATTTAGCTCATAAAAACAACAAACAAAGGGAAAAAAAACTTACCTAGGCCCAAACAATAGTTGCTTGTTTGGGTCCGCATTGCATCCGAAATGACTCGGTTGGAGCCAGTGGCAGTCCTTGTGGTTGTGGAAGTGGAAGTGGGTGTAAAAGTGGTGGTGGTGGGTGCAACATGGTGGGAGCATTGATGGTGGAGAGGAAAGAATGAACAGACGATGAAAATTGAGCCTGGACATTTTCAACATAACCACATGAAATGAGTTAAGGGCAGGGTTATCCAACTTAAAACAAATGTTGAAGTTCAAGATTTGAAGCCCATGCCAACATGCTGCTGAATTGGGAAAAAACTATTGAGCGCTATAATGATCTACATCGTAGCCCATCAAAGCTATGGCACTATGAAATACTATAGGCTTGGCATGGTTACTACAATTGGCTATAAGCTTGGTGTATTTGATACAGTTTGTTGTGGGAGAAATCAGGGTTTGCTGATGCCAGTTGAACTCAGCATTTATTGGCTGGGTTTAAACATTATTAGCTGCCCATTGTACAGAACAGGTTGGTCGAATGCAGGATTTATCAGCTGGATATTGTACACAACTGGCTGGCTGGGTTAAAATATTATTAGCTGCACATTGTACACAACAGGTTGGCCACATACAAATAGCCCATTGTAGACAACAGCTCGACCAATTTCAAATGGGGTTAGCTGGTCATTGTAGACAACAGTTCAACTGAGTCCAAATATTATTAGCTGCACATCATGCACAACAAGCCAGTTGAGTGCAAATATTGTTAACTGGATCTTGTTTGACCGAGTTAAAATACCATAAACTGCCCATTGTAGACAACAGTTTGACTGAGTTCAATTTGGACTCAGTTGAACTGTTCTCCAATATGCACTTTATAATGTCTGAACTTGGCCAACCTGTTGTGTATGATATGCAGGTAACAATACTTGGACTTGGTGGAACTGTTGTCTACAGTGACCAGCTAACAATATTTGAAATTAGTCCAACCATTGTCTATGATAGGCAGTTTATGGTATTTGAACTCGGCTAGGGCACGGCATGGGTAACCCTCAGGTATATTTTCTTACACCCATACCTGTACCCATGAACACCATACCTGCATGGGTAGGGGTATGGTGTTACCATGGGTTTTTGTGGGTTACCCATGGTTATTCATGGGTATTGACATGAATATGTATTTTAATAATATAATTACACTAAATTAATATATAGAAAGTGAAACCCCCCTCTTGCATTTGGAGCGAGGGAGGGGGGTGGTGCCTGTAGTTGCCAAGAACAGAAGGAGTAACCCCCCTGCTCATGTTTGCAGCAAGAGAGGGGGGCAGACATGCCTGTAGTCACTGAGAACAGAATGAGAAACCCCCCTGCTCGCATTTGCAGTGAGAGAGGGGGGTGGTGCCTGTAGTCGCCAAGAATGGAATGGGAAACCCCCCTGCTCACATATGCAGTGAGAGAGGGGGGGTGGTGCCTGTAGTTGCTGAGAATGGAATGAGAAACCCCCCACTTGCATTTGCAGTGAGAGAGGGGGGGGGGGGGGGTGCTGCCTGTAGTCACTGAGAACAAAATGAGAAACCCCCCCTGCTCACATTTGCAGCAAGAGAGGGGGTGGCCATCATCTTGCATTGCCATCTCCTCCTGGTCGTCATTGCCATTCCACCCACTATCCACCCCACAAGCAGTTGCTCATGAGGCTGGGGGCAGGTGTGTTGTTTCTTGTTTGTCACTGGTCCCATCCCTGTTGTTATTCACCTTGCGAGCAGAGGCTTGCAATGGTGGTGGAGGGGTGCTGTCGAAGGTGTTGTCTCACTGTTGTAGCACTATTAGAACCTAAAAATTGAATAAAAACATTAGTTAGTTAGAAAAAAACAAGGATGAAAGATATATAAAATTACCTAGGGCCTAAATGACAATAGACATTGTTTGGGCCCATATCCTATGCAATGTGGCCATTGTGGTTGCTTCCTAGTTATCCTCGCTCCCTGTTTCACCCTGCGAGCAGTTGCTCAGGGCAGTGGTTGGGGGTGCTATGGTGGGTGTTGGATCATCCTATAGTTTAAAATTAGATGTGTCATGAGTGATCAACAAGGTCAGATTATCACTCCCCTGACCAAAGTCCTGGTACCGGCATACCTGCACATACCCATAACACCATGGAAAAGAGTATGGTGTTGCGTGGGTATGGCAATCCCATACCTGTACCTGTACCCATGCATACCCCTGACTGGAAACACATGGTGTTACCTGTACCTGTGCCGTGCACACCCTGAACTTGGGTGACCTGTTGTCTACAATGGGCAGTTTATGGTATTTTAACTTTGTCAAACTGTTCTTGATGAGATCCAGTTAATAATATTTGAACTCGACCAGCTTGTTGTGCATGATGTGCAGCTAATAATATTTGGACTTGGTCAAACTACAATGACCAGCTAACAATATTTGAAATTGGTCAAACCATTGTCTACAATGGGCAGTTTATGGTATTTCAACTCAGTTGACCTGTTGTGTACAATGTGCAGCTAACAATATTTTTACCCAGCTGGCCAGTTGTGTACAATATCCAGCTGATAAATCCTGTGTTTGGCTGACCTGTCGTCAAGCTAGTCAAGTAGTTTAATAGCTTCAGCATGAATTCAAAAAATGTGGCTGAAGTTTTGAATTGTAGATATCAATTCGCCCTGTGAACTAGTGAAGTAGTTGAATAGATTAGAAATTCAACACTCTGGCTGCACATTTTGAATTCTTGGCTACATTATTCACCTACTTGTATATTGGCTTACCATCCATCTTCTCTGCTGGACCTTTCTGTTTCATATATGGCTTATCATCAATGTCTGCAAATGGGATGCTATGTATGACACGATGTTACCATGGGCAAGGCACCTACTGGCCCATGTGCACAATGCCTGTACCAGACATAGCTCTCAGCCCCCCAGTTGTATATCATATCTCTTATCATAAATGCACTTGGCCAGACAGTTGTGTTTGATGTGTGACTTATAATCACAATGCTTGGCCAGGTCCTTGGATGTCGTGGGACTCAGCCAGCCCATTGTCAATGATCTAGGCTACACATCATGACATCCAACTGGCCCGTTGTGTACAAATCATTACATAATATTCCTAGCACTCAGTTGACTGGTTGTGTACGATCACCCATACTGTTGGGTATATGGTAAAGGTCATATCATGTGGTGTATAATGAATGGCTTGTTATCAAAGCTCTCAGCTGGGGTCTTGTGTACCATCCATGGATTATATTCTTAGCACTCAAGCAAATGATTGTGTCATCTAATCATAATCTGTCAGATTGTGACAACCCTTGGCCAGGATGTTGTGGATGTATGGCTTTTAATCCCCACCCCAGCTGGGGTGTTAGGTGTGATGCTTTGCTACCAACCCCAGGGCTGGCTGGCCCAATGTGTACCATGCAGCACAATGGTCTTACCAAATGTTGTGATTATAAGCCATTGAACAAACACAACCTTTAGTCTGAGTATATCAATAATAAGACACATATTATATACAATGGTTGCACTGAGGGCTTAACCATCAAAGCTTCCAATCATATGCAACAGCCTGGTCAGGGGTCACTTCTGGTATCCAGGAATCATACACAACATTCTGGCTGAGTGCTGTGACCATTAATGGCTCAATTATCCCTCAGCCCAATGGTTATATATCATAGGTATATTACCATACCTGGCTGGACCTATCTAACCCTAAACCCTAAGAGCCTCCCATGGGAGCTGGGTCGAGCCTTACTGATAACTCACAATGGAGTCCCACCCCAACCACATCCATGTTGGCTTTATTGCCTGTCAACGCCATCACATCTGTTGACTTATCATCAACAACAGTTGATCCACAAGATAAGGGCTCATTCACAGACAATGTCATCACATGATCAAATCATGACAAATCATGATGATACACTCATTTTTCTAATTTCTTTTTCAAATATCCTTTTTTTGTAAAATTAAAACCTAAAGTTGATGTACAATACAATTCTCAAGAGGGTTTAGGTTTTCAATCATGTATTTTTGACAGAGGAAGAAAGTTATTGGGTTTCGATCAATGTTGTATTATTTTAGGCAAGGAGTCTCGGAAAATGCCATGAGGTATGTCAAAGTGCATCATGAGCAAAAGAACATAAGCAAAAGAACATAAGCAAAAAATGGGCAGGCCTTGTTCTTATGGGGAGGCGCAGTTGGTGTTACAAGAACCTTAGCCATTATGCTCTCCCCAGAAAATGGAAACTAAGTGTCAATTCAGACAAGGAAAATGTATACTATTTGACATGTCAAGGAGACATTTAATTTATTGATGCATCAATTAACAGGTCAATCTGTCAAAAAAAGCCAAAACAAGTAATCCCATACCTATCGACTGGCCAATCAATCTGCCCCTGCAAAACATTCACAACACAACTTTTGAGTCATTCATGCAGAGACCTTCGTCCTTCTGTTGCAATTGAAGAAGTTGAAGATATTGATGCTCCAAAAGTACCTCATCAGAAATGGAGTGGGGAGCCAATGTTCTGGATCTGTGAGGATGAAGAGAGTGGAGAAGGGTGGGAACTTGAAGCAGATGATGAGGATCACACACCAATGCATGTGGAGGATGGCACAACAGAGGAAGTTGCCTTCAACTCCCAGCCTCAAACATATATATTTGCACCAACATGGGAAGATGCAGCTGCAGCATTCACAGATATCACAAACATCTTGTGGCCTCCAAGGAAAAAAGGACATGGCTACAAAGATGCTGGTCTTGATGATGTTACTCAGACTTGTCTTGAGGGGATGAGAATGTTCTTGGCTGCCTACATTTGCTTGGAAACAGACAACCCAGGACATCAAGGCGACTGGACGGAGGCTTCTAATGCAACTGTTACCATGTGCTGCAAAACCAAGCACCATGCTAGAAATCTTTGGGTCTGGACATGGTCATTTATCAATGACCGAAAGGAGATTTCAGAAAACAGATATAGACATGGAAACAAATCAGTAATTGATGATGAGGATCTGGCTCAAGAAATTCATCTACATCTGTGAGAGATCGGCAAATACATTAAGCAGAGGACATAGTTCAGTACAGTGCCAAACCAGAAGTCCTTGCTTGCTTGAAGTGCACCCATACTATTTTGTGGGCAACTGCATGGAGATGGCTTGAAAAAATGGGTTACTGCTGGAAAAGGAATCTCAAGGGCCAGTATGTTGACAGTCATGAATGAGCCGATGTTGTCAGCTACCATCAAAATGTGTTCTTTCCAGCAATGGAGCAGTATACACACTGTATGCAAACCTGGGTGGAAGATCATGGATGGGACTTACCTCAGGAGGTCCACTGTGGAATAGTTGCCTGGGTACATGATGAATCAATATTCTATGCACATGACCGCTGTCAGACTGCATGGTACCACAAAGATGCAACCGCTAAACCTTATGCAAAAGGAGAAGGTGTTTTGTTGATGGTTGCCGACTTTGTATCAGCTCATTATGGCTGGCTTCAGTCACCAGATGGAAAGGAATCAGCACATGTCATCTTTTGCCCAGGGAAAAATTGTGAAGGATATTTCATGAATGAAGATATTCTTGCACAGGCAGAACATGCCATGGTAATCCTTTCAAAGCACTATCCTGATGAGGATCACTTCTTTACTTATGACAATGCATCAACTCACCTCTCCCGACCTGCTGATGCACTCTCAGCCACTAAAATGCCAAAATATCCTTCAAAACCCAAACAAAACTTCGGAGTTCTGATCAATGTGATTGGTTCAGATGGCCGGCCAGTCCATGGTCTAGATGGTAAGATCTTGAAGCAAAAGGTTTGAATGCAGAATGGGAAATTCAATGGGCAGGAGCAAGATTTCTACTATCTGGAGGGTCACGAGAGGGCTGGTCTTTTCAAAAGTATGGCAGCAATACTAACAGAGCACAATTACAATGTGTCGACAAAGAAAGCACAATGTGGGAAAAGTTTTGCAAATTGTCAAGAAGGTGTCAAAGACTGTTGTTGCCAATGCATCCTATTCATTAAACTAGATTTCACTGAGGAGGAGTCACTGCTGGAAACTTGTTGCAGATATCGAGGATATCCTGTCCACTTCTTCCCAAAGTTCCACTGTGAGACCAGTTTATCAAGCAATGTTGGGGCCATGCAAAGCAATGGTACCATCTTCTTCCACTGACATCAAAGGGAGAGGAGTTAGAGCAGAACATAATTGCTTCTTTGGACAAGGTACCCCTAATATCCATGTGACAGTAAGAATATTTCTGGTCAAATATTAATTTGAATATTTGTTGACTTCAGAATTACAGATACACAACTAGGTCCCTCTGTTTCATGGATGCATACCACAAAGGCCTGAATGGCAAACAGGCAGCTTGGGCAGCAAAGAAGTACCATGGTCACCACATGATCCCTGACTCAATCCTTCAAGATCTTGAAAAAGCTAATATTACCTAGTAATGATTCATGCTAATTCCTTTCTTATGGAGTATTCTAGTAACTGATTTGTTTTACTGTACATAGATTGGCTTATTTACAACCCATAGATTTAATTAGACAAATATGTCACAGCAAGGTCACACAACATGTGATGACGTTGTCTGTGAATGAGCCCTTACTAGATTGGCAGAAGGGGCAATGCAGGTGATTCCACCAGCCTATCAGCTTGGCCAAGGCTCATCTGCCCAGCATGGTTTGAGTGATCAGTAGGTGTTGTAAGCCATGTTCCTGCCCATTTATGTAAATATGATCTCAGTCACTGCTGTTGTGCAGCAAAAATACTCTCTATGTTGTTGCCTTACAAATGCCATGTCTTGGGCAGTATGAACAATGACTCAGATATCTCTGTGAGTCAGAGTGTGGGTGTGGTTTCACCATGCCCTGGAGATGTAGCAAGTCTCCTGCCTATAGCTATGGCAGGGGCAGTGACAGTGATTGTGTAAGGACTCTATGTAGTGACTACCTGGAGTAGTGTTCCCACACCCTACTCCATCTGCCCACCTCCAAAAAAGGCAATGTCCTTGTTGCCCCAGAAAGAAAACAAAAGAAAAAGCTGCATGCAGAACAATAGGTATAGGAATAATATAAACAATGTGACAAAGAAAAATTCTAAATGATAAAATAAAGTGAAAGAGAACTCAGCAAGGGGGTGCCCATACCAGAGCTCAAAGTGCCTGGCTTAAGTCAACAAGGCGAGGGTCTTGGTCCCAGTCAGGTTTTGGAGCAGGGGCTGGTGCTGAGGTTGTTCCAAAAGGGATAGTGATGATGGGTTTACCTGGTCCTATACCAGAAGGATTGTTAGTGGACTAGGGGATGCCCATGTGTTTTTCCTATTTTTTACATTTGTCCTATATTTTTCCTCACTTCATTTTGTCCAATTCTGCATTTTCTATGATTTTTCCTTATTTTATTACTAATTTTCCTTTCTATCACATTTGTGCATGTTGACAGTTTTATATTTAGAGGCAGAGCACCCCTTCTGACATCTACCCCTTGGTATGATGTCATTTGGTGGCCTTGATCTGCCTATCTCTGCCTTTTCTATTTTTAGATTTTTATTTTATTTTTGCAGTCTTCACATATACTGGGCATTGGCAAAGGGATCCTTAGAGTTTTCTCTTCGGATTTCCCTTTGCTAGGTGCGCCTCCAATCCCTGTACTATGTAGTATAATTTTAACTTTGGATTTCCCTTCACTAGAAGCTGAGGTTGCCCTTATAAGGATGACATCATGTAATAAAAGGTTGATATTGACGAAAAGGTGGCAGGGTTGGATACAAAAAATTTCAAGACTGTGAAAAAAATGGTGGGGCTGGAGCTCATCACTGCCTCATTTGTCATCATAGAGTCCCAAACAGCTGTGTACAGCCCATTTTTAGGCCAGAGAGGTTTCGTGTCAGGATGCTGGGGGCTGTAGGTAATGACACAGTGTTGTCAGCCAGTCAAAATGTACAGGTGGTAGCAAAACGGCTTGTTTAGAGTCTAGCTGGGGTGAGCTGGGGTTCACCAGGAGTGATGGAGTGGCAGACAGCGAATGGGGGGTGATGACAGTTGTTGACATCAGGAAAATCCCTTCTTGACACAAGATTTCCCAGGGTTAAAGGCTATTTCCCAGGACACATCAAGCACCCTAGAGTACTGTGTGATGCCCTGTGATGCCCTGTATGATAATATATTATAATCACACTTCTCAGCATTTCAACCATGTGATTTTTAAATCAATTTTACAACATTCTACAAGTAGATTATATTAACTAACATGACAGCAATTACATTAAATAGTTATTGGTCCAGTGTCATTGAGCCCTTGTCTTCAAGCCTCAGCAGGGTGCAGCCTACCATTGGGGTGCTCTATTGATGTACATGTTACTGAGTTTTGGTGTAGAAAAGGGTGTCAGTTGTGTAGTTGAGAGAGAAATTTTCCCAATTCAATTTTGGCAGATGCCAACTGTTGTAACCTTTTGAGAAAGCTAATTGATGTTGACAATGACATGGCAACAGTCTTTTGACAAGCAAGTGCTGAATGTACAGTGTTGATGGCAATGTTGATGAAACAGGATAGAGGCAGAACTGAGGCAAATTGCTGATGTATGCAGGAGGAACCGTCATGGTGGTGGGGACATTTTTTCATAATTTGAGGTGGTGCTCACAATCATGGGGCTTGTAGCTGTAAGTTCTCGTAGAAATGCCTCTTGTTTGGCTTTGAGGGCCTGAAGTTGAGCTTGCAGTTGATTTGTGAAGGCATCAAGGGTTTGTGGAACTTGAGGATCAGTCTTTTCTCCAGGGACATGTCTCATATCAATTTTACCTTCTTCTTATGTGTGCAGGGATATTTGATATCAATGATGAGGTCATCTTCTTCATCTGAGGATCTTGATCCCAGGCTAAATCTGGGTTGTCGGAGTCATTGTCAATGTTGTCCACATTTGTTCCTATGGTGACCTAGCATGCTGGTGATCAATGGGGCCATGGTGACCATTTAAAGTAATTAGTTGTTAATCAGAACAAGAATGATAAAAAAGAAAAAACTTACCTCAAGTCAAAATGATGCAACTCGTTCAACTGCACAAGAGAATTCCTCTTTGGATGGATCCATAATAATCAAAGGGGATGAAACAATTTGTTCCCAGAGGTTTCTCTCGTCCAGTGTATGATTTATGTTTGTGTATCTGTATCTGATGACACAGGAAATACAGCACAAGATAGCTCAGATGTTTCATGGGCAGCAAGTGATGCAAGTTTTGAAATGCTTTGACAGAAGTCATTATACAGGGATGCAAAGGTAGCGGTTATGTCTTCATATGTTTGTGACTCAATGGCAGATGATGGCATGTGTTACAATTTTCCTTGTAACTCATGGAACCTGACTGACCCAACACACCCAATGATCCCCTCCAGACAGGAGGCACTCCCTGACTCATGCCTGAGGCATGCCCTTGACACCAAACACACCCATGATGCATGCTGACAACATGCATTTGATCCCCTTCCCATGAAAGGCACCCTTGATGCATGGTGACTCCATGCACCTGAACCCACTCCCACACATGCTGTGATACAGCAACTGCTTGATATCAGATCCTTGACATCAGATGCCTCATGCTAGGCATGAGGCTCATCTCTTATTGCTCTCTGACATGCTGCACCACAGCACTCCATGACATTGGACGCCTCATGCAAGGCATGAGGCTTACTGTTTCTATTCTTACTTGATATGCATCTATCTTTCCAATTGGATGATAAGGACCTCCCTCCTAGTATAAGTACTGCAACTCATAATAGGGATGTCCTTAGTTTAGATCTAGGCAATCTACGGCCTTAACCTGCAAACTCATTTGAAACTAATAAGGAAGCCCCTTAGTATGTGAACTTACTCAAAACCACTAAGGGAGCCCCTTAGTGCATCAGATGACTCTACGCAGAAGGCCTGCTAGAGGTGTACTATCCATCTTACATTGGACACTCCAAGTAAGACTAGTACCAAACGACTCATTGAGGAAGCACCTCATTGGATGACATCAACTAGATTGAGTGGTTGAGGCCTTGCCCTTAACATACCTCATTGGACAACATCGACTAGATTGAGTGGTTAAGGCTTCACCCTTGACAGCATGTCTAATGAATTAGAATCACACTGAGTCCTCAGTATGGACAAGATTTCCTCCACACTAGGTTCTGTTTCTGATAGTATAAACTTGCCAGCATGTGGTGAGATGCAGTTTGCATAATCGCCCTGAAATTCGTCTGTGAGTTCCAGATCTGATGAAAACATGTAACTGTCTTTAAAAGACTGCATGAGGGTAGTTACGTCCGGATCTTTGGGTCCTGAGGTATCACAAACCATCCAGCCACCTTCCAGAGGGAATTCCTTTGACAATGAGGTATCAAACAACAGATTCCCTTGGACATTATAAACCATGGCCAATGGGGACAGTAGCTCTTGATCTGCCATAGAAAAGGGAGCCTCACATTCATCATCATCAAATGTCAGCCCTGAACTTGCATCCATCAAATGATCAGTGAACATTCTAGTCTGGTCTCAAGTTTGTAAGCCGGCAGAAGGTTTGGGTACAGAGGACAGCGGAATGTTGCTATCAGGGGGTATTTGTCATAAAAGCATAAAAGCTCAATAGCCTGTTCCCATGCGATGATGTCTAGCCTGTGAAATTTATACAGAACATCTGACAGCCCATGAAGCTGTGTCAAGTGGTTGCTCTCCAATAACCCACAAGCCATAGTCAGCTTTCTCACTTCCTTCCTGCATTCTACCTCAGGCCCTTTTGCCAAACTATGCTCCTTCCCATCAAACATGCATATGGTAGATACATTAGCATTGTTAAGCTCCTCAATGAGCCTGTACCATCCAAGGACATGGCAATGGCAATGTGGGGTCTGCCACAGCACAAAGTGAAAATGTTGCATAATAAGCATTCCATCAATAACAATTCTCTTTCCACTTAGACTGCAAAGGTGGGGAGATACTTAATCACTTCTGGACATGTTTCCTGGAGGAACAGCATGGGGCCCAGCATGCCCATGCAAAAGGTTTAAATAAATAGCAAGTGCCATGATCCTGCCAAAGCCAAAAAGAAAACCATGACAGCAGTACAACACAAGCACCAACAAGTGAGAGATGCAAAGTCAAACCCACAATGACACAAAGTCAGACCCATTGAGAATTAAGTTACCCAGGCTCAAATTCAAGTTGTAAATATATGTCGATGCACCCCATGGGGTGCAATGTTCCCACAGGTTGTTCATGTGACTGATTGTTGATTTCAAGTCACGCTGAAGTTGAACTTCACAAGTTGAACACAGGCCAACTGCTACCACTGCCTCTCCTTCCTTCAACCCCAACCACCTCCCACCTCCATCAGCAGCCACCAACACCACTCCTATGCTGCTCCATCAACAGTAAATGGTTACCTGCATGGCTTCAAAATTGCCATGTCATGCAGACATCAACAGCGTCAACAGCTGTCAATTCATCTTGAGGAGCCTGAGGCCCCTCAACACAAAGTAAATTGAGTGTTTTAAATGTTCTTTTCTTTGTTTTTCAAGTTCTAATGGTCTTGTTCAGTTATTTTTAGGTTACCTACTACCACAATGATGCATGATGCAGACACATGCTCACCCCCTCCTCTCCATCCAAAAGGGATGTGGGGGTTGTTTGGGGTTAAGAGATCCCATGGAGGCACCAGGAGGCCTGGGTAGCAGGGTGCCTGTGAGGTAAGCACATGAAATGCCCTTAATGCCACCACCTCATCACTAACCACCTCACACCTCAAAAAAATATGAAATGCCGCCATGACAATGGCAGGACAGGGTGACAGGACCCATAATGAGAGAGGCATCCCCCAACAACTGCTGCTATGAGCCTCTGCTCATAGGATGGGATCAGGGGCACTAATGAAAATGACAACATGAATGGAACGATGACAACAGAATGATGGGACTGTGGGAGATGACAGAATGATGAGACGACTGGAGTCGAGGGCCCATGAGACATTGTTTGATGTCTCTTGGGCCATTAGTAAGTTTTTTTATTACTCTTTCATTATTTTGCTGCTAACAATTTTTTTTAGCAACAAAGCTGACCAGCACCCACCACCACTGTTGTGAGCCCCTGCTTGCAAGGTGGATCATGGGTGCTCAACAATGAACCAACAATGACAGGGGACAACAATGACATGGGAGAGGACCTACAATGAAGCACACCACCTGCCCCCAGCCTCATGAGGGGTGGATCACATGTGGACCAAAAATGACAGCAACTGAGGGGGACAGGAGTGAAGGTAGGTGAGAGGGAGGGGAGATGACAATGAGAGGGAGGGGGGACAATGATGAGAGGGAGGGGAAACAATGATGAGAGGGAGGGGAGATGATGATGAGAGGGAGGGGAGACAATGATGAGAGGGAGGGGGGACAATGATGATGAGAGGGAGGAGAGACAATGATGACAAGAGGGAGGGGAGATGATGATGAGAGGGAGGGGAGATGAAGATGAGAGGGAGGGGAGATGAAGATGAGAGGGAGGGGAGACAATGATGATGAGAGGGAGGGGGACAATAATGAGAGGGAGGGGATGACAAATAGAGGGGGGATGACAACAAGGGGGACGATGACACCACCATCATGGACACCAACAGACAAATGGGAACTGTATATGTAGTGTAGTTACATATCAAATACATTTATTATATAGGAAATGCAATAATCTTTTTGATATCATATGCAGTGTGAATGACATTTAGAGGAAGCATATGAATCATACATTCCTGAAGGTGCCCTGGAACACTTTGGACCAAAATTCACTATCCTGAAGACTGGGAAATAATGGCACTTTATCTACAGAGTGCCCAGGGTAGACAATTGCCTTGGATGCCCTAAGGCATCCTAGGGTAACCCAGGACACCCTGGGGACAAAAGCAATTTTCCTGATGGATGGCATCGTTAATGATATGGCATGTCTAGTAGACATATGAGGTGTCCTGGTGAGCTTGTGGTGCATAATGGGGGCAAGGGGTTCAAGCAGGGGGGGGACTGGGGGGTGTAGCCAGGTGTAGAGCTCGTCGTAGGAGAAGGTGGTGCTGGCAGAGTTCATCCATTGAGCAGGCAATGCATTTTGATGAGCACAGTTGCTCGTAATCTCGTGAATCAGTTTCCTTGGCTGTAGACAGTCCCTGTACATCGGTTATGGCCTCATTAACAGTCTCTGGAGTTTCAGCAGCAATCTGGGTGCTAGACAATGCCCTAGTTGTTGTTTTTCAGCCATTTGCATCAGGTATCATTGCCATTGTTGACAGTGACATGATGGTGGTGCTGGGGGGCTCAGAGTGCAACAGGAGGGGCTGGGGAGCTGGGTAGGTAGGTCTGGAAGCAAATGGCATTGTTTATGAGCTGTTGGGGGAGGGGGCCCACACTGGAAAACCAGTTGCATCATGGTTGTTGACAGCATTGACAACATCGATGGGGGTGGTGTTGACAGTGGTGAGATGGCAGTGTTGGCAGAGAAGGGGGGGCTGATAATGAGGGCCATGGGGTCATTCTCGGTCTGAGCAGTTGCTTCTGTAATTTTTGTAGTAGTTTGCATACTGAAGTCGATGCAAAGCACCATCTGTGCATTTTTCAGTGAGATCAAGTCTTCTTTGTCAGGCAACTTGGTTGTTTCATTTGGTGTGGGGGTGATCTGGGTGGTAGCATCAACAGTGATGAGGACAGGGATAAGTGTCTGGGTACTGCTGTCTGCTGTCTCAGTGTCCTCTGTCTGCACTTCTGTTTGGTCCAAGATTATGGCCTTCTTCACCATCCTAAGCATGTGTTGTTGCATCAAGATGCACATGCCTGGTCCTTGTCCTTCTGCTAACCACTTCACTTGCTCCTTGTCTTTCCTGAATTCATACCCCTTTAGCTGTCCCTCTTTGCATGCCTGTTCTTCCTTCCCCTGGTCTAGTTTCTGTCATGCTTCATATCCATCCCTGTAGCCTTCCTGTAATTTACACTCCCCCACCTAGTCCATTCAGAGTCCAAGCTGTCTGAGTGGAATGTTAGGAATCCACACAGAATCCTAGCAAAGTCTGAGCTCAGTCTGAGCTCAGTTCAAGTTGTCTGCATAGAATGCTCAGACTCTGAGCAGCTGCTTGTTCTGAGTGAATTCACAATCAATTTCTGAGTAAAGTCCTAGCAGTCCGAGCCAGCTGTGGGACTTCATGGATTTTTGACCAAGTCCCTACAAAATATAAGACACAAGAGGGATTCAAACCAGCAACCTCATGATGCAACCATGTGACAACCAACAATTTTACCACTCTGCCAAATATGCAGTGTAAATCTATATAATTGATGTTATTGATTGACTAGTTACATATGATAGGGTAACAAAAAAAGAAACCTCGTTGCTTCCTTCGAGTGATGGCTATACAAAAATAAACCCCCCCCTATTGTAGAGGGGGTGGCTACTAATTATGGAAGGCTGCTGCCTCACTGGAGAGTGAGGCAGTGGAGTCTGTCCCTCCTCCCCTTCCCCCTTCCCTCTTCCTCCTTCCCCCTTGGTTGTTGTTGTTGTCCCCATCCCTGTCCCCATTGTTGTTGTCCTTCCCAGGTTGTGCTTGCCATCTGTGCCTCCCTTGTTGTTGTGTCCTGTCCTCGCCATTCTCACCATCTGGGCAGTCTTTGTCATTAGAGTTTTGAAGTCCACTTGAGTTGCAGTCTTTTGCAGTCTTTTAAAATTTAAACTGCCTCCTACTATCTCAAACAATAAGATAAAATCATGAAAATATTTGAGCAGATAGATCTGGCCAAAGACATGGGGGCCATCTCTGGAACATAAGAATTCTGGTCAGTGATTGTCAATATAATCACAAAATTTAATCATGGATAGAGAAGTGAAAATAATGGGGGGTCCTCTCTTTGACAAAATGATTTCATCCAATCATTGCTGAGATACTGCAAAACAACAAAAGACTGGACCTTGAAACACTATTTGTCATTCCTGTAGTCATTGTTGTCCTGGTTCTCTGTCCCTGCTGTCACTGTTTGCCAGTTGTGCCCCCTGCTGGCATCAGTGGTGTTCCCACTGTCATCCCCTTCTTTGTGGTTGTGGGCCCACCATTCTTGTTGTCCCCCATCCTTAGTGCTGTCCTTGCTTGCATTGGTGCCATTGTGTTTGTCCACTGTTGGTGTTGGGGTGTTGGTTGTCAGTGTCACCTGGCCCTAGTCATGGTCCTGAGGGGGTTGGGTCATTGGTGGTGGGTCTTGTTACACCATCCTGCCATTGTGGCAGTGGTGTTACCTGTTTCGAGAGGTGGTGGGGTGGTTAGTGGTTACAGTGGGGTCAGGGGCATTTTACGTGTGTACCTCATGGTTATCCCCTACCCCAGCCTCCTGCTAGTGTATTCCTATCTCTAAAAAAACCCATCACACCCCATTTGGACAGGGAGGGGGGGCCATACATTGCACATTGTCATTGTAAAAGTAGTAGATAACCTAAAATTCAAAAATAACAGAAAAAACTTGTTAGAACTTCAAAAAGAACAAAAAGAATACTTCATTTACATTGTGGCCCCTCAACACATGTCCACAGCTGTTGACATGTCAATCTGCATGTGATGTGGCACTCTTGTGGCCATGCAGTTTGTTGTTTGCTGTTGATGAATGGGTGTGGGGGCAGTGTTTGCAGCTGTTGATGGTGGTGGGAGGCATTTGGCGGTGGTGGGAGGTGGCAGAGTCAGCAGTGGTGGTGGTGAGGTGGTGATAGTGTGCGTTGGCAGTGATGATGTGGCCTGTGCATGCATTTGTCATTGCACAGCCACTAGAAATAACACATAGGTAAAGTATGTACATACCTTCCTAAGCCTCTGTGGTCTAGTGGTTTAATGTGTGCATTTACAGGTTACATAAATGGGGGTAGGTGAGCTTGGACTGCTTGGACTGCTTGGACTACTTGGACTTGTCCTACCATTTCTGCATCATTCTGTGCAGAGTCTGAACAGAATCCTACCTTGCAAATCCAAGTCCTAGCTCTCTGCTAGGATTCTGCACAGACTGAACTTGGACTCAGCTCAGACTTGGAACAGAAATTTGGCTGGCAATTCTGCCAAATCAATTGCTAGGACAGTCTGAGTGGACAGTTCAGATTCCATTCAGATTCCACTTGTATTAGGTGGGGGAGTGTAAAGAACTCTAGCCCTCCATCAACTTTTTACTTGCTTCCTTGTATCCTTCCTCCCATCCATCAAGCCTTGCATCCTCCAGTAGTTGCCATACTTCTTCGTGACTGTAGGTGAACAGTAGTGGTTGTGAGGTTTCATCATTTGTTGACAATGTGGCTATGTTGACACATGTTGTGTTGCTGGTGTCATTTGCATTGACTGCAGTGGTGTTTGCCATATTGGTTGCTGTATTGGTTGTCATAGCTGGTAGTTTAACTGTATATGAGCCAATTTCTTGTGCTGTTTTGTCTGTGGGTTCTGCTGCAGTGGTAGCCACACTAGGTGGCAGTGTTGCTAAGGTGGCCATTTTTGCATTTGGAGCAGTTGTGCTCAGTGCCATCATTACAGGGTTGACAGCTGCCATGTTTTCATTTAAACTGGGTGTGTTCGCACACCATTTCTTCTTTTGGCTTTGTTTGCCTTGTCCTGGGCCTGGCATTGCTAAGTAGAGGAACTGAGAAAGGAATAAACTGAGAGGCTGGTGCTGGGTTCCATGTGACTGGTGTACTGGGGTTCTGCAAGACTGAGGTTCTGGTACTATAGCTGGGTGCTGAAACTGAAGACTCAAGAGCTAAAAATAAGAAGCAGATGTAGATGTGAACTTGGCACCATATGACATGGCTTGCAAGAATCAAAAGCTAGAGTGCTGAAAATAGACCAAAGAGGTGCATTGAATCACACTCTCATCACCAAGATGGAGACATAGCGAGTCTCCTGCCTATAGCTATGGCAGGGGCAGTGATAGTGATCACGAAAGGACTCTATGTACATGCGTGCCTACCTACTGGCTACACAGTCACATGACTACCTGGAGTAGTGTGCCCACACCCTACTCCAGCCCACAGGAGGCAAGTAAGTCGGCCAAGTGTTTTATCCCTGCCTCCAGCTTTTGAACCTTTCATTTTTTAATCAGGACCAGCCATGTTGCTCCATACCTCCATCTGCTTTTATTTATTTGATGGCGCATGGGGACAGCACTATGCCTGTGAGATCCTCAATATCATCAAGTAGCCAAGATGATGTGTTGGTGGGTCTGTCAGTCTGTCTTGGTGTAAGAATGTGTGCTTTGGGCTGCTAACTGCTTCATAATGTGCCATTGATGCATATATTGATGAGCATCCTTCACCTTAGCTAGACAATGTGTCCGCTGTCCCCCAAAGTTATATTGGATTCTGCATTGAACACTTCTAAGTTGGGAAAAGCAGCCATGCTGAGAACCACTCAACCGAAGACAACATTATATCATATGGGTGGACAAACTTGAACATAGTGAATATATTGGTAGTTTGAACAAACACCAGATTTCAATCATATGTCAGCTGACATCTGTGGGTAAGGTCTAAGTTGTGCAGTGAATGCTTTGAAGTTGGAAAACAGCCAATTTACAGAACTGCTCGACCGATGTTCCTGTTATTCCTGTTATTGCCTGTGGGTGAATGAACAGTGAATACATTGGGAAGATGAAAACACACCAGACTTCCACAACTTGTCAGCCAACCTGGGTAATGTCAAAGCTCAGGTTTATGCAGTAAACACACTTCTAAGTTGGAAAACTCACCCTGGTTGCATGATGTGACATATGAGACTATTCAACCATTCCAATCTTAGTCAAAGTTGTATACATATGCAGCAAGCGCCAATAGAATGGGCCTGTTGAGACATGCATGATATAGGACAGCCAGGCTGTCCCAAAATAGCAATAATTGGTTGAGTGAGAAGATCTCAAAGTATATACACCAAAAAGCAACTAATAAGCAACTAGTGTTTGAAGGTCCAGTCCATGGTTATGTAACAGTCTTTTGGAATTTTGAGATGTAATCTGCTTGTTAAAGCCTTACAACTTATCCTGGCATTTCCAGATGTTTTGTACACATTGTCAATATATGATTGAAAAGGTTTGTCATTATGCCTCAGTGGTTTTTACAGAATTAAACATATTAAACATAAAACAATTTTTCCAGTCTATACATTTTCCAAGGTTTTAAGCAAAATATATGAACTGGAAAAATTGTTTTGTGTATAATAGGTTTAATTCTGTAAAAATTACTGAAGCATAATGACAAAACATGTTTGGTCCTATCTTGACACTGTGTACAAAAAGTCCTGGAATGCCAGGATAAGTTGTAAGACTTTAATAAGCAGATTACATCTCAAAATTCCAGAAGAATGTTACATAACCATGGACTGGACCTTAAACACTATTTAAAGCAACACTTTTAAACTAGCTTGAGCTTGAGGTGGGAACTTGATGTTTGTGGTAAGCAGCTAGTAAAGATAAATGTGTTAGGAAGACCCAGTACAAAAAAGGGCAGAAGCACCCAGTTCTAATTTCACCTGTTCTACTGGGCCTTTGCTCACTACAAGACGAGAGGGATTATGGACAGTGCAGCTAGCATGGAGTATGGATATTATGAAATGGCTACATTGCCTTAGCCTATCACACACAGAGTGACCATGGGATTCCTGAGAGAATACACCAGGGGTTCCCTCAGGTATACATTAGATTTATATTCCATGTTGGATGGGTTGTACACTATTTACTGGGAGGCATGTGTACAGGCAAATACAAATTGGTAACCATAACGCACTGCAACCAGAAGCATGTTCCTGTGCATGGCAAACACTGAAGTTACATTGGGGTTCATCCTACCAACTTGGGTTGTGTGCTTGTAGCTCAAAATAAGCTCAAAAACTTTATAATGTTTGCTAACACTTTGATAGGTAAGACAATGTGGCCCTGGTTTTTGAGGAAACATTCAGTGTTATATATAATGAAGTGGGCTTGGTGGGGTGGAGGTAGGTCGGTTAAGATGATGTCCAGCATAGATAACAGCATTTGGTAGCAGTTTGGCATCTGTGTGACTTCAAGAATAGCTTACTAGCTGCACATTGTACACAACAGATCAGACAAGTTCCAATACCATAAACTGCACATCATAGACAACAGTTCGACCAAGTTCAAATATTGTTAGCAGGACATTTTAGACAAAAATTCAACTGAGTCCAAATAGGATTAGTACACAACCAGCCAGCCAAGTTCAAGTGTTATGAATGGGGCATGGTAGAGAACAGTTGGGCCGAGTTCAAATACCATAAACAGGGTATCGTAGACAACAGTTTGACTGAGTTCAAATATTGTTAGCTGGCCATTGTAGACAACAGTTAGATCGAGTCCCAATATTATTAGCTTCCATTGTATGCAATAAGTTGGCTGAGTTCAACTATCATGAATGACACCTCATAGAGAACAGCTTGACCAAGTTCAAATACCATAAATGGGGCATCCAACAGTTTGACTGAGTTCAAATAATGTTAGCATCTTAGACAACAGTTCAACCAAGTTCAAATATTGATGGCTGGCAATTGTAGACAACAGTTCAACCAAGTCCAAATATTATTAGATGCACATCATACACAACAAGTCAGCTGAGTTCAAACATTATCAACTGCATATTGAACTTGGTCGAACTCTCAGCTAACATTATTTGAACTCAGTCAAATTGTTGTAAATAATGTGCAGTATATGGTATTTGAACTCAGTCAAACTGTTCTCTATGAGATGCAGTTCATGATATTTGAACTTGACCAGCTTGTTGTGCATGATTTTGCAGCTAATAATATTTGGACTCAGTCAAACTGTTGGCTACAATGTGGAGTTTATGGTATTTGAACTTGGCTGGCTTGTTGTGTATGATGGGCTGCAGATAATATTTGGAGTCGGTTGAACTGTTGTCTACAATGGCCAGCTAACATTATTTGAACTCGGTTGAATCATTTCTACAATGTCTAGCTAACAATATTTGAACTCGGTTGAATCATTTCTACAATGTGCAGTTTATGGTAATTGAACTCAGCTGACTTGTTTTGTATGATGTGCAGCTAATAGTATTTGGACTCAGTTTGTTGTCTACAATAGCTAAACAATATTTGAACTCGGTCAAACCATTGTCTACGATGGGCAGTTCATGGTATTTGAACTCGGCCAACTTACAATGTGCTGCTAATAATATTTTAACCCAGCCAGCCAGTTGTGTACAATATCCAGCTGATATGTGCTGTGTTCAGCTGACCTGCTGTGTTCAATGTCCAATTCATAATATTTGAGGTCAACTGACCTGTTGTGTACAATGTGCAGCTAATAATATTTTAACCCAGCTGGCCAGTTGTGTATGATATCCAGCTGATAAATGCTGAGTTCAGCCAACCTGTTGTCATACAATGTGCAACTCATAATATATGAGGTCAACTGACCTGTTGTGTACAATATGCAGCTAATAATATTTTAACCCAGCTGGCCAGTTGTGTACAATATCCAGCTGATCAATGCTCAGTTTGGCCAACCTGTTGTGTTCAATATCCAGCTGATAAATGCTGAGTTTGGCCAACCTGTTGTGTACAATTTGCAGCTAATAATATTTTAACCCAGTATGCCAGTTGTGTACGATATCCAGCTGATAAATGCTGAGTTTGGATGAACTGTTGTACAATGTGCAACTCACAATATTTGAGGTCGACCAACCTGTTGTGTACAATATGTGGCTAATAATATTTTAACCCAGCTGGCCAGTTGTGTATGATATCCAGCTGATAATATTTGAGGTCGACCAATGTTGTGCATGATGTACAGCTAATAATATTTGAACTCAGTGGAACCGTTGTCTACAGTCCCCCCTTTATGGTATTTGAACTTGGCCAGCTTGTTGTGTATCATGTCCTGCTAATGATATTTGGACTCGGTCAAACTGTTGTCTACAATGGCCAGCCCACATTATTTGAACTCAGTCAAACCATTGTCTACAATGCCCCATTTGGTATTTGAATCCAGTCAAACTGTTCTCTACAATGGGCAGTTCATAATATTTAATATTTGGACTCGGTCAAACTGTTGTGTACATTTATGGGTATTTGAACTCAGCTGACTTGTTGTGTACAATGTGCAAATAATAATATTTAGACTCGGTCACACCGTTGTCTACCATGTGCAGTGAATAATGTTTGAATTCAGGCAAACTGTTCTCTATTATGTGCAGTTTATGGTATTTGAACTTAGTCAAACCGTTGTCTACAATGTGCAGTTTATGGTATTTGAACTTGGCCAACTTCAATGTGCAAGTTATACAATATTTGAACTTGGCTGACCTGCTGTGTACAATGTGTAGCATATAGCTGTGAGGCTTGGCCCATCTGTTATTCATTATATCTGGCTGATTAACTACAATTCTAAGCTCTGGCTGCACCCTTTCCCTTGGCTATGTTATTCAACCTCAAGTTGACCAGTTACACTTGCAGAATGATTAGTTACAATTTAAAACCCCAGCAGCAGTTTTGAATCCTTGGGACCTTGCTATATTGTTGACCAGGTGCAGTGGCATAATAATTAGTTGCAATTCACAACTCTGGCCACACTTTTGAATCCTTGGCTCTACTGGAATTGTTACTCTGCCAACATGATCACCACCAATTCAAAACCCTGGCTGCACTTTTTGAATCCTTGGCTATCCTATTCAACTACTTGAATTATTACCATGACACTGGCAAAATGATCAGCTCCAATTTAAAACTCAGGCATACTGTTGCCACAGCTCGAGCCATGTTTTTTGGTATCTTGGGACATAAATATAAGTCTGCCCCTACAGCCTCACAACATCAAAACAGAACATTGCCCACACCACACCACTGCAACACACTGTCAAGAACCATTCCTTGTCCAATCAGAACCCACAACTGTCCGACCCTTTTCCGCTTTCATTCCCAGCTGCCTTGCACTGCCACCACCGCTGTGCATCAGGCTGCCTTGTACAGCTCCCACAGCTGCCTTCTCAAGGCTGCCATCTCTTTTGCAAATTTGACTACAAACTCCTGTGTGGCCCCCACTAAGGAATTTATTTATGCAGTCGAGACACTGCCGCAGTTACTGAGATGTTCTGCTCTGATTCTGTACCCCAGTATTTAAGCTTAGTTAGTTTTGACTTGTATTCCTCAGTTCATATACTGACAAAGACTTGATTAAGATTCAACATAAACTCTACTCAACCTGCCAATCTAATTTGTTCTACTCCTACCTCTGTTCTCTAAGAGTCCGAACTTCATCTGACTTGACCTCTAGTTTCCCCCTCCAAAGTTCTGGTCTCTCCATACTCCTTTCCCGCACCTCTCGCACCTAACCGCACCTACCTCCAAACCTTTGTCTTGAAATTAGGACACCAGACGAGGTGAAGGGTGCAACCTCTTATACGTTGAAGCCAAGTCCTTTCCATTTCCCCTTCCACAGAATCTGCTACAACCTGACAACCTTCTGCTGTTGACTTCTGCAGGGTCCAACCAGATTCCGACATGCTCTCAGGATCAGTTCTTAACACACACCACTGATGATCTCCACCCAGCCAGTGTTACCACCACCACACATACACCCTGGCCAGTGTTACTGCATACCCACATTTACCACTGGTACACTCCTGGCCTATCAAGGTTTAATTTACAATCCAAAACTCTGGCCACACTTTTTGAATCTATGGATATGTTATCTGCCTGAATTTTAAGTTACTACTCAAAACCCAGCTGCACTTTTTGAGTCCATGGCTAGGTTATTCATCTGCATGACTAGTTACACTGGCTGAATCATCAGTTACACCTCAAAACTCCAGCTGCACCTTTTCAATCCATGGCTATGTTATTCATCTACATGACCAGTTTCACTGGCTGAATTATATGTCACAACACAATATTCTGGCTGCACTTTTTGACTTCTGGGATATCTTATTCATCTACATGACTAGTTAAACTGCCTGAGTTCTGAGTCACAGCTCAAAACCCCAGCCACACTTTTTCAATCCATATCCATCAACATGATCAGCTATGCTTGCCAATTTATAAGTTAGAGCTTAAATCTCTGGCTGCACATTTTGAGTCCATGGCATTATTATTCATATACATGACTACTTACACTGACTGCATTATGTGTTTCAACTCAAAATTTCCAGACACAAATTTTGAATCTTTTGATACATTGCCTTCATCATTCACCTATGTGTTTTCTTCCAATTCAAAAATTTGGCTGCACTTTTTGACTAGTTCCACTGGCAGATTATCAGTTACAATTCACAACTCTGATCATACTTTCTGAAATATTTGCTATGTTATTCATCTACTTGACTACCTACAATACAAAATGTTGACTGCACTTCATCTACATGAGTAGTTACCATGGCAGAACTATCAGTTACAATTCAAAACTCCAGCCACACTCTCTGATCTTTGCTTATCTTATCTGCCTAGAACTATGCAACATCCAAGTTTGGCTGACCTGTTGTGTACAATGTGCAGCCAAATAATGTATGATCTCAGCCAATTTGTTGTGTATGATGTGCAGCTACACAATATCTGAGATTAGGTGATAAATAATAGATGAGTTGGGCTGACCTTTGGTGCACGATGTGCAGCTATACCATATATGATTTCAGCCGATCTGTTGTGTACAATGTACAGCTACACATATGATTTTGGCTGATCTTTTGTGTACAATGTGCAGCTACACAATATCTGAGTTCAGCTGACCTGTTGTGTGTGATGTGCAATTAAATAATATCTGAGTTTGGCTGACCTGTTATGCACAATGTGCAGTTACACGATATATGATTTATCTGAGTTTGGCTGACCTGTTGTGCACAATGTTCAGCTACACCATATATGATTTCAGCCGATCTGTTGTTTACAATGTGCAGTGCCAACTACACAATATCTGAGATCAGCTGACCTGTTGTGTATGATGTGCAATTAAATAATATCTGAGTTCAGCTGACCTGTTGTGCATAGTGCTTTGAGGTCCAGTCCGGTCTGTTTGTTTTGCCCTTTTGGGACAGGACTGGGACCAGACTGGTTCTATATATTTCACAATGGTACAGAAAACCTGACTGGACCCTACAGGACCAGTCCATGTCAGTTACATCGCAGTTCCTAAACCGGTCTCAACCAATTTAGAACTGGACCAGGTCCTGACTGGTTGAGCACTGGTCAGGACCAGTTATATATGTACATTATATACCTACTACATCAAACAAGACACAGAAAAACCCCCCTCCCTCGTTGGTTCCCATTTGTCAATTCCCCTGTTTGTTGATTCCCTCCCTCATCAATTCCCCCTCCTTGCTCGTCGGTTGGTGTCAATGTTGGCAGTGTTGGTGTTGGTGTCTAGATGTCATGGTGCACCCTATATCCACCCCATGAGCACAGAGGGCTCATGGCGGCAGACATTGGTGGTGGCATTGGCATTGGCATCTCCATGTCACCACATCCACCCCACAAGCACAGAGGGCTTGTGGCAGCAGACATTGGAGGTGTTGGTGTTGGTGTCTCCACATCACCATACACCTGTATCCACTCCACAAGCAAAGAGGGCTCATGGCAGTGGTGGCAGTAGCAGTGGTTCCTCATTGTTGTTGTCCTTCCATGTTGGGGGAGCTGTAATGTCACTATGACAAAGTTAGAACCTAACAAACAGATTTGAATGTTAGTTAGACTTGACAAAAGAAAGATAGAAAGACTTACCTGGGGCCCAAACAACACTGGATGTTGTTTGGGCCCCATTTTGCATGTGATGTGGCATGTTGCAGCTATGCATTTTGTTCATCAAACTGGTGGTGGGTGGTGGCAGTGCTGGTGGTGGTGGCACGAGGAAGGGAGTGGGCAGTGGGTGGTGTCAATGGGTGGTGTCAATGGGTGATGTCGATGTTGGCTAATGGGAGGGAAGATAAGTGTACACGTGTCCATCAATGCAGTCGATCACTGGTTCCGGCAGTTGCTGGACAGTGACTGACACATTAAGCTTGTTGATTTCAGTGACTCTGAGGCTTCCCCAGTGCTGCAAATTCCCAAAAGACTGCTGGGACATGTGTGGGAGTGTGATGTTAAACTATTATGACTTGAATTTTATTTTTACATGCAGTACTCAATATTCAATAGATAAAACATTGCCAAAGCAAATGTGGGGAGAGAATTTCAGATGATCAAAGTGCTCAAATTCATGTATTTTCATAGTATATCTGGCCACAACCTTTCCACATCACATCAAGCACTTAACTATTTATTCCAGAACATCATGACACACCCTATGGTTGATTTCCAAGCCTCTATATTATTTTATGACAGGTATTAGGCTCACAAATGGAAAAATTGTGTGAAATAACAACTTGAAATTTTCACTCTGAAACTCTTAGGGGATTCCAGTAATGCATGTCTTTTTAAATTTGACTGATTGGAACGTGAGTTATAGCTTTAAAACCATCAAAATATGTCACTTCCACTGCTACTAATTTCCCCCCTATCAAATCAAATTACAACCATTGGGAAGTGTGGTATGGACTATAATGATAGTTTACTACATGCTTAAAAGCACCTCATAATTTGTGGTGCTCAATGTGCAGGAAGGTGACTGCCCAGATGCTGAGAGGAACTTGTGCAGCAATTGCCAGACTGAGTGATCGATGCATTGATGCATGTACACTGTTTCAGTCCCACCTCACACTTCACCTGGTCTTTCCTGCCACCCATCCACCCTCTGTAATCTCACATTTTGTCAAGCTGAGTGGATTTTTGTTCTTTGTAATGTCATTTATTGCGCTACTAACCAATTTCCACCATCAAAATTATCTGGATATCTGCTACAAACAGCTACAACACCTCCACACAACCACTCAAGGAGCTTGTCAAATCAACACAACAAGTAAGTTGACTATTTCTTTATGCTCTTTTCATTTACTTACAAGCCTTTTCATTCTTTTCTAGGTTACATCCAGCCAAACTGTATCAAGGACATGCCCTGCTTTGCATGCCCTTCCTCCCTATTCAACTGGGATGTGAGGAGTTTATTTTGGGCTAGATGGATGTGAGGGGTGACAGGAGCCCTGTGAAGTAGGGTGCCCACCAGGTAAGCACCCAGCCACCTCTGTAAATACGCCACATCATCCTAACCCCCAACCCCCCGAAATAGGTGTAGTACAACCCAACTCCACCCAGCGCTGACAACACCAACCCACCACCCACTCCCACTGCTGCAAGCCTCTGCTCGTAGGATGGGTAGGGAATGATGACGAGTGACAAAGAGGATCCCATGACACCAACAAATGACACACCACCCACCCCCAGCCTCACAAGCAACTGCTCATGGGGTGGATTGTGGATGGAATATTGATGATGATGGGGGCCAATGACAGGGAAATGATGCCTAGGACTGACCACAACCAGCACCCTCCACCACTGCTGTGAGCGCCTGCTTGCAGGGTGGATAATGGAGTGTGAGGGGGATCAACAATGACAATGATGAACCACCATTAATGACACCTCCTCCTATGACGACAACATACAGCACCCCCACCCATGACTGCAAATGAGCCACACACATAACGCAGCCCAAATGATGTCAAGCATCATTTGGGCCATGGTAGGTTTTTTTGTTTGTTTCTTCAATGTTCATATAACTAATTACTTTGTTTTCTTTGTTTTCTTGGTTACTACCAGCACAAAACCACGAAAATGAGCATGCCATGCCCATCTGCCCATGCACCACCACTGCGAGCCTCTGCTCACAGGGTGGATAATGGAGTGAGGGGCTTGACAGCGACGATGAATGATGAGTGTGGGAGAACACCGCCGCCATGAGTGGGGGGACACCCTTGTATGTATATTAGTTTTAGTGTATCAATATAATATAATATCTCCAAGCTTGGTTCAAGACCAGTTATAACCGGTCTTGGACAGTTCTTCCATTTTTTGTGAGGTCAGTGAACCGTAGACCAGACCTCAATGCACTAATTAAAATGGTTTAACAAGGTCAATTAAAGTAGTGCTCCTTCAGAACCAACCTGATCACATGAGTGTGACCCTATGTGACACACTAATGACTTTATGTGACTTGCCTCTGAGTTGCAATGATTATATGGCTGTATTATAAGGTATGTACAGTAAGTATATACACAGAAAACTATGTACTAGTAAGGAGTAGTGAATATTGACATGATTGAGATGAATTATGACATGTACAAATTAATTTTGGTGGGCCTTATCAAACTGGGCCAAAATATCATTGGGAATTGTCCTGTGTCCCCGATATTTCTTTGCTGCCCAAGCTGCTTGTGTTCCATTGAGACCCAAGCAATATGCATTCATGAACTGCAAAGAATGTGTTGCAAATCTTCCCAATGGCAAGTTAGATAAGATGATTGTCGGATCAATACCCACGCACCGATGCATAGAAATCAAAGGCACTTCATTCAAAGCCTAGACAATGTTTTGTTCAAGGTCATCTTCTCGTGATGAGCAGGGAAATGTTTGATAATGCTGCTTTGCATGGCCCCAGCATTGTTCAATGAAGTTTAATTCACAATGAAACTTCACAGCTGCCAAGATTTTTAAGATTAAAGAGTTGTTTCTTTGGCATAATTATTGTATGAGAGGTCCTAGAATATGAGCATATGGACGCGACGCGACGCAATGTTAGCACAGTTATTTAGCACCTTCCAAATTAGGAATTTAAAGCTTAAAAATCTATTGGCATTTTTTTATGAGCATCAATTGAAATTCTGTTTGCACAGGATTGTAGTAATTATGAATATAAATCGTTCTGTGTGGATCATTTTTCTAAAAGTTGTGTTTTGCAAAGTGCAATAGATTTTTTGATGATGCTCCTGCCAAATGTCACCCAATTGTCATGCCAGTATCATGTGATCAGTTTCATTCTGAATGAGAGCTACCTTACTTGTTGGAGTGCCTTGTTGGCACACATGATGTTATTTATTATACTGAGTAAAATTTGTACTTAAGACTGCTTCTTTTATAGGAGGAGATTGGGTATAGAGTGTCATAACAGCATTATCTGTAGTGATTGAGGTTAGGTCTTGATTCAAGATTGTTCATCACCTGAGCTAGTCTTGCACTTATGAGATACATGTCACGACATGACAGCATGGAAACCTCATCAAGAAATACATAATCAACACCTCCTAACCTCTCCTTGACCTGTGCTAACTGAATGCCAGATATGCGCTTACCATCAGAGTTAATGCCAAAGATTGAGTGGTAGGTGGAACCCTGTAAAAGGGCAGCAGCACTGCCAGTAGGTGCAACAATAATGAAACAGTGAGACTCTTTCTTTAAAATAAAAAATTCAACAAGAGATTTCAATACCTGTGACTTTCCTGTGCCAGCCATTCCAGCAATATTCATTTTTAGTTCATCAGAATCTGGACTACATGCATGGTTCTCCACAATGCAAAATGCATGATTCTGTTCCTCATTCAATAAGAATTGCTTTGAGACCTTGTCAATTGCTTGCTGCCATTCCTTGGAGAAGAATGAACAGCTCATGTAAGTTTTATCAACAACATGTACATCATTGGGGATAAATGAGTTTGATGCAACTGTACCTCTTACATTGGCAGGCAGGTGGCAGGTTCTTTCCTCCAGAATCTCTGCATGTTTCTTAGTTACTGCTGCCTTCCATTGTGTTGAAATTAAACCCTGAGATACATGCAGCATACACATGTTACTGTGCTTACTGTGCATACATGTGGTAAACACATTCCTGAGTCATGTGACTTCCTTATTATTATGTATATAAGGAGAACCTGTACCATGAGGGGCACAATGGTGTAGTGGCAACCATCGTACTTGGCCTAGGCCCTGTGACCAACTGACAATAGGCAGGAGGTCTCAAGTTCGAATCCCGCCCCTGTTCAGCCACTGGGGGGTTTTAGTGGGTATTATCCAATGTGATGAGTCCCACACTACTGTAATCATACAGTGTGCATAAAATGCATTTCCTCCCTGGTAACCCTACTCTGAGGTTCAAATTCCTTGGAACCCCTAAGCAGGCGGCGAGAGCAGTAACGTTGTCATCCCCATATTAAGCAGGATGGTCTTCCATAAATGGAATTCTAGTGTCTCAAAGCCTCCCACACATTGTGGGAAAAATGCTTCCACCAAAAAAAAAAAAAAAAAAAAGAGAACCTGTACCATGGTAGGAATACAGTGTTCTTACCTCTGCTAACCCTAGCTGTAAGTCTAACTAAACCCCAGGTAGGTTGTAAGGAATGTGTAGTCTCTTCCCCTGTGCAGCATATATAGTCTGCTCCAACAGGTTGTGGGCCCTGCTGGGCATGTTGCGAACATGCCTTAACTGGCTGCAAACGACATTGACTTCATTGTCTCCAAATTAAAACCTTGCGCTCTTCATGAGCTGCATTGCGCTCCCTGCGAGCTGCATTTAAAACCTAGGTTGACTAGGGTTTTACACTCTGAAGGAGTGCTTTCTCCTGAGATCATTAAACATGTTCTATTGAGTAAAAAGACTGATTGAGCGCTTTTATCAGCTGCCAACACAAATCATGTCTTCAACTCTCAAGAAACTCATTCAAACATTCAATGGATCAAATTACATTCAATGGGCTGACTCAATGAAGGCGTGGCTCAGGTCTCAGGGCCTCTGGCAGATAACTAGTGGGGTGGAACACAAACCGCCTCCTTTGACAGCGATGAACGCTACTGTGGTAGTGGAAGCTACTGCCAAGCTCCAGACCTGGAGCAACAAAAATGACCAGGCTATTGGTAGCCTAGTGCTCCACCTGGCCCCCTCCATTCAGCAGCATGCCAACACCAAGGACACTGCTGAGGAGGTGTGGGACCTTATTCACACCGACTATGGTGTCGATGGCCCCTCCCAAGTCTTTTAGGACTTTAGGTCCACAATAGCGATTAGAATCCTGGCTGCAAATCCTGCACCAGAGATCGCTAAGATGGCTGACAAGTTCGAGCACCTCATGGCTACCAACATTGCCAGTACAGGTGATGATCCTACTTGCTGCAATGCCACACGAGTACAATTCATTATCCACCATGGTCCTTAACATGACCGCTACTAGTGCCTTGATGATTAAACATGTCAAGGACTCCATTGTTGCTGAAGCCTCCAGGTGCATGGCAGTTGGAAAGCCCACTGGCCCACCTCAGGCCAATAAGCTTTCCACTGTCAAGCGCAAGGGTAATAACCCTAAGTGGCAGCCCAAAGAGGGGCAAGACAACAATGGAGAGTCATCCCAAAAGTGTCGACGATGCAGGAACAGCAAGACTAAGGAGGATAAGCCCAAAGAGAAGCATACCCACCTCACCTCCAGTGCCTTTACCACCATAAATGGTAATGGCACCATCATACTGCCAATGCCGCTCATTCAGTGCAATGAACAGCATGCACTACCACAGCGCAACCACACTCCCACAAGAGACCCTTGCCGCCAACTGCCTGCACAGGTATATATGGGCGTGGCCTCTAACTCTCATTCGGTTTATGCCGAATATCAGCAAGCTCAAGACACCCTCAAGCAAATGCAACTTCCACGCAGTGCAAAAAATCTGTGACTGCTGGAAGAGCACCTGATGGTGTGAGAAGGTAAGAGAAGGAGGATCAAACTGGAAGAACCAGAAGAGCCTAGGATCATGGAGGTAGAAGACAATACTGTCTCCCTCAGATAAGAGCCTCCAGTTTCTGATGAAGAAGTGTGGAAGGCTATCAACGAGATGCTCGTCGATGAACCACTTGACATAGGTGGATATGATGATAGGTCAGTCCTTTTCCCTGCCACAAGCACTAAGATTAATATTCCAATGAATACAGCAAACTTTTCATGTGAAATTTTACCACTATTAAATGTATCATGGAATTATTTAGATCTAAATATATGTGTTTTGTGTGCAAACAGAAATTGTAAGAAAGGTGCCAACTGGATCATTGATTCAGGCACATCAAAGCACTTCACTGGTGAAATGAAAGATTTCGCTTCCTACGAGCCTTTACCAAGAAAGGACTCTACCTTGGTTCAAACAGCCACAGGTACTACTCATATAGTAGGAAAGGGAGCAGTCTTCATTAGACATCAGGTAGTATGTCACGGGAAGTCAGAGACATGTGAAACATGATTATACCCCATCTACTACATACCAGAATGTAGTACTCGACTACTTTCAATGGGTGTCTTTTTACAAGATGGAAGTGATGTGCGTGGTTCCTCTGCACACATTTCTTTTTTCGAGAAAGGAAACCCAATATTAGACTGTACCTCTTAGGAGACATGACACGATCTATTGGGCTCAGACTCATATATTGAGCACCAAGAGGATGAAAGTCATGACAATGTATGTCGCTGACTACTTGACTTGGCATAGGCAACTTGGACACCCATCCAAAGAGGCACTAGGGAGAATGCCTAACAGCACCATAAAATTCCCAAGGAATTTAATTATTCCTAAAGACAAAATTATATGTCCAGGGTGTGCTGAAGGGAAAATGGTGTCAAAATCTTTTCCTGAATCAAATTCATGTGCAGACAAAACCTTTGAATTGATACATTCTGATCTAAAGGAACTCCTGGTACTTTTGTACCACAAACATAAATACTTCATTGTATTGCTGAATGACAAAATGTCACATATCTGGAGCCAGTGCCTTAGAAAGAAGTCTGATGCCACTGCGGCAATCAAACAATTTCAGGCAATGGCTTTGACCCAGTATGGCGCTACAATCAAGTGCTGGCATGGGAGTTCAAAGATCATGAGCTACAAAATGGGCTGAAGGATTTCAGCATAAAAATAGAGATGTCCACACCCCACATTCACCAACAGAATGGGTGTGCAGAGCATGCCATAAGGACAATAATCGAAAAGTCACAAACCCTGCAGTTTACCGCTTGTCTACCACAATCCTGGTGGGAATTTTGCATTGAAAATGCAACATACCTTACAACCAAACCCCAATAAGGCACCTGAAATGGCTGACACCTTTTGAGGACCTGAAAGAGGTCTGCCCAGATCTAACCAATCTGAAGGTTTTCAGTTGCAGTGCATACCTCTATCTACCCAAGCAAAAATGTCCAACCACATTAGCTCCTTGATCGGAGTTAATGATGTACCTTGGATTAGAAGATGGCATTAAAGCATACTGTTTCATGCAACACAATGGCGCAATATTCATTGGTGCTATGGCACTATTTGATGAAACATTGTTCCCATGCTGTCCCAGAGCTAAAACTCCTGCCAAGACAGACCTTGGTGATTTTCCACCTCCAGAACCAGAAGATGATGACCACTCATCTGGAATGGATGACAATGACCCTATACCACCACAAAATCCGCCCCTTCCTCCGTCATCAGAAAATGATGATGATGATGTACCAAGTGAGCAAAAGGCGCATGATGATGTGATGATGTGACTGACGCTCCTCCTCCTCCACCTCCAGTAACTACTGAGGACTTTCATCCAAGACGTGATGATCAACAATTGCCCCATCAATCAGGCAGGCAGAGGAACATCCCAAACTGTCCCAGCAATACCTATGGAGAAATGTGACTCCCCTCTGACATAGAGAAAGACATTGCACATGATCAATATTGGAAGAGATCTGTGGGTCAAGATTTGGATCATAACCAAACACGACCACAATCTCAACAGCAAGAACCAGTTGCTGGACCAAGTTTGGCACCCCATGAGAGTGTGCCTGATTCCAATAATCAAGAACATGATCACCCAATAGGGGAACTGGACAAAGCAGGTTATATTAAAAAGATAACCAAGGAAGGTGGAGATAAGCTTATCTGCTGGCTGTTATCAAAGCAGTCACACCATCAAGCAAAATAAGCCAAGTTCCAGACCAATTTTGTGATATTGCACACCTACCATGGCAGCAGCAATGAGAATGGAAAGAGGCTTGTCATGAAGAATTAGAGGCTCTTCGCAAGCGACAAGTCTATGACATTGTTGATCTTCCACATGATCAGAAAACAATCAAAAATAGATGGGTTTTCTCTGTAAAATCAGACAGAAGAAAACAAGCCAGACTCATGGCCAAAGGCTTTTCACAAGTCAAAGGTGTTGACTTTGATGAGATCTTCTCACCAGTAGTCTGCTACGAGACCATACGCCTCATGTTTGCACTTGCGTCTCTAGAAGGCATGTATATGACCGGTCTAGATGTAAAAACCACATTTTTATAAGGCAAACTAGATGAGGAGATCCATATGGATCAACCTGAGGGTTTCAGACTCGAGGGAAAAGAGCACAAAGTAATGTGCTTATGCCAAGCATTGTATGGCCTCACTAGCATGGTGGAAAGAGCTAAAGGCATTTATGCACACCATTGGGTTTGTGCATGCCAGCTCCGATGCCAGCATTTTCATACACAAGGATCCTAAGACAGGCAGCATTGTTATTGTGCTAGTCTGTCTATGTCGATGATGGCTTGTTCATGGGGAAGAACAAGAAACTTGTGGATGAAAAGAAAGATGCCTCTCTGAAGCATTGGGAGTGTCGTAGTACTGAAAAAGTCATGGAATTCTTAGGCATGCACGTCACCCAGACCACAAATAAAGTTAAACTCAATCAAACCAAATATCTCACCAAAGTGCTTGAGAGGTTCAAGATGACAAATGCCAAAGTTGCCCCCACTCTGCTCCCGACTGGTTACAAACTGTCAGAAAACACAGAGATGCCAAACATGGCTCTTAGATTGAAATATCAGTCTGTGATTGGATCTTTACTGTATCTGATGCTCAGAACACGAGCTGATATCGTGTACACAGTAATCAAGATGTTGCAATTCTTGGCTAATCCTAGCCAAGAACATCTAAACAAAGCAATGTATATCATGTGCTATCTGGTGGGAACCCAGAAATATAATATTATCTATGATGGAAAAAAATCCAAAGGGCTCCAGGCCTTCACAGATTCTGATTCAGCTGACATAGTCAAGCACCGATCTACAATGGGTTACTTTGCTACTCTAGCGAGTGGCATTGTGTGCTGGCAGTCCTGTTTACAAAAGACTGTAGCACTTTTATCCACAGAAGCTGAATATATGGCTCTCTCCAACACTTGTTGGCAGATAGTGTGGATAGAGTCCTTATTTGAGGAACTTGGATATATACTGAAGTGCATACCAATCTGCACTGATAATCAGGGATCCATCTTTATCGGATCAAATCCAGTTCAAGAAAGAAGGACTAAACACATAGACATTTGCTACCACTATACCCACGAATGCATAGAAAATGACAAAGTCACAGTCATTTTCATTCCTGGAAGTGATAATCTGGCTGACATGTTCACAAAGAACCTTGGTGCTGTCCTATTCAGGAAATTTAGAGACTCTCTCAGAATTACTTTCGAGATTTAAACTTAGCTGCTTAGAGTGCTGTACAGTTTGAGGGGGGGTGTTGAAATTAAATCCTGAGATACATGCTGCATACATGAGGCAATACATGCAGCATACACATGTTACTGCGCTTACTGTGCATACATGTGGTAAACACATTCCCGAGTCATGTGACTTCCTTATTATTATGTATATAAGGAGAACCTGTACCAAATTTAGCAAAAAACCTATGGTTAAGACATGAAGAATCCTGGCCAGAAATACGTTTTGGAACCATCCTAGGTTGCGTACTAGCAGACTTCAAAAATGAAAAGGGCAAGAAGCTCCATGGCAAAAACTGCCTTTTTGAGATCCTTGTAACTGAGTCAGCACACCTGATATGGAAACTACAATGTGAAAAAGTCATTAAATTTGAAGGGGTTCCAGACAAGTTCCACTCACCAGATGAGATCCACAATAGATGGGTAGCACAAGTAAACCGACAACTACACTTAGACATCCTGTCCACAAACAGGAAGCTGCAAGACAGAAGTGCTCTGACACAGGGAATTATACTCCAAACCTGGAGTGGAGTCCTAAAGGATGAAGACAGGCTGCTGAATAACTGGATCTGGCAGCAAGGGGTTTTAGTTGGTATTTCATCTCGCCGCCCTCTGGGGTGGAATAGATAATAGTTTAGGGCCATGGCCCTATCCTATAATCTTCGAGATGGTGAGTCCAACACTGCTGGCACATGGTAGCATACGTAAAGGTATTTCCCCTAGGTGATATTTTTGGGTCTTCAGCAATAATTTCCCTAACTCAGTGCATCCTCCCATGCTGACCTTGTCAGTTGTTGGAGTTGATTGGAGCTTCGGGCTCAAGCATTCCACCAAAAAAAAAAAGAAAAAAAAAAAAAAAAGGAGAACCTGTACCGTAGTAGGAATACAGTGTTCTTACCTCTGCTAACCCTATGTGATAAGAAAGATTCATCCCAGGAATCAGAGGCATGCATTAGATCAAGCCCAGATCTCCAGGGTTTGAACAATGTCAACATGGTGGAACAATAATACTCACGATCTCTCTGATAATGACATGGTATTGTGTTACCAATGAGGTTTGGTATACGTGCCATTTTCAAGTAACATACCCCATGTGTTTCTGCAAGTGGATGTTCACTCAGGAATGGTAGCAGTTTTCTTTTGGGCATTTGAGTTGTAGTATTATTGTCAATGCAACTTTCAATGTCTTGAAGTAAAGAATTACACTGTTCGTCAACATCACCTGCAACAGGCTCTGCAGATGATTTCTGCTTTATTCTTGAAGGCAATTTTTCTTGTTGGCATGTAGAAATCCAATCATAGAGACACATGGCATGAAACCTGGCAGGACAATACAGATAATCATGAACAGGAGAAAAACTTATAATACGTCCATTGTGCATGAAGATGGTCAGCTTTTCAGGATGTTTTTCAGTTTCACAATCATGGTCTCTGTCATTTATGTTGTTGGAGACATCTGAAGGCCTTCTTGTATGCTCTCCATTTTGATATTTGTGCTCACTGTCTGTGGCATTGGTGTTCTTTGGTATATCTAAAGACTTTGATTCCCATGACTTTCTAGCCTCTGTTACAAAAGATTGCCAATAGAAAGGAACAAAGTCAAAATTGGTGTAATGATCAGGGTTACCCAAAAGATACATGCAGGCCATTGGGGAACCCATCTCTAACTGTGCACTGAGAGAATTGACAATTTTTGTCATTAGTTTGTGTGCCTTTTCATTGTGGCTATCTGAACCCCCAATTATTTCTGAGTGTTTCTGAAACATTGAACAGACTGTTTCAAAGATGACATGTGTCTTAAGAGCTGGCTTGGTTACATAGTTGGAAACATATAAAAGGACACGCTTGATTGCAGTACCAGAGCACAGGCTAGTTATATCTGCATTGCACCTGAGAAGGTAAGTTACAGCATAAGTGGTGAGTGATGCCTGTCATTTGGTGTGACCATTCCACGATGGTCATCGACTTGAGTTTCTTCAGTCAGCCAATGATCAAATGAGGTAGTTCTACCATCATGTAGAGGAGGGTTCCAAGAGGATGATTCTGCATAAGATGATGACACATAACCATGGTCATACCAATGAGACCAATCTTTGTGGGACTGAGAGTATTGGACATCACAGTGAGAATGACTCCCCATGCATTGTTTTCCTTGCCATCTCCTGTGCCTGCTTCTGGTGCTCCTCGTGCTCATGCTGGTGCCACTGGTGGTGGTGGTGCTTGGCCATTCATTGTCATTGTGGTGCCCTGGTGTTCATCATGGCGTCCCCATCATTGTTGGCCAGAAGCACCCATGATCTACCCTGCATGCAGTGGCTTGCAGGCATGGGGGCAGGTGAATGTATTCAACCATGATTCTCTTTTTTCCATATCAATTGCACCAGTTTCCATGTTAACTTCAGTCTGCTTAAATATCTGTCTAGGAAATCAAGCCTTACACTTGCCCCAGATGTTGTCAAGGCAGCCTTTGTAAGGTTGAACTTTGTTTTGAGACCCATCTTTATTCCTGTTGGTAGAACATTTATGAATGTTGGACTTTAGCAATAAATCATTGACTGTGGACTTAAACCTTGACCACCAGGACATTGTTGAAGCACAGCCATCACAATCAACCTTTAGCATATCATGGCAACTTGATGGAGGAGGCTCAGGTAATGTCTCAGTTGGGTCACAATAATCAGCATTTTGTGATGCTGAAAGAACATCTGCCTCAACATCTGCCATGTCTTTTGATAAAAAAACCCTAGCATGTGTACTTTCAAGATACTCTACCATTTTTGTCAAAAGTCAGAGTTTGGATCCAATATTTTAGATTGAATTTCATCTGGAGAGCAACTGCCTCGAATCCACAGTAACATGTGAAGATGCAGGGTCAGTCGGCCTTGTTGTTCAACAGTACCATAATACCCAGATGTTTCACCATATAAACCCTGATGATCAGTGCCAACTCCTAACACATGCTGAATGAACATTTCTACCATGAAATGAAAGAACTGTGCACCAGCTACAGGATTTCTTGCAATAAGACGATATTGTTCATCTGCTGGGTGTATGAGCATTACATCCAGTTTCTCCTTGTTGTCAGCGAAGTACAAACATATTGGATGCTTGTTATCCACAGGAGACAAGGTAATATACCAGATTGGTGCACCCAAATATGCTATCATGTAAGAGTGTCTCTTACATCAGCAAACCTTATCTACATCTGCACTCATTATCACATGTTATTCCAGTAGTATATAGTCTATACCTCAAGTACTTGCACTGTATTCTAGAATCCCTCTTCAAATCATATTAAGTTCCTTATAGTTTTCGTGCCCTTGAGTCTCGAGTGTTGGAAGCCCTGGCTTCCTTCCATATCATAGACCATATTTCACTGTGCATGTATCTCTTACTAGTTATTGAACCACTGACTTTGCCATCTATGTGGTCAAGGTCATGAATTAACTGGAAACAGGCACTTTCATCCTCTGTGGAAGGTTTTACAACTTCACCATCTGACATTCATTTTGCAATACTGACAAGCACATCTTGGTTGACATTAAGCAATCTATCAGCTATATTGTCAAACTTTCTAGTTTCTGCAAGTAAGAATCCTCATGTTGTAGATGACTTTACTTGTTGATGGCTGAATGCAACAAATGGAAAGCAGACATCTTGTTGAAAGCATTTATCATGATACATCAGCAAACAATGTTTGTGGAACTTCTCTGACAGTTTTGTTGAGCCAATTTCTCCAAATCCATAGGGAAACAACCAAGGAAATATTTGAGGGTACAGGTTTGGATTATTGTAGATTGATTGTGTTGATGCACTATGTGAGATTGCCAGTGCACCTCCATGGTTATTCCAATGACAAAGAGCAATCCCTTTCAAGGCACTAATAGACTTTGTAGTCAATTGTTCTCCTGTTAGACCATGAACTACAAAAGGGCAATCACCATCTTCCACACCACCATCAGGTGCATCATCAAAAACACTCTTGCCCTCTTCTACCTTGTTTGTCAATGAATATTGATAATGTACAGCAACAGGAGGAGAATCTTCTGGATACTGATCTAGTTCTTCATATGATATATCAAGATCTGCATAATCAGCATGATTTAATTTGAGCCACTCAAGTGCACAAGCAACATAATTTCTTCTTACCAAGATGGGGGTACATTTCAACTCTTTCTCAGTCAGTTTGCATGGACCAGTAAATAGAATTGCTAGTACTTCATCTAGATCTTCCATAGGTGGAGGAAGGCAATTATACACTTTTAGAACAGGGGATTCAAATGCAATAACATGAGATGCCATTTTTCATAAACCAGAAGAGGCTACACAGATAAAACAGCTGTTAATTTGGATATGTTGGAGTAGGGTGAGTGGTCACCTACTCCAGGTAGTCATGTGACCTTGTTGGTAGAGTCACGTAGTCACATTGTCATAGTAAGGCTTGCTATACTATCGCATTCCATTGCCTGAGCGAGGACCACCTCTGGTGTGTCCAACGTGCAACCAATAGTCTTTCAATATATGTAAGGCAGGATAAAACATCTGGGACAGCACTTAGCCATAGACCATTTGCAAGAGCATGGCAAGGCACCTTTTCATTTCACAGATGCTGCTGACAATTATCACAAACATGATTGCAGCTATAGTCAAGAACAGGCCCTTTGAATTCATGAATAGGCTGTGTTGCATTTGATCGTTCAATCCTAGTGACACCTGAAGCATGAAGCACATGGAGTAAAATTTTTACACCTTTTAGCCTTGACAGCTGTGACAGTGGGATCAGCTGACCACACAATGCACATCCTGCTTCTTCAATTGTGCTTGGTGATGAGTCTTCACAGAATCCACTTACAATCTTGTGGGCCAATCCATTATCTAGTGGAGTGGGTGGAAATACTGTAGGGTCTGGCAGAGGAGCAAATGTTTCTACTGTTGAACCATCATCAATATTTCCATGAGCTGTAGAGAGAGTTTCAGTGTTCAAATATCATCTCTTTTCCCCATAGAATATCAACCACATTATTGCTTTTCACTGACAAGAAAGGCATGAACAAAAGCACTGAAGCACCTCCGCCTCAACCTTTCCTTCATGCCTTTCTTGTTGGTGGAAAGCAATAATGTGGTTGATATTCTATTAATGCTGGTGGTCTTAGAGGTGTTTGAGAGCTGATTTTTGCGAATTTAAAATTGCTTTCCCTCGACTAAACATCATCTCTTTTCCCCATAGAATATCAACCACATTATTGCTTTCCACCGACAAGAAAGGCATGAAGGAAAAGTTGAGGCAGAGGTGCTTCAGTGCTTTTGAGTGTACAATGTGTACAGTGGAGGAGCTGTCACTCTCGATGCTTAGGTACTGAAGTGTAGGGCAATTAACAATGGATGCAGAGCTGATGTTGTGGCCATGAGTGCTGTACTCTGTGAGCTTCAAAAGCTCCACTTGCAGTTGATCGAAAATGGAGACAAGATGATGTGTCTCATATCCATTGCCATTGGCAAATACTATATATTGAAATGACCTGTACGAAGGAGGCTGGCCATGAGCTGCTTCCACTTTGTGAACTGGCACATTGCTAAATTGAAGGCTTTGTTTCCGATGTTGAACATTACTGTGAAATTATGGAAAGGTTTTTTCTGTGGGCACTGCACAAGTATGTCTTGGAATGTTGTGCAAGTATGTTGTATGGATAGCCATTGTTCTCTAGCTGGTGAACTGAGTGAATGGTGGTCATCTGGCAGTACTGTGATACTGTGAATAATGATATGCTTGAACAATTCGTGGCATAGGTCTCTTCCAAGTTGCATGGTTGGGTTGCGCATATTGTTACAATGGCCTGAAATGACAATTTTATCTGCATGCAGAGCATTCTTGTATTATATCTGCTTCACTCGGTGCATGACTTATCTTTACATAAAAATGTTGCGAGGAGTGCTATCAATTAGCGAAGTCTGTTGGCCAGGTCTGTGCCCATTGCATTTCAAATGTTACTAATGTCTGTATTACATTCCTAATGCATGTCTATAGTTCAATGGCATACATCAAAACAGATATACAAGGCTGTCCCCATGTTTGTGGCTGCTCCAGTGGCCATGTCAGTGGCTGTGTCAGTGGCTGTGTCCATATCCGTGGCCAGGTCTGTGCCCATTGCATTTCAAATGTTACTAATGTCTGTATTACATTCCTAATGCATGTCTATAGTTCAATGGCATACATCAAAACAGATATACAAGGCCATCCCCGTGTCCATGGCCACTCCCGTGCCCATTGCATTTCAAACATTACTAATGTCTGTATTACATTCCTAATGCATGTCTATTGTAAGGTATAGTAATCAGTGTACAATGTAGTTGTTGGTTAATATAGTATAGTGACTTTATATAGTGAGTTTGACAGCGTCCATTGAACCCGTATCATTCGATACAATGTATGCATTCGATAGGTCGTATCATTCGATACAATGTAGCTTACCTATGTGCACGTGATGTAGTTATTTAATTAAGAAGTGGGACCCCAGATGCATGGTTCGATACCGGGCTGGGTGGGTGTAATTCTCAACAGATCTAAATCCTTGTTGAACCAAGACAATTGACTGCTACTAGAAGTTGTACCTCGGGACAGGTCATATGCCCTTAACATTGTCGCAATCATTTTTCAGACCTATTATTGGCCGTTCTCCACTATTTTAGGCCCGAATCGGTGCCGAGATCTAGAGGCTAAAAATACTTCGATAGCTGTTTCAAATCCGAACGCAGATCGCCGCAATGATGGATATCAAGGCGATGAAGAATTTGCAGGACCTTGAGGAGTCCAGGACACTGAGGACTGAGAACTATACTGAGAACTCGGAACTTGACCTCGGGAACTGACGAGGAATAGTTCTTCATACAGTGAGCCCAAAGTGAGCCATCCAACAAGATACTTCACTACATCAGAATCAGATCGGTAAATACCCAAAAATAGGCTTCGTAACGACGACCAGAACGTGCCTGGAATGATAGGAGGTTATGCATGTGGATTTGTGCATATACCCCACACATTCCGTATACGTATCATCGCACTTACAACTTACGATTATTAAATAAAGAATCTACCGAGTTCCGCCGGGACAGGGCCGAACTGGTGTGCAGTGCACAGAATCCGGGGATGCTCTGCTCACAAGGCCGTGCGCGCAGTTGAGGGGCGATGCCAGTAGCTTTCCGGCCGTGGCGCATGCTGTGTTGGCAGAGCGTCGCGAGTTGCGCGATGAGATCTTGAAAACGACGATTGATGATTTGCAATAACCTATTAATAAGCGATTTATGTAAGACGATGCACTAAACTGTTGATCTTTGGTTGATCTGCATGAACGTTGAACGTTGAAGTTAAGTTGAAAGAGCCCAGAGCTTCGATCTTTTTCATTTTCATAATATTCATGCTGTTCCTCTTGGAGCTTTCCTTCCTCCCGAGTCCAGACAATTGTCGTCAAACTTGCGCCAAACTTTGGTCAAACTGCTGATGTCAGAAGTTGATCAGAGGTACCTGTCCTCAAGGGGACTCGAGCGCGGCGGCCGTGGACAGCATCAATCAATAGGAAACAAAGTATCTATAAAGGGGCCAGTTATCGGTCTACTTACACCAAGCCAAACCAGTTATTACTCTTCCCCACCTTCAGCGAACACTTTTTTCATCATGGGCCACAACGTATGTCTCCTTTGCATTGCTAGTACTGAATATACATAGCGATGGTGCGTTTTACAGGATACTGAACATAGCAAGGAGAGTCACCCATTTATCGCAGCAGCGGCTGCAGGGATAGTATGGTCCTTGCTCTATGTTTCCATGTTATCATCCTAACGGTTCTTGTCTCTACAGGCTGCCCATGCTCACAACAAGCACCAACACCATGGCCACCATGGTCACCATGGTCATAGTGGCCATGTCCCCGTGCTCGGGTATGTTCATTTATGAGAAGACTGAACAACGTAGCTGATATCCGATGCGCAGTGCTGCAGCTGCCGCGGCCGTCGTTGACAAAATGTTGGAACCCAGATTGGTAGGCCCCCTTTCCGTACGCATGATTGTAAACTCATCGCTGTTTAGCATGATTTAATGAGCGAACACAAGAAGCATTAAGCTCATTGGTGCGGTCACACAACGCTTTACCAAAGATCCAATGGTGATCCCTTTGTTTTTCATAGAATAAGAGATGTAGATGAATTGTTTTTTACTGAAGGATTCGGTTTTTGTAACAATTATCTATTATATGTACCGTTCCCTCGTTAGCATGTCTGTTGGCAGTCTCTGAGTTTATGCGAGGATACTTCCATCGCCAAGTCTACCCATGTACGCAGTGAAAGTAAAATTTTAATGCAAATCACGCCTAAACTTCATGGACATAATATCAGGGTATAGCCCGATCAAGTTGATTTGCTTCAAGTTGCTGTGCTCCCAAGCAAGACAGTCATGCAACGAGGTTCACAGCTGTTCACAGACATACTGCCATTGAAAACCTATGACGGCGTCCGCATCCAAAGGAGCTTGTCGTTTAGGATTGCACCTCCGAATTCGTCGCCGTGGAGACAGATTGCCTCATAATGTAAATCTTTATAATGGAATGCGAAGGAAATATTTGCGATAATTCTTGGGCGCTGGAGAAAATTCTTTTACGCAACCTAAAATCAACCTACCACACATCACCGGCGACAGATGCACGTCTCTCAGTTAAGTGAGAGACAACACCCTGCACTTGATTTCGCGTTGTTTCAAGTAGTTCGAGGACGTCTTCGTCTAAGATGACCCATCAATCTCGTTCACCGGCACCAACGGATACTAGCCCAATTTCACATCCGTTCTCTTTGGAACCTAGTAATTGTCATCTCAGCAGTGTCAGCACTTTGTGCCTTCACATCGGCTCCTATCTGATGGATTTGGTGATATGCAGTGAAGTGGTGATGAAAAAATCAACAAAATAACTTAGCGATATGAAAACAATCAAACGGGGTCGCTTGGTGGTCGTAGCGGAAAATACAAGACGACTGAGCTGCATGCGGGGTATGGAGACGAACCTGATCATAGCGAGGTCCAAAAATTTGTGTGATCGTGAAGTCCAACCTTCGTCACTAATTGTTTGGAATGGCCAAAGGAGAGGGTGTGAGGACAGTTGTGGGCTCCTGCCCAGCGAGAAGGTCTCCAGATACCATTCCTTTCTCGCCTTCTCTCAGTCATCGAATAAAACCCTAACCCTTTGTTGACTCGCGCGTTGCTGTCGCGCTGGCTGCTCGTCCCGCATTGCTTTCCCTCCCCTCTCTTCATCTACCCTATGCTACTTTGTTTCATACTGTTATCTAGTATGTGGGACCAAGTAAGCATGTTTTTGATTTTCTTAACCTAATGATTCTTATATCTCCCCATCTAATTCTCTAGATACCTCGGTAACAACTATGCCAGCCATTGCGCAAGTCTCTCCTCCCCTCCAAAAGGGATGTGAGATGTCCATGAATAGCCCCAAACGACGATGGAGATAACGCGGGCGTGAATGACGGCAACCGTCATCTGTGCCGTTGGTATTTTTTGTTTTGTTTCAATTCTTGTTTTTCTCTACTAAGTGTTTTTCTTCTTTGTTAGGAAGTAAACTATTGCTAACCACGGTCTGACGCGACGCAACACACACACATCCACGAATGCCTCAACCCCATCCACCTCATGCAAATGGGCTGCCGGGCCCTCGGAATGGACAGAAGATGGAGAAGGGGCGCAGGTGATGGTAGAGGGGTATCAGGAGACCCATGAAGGGGGATGCCCGCGAGGTAGGTGCCGCTTGACACCCCAACCACATCAGGAAAATCCGACACTAACTTATTATGCTTAATGTCTCCTTATTGCACTTAAAGTGGAAATTAAGGAAGATTAAGCAAATGGCTGTTAAGGAAATTCTGCTTAGAATAAGTAGGGTCGTTTCCTGAATTAAGCAAAATTCCCCTTATTCACGCTTATATCACTTCTTAAACTGCTTTTGGGCTCTTAGGGGGCTGCCTAGCCATATCAATAAGGAAACTTAAGCAGCAGTTTAAGCAAAAAAATAAGAATAATATATATATATAAGCACATCGCTGACTACGGTTTCATCCCTGCTCCCGTCATTCCCATGTGTTTACCCAACCCCCACTCGACACCCCTTTTCACTGTCCTAAATGTTCCCCTTCACCCCCAATCATTGCTGCTCCCCCATCATCATGGCGGCCTTGTCATCGTCGTCATTCCACCTGCGATCCACCTGAGCGGTTGCTCGTGAGGCTGGTGGCTGGTGGCATGCTGTTTGTCGTTATGGTGTCCTGGTTGGGTGTCATGCCGTCTCAATGCTACAAAGCAAAAAACCCCGTCTCGCTGTGAGGGAGATGATGGGGGGTGAGGGGTGGCGGCGTTCCTCATGTCATGGTACCTGCTATGGCGGGTGCTGCTGTCATGTCACCCCATCGTCCTTGTGGCCTTCCTCGTGGGCATATGGTCATGCTACCACCTAACCACCCCATGAACAGGGGCTCGTAGCAGTAGTGGGGGTCGATCAGGGGGCACCCGTCATCGTTGTCAATAGTAAAATCACTACCTAAAGTTTTTGTTGTTAGCCACAAGGAAATGAAATTAGAAAAGGGGAAAGAAAAAAAACTCGCCTCTTGATGTTTTTTTTTGGCCCCATCACCATTCTCACCGCACATGTCGTTCGTACCCCTCTCCATCCTGGTCCCCTGGCATTGTCATCCCATCTCGTTGCTCCCCATTTGTACCCCATGAGCAGTCATTCGCCGTGGTGGTTAGAGGTGCTGTGGTAGTGGTTCATCATTCATCGTCATCATCCTCTCCCCCTCGTGGTTCATCTTCATCTTCGTCATTTGTCCCTCCATCCACCCTGCGAGCAGGGGCTCACAGCGGTGGGTTCTCCTGGTCCCGTCCTGGGTCATCATCCTAGGCGTGGGTGTCTTGGCGCCATCTCATTGTTACAACATACATAGAATATGAATCTTGCTTGCAGTCACTAGTGGCTCTGGTGGCATGGATATGGTGGTGTAGAGGTGTGGAGTGGAAGCGGTGGATTGAACACAAACAATGTGTGATGTTGGTGATGCTGAGTTTGAATTTCCATTTTCAGGAAATGCTGAGAGGGACTTGAAGGAAATTTGAAAAAGTCTTAAGGGATTACATGCTCCTTATGGCCTTAATTTGCTTACACATTGCTTATACCACTTGGTTGATTATATCTGCTTAATGGTTATCAGTTTTAAGGGGAAAAATGAACTTATTTTCCTTAATTCCCCTTAATTCCCTTAATTGGGGTTTAAGCCAAATAAGCCAAATAAGTCGATCCTTGATTTTGCTGATGTGGCACTGTGTCACTGACAGTAGTCTAACCCCCTCAAATAGAAAAGCTCAGCAGAATGAAACAATGATCCCTCTGCTTGCTCACATGCTCCATGCCTATGAGCCACTGCTCGTAGGTTGGATTGTGAGTGTGCACAACAGATGACACACCACCTGCATCCAGCTCCTCGAGCAACTGCTCGTGGAGTGGATTGCAGGAGGAACACTGACAGTGGATGACGACAATGACAATGAGCACCACCACTGCTGCGAGCATCTCCTTGCAGGGTGGATGGGGGAGGAGCTATCGACAACAACAACGATGGATAGTACACCATCTGCACCCAGCCCCTTGAGCAACTGCTCGCGGGGTGGCTTGCGGGAGGAATGGCACCAGTGGGCGATGACAACAATGAGCCCCACCACCACTGCTGTGAGCATCTGCTTGCAGGGTGGATGTGGGAGGACCTATCCACGATGATGACGGACACACACCACCTGCACCCAGCTTCTCAAGAAACTGCTCAAGGGGTGGCTTGTGGGAGGAATGCCACCAGTGGACAACAACGATGAGCACCACCACCACTTCTGTGACCTGCCCCCTACAAAATGACACCCATGCCCACGAGCAACTGCCTGCAGGGTGGATCCGATGACACGGCAATGATGAATGGGGGGGACGACGACACAACGACAAAGAACAGCAGGGAACCAACACGAGGACAAAGGATGGTGGGGACAACAAAGAACAGCGGGAATGACGATGGCACGACCCCACCCTTGCTACAAACACGAGACAGTGGGGCTTTTCTTTTTCATTCTCTTAGCTACACCCCACCACCATGAGCAACTGCTCGCGGAATGGATCCCTACCCCAGCCCCAACGGTGACTCCGCATCATTGTCATCATCATCGTTATCAGCTCCTGTACTTGAAGGATCCCACAATTGTGGGTCTTCTCAGATGCAGGAGCTGTTGGTAATGATACGATGATACCATGGGAGACGGTGGACCATACCCATCTGACCCATGAGTAGAGGTGGGTATGGGTACAGGTTGGGTACAGGTATGGGTATGCTCAAAATTCTTTGTTAGTCCTCACCTACTATTCTAGCAGGAAAATGACAAGCTTTGCTGGTGGACTGTCATAAAATCAGGATCACTAGTGATATCTCCATAACAATATATTTTACAACATTGTGCATAAATGTACATATCTAAAGCAGAAATGGAAATCATCTTCCTCTTCCTCTTCCTCTTCCTCCTCACCATCTGAACCACTCAGGAGTTGCTGTTCCAATGCTTCCAGATCTTTCCACAGGTCTTCAAGATCTTCATCAATAAGATCTAGGTCCATCTCAGGTTCTCCCAAGCTATGCCGGTATGCACCCACAGGCTCCATCCTTGCTGCAAACTCAAATTCTGTAAGTTCATCTGTCCAGCCCCTCAGTAAAGTTCAATGGTTGTCCTTTCTTAATTGAATACTTCAACATCTGTAGGGCTTCCATCAGTCCAGCTGAGATATGCCTTCTCTGAGGTGCCATGGTCTCCTTTCCCAGATGAGAATACTCTTTCACAAGGGACACTTGAAGCTTGGATAGGTATAGTATCCATTGCAAGTCGGAATATGCAAGGGTACTGGTGTTCATGTTCCTAAATATAATTTAGCAAGCAGCCAATTGCAGATAGAACATATATTACCTGCCAAAATGCCAAGATACCAGATCCAGAATTAGGATTGCTCAAATACTGATCTACCTCCTTTCCCAATGAAACTTTTGGCTGGCTTGATGTAACTCAATTGAGACCAAGAATATCCATTGCTGTTGGCTGGGAGGATGACAACTTGGTTAGATGGTCTCCCATCAGCCCAATTGTTATCATAAGGACGAAGCTATCAGAATCAAAGTGTTATTGGCCTGTAACAGGCTACCAATGTGAAGCTTACAGCTCTCAAAAAAATGTCTTTGGCTATGGCATACTTCTTTGGTAGTTGGTCATGATAGTAACTTAGTTTGTTTGCAGGATCAATTGCTATTCCAGATTATTTTTACTTATTTCAAGCCAATGTAAACTTGAATAAGCTCACCCATTGCCACCACATATCCTGGTGTGTCAGCTAGACAGTCTTGATAATCTTCTAGCTTATCCAGACCAGGCTGAATGATGCCAATGAGGTACAATACATGCAACAACTGGTTGGATTTGAGGAACCTGGGAAGGAAGACTGGGTGTGGCAACTACAGTGTGGCCTGTACAGTATGAAACAAAGTGGTCATATCTGGAACCAAACACTCAATGCCCAGATGATCCAATGGGGATTTACTTGTCTGGCATGTAAATCTTGCATTTATTACTGGAAAACTGACACTGGGATCATTACTGCAGCTGTTCATGTTGACGACTACCTCTTGATTGTGAGCTCAAAGGAGGAAAATGAATGATTCAAGACCCAGATGTGAAAAGTATGGACTATCTCTGAATTGAGCACTGCACAGTTTATCATGGGTATTGCTGTGACCTGGGACAGGGCTACTTGGACAGTTGCACTCTCTCAAACTGCCCTCATCAATAAAATCATTGAGTAGTTTGGCCAGAGAGATGCTCATCCGGTTTCAGCCCCTCTCGAACCAGGCTGCAAACTTTGATGTGCCAACCCTTGATCCATCACCCCTGAAGAATAACTACACCTCAATAAACTCCCTTATTGATCCCTTGTTGGTTGCCTGCTATACTTAGTGATCTCCACCCGGCCCGATATTTCATATGCAGTTCAACAACTTTTCCAATACCTTGATTCCTACAATTCCGAACACTGGAGTGTGGCCATCAGGCTTATCTGATACCTCAAAGGAATTTCAAGTTACACCTCAGGGGTGATGCTCCCATATCTCTCCATGCTTTTAGCGACTCCAACTGGGACAACTGCCTGGATACCCACCATAGGGTTGGTGGCTATGTCTGCACCCTCGGTTCTGGTGCAGTTTCCTGGACAGCACGCAAACAGAAAGTTGTTGCTGCCTCCTCATGTGATTGCAGCTTTTGAGACCACCAAGGAATGTATCTGGCTATGAACCCTACTTGATTCTATCAACTACATGCAAACCTTCCCTACCATTATATCCTGTGACAATACCGCTACCAAGACTCTCTCTGAGGACCCCCTTCTCCACTCCTGCATCAAACATGTCAACATTAAATATCACTTCCTTTGCGAGCGTGTCCAGTCTGATGATCTGTGCCTCACCTACATCAATACCTGAGAAAATGTTGCCGACATGTTCACCAAAGCCCAAGATGTCAAACAATTCACTTATCTACAAAATTCCCTGGGCCTACGATGAAGCAGGGCTTCTGGTCGACGACCTACCAGTTGTCAAACAGATCGTCGAGAAGAGGAAGGCCAATGAGTTGGATGAGGAGGAGGGTGAGGATGAGCTCGATGAGGAACCCGTGGTCGCAAAGCGGGTGCGGCTAGAGGAAGGTGACTTGATCACCTTCCATGGGCTGGTAAGTGGTTGTTCTATGTCGATATCATTCAGACTAATCAGGCTTTCGATATTGCTTTAGTGTGATCGATGTGCGGGACTAAGGACATCTCAGGAGTGTATCGTCGAGGAGGGTGCCCCAAAGTGCAAGAGATGCACTCAGGGGCTGCAGGGGTGCTACTGGGAGGGAGTGTCGAGGCAAGGACTCCAACGAGGCGAGTCAAGGAAAAAGGCAAGCTCCAAGCGAGCTACAAAGGGTACTGCAGAGTCGATGGAGGTGTCGACTCCGAGACGTGGTAAGGGAAATCATTTGTTAACAATTATGATCACTAAATATGTATGATCACTTAGCGGTACGCATCTGGGCTATCCAGCCCATCCAAAATGCAGAGGCTGGGCCCTTGAGAGTCGACAAGCACCTGAATTGAACAACGAAGATGAAGGCGAAATCGGCTGAGAAGGAGAAGGGCAAAGGAAAGGCGAGAGAGCAAGAGGTCAAACCCGAGGTCACAGGTTTGGTCGAGGAGGAGATGACAGCGTCAGATGCAGCATGGCTCCGGCGTCGATATCTCATGGAAGTGCTGGTGCGAAAGAAGCTGGAGGTAGAGGTACTGATGGAGGAGATTGAGGTGTTGGAGAGGAAGTGGGAGGAATCCCAATAGAACTTTGTTGTATTGCTTTAATTTTATTGTTTTTCTTGTGTCTGAGCAAGATAAGTTTGAAATGAGAAATATCGCGTGCAATTGAAGCCAGGAAATGTAAGATATATGCGAAAAAACATAGGAGAGAAAAAGAAAAAGAAAGTAAGATGGATGATTCATCAAAACGAGACATAGGGGAAAGGCTCAGAACTCCTTCATAGCCAAAAAACCCCATTGAGCTTGCACGAACACATTTCGAACGATATCGCGACTACACTGTTATAAGATCGAGAGTTTGTTTTAATATTGCAAGTAAGAGAAAAAAAAAAAAAAGGAAAATGCTCTATTCGTCTTTGTCGAGGTCAGGAATGCCTTCATCGATGGCTCCGTCGACGTCCGATGTTGTTTGAAGTTGTTCGAGCTGACAATCATCGATATCAAAGAAGTTCAGAGGAAGGGGAATCAATTTCCATGCTAGATAGGGTAGAACTCGGAAAGCAGCTACTGGTCAATGCAGAACTGAACCGTCGAGCTCACAAAGAATATAAGCGCCACCGTAGTTTCGTGCGATGACAATGAGTGGGCCGAGATATCGAGCTCGCATTTTTCGATTAAGAGCTTTCTCAATTTGAGTGTTTCGCATGAGTATGAGGTCACCTTTTTCAAAATTGTAGTCTCGAATTGTTTGCTTGTGAACTTCTTTGAAGTGTTTCCCAGCTTCTCGTCGAGCAGTGTAGACGCTAGAGTAGAGTACTTTGAGATTGGTCAAGCATTTCTGTAGTGCAATAGCACATCGGGCAATGAGATCGGTGGAGGAGAGTATCGAATCGGGTGGTGGTTGTAGATATGTCACTTCTGAGATGTCGAGAGGGATGAGTGGATGAGAACCTGTGATCGCAAAATAGGGTGAACAGCCCATTCGTTTTTGAATCGTTACCAATTCTGCCCAAAACACCGAGTAGGTCCCAACTGACCATCGAGTTTGATCGCCATCGACGGCCTTGTAGAGTGATTGTCGTACGTCGAAGTGGGCTCGTTCGACGAGGCTGTTGGCATGAGAATTGTAGCCACTTATCCAAATGTGATTGATATGATATCACTTTGACAAATACTCAAGAGCAGAAAGAAATGCTGCACTGTTGTCAGTAACAATCTCATAAGGCGAGCCCCAATGACAAATGATTTCTTCGAAGATTCAATCGCCGATGGTCTTTGCTGTTTCATTGCAAAGCATCCTGAACTCTGGCCAGTACGATATCGAACATCAACCTTGTACTATATAGTGATATCCGCCAGAAGGCAGCATGTGCATTGTGTCGATGTAGACTTTTCCAAATAGAGGGGCGGGGTTGGTGATGATTGGTGGGATAAGAAGATTTCGGGTTTGTTGCAACTGACAGTAGTGGCATGTTCGGATGTACCATGTGATATCGGCTTTCAGGTTGGGCCACCAGAATTGTAGTGTGACGTGAGACTTCATGGCAAAGATCATCTTGTGGCCGATATGGTTGTGCAATGACTGGATAATGTCGATGCAACGTTCTGGAATTGTGACGATCTTATGTTCTCCATGACGATCTTTTCACCATAGTTTTCTAGAATCTATGAAGAACTCGGTGCTATATCGCATGAAGGTAGTGTACTCGGTGTCTGATAGATTTGGGGGTCGCACCATATTGTCTAACCATCTATGAACGAGCAGTAATCATTCGTCTTCTTTCTTTGCTTTGTCCAATCGAGGTATGTCTTGGTATGCAACATCCTCCCCCTTACTGAAATCTGAAGCTTGGGCAAAAGTGGGATAAGTTGTGTGAGAGGGGAACGGTCAAATCGAAACTGGGTTGATTTGGTGAATGAAACCATGTAATTTGTCGATCCAGTTGCCAAATTCTTCTTCTACTTTGACATCATCATCTTCGGTTTGTCGAGGACGTCGCGAAAGACCGTCCGGCCCATGGTGCATACCTGCAACATGAACTAGCGTGAAGTGGAATGTTAGAATGGAAACTATCCATCGGTTGATGCTAGCACTAGGCATGATATCGGGATTTGAGAGCATGCCTTTGATATACCTCGCATCGACCTCGACGATAAGGTTTTCTACCCCTATCAAATATAAATGAAGTGCCCCAAGGGCTCAATATAGACCATAAAGTTCGAGTTTTGGTTGTGAGAACCGGGATTTGTGGTCGTTGAGTGTGATTGAGCCAAATTGACTGTAGTATCGTTTTTGAGGGTTATCATGGTCGCATTGTGTTAGGAAATAGCTGATGGCAATGCTCAATGTGTCAACTGTGAGGATTACTGGGGTGTTCGAGGTATAGTCGATTGAAAGCCTGTCCCTTAATTGGGATAGGAAACACTGGGGATGGAGGGGAGAGAGAGAGAGAACTGTCGAACTCACTACTAACCACATGAAATAACAAGACAACGACGTGTATTTAGAAGTGAGATGTAGAACAAAAGCTAGCATAGTGGAAGCGAGAGGAGAAAGAAAAAGGAAGAATAGGGAATCCCCCGTATGTAATAGTATATATCGCTCGAATAGTATGACATACAAACAAGTGTCCATAGGATGATGTAAGCCAGGCTTACACCCTCCCACCCTTAGAAAAGTGTCTCCGGTCCATGTAGTTAGAATTTCAACACAACATCAACCAGTAACAGCAGGTGCATTAAAAAACCCAGTGGGAAAAAGCTACTGTGTTTCCTCTGCCTTATCAGCCTTCCAGCAATCCAGCACTTCACAGTTGATGAGTTCCCATTGGAAAAGCCAAAGGTTGTTGCTTTCTCCATATCCAGACCATCTTACAAGGTATTGAAAACCATGGCCCCTTTTCTTTTCATCGATGATTTTCTCGACCCGATATTCTTCCATGCCATTTTCGGTAAGCACAGGGCCTGGGCATTCAAGCTCACGGGAAGGGAACAGCCCAGCATCATTTTCATTGTGCCGCTTTAGCAGGGAGGCATGATAAGTAGGGAACACATTCGGTGAGTTTGGAAGGTGCAGCGTGTATGAGGACATTTCCGGGAATGCCTTCACTACAGAGAACAGCCCATCAAACTGTGGAAAAAAATTTGCCACTCTGGACTTGTCCCCAGCCTTAAACTCTCGATGGCGGTGAAGTGTAGCAAGCATCACTTTATCACCCACAAGGTATGCATCCTTGTGACCTCGCATTTTATTTGCAAAGAAGGCTTGCATGACTTTAGTGCCAATCAAGGCATCTTTTGTGTCAGCGACATCTGTTTCAATCTGAGAGATAATATTTTGCATGGCAGTCTCCTCAGGGGTGTTGTCACATGCAATCCCTGGGATCAAAGGTGGTATCACACATGGGCTGCGGCCCATGCGGATTTGGAATCCTGAGAACCCTGTAGAACTATTAACAGAGTTCATCATATTGAATCGGATGATGGGTAATGCTCGAACCCATCCTTTCTGGTTGTGTTCAACATGGAACTGCATGCATTGGTTCAGTGTTTTGTTCGTGTGTTCACTCACACCATCAGTTTGAGGATGGTAAGCAGTGGACATTTTTAGATGCACACTGGTAAGCAAATGCAAAGCTTTCCAGAATTTCGACATGAACAATTTATCATGGTCAGAAATCAGTTCAAGCGGTAAGCCATTTTCACAGTACCACTCATTGAAGAAAATCAGAGTGAGTTTCGGGGCTGTGATGTCTGTCCGTGTCGGTATCAGCCTGATGTCAGAACCCAGTCTGTCTGTGATCGTTAAAATGCAATCGCAATTTTCGTCTTCTGGGAGTGGTCCCACGAAGTCCAGACACACAGAGTCACCTCTCTTTTCAGGGATCGGTAATGGATGCAGTGGTCCTTTTGTTTTCAAAGTGCTTCCCTTATTTCTTTGGCATTCGGAACATGCAGGGACATATGCATTTTCCAAATCTCTGCACATATTAGGCCAATAATAGCAGTGCCTGATACTGGCATATGACTTGTCTGCACTGAAGTGTCCCAGTGAGTCGTGCACGAGTCGGAAAAGATCCTCACACAGCATCCCAAATCTAGGTATCACAAGCCGGTCACCCAAGTACCAGAGCTTATTAACCTTGTGGATCTCAGGCATGCCACTTGCGACATTTTCCAGTTTTTTGCAGAAATCATCATGCTCGTACCCATTACGTACGTCATTGAGGAAGGATTCGTCTGCACTGATGGACAGCACTGCATTGCATGTTGTAGGCTCATTCAGCCAGCAGTCCCACTGCAAAGGTGAGTCCGCTACATCCACATTGTCCGACATTTCATCTGCAGTGTCAGCTGGCAGGCGGGAGAGTGCATCTGTGACGGTGTTGTCCTCACCCCAGATGTAATAAATATTCATGTCAAATTGGGAAAGATGCTCCATCCACTGGGCTTGTTGCCGTGATAGATCTTTTTGAGTATCAAAATTTTCAAGAGTGCGGTGGTCAGTATACACAATGAATTGTGATCCAAGTAGGTCAGATCACCATTTCTTAAGAGCTCGGACAATTGCTAGCATCTCTTTTTCATGTACAGGGTAATTTTTCTGTGCATCTCTGAGCTGCATTGAATCAAATGCGACTGGTCAAGCTGTTTCCCATGTTGGGCCCCAGCTCAGAACGGCCCCCGTTCTCCAGTTGCTTGCATCACATGTTACGAATATTTTATTATTTCCAGGATCCATGTGGTCGATCACAGTTAGGCATTCTCTGCTTACAACCAAAGCTTTAATTGCTTCAAAGGCATTCTGATGTGTGTCTGACCACATGGGAAAGTTCTTCTCACACTCTTTCATTGTCAGTGGAGTGAGTAAACCAGTGTGATCAGCGAGGTGGGGCAGAAATGCAGCGATGTAGTGTACAAGTCCTAAGAAGCTGCGTACTTCAGTCGCCGATTTGGGTGTTGGCCAGTTCAAGATTTTATTGACTTTGGAAGAGCAGGCTTCGATACCTTGCTGGGAGATGCGGTGCCCCAGGAAGATTAACTCTGTTTGGTAAAAAATAGTTTTTTTTTGGTTGCAATACAAGCATGCCTCTCGAAGTGCATCCATAATTTTTCTGATATGTTCGGTGTGCTCCTCCAGAGAGTTCGACCAGATGATAATATCATCTAAGTAGATGTGAGCAACAATTCCTAGGAAGCATCGCAGTGCAGCTGTTACTCATTGCTGATGTACAGGTGGCGCGTTTCTAAGCCCTTGGGGCATAACAGTCCACTCGTAGAGTCCCAGTGGAGTTGTTACTGCAGTAAGAGGTATGCTTTTGCTTTCCGGATCCATTTTGGTGTGGAAAAAACTATCTGTCATGTCAAGTCTACTCCAGATTTTTCCACGTCCAGCATCCGCAAGGATGTCGTCCACATGTGGCAAAGGGTGAGAGTCTGTCACTGTGTTGCTATTGAGCTGATGATAGTCATTTACCCTACCCAGCGGGGTAGGTCTGTAGCATTTGCCTTTGGCACTAAGAAAGCTGGTGAAGCGTGCGCAGAAGAGGAAGGGTGGATTCATCCTGCATCTAAGTGTCACTGTATCAGGATACTCCATGCTTCACGAAATTTTTGTGGGCAAGAATAGTTCCTAGTTCTTATCATTTTACCAGCATCCTTTAGGCTGATTTTGCAAAGTACAGAGTTTGGCATTTCATCGACATGCAGAATGGGTTTGAAAACATCAGTGTATTCCTCTTTGATTTCCGCACCAAGTTCCTGCAGTCGCTCAGCAGCAGCCAGTTGCTCAACATGCAATCGGATTGCTGCCACAATGTCAACACCCGAGACGCGTTCACATCTCGCATCAACCAAAGGTCGATGGTTTTTGCAAAAGATCTTAAGTTCATTAATCATCAAAGTCTGATTTGCCTTAATATTCGCAAGAAAATCATGTTCAACCTTTCTGACATTAGCGACAATGGGTGGTACAGGATGCAATAGGTCATAACCACAGTTGTAATCTATCGCAGTATTATTTCAGGCGTCAACAACTATGTGGTTATGAGACAGGAAGGGTAGTCCGAGAATTACAGGGTGACAAAGGTTTGGTGCAATAAGTGCGTGAACGGTGCAAGCTGAATATAAATTTCTATGATCGTGCAATTTGAGTTTGACCCAGTGGGTGAGCGAGATATAAGACAAGCTAGAAGAGTTATCAAGGAATGCGCCAGAGACAGGGAATGGGTGAGGCAATAAGCGAACAGTGAGGCCTAAGCAAGAGACGAGATCTTCTTTAATCAGAACTGTGGGAGAACCGTGGTCAATTAGTGCCAAAATCTCAACGCGAGGCAAGGTAGAGGCATCTAGCGTATCCACTGTGCACTCCCACACAAGGTGGGGTTTGAAGAATGGGACGTGTTTGCTTACCGAGTCATTGGAGTCGCATGAGAGGTCACTGTCACCTCCATTGATAATCAAGCTATTATTGGGTGGGCAAACAGCAGCGATAGGGTAAGACGACATGCCTAAAACACTAGCGACAGGAAGAGCAGGTGGAATGGTGTTGGGTTGAGGCAGTGTGTTGTTGTAATTGTTGCTCGACGAGGCTACCGCACCCACTGTCATGCCCTGTTCATCACGAGGAATAGGCAAGGTAGGTAGCTTGATTTGTTTATGTGCATCATTAATGGCAGTCATGGAACGTTCGACATAGCCATCCCCTGACGGGAACTCGCAAGCGTGCCCATCAGCATATAGAATCCATGGCACTTCTTACAGCTGTTGTAAGTCTCGAGGTATTTGCGTTCGTGATCAGTCAATTTAGGTGGACGTGCAGTGGAAGACGATGTAGTGACACAAGAAGTGGAGGATGCTTGGGTGCAGGAGAACAGTGCTCGTCTGTTGCTGTCAGCGAGCCCTACAGAAGAGCTTGACCGCTTCAGGCTTCTTGCAGCGTCCTCCACGTCCCATTTGCATGTAGTCTTGTCTTCAACGAGCTTCTGGTCCAGCTTGGTCAGTGTGTCGATGAAGCTCTGCAGTTTGTTCTCTGCTTTCAAAGCGTCAGTGCCAGCTTTTGAGACAATGGCCGCAGCTGCGCCGTCCGGATCTGCGATTGCATCGATTTCATCGTCTCCTTCTTCATCAGAGGACTTGTGGTTGTCCTTCCACTGGTCGAAGGCAGCAGCAAGTTCGGTCGTGATGTTTGATTCAATCTGTGTGCATAGTTGCATAGGGGAAAGGTGGAACTGAGAGTTTTTGAGAAGAAGATTGTCCTGGTGCATCGAGTCTATGAACTCTGAGAAGGGTGTCTTGCCCTGTTTCGTCGAGTGGACTTTACGGGCCAGATCCTGCTGCCAGCATTTTGGTAACCATCGCAAGTGAATTTTTACCATGAACTCTGCAAAGGACAGTGTTGACAGTGTTTCCTGTTGAGATTGGTACCAGTCTGAGAACAGTGGGTCCTCGAAAGAGTAGACGATATGGTCGACAAAGCCTTTAGCTTTGAGTCCTTCTTTGTTGTGAAGGTAACCATGCGTGTGGTGCTCAAAGCAGTGCAGAAGTTCAGGGGTCATCATTCCCGTGGAGATCATGGGGCGCTTGCCATTGTTGAGGCTGAGGACAGCAGTGGACATAGTGGAAGACATGGTAGTATTCAAAGAGATGACATGATAGCCATCTGAAGTGGAAGACAAAGCGCATCTGTGTCTAGGAGGGGTGGAGGTGTGGATAAGTGCATCATTTGCTACGATGGAGGCATGGGGAGGTGGATGAGTGGAAGTGTTGGCTAAATACATGGCAGGAGGGACAGCAGAGGCTGTGTGGGGAACGTCGTTTGAGATCATGAGTGCCGCTAGCGAAGAACATGTGGCATCTGCTGGCAATGCGTTCCTCGCCCTACTACAGGTAGTAAGGGGGATGGAGACAGTTGGTTTATGAGACAGTGTTTGACTGTCGTTACCACAGAGCTATCAGCAATATAATAACATGTCGTTGTCTGTGTTAAAAAAAAGTGAAAGCCTGTCCCTTAATTGGGATAGGAAACACTGGGGATGGAGGGGAGAGAGAGAGAGAACTGTCGAACTCACTACTAACCATGCGAAATAACAAGACAACAACATGTATTTAGAAGTGAGATGTAGAACAAAAGCTAGCATAGTGGAAGCGAGAGGAGAAAGAAAAAGGAAGAATAGGGAATCCCCCGTATGTAATAGTATATATCGCTCGAATAGTATGATGTACAAACAAGTATCCATAGGATGATGTAAGCCAGGCTTACATCAATGGCTCGAATTGCTGGCAAGTTTAGGAGCACATGCTTGAGATCCTCTTGCGCTGCTACCTGAGATGGGCCGAATTCAAAGGGCACATCTTTTTGAGTAAGGTTGATTAGCACAGCTGCTCGATGTGCGAAACTTTGAATGAAAATTCGACAAACTCTGATCATTCCTAAGAACGCCTTAACTTCCATGAGCGTACGACATGGACCCCACTTCTGAATCTTATATATACACGTTGGGTCAGCCATTCAACCTTGAATATTGCATTGATGATCTAAAACGATTATTTCGGGGACACAAGCAAATAACTTTGGTCCTGAGAATGTCCCACCACAATACTTCATGCGCTGGACAATGTGATTTAGGTTCTCGAAGTGCTCCCAATACGAATTGTCGAATGCCTGAGTTGTCAGCGATCATTTCATAAGACCCACTGATCATTTGATATTCTGATTTCAGACCCTTCACTGGTGTGTCATCGATATAAGGGATCGTGATGTGAGGGACCTCGGGTTGTAGGATGAAAGTGACGTCGTCATGTAGGATCAGAACCGAGTTCGTCCAACCCATCGGTAGGGTGACAATTTGAAGTGCACCAAATGGGGTCTGGAAAGTTGTTAGATCTCGAGAGGATTCAGATACGAGCCTTTCGTCGAATGCAACATATAAATCCAACATTCCACCACAAGCGCATCCTCCAAACTGTTCAGCTAAATGCTCGGGGATCAGGACAATGCCTGAGTGCTGAATTGTAACTTGGTTTAGCGGCTCGAGACTGTGGACTATTCAGAGCGATTTTGCGTCCTTCTTCGCAACGCAAAACCATCGCAATCGGTATGACGAGTTCAATGATTCGTAGACTCCTGCTTCGATCTTCTTTTTCAGCATCTTGCAAATCTGTTCATACAAACCAGGCGGTATGGGGATATTGCATTTGACCCAAGGAGTGTGAGGGATGACTGGGAACTCGATAGGGGGTAAGAAATCTGTTCAAAACCTTCCTCATTCGTTTTCTGTCCATGTGAACCCCGCTTGCTGGTTTCGAATGAAGTCATGCATGAGGTCTCATTCTTGAGGCCATAGGAAATTGCCTGGATGATTTCGATCGATGATGTCTTTGCATTCCAGGTTATATCAAGGAGTTGGTTTGAATATCGGAGGATGGGGATTTAGTGGAGGCATGTCTTTGAGGGGATCGCCCTTGATGTGTCAAATAATTCGAAACTGATCGGGTAGTCTGGCCATGATTGGACGGACCTTCTGTGTGACTGGTTTATACTTTTTCTTTGTCGATAAATAACTAGACTGGTGATTGTCGGAAATAACTGAGGAAGGGGAAACATACGATGAAGAAGTTCGCATAGGTATAAACACCATCGAGGCATTTTGAGGAATGTGGAACTCGTCGCATGCAGATAAATATAGGTCAGAAAGTGTCATGGATAATTCTTCGGAGGAGTTGATTTCGGGGATATTTGCAGTGTGCTCGATAAATATAGAGGAGTCAGAAGAGTCTAACAAGATGATGAAAGCGCACTGTTCCGAAATTTCATTCTCTAACGCTGAAAATCCTCTTGAACTACTTTTCAACAATGGTGCGATCGAGGTATTGAGGGAATGGTAGTGGTCCGAGTTGAGTTAGGATCGCATATTGTGATGGTTTGGGCTTTGTTCCAATAGTTTCTGATGACGCTTTCCGTTAAGATGTCAAAAGGTCATCCGAGTAGAATATTGTAAGCCGGGTCCCGAATAATATGTATCTGCATGTATAAGGTGATTCCACCGAGATCGCAGGGCACGTTGCATGCTAAGCCAAGTGTTTCATCCACAGTCTCATTGGCAGACTGCATCAGAAGCCTAATCAAGGAGTTGTATGCTAGACTGAGTTTGTGGCAAACATCTTCCGCCATCGATATGATCGAGGAACCGGGATCAACAATGCTTTCTACCTGGTTGTTACCATGGACATCCATAATAACTGATCTAATCGATGAAGTTTCTTTAGCGATGATGAAAGGCTGAGGGATTTCACCAGGTCGGAGACTGCTAATATAGGTCTCGTATGGGTCAGGCACGATGATTGCATCAGGACTAAACATGTTCATCGCATTGTTTCCAGATTGTGGGACTCGTTTTGGTGTGACCTGTTCTCTCCATTTTGTTTGAACCTCGGGTGAAAGCGAGAGTAGTTCTTCAGATGTCAGCATGATGATCGGCATCTTCATCGAGCATGATTTTCTTGTTCTGTACTGGTGCCTGTGTCGCATACAATGGTCTGTCTTTTTCCTTACCCTTTGATGCGCCAGCAAAGTTCCTTTCATGTGGTGGCAAATAGGTGTTCTCCCTGACCGATGTGTATGGGTGTACCGAGGTTTGCATTGGGGGTATGGTGGTCGATGGCGAAGTGGTCGATGCGGGAGACATCGATGTCGATGTTGGAGCCGTAGTTGAAGTCGAAGGGTTGACCATTGTTGATGAAGATGTCGAGGGTGGTGGGACTGGAGCAGTAGACATTGACGATGCAGGGACGGGGGTTGTCGTGGCTGGAACCGAATTTCGAACCTCTTTGTTTGGATGCAAAAATGGTCGACCACTTCAAAGCACAAATATTTTGCGCTCGAGAGCTGCTATTCTATCTTTGGAGTCAGCTGTCAACGTTGAATTATGATGAATGCCTTTCGTCTCCAATCCTGATGTAGAAATGGTGTCGGACTCTGTTATCGAAGTGATTGCAGCTGAGGTTGAACATCGAAGTTGAAGGTGCTGATGGTGCGATGCTGAATAAAAGTGTGGCTGCTGGGGTTGCATCTGGGTTGCATTTCCACCATTCATCGATGCGTTCCTTGATAAACCTGCCAGGGATACTTTGAGGGGTGAATTGTCCATTTGGAAGTACGATCTTTCCTTCCGTGTTTCGCTTACACTTCCCTTCAAAGTACGACTGACAAACCATACAGTCAGGAATAAAATGTCCTGATAAACCACAAAATATGCAAAGGAGTGCGTCGATGTGTGCCTGTCTGTCTGCCAAATTAGTGCAAGGATTTTTAGTACCTGCGATATGCATAGCAATGGTGCTAGCAAATCGTTCGAACATTGCATTTAGATCTTCAGTTTTAATTGTAATAGTTCTGGGTGACAAGGTGACCATATTTCTGATGTTCGATGTCGAGTGCGATGAGGAAGTCAATTGGTGGATTACTGAGCTTGATGTGTTGGAGCCTGCTAGTACAAAATTTGCCGCATTGTGAATGTCGTTGAGTGGATATGGATTGTCGGGATAATGGTCGGGGAATTTAAGTTCGAGTCATTGAGCAATTTGAGTCCATAAGCCGGGTTGGAATCCTCGAACATAAGCTCTGCTTTGCTCAGCTTCCAAGATCCTATTCTTAGCTCGCAAAAAGTGAGTAATGTTGTAGAACGCATGATAATACATTCCTAGATCACTCACATCGAATATCCCAACACGTAGCTGTTCTCCCACTAATTTGTCCATGTCCGATATGCTCCACTTGCGATCGTCTTCCGAGCTGGGATAGAGTTTATGTACTGCTGTTCGAAATTCGTTGAACGATGTGCCAGGCTGATACTCTGGAAGCGATTCCCAGAGGTCGGAAGAGTTGATGTTGAGGTAGCGACAAGCATGTTTCTTCATTAGATTCAATTCAGTAACGCCGCAGGTCGGGAATAATAGTTCAAGCTCTTCAAAGTATCGTCGGAGCTCTCGAGGCTGAGTAGGGTCAAACTTCGGAGCGGTCGAGTGCCCACGAGCTGGCATCGCAGTTTGGGTAGTCATGAATGTGATGACTCTAGGGGTAGGGGTTAAGACTTGTGTAATAGATGGTAGAGGTGTCAAAGTTGTTGGAAGGATGAACAAAGAGGTCGATGATGATGACGAAGAAGTAGATGACAATGTGGAAGGCAATGATATAGGTGAAGGAAATAGTCTACAATGAGTAGATTCTGCTTCAGAAACTGGAATTAGAATGTCTCCTGATTGTTCGAGAGATTCAAAGGTGTGGCAAGTATCGATACAAAGGGTTCTCGCTTGTGTTGGCCTAAGCCGAGGAAGTTGAGGTTGGTCAGATGATGAAATGATTCAGAGACCCTTGCAGTGGGCTCCAAAAATGATGATACTCAACCTGGGAAAACCACCTAAACTGCCTATGAGGCAATCAATGATATTTGCGACGAGTCCGAGGAAGGGTGCGAGTCATTCCAAAAGTTCGTGGTCCAACCTATGGGTAGATAACTAGTTGGTACTAGTCGTGAAGATAGTGCTATGGGAGACGAAGGTGTTTGGCGCAGTCCGATTGAGTATCGATCAATATCGAGGACAATCGACGAGATTGATGGCGAATGAGTTCTATCATCGATGGTCGAAGTGCAAATTCTGAGGACCTTTTGATAGGTCGAAAGTATACGAAGGCTATAGTCGATGGCTAGGACGTGTTGAAATGGTTGCTAGTGATAACGATCAGAGGATCATAGGAAGATTGAGGACAACGATGATCGCAGAGGTTTCTCGTCGATCAAGAAAACTCATAGAGACTTGGATTGTTTTTAGAAGATTGATCGGATGCTTAGAACTGTATATGAGACGATAGGTGAAAACAATTTCTTCTATTTTCCAGTAGATACTACAGAGTTTTATATGTTTTAAAGAAACTTCCTAAAAAGGTATAAGAAACATGTGTAGAACATGAGGCAAAATATATGAGTTAAGGCACAAGGCCAAAAAGGAGACTGGAATCCGAAGAAGAAAGAGATGTATCATATGATGAAGGAGTAATAAAGGGAAAGAACTAAAAAGAGACTGTCCTTTGTGTATAAACTGCGCTAAGTCTCGCAATAATCTGTCCAGCGGGTTCTGTATGCAATAGGGACTTGAAACGAGGCTGACCTATGATCAGCAGGTTTGAGCATGAGTTGGAATATGTCCTAGCGCATGGTCTTCCACCATTCAGATAACGAAGGTGGCACCCGATGTCGCTCGTAGTCTCTTGATATTGATCGATAACGTGCGACGATGATGTTCGATCGTGGTCGCGGCTGTTTGAAGTTGATCGGGGATGTTCGATGGTCATGTAGAGGGATCTTACAGGATTTCGGGGTAGTCCTAAGGTTGTGCGATGTGGGCTCTTGATACGATCGATGTCGCTGGTGATGTTTTGACGCAGTCGATATGATATCACGATCGATAGACTGGGTCGTGCTGCGTCTGGGACATCGTAGGAGTTAGCCGATTTGATTAGAATGATGTTAAAGTGGTGAATCGGTCCTTGAGCTGAGGAGATGACCTATCAGTGGTTACAGTTAAGGGCTGGTCTTTAGCAGTTAATATTAAGGTCTTTCAAATTTGAAAAACATGATTAACTGAAAAAAGACCGGTTTCAATCGGTTAAGACCTGTTATTGATCACGTGAGCTATTTTATATAATTGCCCTGCTTATTACCTTGAGTTCGGCCCTTGGTTCATCCAAAACAGTCAGGAACTGAGAAAGATATGACCAAATACATTTTGATACCATTAAATTTTTGTGATCAGCATAACATTGATTGTACTGCTTATAAGTTGTGCTACAAAATGTGGGGTACAGTTAGACATAATCCATGACATCAAAATAACACACATAAACATCTGTATGCTGTATATTTCATTCATTTAACAGCACTGACAAGTTGTAACTACATACCACAAACTGCAACTGCAAACTGCAACCGCAAACTGCAAACTAATACACTGCACTTTTGTTTTGGCCAAATCTCAGTTAAATCTTGATGGAATCTCCTAAACATTGGATCAAACACCGGGGAATTACAATGTCTATTTTTTTGCCTAACGGTTAAGTGTTTCAGGTAATATCCATTGAGATACATATAGGTTGTATAGTACGACAAATTTCATGACAAAAATCTGGTCTTAACCAGTCCTTTTTCAGTCCATTAACTGAAAAAGACCGGTCTTAGTCGGTCTGGTTAGGTCCTCCCAATATCTGGGTCAGTCCTAGACCAGTTATAGTTATGGTCTACCCATTGTAGGATCAAAAAATCGAACCTAACCTAACCTTAAAACACTATTCAAGATCAAGCACATTGATCTTTTTTTCTGATGCACTGCAGATCTCACACATATATGGATGTGAAACTACTTGACCATATATTGCCAATACTGCAAATTCAGTTAAGGTTGCAGTGCAGTCCAAAGCATTCCATAAATTTTCTTCCATATGGCTAAATTGAGAAGTTTGCTTTTTTTCATGAATATATTCCAGAAACTGAATGAAATGTTGAAGATGGAGAAGAAGCACTGCTGCTGCTTCACAATATGACTGGAACCAGTTGTTTTATCAAATTTATTATTGAAAATTGCCCCAGCAAGTTGGGCTGCTTTTATAGCACCATGACTGGTTTTCTCAAAAGCTTGTGCCTGTGCAGCTGTTTCAACATCATCTTCTGAAGCCACACCATCAAGAATGGCAGCATTGTCACAGTTGGCCAGCAGCCTAGGAGGTTCAATGTTATTTTCCAGCCACCACTTTGCAACAGCAGCATATCCCCCATGCACTGGATCCTTGTGGCACCCACAACCAGCCCATCCTAATTCAATGACTAGTTGCTCCAGCATAGTTGCTTTTTGTTCTGACCTCTCATCATCTGAAAGGCTATTCCATTTAGCTTTTCCACCAGCATTTTTTATCATCTGATCATTTGCTTCTAGAAAATGAGGAAGTTCTTCTGTTGACTTGTCAAGAATTTCTTTCTCTCCCAAAGTTTGGTGTATTTCAGCTGTCTTTTTTGCTTTCATACCTGCAAAATCCTTTTTTTCTTTGCTGCAATGATCACTATGCATCCCAACAAGTTTGATCAAAATGTCAATAACATGCAGTAAATTACCCATCCACTTTCCAAATGGACTGCAGTTGAATAAATCAACCACTGTTTTCAGGATTGTATCATAATCCTTCAACAACTCAGCACTACTACCATCCAATGATGGCTGAATGCCAAGAAAATGGGTGACTTTTTCTGTTTTGTTGCTATCAGAGGAATAGTCTTCAGCTGTCAAATTGACATGCCAGGGATTATAGTTGATGCTGCAATGACCAGTCCCATCTGCACTAAATGTCATACCTTTTCAAATAGTATGAGTATGCTGTAATATAATCTGTATAGCAAGTGAATACATACTGTCTGTATTCCCAAGCTCATATCCAAGCTGTATTTGAGCTGCAATATATCCTTCTGCAATTATGAGTGAAACACTTGTACAACTTATTGTCCCAATTGTAGTAATTCCAGCAGATTTTAGAACTGCATGGATCACATCATTGACACTGTGTCTTGAGCATCCAGCCTTTACTAGGAAGCATACAAGATTTCAGGTAGTTTCTGTATATACACCTTTATGAAGGAGGTGATGTTCAGCAGACAATTTCTGCTCATTTGCTACTGCTTGTTTCCGAATTTCTTTAGCTCAGTTGACTTGTTTCTTGAGCTATGAGGACAAATTTCTTGAGTCAGAATTTTTTTTCCACACTACATTAAGCCTATTCTGGCAGTGGTGCATTTCTGTCTGGATATTTTTCATGCATTGAGATAGTTTATTTTTCAATGTAGAATTTTGGTTTTCAAGCTGCAGAAGTGAATTGATGGCTGTCTGGGTTTTGACAGACATATTTTTCAATTCATGGGATTGTGACAAGGCAGCTCATTTCAGTAGAGAAATCTGCTGCTCCAAATTCCCCTTCTTGGTACTGGCCCATTTTGCCTGCTGTCTTTCCAAACACAACTCCTTGTATAGGCTCTGATATTGAGCTTTTTGCTCAGCTAGCTGAGATAGATGCTCTTCAGATTTCAAATCTGGTTCTTGAAGAGAAATAGAAAGCTCAGAGCAATCAGCAACTTTATCAGAAAGTGCAGATTCCAGTGATGCAATTTGCTGCTGAGCATTCTGCTTTTGCTACTGGTCAAAATAGCTGATTGCTTACAGTCATACTAATAAAACTTGTACAAATCTAATCTAAATAGACATACTAATGTTTCTGGGAGCAAATGCAACTGGCTGGAATCTGAAGACAAGAAAACTGAAAGAAGACCTCTCCTTGCACTACGGGGCCTAAGGGGTAGGAAAACTATCCCACATTTCATACCTTTAGATAGTGTAAAATGATATGACTATGGTATAGTTTTGTGTATTGATAAACCCCAAAATGGAATAAGTTTCATCTGGAGTTGGCATGAAGATCTACCACTAAGAGGAGTGAAAAAGAATGCTTTTTCCTACCTGTAAGGGATGAGTCGATGGGATGAAAACCTCCCACATTTTGTCCCCAGTTCATCCTACACCAAATTCATCCCATGGGATAGTTTTCATCTTTATATGGGCATAAATAACACCCCTCTACCTGGGTTGAATTTTATCAACTTTCCAGGGGTTTAAGAGGAATGAAAGAACCTGCCTACAATGTATTTTCATCCCATTAGGGATGTTGGCTGGATGAATTTCTCCTTTGTATAAAAGAATTTTCAGACCATTGATAGAATAGTTTCATCATGTATCAGAATAAATTTCAAGCCACTAAAATACAACATCTACTCGAAGGAAGCAAAAAAATCCCCTTGACCCCTGATGCCCCATCATCGTGTCCCCATCAGCCCATCATGTCACTATCATCGTCACCATTGTCATCATCGTCTGTCTGTCCTGTTGTCCCATTGTTTTGGCATCCCATCTCTGTTTGTCCACATTTGGCATCCATGTCCCTTTGTCCTGTCATTTCCCTCGTCTGGTGTGGTAGTCGAGGTTGTCGTGGTGTGGTGTGGTGTGGTGCCCTGTCCCATCATTGTGCTGGTCCTCATTGTCCCACTCCCTCCTCACCCTATGAGTAGGGGCTCGTGGTAGTAGGGGTGGGTGGGTTATTATAAATAGTACCTAAAAAGTTAGTTGGTTAGTAGAAAGTAAGAGAAGAAACAAAACTTATCTATGGCCCAAGAGACATCAATGTCTCTTGGGCCATATTTCTTTTTCCTCATCTCTGTTAGGGCGACACCCACTATCTGCTAACTAAGACCATGTGGGTTCTCTCTACAAGAAGGGGGCGGGATCCACACTCATGATGGGGGAATTGATGGTTTTGATGCAAGGGGTTATTAATAGGTGAGTTTGTTGACAAAGGCCTTTCACACTGAAAGCGTAGATGGAATACCTAAGAGAACACAACTGGGGTCCCCTAGGCATATATTTAGGGTTTATATACTATGTTACATATATTGTACATTGTTGATACCGACACAATTGTACATGCACATACATATTGATGTGTGCGAAATAAAATTGTCACGCTATCAAAGTGCAGCGTCATTTAGCGTCATGTAGCATAATTTGACATAATAAAATAAAAATGAAATTTTATTAGGTAATGGGGTGGTTTCTTAACATTACCCCCCCTTTATGCCTTGACTTCCAGGTGAGCAAATATTGTGTCTGTCCCCTCTGTGAAATTTTGGTAAGGCCGGAATCTTATTAAGAACTGCAATTTGTTCTGTCGAAGATGTGAGTCTAGAATTTCTTCAACTACATATTCTGGAGCACCTTCTACTATTATCAGAGGTTGTGGAGTAGTTTGTTGGCCAGGAATAGTGGGTGGGCGGTAAGGGCATAGGCGGGATACGTTAATCTCGGGATCAATCTTGAATGATCGGGGTAATTTTAGCACTACTGCATTAGGTGAGATCACTTTAGAGATCGCATATGGGCCAACTTGTTTCTCCATAAGTTTCCTCGAAGGTTGTGGAATATTCAGGTCCTTGGTACTTAGCCACACCAAGTCACCAACTTTGTACTCTGGAGCACGCACTCGAGTACAATCTGCGTGTCGCATCATGTCATCACATGCTTTCTTCAATGCCACCTCTGCTTCCTCTTGTACCTTTTGCATCTTAGATACAAAGTCTTCTGCCAACTGTACTTTGACTTCCCTTCTGGGTTCTACTCCCATGCGAGGATGATATCCATAATTCGCGAAAAAGGGTGACATATGAGTAGCTGAATGGAATTTGTTATTGTGGGAAAATTTGGCAATTGCCAGCCATTTGGGCCAGTCGGTTTGTCGGTAGTTGACAAACATACATAGGTACTGCTCCAACTCCTGGTTCATTCTCTGTGTCTGCCCATCAGTCTGTGGGTGATATGCTGTAGATAATTTAGTTTAAATCCCCAATATGTTGTTCAGTTCTCACATAAATGTGGAAGCAAATTGTGGTCTGCGATCGGAGATAACGGTATTGGGTAACCCATGTAACCGCCATACCTGATTTAGATAGAGTCACACCAAGCCCAATGATGAGGTTTCTGTAATAGTAGGAATAATATGTACCTCCTTTGTGAAGCGGTTGCATACTACAAATATTGCATTGTACCCTTGAGCTTTGGGTAATCCAGTAATAAAATCCACAGATATATCTCGCCACGGCGCTTTAGGTATAGGGTTTGGCATTAATTTTCCTGCAGGTTTCTCTGGAAATTTCTTCCCCCTCATGCACGTATCACATCCATCCACATACCCCAACACATACATACTTTGAAATTCCGGGCCACCAATAATTTCTCATTACTAATTCCAACATCTTCCATCTTCCTGGGTGTCCGGCAGTTGGCATATTGTGATGTAACCGGACAATCTCCCTTCACAAATCCTGATCCTTCGGTACATACACCTTTCCTCAAAACAACACCAACCCTTGTTCCTCAGCCCATTCATCTCCTTTAATATTACCTTTCTTCTCTCCCTTCAGAGCTTTCACGGCTTCCACTACTTCATCGTCCATTTCTGAACATTGTCTAATTTTAGACAACATTTCCGTTTCCGAGCTATCTATTAATAGATGCCCTTGACGCATAGCACAAATGTGAAAGTATTCGGGTTTGAGTAAGGTATGTCCTCCTCCACCCCCCTTTTATGATCAATACATCTGGATAATGCATCTGCTTTCCTCATTAAGCTTCCCACTTTGTGGACCAAGTGAAAATTGAAACACAATAGGAATAGTGCCCAATGCGCTTGCTGGCAATTAAGCTTTTTAGCGGACATGAAGTATTGCAGATTTTGATGATCCATCCAGATCTCAATCTGATGCGTACATCCCTCCAAATAATGCCTCCATGCCTCCAATGCTCATATCATCCCCAACATCTCTTTGTCATGCACATCATAATTCCTCTCCACATCATTCAACCCTCGGGACAAATATGCACCAGGATGCCATTTGTCATCTTTGCACAGCATTGATAATACCACTCCAGTAGCAAAGTTGGATGCATCTGATTCCACTCGCAAAGGGCATGTGAAATCTACTGGGGCTAATATTGGTCCCTCTACAAACTTCCTCTTCAACTCCTCAAACGCTGTCTGCTGCTGCTCTCCCCACCTCCACACTACTCCTTTTCACGTAAGGTTATGTAAGGGTGCAGCAATTTTGGAAAAATTGTGCACAAAGCAACGATAATAATTTCCGGGTCCCAAGAAGGCTTGAACCTCCTTGACACGGGTGGGCGCAGGCCAATCTGTAATCACCTGTACCTTGATTGGATCCATTTTGATCCTGTCAGGGCCGATCAATAAAACTAGGAACTCAATCTCGCTTGCCCCAAATACACACTTGGAGGCTCCTTGATCTCATACCGCCACCAACTCAACATCTTCCCACGGTTCATAGAACCGGAGAAGAGGAGAAGGGGGACGATAATAAGGATAGAAAAGCGTCAAAACCATACTTTCCATAGACATACTACCCTAACTTACAATGTCTCAATCTACCACACCCACAATACCACAAACGAGACAGAAAATGGCCGTGACAACAACAAAAAAGACACAGAAAGACACAGATAATGCTGACAGCTTGAACACTGATGTTAGATCAAAAGAACAGGCAACGGAATTCTTAATAGCGAAGGAATACATAGTCCACGGTAAACCTGTCGATCTACAAACCCTATCTCACATTCTATTTCAGTTCGGAAACACTGCAGTCAGGATGCCAAAAACGTTAACAGACAGAATCAGAGCGGTCGCATTCCTATTGGAAGATGCAAGCCCACAACACATGGCCGACATGATCACGGCAACTGTCAAGTCCCAGCTCCAGGAATGCATCGAGACATTCACAGCCGAAGTGGAGACCATGAGGGATGCAGTCAAACATGTTACAGTGGCAGCAAGGGACTTCAAAGGAAAGATGGCCAACTTCAATGAAGGCTTCCAAGGCTTCCAAGAAACAGCAGACCAACTTATGCACGCAACACATGAACTAATGGAGAAGACAACCGAAAACACAAACACAAACACAAACACAAACACAAATGCAGACATAATGACACCGCCCACTCAAAATCACCAAGCAACATGCGCAACGGTAGTGCAGCAACAGGGCCCCCCAGCACATACTGCATCAATCATTGCGAGAGGAGAGATAACCGATAAGCAGATATTGATTCAGAAGGACCCTAATACTACTAACAATGCTTTAGAAATTTTATCAGAGAAGGACCTAGTGGTGAAGGCGAACACCACCCTAGATCTCATGGGCATGGAAGCAGCGGACAAACCAGAGGGCACAACTTTCGTCGGAGCACAGAAACTATGCAACAGAAACGTACTCTACCAGCTTAACAGCAAAAACGCAGCGGACTGGGTAAAACAACCAGAGGTCCAAACAGCTTTCATAGCGAACTACGGTGGCATGTCCAACATACAAAATAAACTATTTTATGTTATAGCAGAATTCATACCAACCACATTCGACGCAGGCTCCAGCTATGCTCATGCGAAGGTTGAAGAGGACAGCACGCTTTCCAGGGACACCATTGCATATTTGAAGTACATCAAACCTCCGCACCTATGCGCGAATGGCCAAAAGGTAGCACATGTTGTATTCCATTTCAACAGTCGATGGGGAGTCAACAACGCAATTGAATATGGCATGTTCATTGAAGGAAAACACTCAAACGTCCGCAAGATGCTTACAAAACTGCGAAGATGTCTAAAATGTCAAAAATTCAGTCATTATGTCCCCAACTGCAAAGTGACAACAGATATCTGGGCGCGATGCGGCGAGCAGCACAGAACATCACAGTGCAACATTACGGAGATGACATCCTTCAGATGCGCCAACTGCAAAGATACTGGAGCCAAAGGACACGGAGCAGCGGATAGGAATTGTCCAGCATTCAAAGCGGAAAAAGACAAGATTCAGGAATGGGTCCCGGAAAATAAGTATAAGTTCTTCCTGACAATGGCCCCAATGTCATGGAAATTACTGAACAAACCAGAACCAGTTATAGGCAACCAACAGATGCAGCATTGGCAACCAAACACAGGATGGAACGATCACTATGGAGGAGACGGACATGGAACAGGCTTCATGGAAGAATGGCACACTGTACGACGACGCAGAAGGCCTCCTCCTCATGAACAATCACAGAGTAGGTACAGAAACTACCGAACAGATGCTAACATGAGACCAACAGATAATGGATGGCCCATGAAGCCAGTACAATCCACGCTAGACAACTACATTGGAAATGGCCAGACGAATGGCCAACAACAACCACGCAACAACCTCACACAACAAAGCAACCAATGGGGCGACTGCCCAACCGAACACAACGAGAATGCAGGCCCAGGCCCACCACCAGTGTTACCAATGCGCAGGGAACACACACCCCTCGAATATCAAGATGCTTGAAAACCAAGAACAAGAACAAACCCAGCAACCGTTTCAAATGTGGCAGCAAAATGTCAATAAATCATTAGAAAGTCAACTCGACCTTTTAGAAAGCCTACGAAGAAACAAATACGACATGTGCGCGATACAAGAACCCTACGTGGATTTCAATGGTAAAACCCGCGCCAATCACAACTGGATAACAATATACCCCAATACGCATCAGGATAACCCAGATAGAACAAGGTCAGTGATACTCATTAACGCTAACCTACTCACAGATGCATGGAAGCAAATCAACATCGAACATCTGGACATCACGGTGATAGAGATTAAAGGTCAGTTTGGCACATTACAAATCATCAACATTTACAACGACTGTAACAATAACAATGCGCTGACACATGTATCCGCTTACATGCGAGATCGAGAGAGACAATGGCACACAGCAGGCCCACTACACACCATATGGTTAGGAGATTTCAACCGCCACCACCCACTATGGGACGAAGCCCGCAACACACACCTCTTCACGACTCAGAACCTCGATCTCACACAACCGCTGCTAAACATGTTGGGACATCACAACATGAAAATGGTCCTACCCCCGCAAATTCCAACCCTGCGATCGCACAGCACAGGAAACCACACCAGAGTCGACAACGTATTCTGCATGGAAAACCTAGCTGACACAATCATCAAGTGCAACACGGAAGATGCAGCACAACCAGTAAAGACGGACCACTATCCAATCATCATGCAAATCGACATACATGCACCAAAGACAGCATGGAAACCAAGGCATAATTTCAGAAAGGCTGATTGGCCAGAACTAGTCAAAACGCTGAAAGCTAACCTCGCTAACCTCCCCCCTCCCACAGAAATAGATGACATACAAGACTTCGATGAAAGGCTAAAAAACCTGAATGAGATAATACAAGATGCCATCAAGGAACACGTCAAGCTAACCACGCCATGCCTGTATTCAAAAAGATGGTGGACTCCAGAACTTGCGGACAAAAAGAAGAAAATGCAACAACTCGGAGGACGATCAAAATACCACCACCAAAACAGCCAACACCCGATACACGAGGAATACCGGCTGCAGCGCAATAAGTATTCAGATGCAATATGGAAAGCAAAAGCTGAACACTGGATAGACTGGTTAGAGGGACTGGATGGGTCCAACATCTGGGATGCAAGTAGACTAGTGACAGCACCTGCGATGGACACAGGAACAGTGAGAATCCCAATGCTCCACATTAAAGATCCAACGATGAAGCGGGTGACAAGGGAAGAAGCGGATAATGAAGGTAAAGGCAAGCTATTCTATGAAACATTCTTCCCACTGCCGAATCCTACAATGCCGCCAATCCCACAAGACTACCAATACCCGGCACCACGATGGACGTTCACAAATGTCTCGGACAAACAAATCCATTGCGCCATCAAAAAGATGAAACCATACAAAGCTACTAGAAGCAGCACCATTCCAAACTCAGTCCTCATCCATGCCAGAGAAGAACTAGTCCCACACCTAGGTCCTTTATTTCGAGCTACAAACACGCTAACATATTACCCACAGGAATGGGCGCTCACCAAAATGCTCATTTTAAAAAAGCCAGGCAAGCCCGATGACATGTCACCATCAGCATAGCACCTGATAGTCCTCTCGGATGGAATGGCAAGACTACTCAACAGCTGTCAAACAGAAGATATCGTCACCATGTGCGAAAAACACAACATCCTCCCAGCAAACCACTTCGGAGCGAGACCAGGACGTACAACAACAGACTCAATTCACATGCTAACAAAGATGGTAAAAGACGCGTGGCGCAAAGGGCAAGTAGTCTCAACTCTCTTCCTCGATGTTAAAGGTGCCTTCCCCAGCATAGACATCAACCGACTTACACACAACATGAGAAAAAGAGGAATACCAGAAGAATACACAGACTGGATGAAGAGACACCTGAGAAATCGACGCACCACACTATCCTTCGACAATTATCAAACTGAAGCGTTCATGGTACTGAATGGGCTAGACCAGGGAGATCCGTTTTCAGGAATCTGTTATCTGATCTACAACGCTGACTTACTAAAAATTCCAATCCTCAGAATAGGTGAATGGATACTACTCTTCATGGACGACGCAGTGGTCATCGTCATAGGCAAAGATTTCTTGGAAACTCATGAAAAGATATGACACATCATGAATTGTGCTGGGGGAATATTCGAGTGGGCTAGGAACCACAATTGCGAGTTCGGCATTGAGAAATTCCAACTCCTAGACATCACGCAGAGACTCACCCCACACCCGTTGAACCCCAGAAAGAGAATACCAATGCCAAGACGAGCCTTGATGCTGGGAAACCAACGCATACCCTCAAAGGAAACTGCGAAATTCCTAGGCATCATAGTGGACAACAAACTAAACTGGAATGCACAATGCATGGCAGCAATCGCAAAGGGACAAGACTGGCTCATCCAGTTTGGACGGCTAGCCCGATCATCTCGAGGAATCAACGCGAGATATATACGGCAACTATACCTCTCCATAGCAGTACCATGAATGTTATATGCAGCTGACATTTTCCTCACACCATGACAGAATGTAGGCAAACTGTCAAAGGATGGACAATCAAAGCACACCGCAGTAAACAAACTCGCATCAGTACAGAGATGAGCAGCGCTCATGATCACAGGAGCAATGAAGACCATGGCAACCAACATCGTAGAAGTCATGGTGAATCTGTTACCATTCAGTCTACTGGTCGACAAGTACCGTCAACGAGCAGCCATCAGACTCGCAACTCTACCTTCACCACACCCCCTTCACAAACCCATCATAAATACAGTGAAAAGACTAGTGAAACGACATGCCACCCCACTACACAACCTCATGCACAGATACAAGATACAGCCACAGAATTTGGAAACCATTGAAGCTGTACATTTTGACACAAGATGGACACCAAAAGTGGCGATCAAGATCGAAAACAATGAGGACGAAGCGATCACAAACGTAAACCAAGACAGCCCGGATGTCAAGGTATTCACAGACAGATCAGGGATGGATGGCAAGATAGGCGCCGCAGCCATCTTATACAGATATGGGAGAGTAAAGTCAGAACTACGATACAAGCTAGGCACGCAACAACAACACACAGTATATGAAGGGGAAGGAGTAGGCACGTTACTGGGCACCAAGCTAATATCCAACGAATGGGGTATATGGTCGGCCATCTTATACATTGATAATCGTGCTTCCATTCTAGCCACACAACTAATGAAACCCACTGCAGGTCACTACATCTTCGACGCTTTTCATGAAGTCATTGAAACCATGCAGAAGAGACACAACATACACATCACAATCCATTGGGTACCAGGTCACAAGGGAGTAGATGGTAATGAATGAGCTGATGAACAGGCAAAGAAAGCCATAACAGAGGGAAGCAGTGACAAGAGACAGCTACCGAAACTCCTCAAAAAGACGTTACCACACAGCAAATCCACAGCAAAGTGGACCTATGGAGAAATGCTAAAGCGCAATGCACAGAAAATATGGCAAAAATCACCGCGATACACCAGAATGAAGAAGACCGACCCTACGGCACCTTCAGACAAATACATCAAGCTGATCTCAAACCTGCCATGAAAACTAGCAAGCATACTATCGCAACTGAGGACAGGCCATGCGCCTCTAGCTAAGCATTTACACCGCATTGGGAAAGTAGACTCACCAATTTGCCCAGAATGTGAACAAGGCGAAGAAATGATACAACACTTTATGCTACACTGCACAGCACACCATGAAGCCAGACAAGCACTACGCAATAGCACGGGTGGCAGAAACATAGACATCACAAAGCTTCTCACGACATCCAAAACACTCCCAGCACTCTTCAGATATGTCGCCACAACGAGACGTTTTCACAGCACTTTCGGTGACTTACCACCACTTGACGAAGAACAGCAGGAAAGGGGAGACAGGAGGCAGGGCTAATTAATGTGACGCCATCACTTTACCTTACTCATCAGATCCTACCAGCTAGTCTCTCCAAGCAGTTGATGAAGGAAAATCACCAGGGAAGAACCAGACAGGAATGCACGCAAATGTATATTTAATCTCTTACATATGGTTCGCCACAATAGAGAATAAATGGGGAACTAAAAAAAAAAAAAAAAAAAATACACACTTCTCTGGTTTCAAAAATAGATCATTCTCTGCTAACCTCCATAGCACCTCCTGCACTATCGCCTCATGATTTTCTTCATCCTCCGTGAATATCAGAATGTCGTCAATGAATATTATTACCACGCCTTTGTCTATTACGTCCTTGAAAATGTCGTTCATCATATTTTGGAAGGTCAGGGGACTATTAGTCATCCCAAAAAACATGACAAGCAGCTCAAAGGATCCTCGACGCATGGCAAATGCGGCCTTCCACTCATCTCCTTTCTTTATTTGTACATTATTGTATCCCCATCATAAATCCAATTTTGTAAAGACTTTGGCTTTTCCCACCTTGTCAATTATTTCTGAGATCAATGGCAGGGGGTATGCATTCTTTACTGTCCACTCATTCAGATACCTATAATCTGTACACATGGTCTTTCTTTGGCACGAAGAATATTGGTGACATCTGCAGTGATTTTGAAGGTCGTATGTATCCTTTGCACAATTGCTCCTTCAGGAACGCATCCACTTCTTCTTGTTCCATTGGAGATAACGGATATACCTTCGACTTCTTCGGCACAAACCCTGGCTTCATCTTGATCCCATGATCCCATGGCTTCTGCACCGGCATTCGCTCAGACTCCTTCTTCTGGAACACTGACAGATATTCATGATACACTTTTGGCACCCACTCCTCCACTGGCTTCTCCACCTTCACAATATTCTTGTCCCATGACTGTCCTCCACGAATTGCTCTAAAGGTTTGCTTCTGCTCTTCTTTCTTGATCATGACTGGAACTTCCCCATTTGGCATTTCCTCATCCTCCACTTCCTCCATCGTAACAGAATACTTCCTCGGATGTTCTTTCTCTCTCTTTTTCCTTTTTTCCTTCTTCATCTTCCTCCCATACACAATACATTCTTTAGGACAATGAGTCATTTGTACTTTCCCAGTTTTCCAATCAATTTCGGGATTATGCTTCCGTAACCACGGACATCCTATTATTAGATTGGTTTTCCCAAGATTGCACACTTCAAATACAGCTCACTCCTGATGCTCCTGATACTTTAGTACCATAGTCACCTCCTCCTTGATAGTTCCTCCATGATTGACTGTTCTGTCAATATTGTACACCATTATAGGTTGCGACAGCTTGCATGTGTTAATACCATTTCCAGTAATTAAGGACCGATTAATGAATAATCCTGTAGCACCAATATCAAGCAATGCTTCCACATCAATCGCTGCATGCATGTCCACTGTCTTCAGTCCTACAGTCAAGGTGAATTCAGGTTCTATTTGTGCAGAGCAAATAAAGAATTTAGGGGTTTTTGGAAATAGTGCTCAGCAATTTTCTTGGTCGTGTGATTCGCAACAGTTGTACTCCTCCTCGATTTCCTTGTCTGATTTACTCTGGGTTTCCTTGGATACTAATACATTGTAACAATTCTGGGTCACCAATGGGGAAACCTTCACTGGGACTCTTCCACAAAATTCTTCTGCTTGCCTTCCTCCGGCTTCACTTCCTCGATTGTAGCTTCCCTAATCTTTCTTTTCTGCCTACAATTCCTAGAAATGTGTCCTAACTGCCCACAGTTAAAACATTTAAGTGGGGCTTGTCTCCCTGCTTGATCAACCTCCATTGCCTCTGCTGGTGCTGCTGACTCTGTAACTATAGGTGTCACTGCCATGGCTGGTGGCTGTGCCCTCGGAGTTTGTGCCTGAAGTGCCTTTCCTTTCTCAGACTTTCCTCCTGATGACTTTCCAAATTTACTACTTCCATACATCAACTTTGACTCCACCTGTTCCTGCCAATATTGCCGGTCAAGGCACATTGCCCAATTATACCACTCATCCAACTTCTCTGGCATAGAAGGTAGTCAGTAGATAGACTTGAATAAAGAGGGATTTAATCCTGCTTTCAAAAACTCTACCAACGCGGCTTCTCCCATTTCCGTTTGCGAAGCTTCTGCTTTGAACTGCAAAATAAATTCATCCGCCATTAGGGAACCTTGGCGCATGGTCTTTAATTTAGCATTGGCTGTCGCCTTTGGATTAGGGTCTCCAAACTGTGCCTCCAATCTATCCAGAAATTCCTTGAAGGTTGCAAATGGTTTATTTCCCACGGCAATTTGATTAATAGCCTCATTTCTCCAGAACTGTGCTTTCCCCCCCTGAATGTATGAGAGAGCAAACATAATCCTAGACTCGGCTGTACAAAACTCTGGCTTCCTCCCATGGATGTACAATACTATAGAGCTGATGAAGGATTTTGTATTCTCCATGGTACCATCAAAGATTTGCAGGGACGTGTACTTAGGTAAGTGCACTTTTCCTTTTCCGGATTTCTCCACCATCTCATCCTCCTGCAACATCCACTCTACCATCTCCTCCATCTCATCATCTCTTTCTCCTGTCATCTCTGGCTGTACTTCTGCTTGTCTGGGCTGTGATGCTGCCAACACTGACACTAATTGGGACATTTGTGCTGTGAGCACATCAATTTTTGCCTCTAGTGCTGGTGTGGGAACAGGATTAGGGCTGGGATTAGAAGTTGAGTGTTCGGACATAATGGTTAAATCTGTGATGAATCACTTCTTTGACAAATTCAAGATTTTTTTTTTGAGACCTCTCCAAACATTTACGGGTCATGTGATGGTTTGTCAATCATTCGTCAATTGTTCGTCAATTGTTCATCATTTGTCAGGCACCTAATTTGACACTTCGGATCAATAACCCTTCCAACAGTGCCTGATCTTGGAGATAACACTGAATTCAGCTTGTAACTAAAATAGTCGTCCAAATAGAGTGATGTAAATTGTAACTAAACCAGATCCAATCGGTTGTCTGGTTGCAGCTGTCCTAATGATGAGCGCTGCCTCTCAATCACTGGCAGTCACAATGTAAGGCGAGGCCTGGTGTCGGCTTACAAAAGAAAAGGTAGATGACGTATGTACAAGTACTTCCGGCTCGTGCCGAAAGGATGAGTAATTGGATGTGGCATGGTGAAACAATGACATATGCGCAAGTAAGAGAAGGCGCACTGATATGGGTAGTTGTGTTCTTCTGTTAGGGTGACACCCACTATCTGCTAGCTAAGACTGTGCAGATTCTCTCTACAAGAAGGGGGCAGGATCCGCGCTCGTGATGGGGGAATTGATGGTTTTGATGCAATGGGTTATTAATAGGTGAGTTTGTTGACAAAGGCCTTTCACACTGAAAGCATAGGTGGAATACCTAAGAGAACACAACTGGGGTCCCCTAGGTGTATATTTAGGGTTTATATACTATGTTACATATATTGTACATTGTTGTTACCGATGCACTCGTACATGCATGTACATATTGATGCATGCAAAATAAAATTCTCATGCTATCAAAGTGTAGCGTCATTTAGCGTCATGTAGCGTAATTCGACATAATAAAATAAAAATGAAATTTTATTAGGTAATGGGGTGGTTTCCTAACAATCTCCCCATCATCCCTCATGTCCCCATCCCCTGTTCATCATTGTCCCTGTTCCATTGTACCTCATCATTGGCTGCTAGCACTCGCAGGGCTGGGGGCGGTTGCTGGGTTATTCCTGTGGTTGGCCTGGTTGTCCTGGTTGTTCCCCATCCCACCCTGCAAGTGCTTGCAGAGGCAGTTGAGGGTGCTGGTGTGTCTTGGTTGCTGTCTCATGCCGTCTGTTTGTGGTGGTGTATCTTGCAGGTGGGGGGTTAAAGTGGGTGGGTGTGGGTGTGCCGTCTTGGTGTGGTCTCATTATTATAGCAGTTAGAACCTAAAAAAACAAAAGAAAACATTAATTAATTGAACAAAAAGAGAAAGAACATGAAAAGAAAATTACCTGGGGCCCACACGACATCGTCATCGTGTGGGCCCAATGTAGTCCATTGCTTGTAGGCATTTGGGGGGTGCCATTGTGGGTACCACCTCTCATTGTGGCCAGTAGTTAGTTATTACCTAAAAGAGTTTGTTAGTAACAAAAAAATGAAATGAGAAAAGAAAAGAAAAAACTTACCTGTGGCCCAAGAGATCCAAGCAGTTGCTCGTGGCAGTTGTGAGGGGTGCTGGTTGTCGTTGGTGTTGTGCTCCCCTAATCAGATCATAGAAAATAGCTTAGAATTGCCTGAGACAGAGTAACCCCCGAAAAAACAGAATACATAAGATAGCAAGGGAATGGGAGCACATATGGCTGTCATCTCTTCAGGCCCTTCAAATGAGACTATAATACATTGTAAACGAGCCTTCAATGATGAAAAAAAGCGGAGAACTGACCGAGATACAGCTTAACCCCCCCCCCCCCCCCCAAAACCAAACAATGTGGAATATCTCCAGAACACGGACATGCGCACCTCTCGTCTCTTCGGGCCCTTAAAATGACACTATAGTAGATTGTAAACAAGCATTAGATCATAAAAAACAGTGAAGAATTGACTGACCTAGTAGAATACCTGCCCACCCAAACAGAAAATGTGAAATATCTCCAGAACGCAGACAGACAAACCTCTCGTCTCTTCGGGTCCTTCGAACGATACTAGAATAGGTTGTAAATGAGCCCTCAATGATGGAGAATGATGGGGAACTCACAAAGATAGAGTACACCCTCCTCCTGAAACATAGCATGTCAGATATCTCCAGAATGCGATGGCGGATGCCTCTCGTTTCTTCAGGCCCTAAAACCGACAGTAGAATAGCTGGTAATCAACCCTTAGTTGGTAGGAAATGGTACAGAACTCACCAAGATACAGTATAGACTCATGGTATCTATCTGGCACCCATTACATGTTTTTTGAGGCTATTATTGGGCTATTATGATGCCCATTCTTAAGTTAGACAGTGTAGAACTCATTTACAATTGATATAGTACACTAATTAACTCTATGGTCATACATAAATTTGGGGGGGAGGTGGATGGTAGGTGGTGGTACGAGGAGAAGAGCGAAGGCATGTGAATTTGGGTGTCAGATGGTTGACATCTTGCGAGAAGTTCAACTGTCGGGTATTCCGGGTATTTATTACATACGTAGTCCTGACCAGTCCTGAACCGGTCTGGACTAGTCTAGTTCTGGACTCGTGGCAACCGGTCCAGCAACTGTAAGGCAACCGACACAGACTGGTCTATACCGGTCCAGTCTGCGGTTGCGTATATATTTTGAAATACATGAACCGGTCCAGTTCACGGTTGCACCCCAAGGTGGGCAAAAAACTGGACCGGACTGGACTTTCAAACACTAGATAGTCCAGACAACGCCAATATTCCAAAAAGGCTTGGGAATGCCAACAGCTGAACTTCTTTACCATATCAGGTGGCACTCCCAAAACTAGGTAAAATGCTGTTCCCCCAATACAAAAACAGTGTCCAGTAATGTGGGGGTATCCCTTATTTGTCACTTGAAGGATTCTGTTGACTCGTTGAATAAATGTGGACCTAGTGAGTGTAATTATATTATCATGTGAATCATGGTAAGTGGCGATAGGATGGTTGATGTTGAGCTTGTTCCTGGTATAATGCTTATGAATTGCATGGATAGGGTTGAGCGGAGCTTCCTGGCAAGGGATCCAAACATCATCTCCTCATGCCTTCTGTGTCTTCAACCATGGCAGGTGAAGGCCGCAGGCACCATTCTGCGCAGTGGATTCTGCAATGTGTAAAAACATGGCATGGCACAGTGGGTTGAATTTCTGAATATTCCGAGTTGGTGGTAATAGCTCCCCACTGCAAAGTTGGGAGAAAAAGGAGAGGAGACATATGGCTCAGATACAGACATCCAGCCCCAAAGATCTACTAAGGCCTCAGTTGAGATCATGAAGCATAGAAATAGTGACAGGTGGCCTTTTGCCACAGAAAGAGGATACAGGCCTGAGCTCTTCCAAACCTTTTAGGGCTCAACACAGTTGCTCTCCACCTTGCCACACCAGCCCCTGCTTCTCATGTTCCTTCTTTATGGCTGTTATCTTTGCACTGACCATCTTCCCTGCAAAATGCCCAGCATAGGATGATGCCCATGCTATGAGAAGATCCTCCCTGGCCGGAAAAATATCATCATCGTGGACATTGAGGGCTTTGCAGAAAGATCGGAATTCACATAACCTGCTTGTATCTTTGGACTGAGTTGATTTGCTCACTGCCACATTTTGAACATTGCTAATCTTTTCCAGTAGTTCGGCTGGCATAGCTAGGGTTGAAAGTGGTAGTTTCTTGCATGGTGTTGGGACTCGAGGGGTGTATGGGCATGATCAGCTGTGGTGGTGAGCAAGGTTTCCATTGTAAATTTGTGCCAGTTGGAGTAGGTTCTTGTCTGCTTGTCTGAATGAGAGATGGTCCTGAGAGGAGGCATCATGATGAGAAGTTGCAGTGGTTGGCAGGATGGGACACAGCACACATAATGTGACATGATCTCAAAATACAACAATGAAACCTATGCAATTCTCAGGTCATGGTAGTCTACCACTCTATGTGCAAATCTCTCTAAATGAAAGGGTATCTTGGGAGAAAAGGCATATAGCAAGCATTTCCCTGGGAAAACACCTCTCAAAGGAGCATCTGCAGTATTTTCTGTCATTGGTACCCAGATAGTGGAGATCCATAATTTGTGGCCTTGGATGAGTTTGACAATTTCCCACAATATGGCATTCTGCTGAGTGCCCCGTGATCTGCCTGCCCCCAATGCCCCTACCACACCTTTGTTATCCAAGCAAACAATTATGTGGCAGTTTGAGTATTTCCCTGTAATCAAGGTGCAAATAGCCAGCTCCACTGCCACCATTTCTGCCCATCCAATCTCTCGTCCTTCTGAGTTCCAATCCTCCTTGAGCTGCCATGCTAGCCATCTCCCATCAAGGATCAATCCAATGCCCCATCCTGTTGATGCATTTGTATCCACTGGAGTCGGGGGACAGATAATGTCAATCCCCACAGACTGGTCCTGCAGGCATCATCTCCACCAGGTGATATCCTCTGATACCCCTGCTGATGCCTTGTGTTTTACTTCTTCTGAATTCCCAGCCCTGAACCCCCCCGGAATTTATACAAAGTGACCATGCATGAATGCCCCTCTGGGACAACCAGGCAGACATGGTTCAGGGTGCCAATAATCTTCTCAGTGTCCTTTGCAGAGTGAAATGACCCAGATGTCCAGTCTGAGATGTGCTCAAGGTATTTTGCCTTCTTTTTCTCTGGGAGCTCCACCTTCTTCGCAGCAAGATCCCACCAGAATCCAATGTACATGAACACAGTTGAAAAATCAACAAATTTTGAAGGGGCCCATGGCCAGCCTAGCTCTTCCGTGATCTTCCATATCAGTTCAGATGAGTAGGAATACTCATGAGTGCCATCAGCCTGCGTCCCAGAGGAGTAGCATAGAAATACAAAGTTGTCCACCCATTTGATCACAGCTTCAATGCCCCAACTCATGAGTATCTTGAACATTGCATCTGCAACCCTGCCAAAGATAGCTGGCGCTGGTGACGCACCAAAATTCAAGATGTGATCAAGATGAATCAGGCATTTTATCATGATAGCCAGAAAAGGTGTGCTGAAGGGTGTGTTAGAATGTTGCTGAATGCCATGTTGACATCAAAACCCGCTGCTTGAGTTCCCTCAGGAGCATCAGCAACCAGGAGATAGCATTCCAAGAAGGATCCCCATGCACACTGGAATTTTTTTTGAGTCAATAATCATGTTGATGGAAGTTTCGGTGGGATCAATGATGTAATTTTCTGATGAGTCCAGAGGGAGATTTTCGAGGTCAAGGCTACATTTATTCTTTGGGTATGAATAATTTAACTTGACATTTTGTGAGACTTTGGTCAATAACTGCAAGGGGAGCTGTGCAAAAACGTCCAATGAGGGAAAAAAGCATGTCAGGCTCATAACCATGCAATAGTCTACCAAGTTCAATCTCCTCAGCATATTTTGCAATAACAAAATCTTCATCTTCTTGTGAAACATAGTGGTTCAGTGGAATGGATGTATGAGATAAGGAGAAAATTTCCAAACCACAATAGAAGCCTTGCCAGAGACCCATCGGGATGTTGACAAACTCATCAAGGATGCTATAAGGGCAACCTCAGCCTCTAGCAAAGGGAAATCCAAAGTTAAAATTATACTACATATTACAGGGATTGGAGGTGGACCTAGCAAAGTAAAATCTGAAGAGAAAACTCTGAGGACCTCTTTGCCAATGCCCAGTATATGTGAAGACTGCAAAGGTCAAATAATAATCTAAAAATAGAAAAGGCAGAGATAGGCAGATCAAGGCTGCCGAATGACATCATACCAAGGGGTAGATGTCAGAAGGGGTGCCCCACCTCTAAATATAAAACTGTCAACATGCACAAATGTGATAGAAAGGGAAATTAGTAATAAAATAAGGAAAAATCATAGAAAATGAAGAATAGAAGGAAATGAAGTGAGGAAAAATATAGGACAAACATAAAAAATAGGAGAAACACACAAGGCACCCCCCCTGAGTCCCCCCTAGTTCCCTTACAGATGCTTGCATCCCTCAGGGCAGCTTCCCAAGTGTCTGCCTTGAGTTTGGTCACGATGGGGAAAATGTCCTCAAGCATTGCATCTTGCTGATCCATGCATGAGATCACCACACAAGGAGCAGGAGTGGTTATAGATGCAGTAGGGGCCTCATCTACAGCCAAGTGGGCTGATGTTATATGTGATGCAGATGACTTGACTCCCAAGAAGCCTGTCCACCCACATTCCTTGTTCGAGCACTAGTTGCTTTGCATTTCCTTGATGGTCCTTGTGGAGGTGGGGTTCTGCACAGAGATAACATTTGAGAATGGTGGAAGGCTGGTGGGAGTGAAAAGGGGGCTGGAAGGAGGGCAGAAAAAACTGAGTGTAGCCCCCCCCTCAACCAGAGGTAAACATGCCCCCCCCCCCCCTTGCATTCCCTGACCCCTACCTCGTATCCCCATCAAACTGCCTCCTGTGGAGCTACCAACACCTCTGTTACAACCGTAGGTCAAAGAGCTAGATGGAGGTTGCTTCAAGTGTTCCAGAACCAATGGGATAATGTTCTTTATCTTGAATTTCTGGAATAAGCTCTCATTGAAGATCAGACCATAAGTATTGTCTCTCCAGCTGACCCATGAAGAGTAGGTCTCAATAAGGTAGCCCCTGTATGAAGACCAGTTGAGAGTGAAGTCTGGCCTAGATGCGCAGTCCAGGGCCCTCGCACCACCCGGGTCTGTGTTGACACCCAGGATGAGGTACTTCCTCATTCCATGGATGAAGTTCTTGCGTATCTCAGTAAAGTCATCTGTTGTGAGATAGTAGTCCCTTGCTGCAGTCAACATCTTTTGCTTCAACCTGATTTTGCCCCTCTCATTCATCCCAATCTCTGTATCAAAAGCATTGGTAGCCCTGGTTGCATTCGAACAAGCCTTGTGTGTGCAGAGTGCAAGCGGTATGTAGTTCTTGAAGACCCCTTTCTGCTCCTTGATGACAGCAGTTGGGAGTTCACTTGTAACATTGGTGATCATTTGCAAAAAATACTTCCTCGTTGGCTGGGGCAGCTTGACAACTGATGTTAACACCTCCCCATCCATGGCCAATAATCCCTTCGAATTCTGAGGTGCTCCAACAATGCCCAGCGCTGCAGCTATTGCCGCAATAAGATCTGAGCTCAACATGAGTTGCATCAATGTTGGCTGTACAGGCTCTTCTGATGCTCCCACATTGGGTATGATTTTGGCATAAGGCTGCGACTGCATGGTTGTGAGAGAGCCAACCTGGGTGTATGCTGGGAGAGGAATAGGAGGTGTGCCAAGAACAGAGGTGTGCATCTCGATGTGCTGTGCTGCCATTTGCAGAGTATGCAGTGTTGGCTGAATACATGTGAGCATGATAGAAAGTACATCTTAGTGCAGAAATGAACACTATGCCTGAGAGAATGTGCCTCTGCAGGTAAGCACAACTGCAGGTCAATATGCAGATTTTGTGACCCTAACTATATGTGCATCATTGCAGTAACTACCAAGATAAATGCACTATGAACATGATGCATCTGGGCATGTGCTTGCATAGCTGTCTGCAGGCCAGCCTGAGTGCAGAATGGTTCAGAGGTGTGCAGGCTATGCAGCCTTGGATGATTCTCCTTGAAAGGGCCATTGCATGGACTATGCAGTCCTGGCTGCAGTATGGTGCCAAATGGTGCCGAAATGTGTCAGCTATGCTGCCCTGGGTGATTCTGCTTGAGAGGGCAGTTGCATGGACTCTGCAGTCCTGGTTGTGATGTGACATGAAAGGTTCAGGGGAGCTCATGCACAGCACTTCAATGCTCACCAAAAAGTTTCCTACTGGCACTTGCCATGCCCAGGCATTGAGATCTTGGTGAATGGACTTTGTATGTTATACCCCCAACCAACTGAGCTGGAACGAGGCCTGGAGGTGAAAATTGTCTGTCACTGGAACCAATCCTTCTGCAGCCAGCCATGCCTTGTTGGCATCACGTGTGCGAGGAGTATTGGAATGTCTTCTTGCTGGAGATGGTGTGTGAGCCTTGATAGCACTAGCGTGATGGAGAGGATTTTGAGAAAAGGGGCTAGAGCTGGGCGGCGTGTTGGGGACAGCTGTCATTGGTGAAGTGGGGTCATGGGTCCTATCCTGATTTGTTGCCTCCTGACCTTGCCAAGCATCAAGCAGACCATCACTCTGAGGTTCCTCAAAATGGATGGGCAAGAAATCTGCTGCAGATGCAAGGTGCATAGGGTTGCAGACTCGATCCTGGGTGCCAGGTGCATTGCTAGTTGCCAATTGTTTGCATCCCTTTAAGGCTGCCATGCTGATCATCAAACTTGCCCAAGGTAAGTGGGTGTCCCGAGAGCCACCAACATTCCCAGACGAGCCCATTGACCTGCCCAACTGCCCATGATTATTCTCGCTGACATTCTCAGCCACAAGCTGTAGAACTTGATACTGGTAGCCTGCCACAGGTCTCATGCCCAGGGGTGCTTTGATGATCACTGACTCTTCCACAGGCTCCTGAACAGGTTTTGACCTCACCAGAGCAACACACAATGAACAATGAAGATCTGTCAAAAAATGACCCGCACTGACTGGGGCCTTAACCTGCCAGCCTGATCTTTTCATAGTACCTTTCTCCACCTTGACAGGTGCCAACTTGAGAGCGTCATAGAGTGGTTCAGACCTGTGACTGCTCTCGGTCATCCCTTATTGTGAGAACTCGGTGATTACTCCCACTCCCTGTCCCTCTGCATTGGCTGACATGATCTGAGAAATGCAAGAAATTGATGTTGCAGTTGATGTGACAAGTGAGAATGTAAGGAGCAAGAATCTATCCTGTAGTGGTGAAAGTGAAAGGTAAAGAATCAACACTGTCACATGATCTCTATATGTCATCATTCTCCTTGTGTGCAAAACACCAGTACACTACACTCGTGCCTTGCTTGTCCCTCCACAACTTGGCTTGGGATTCCAAAAGAGCCTTTTCTAGTGTTTCCTGATCAGAGTTTTGCTCTATAACTCCTTGGGCAGTAGCCAAGTTTGCCTTTCTTGCAGCAGAATGCTTTGATGGCTTTGGCATGGCTGAGATAAGGTCAGGCTATAATTATTTCATGAAGATTTGACATTTTGATATGTAAAGTCATAACAAACCTGTAATTTTTATGTAGAATGGGGACTTTGTAGTGGAACCAAGCTTGTATATAGGATGGTCAGGTATTTAGAACATGGAGGGACAAGGAAAAGAGGTGGTGAGGCCATGAGGCAAATGCATGGTATACATGCTCCACTATTTGTACTTATTTGACAACACCTTGACTGCCAATTTAGCAGTCAACCTTGCATTGGATTCAGCTCTTCAGGAACTCAATTTCACCACTTCAACAAGTCGTGAAATTGAGTTCCTGAAGAGCTGAATCTAATGCAAGTTTGGGCCATGAATTTGGCAGCAGAAGTGCCCATCCAGCAGCAATAAAGTGTCATAATCTATGGTGCATGATGTGTATGATATATTTGATAACAAGCAATGCAAAAAACCCCTCATACTTATGTCATGGAAGGCAGAGGAAGGCAGAGGATACATGTCTCAAGGTTTGGGGTGTGACATGTCGTGACATATGAGTGACTGGGAGTCACACTTACTGAGGATTGGTCACCCCCACTTATATTAGTGGCAGTTAGACAATTATCTGTGGATTCTGTTTGGGACATGGATAATTGTGATTATGGCAAGAGTCCAGAGGCGATTCAACAATTATTTGGATGATTATCAAAGCCAGATTATTTGATTGCTTACATTTTGCTTACATTTTGCTTACACTAAGACAAGGGGGCACCAGGATCGAAATGCCAGACCAGAACCCAGTTAGTTAGTCCAACTGGAGGCCGCAAAAAAAAGAAATGGACCTCTCCAGAATAGGACTTCTAAACATCAATTTGAGGCTAATAGAACCTTTCTACAACATATAAAACATGTATAGAAGGCTTTCCATAGCATCTGAGTAGCAGAAGAGGTAAAATAAACTGATTTACACTGGGATTCACAATTTATGAGTGATCGAAAACACTGATCTGCACCACAAACAGTATCTTTGTGGTATCTAAGCAATTTGAAGCCTATTGAATGTTGCCTACACCTTACTCAACAGTGCTAAAACAGTATAAAATCTAAACAGAAACATGGCATTAAGTAGCAGTGTTGTAGGTTTCAAAAATGACATACATGTACGACAGATTACTGATAGAACTGTCATTCTAGTCACCGATACCAGTGCTGATCCTCGATGCAGAGGGATATGCTGTTTGTCCAGACTGCAGTAACCACATAAATTGCAGCACCATTGGGCTAGCCAACCTCGAAAAGCATCATCGTGGAACGAAAGCCTGTAAGGATGCACAAGCAAAATGAGACAAAGACACTAAAAAGAAGAAAAATGGATCAATACTCTCCTTCATGAAACTGAAAGTAGTCACAGTACCATCGATCGTACACAGTTCAGCACCTGTTCATGGTCATAAGTTGGCTCAAACGCTAGCGAGATGTACAAGCCTTATCGAAACCGCAAATCCTTCTTGTATGGAAGCTGTGTCTCAAACCTTGCAACCTGTTTCAGAGCTGATCACGGGCGATTTCACCAGTGAGTTGCAGAAGTTGGTCACGAGCTTACCAGGGAGCATCACTGAAGGGTCTGAATTTGACAAGCTTGCATGTTTCAGTGGTGATCCAAGGGGTTTTGATGATCCTACTGTCAGTGCCGACAAGTTATGGGAAATGGGGCTGAACAACGTCATGAAGGCGGCACTGGGCTGGGGGAAGAAAGGAGATATGAGCGAGATCATTCGTCGGGGTAAATGGGGGTTGGATGGTTTAGTGAATTTTGTGATGTTCTTGGTGAAGGAGCGAGGTGTGGGTGAGGGCTTGTTTAAGGGGAAGATGGACTACCTTGTCGAAGAGCTCAAGAAAAGGTAAGTAAAACTCAAGTAACACCAAATCTCTGACTCACCAAAATGTGCAAGAATACCATCTCCACCTGAGGGTGCTGCCAACATCAATGCTATGCCCACTATTGCCACAACAGAATCTGAATCCGCACTGAATATTCTTAAATCCAATGATTTCACCTCTCTCAATGGCCTTCTGACAGATGCTACTACTGCAACAAGCAACAACGAAGCCAAAATTGTTGATGTGGACACATTCAAGTATGAGGACACTGTCAAAAACCTGAAACAATCAGCACCGGCATGCAATGGTTTCACCCTGAGCTTTCCAGATGGGAAATCACTGCATACTGCATATCCATTTGCCCTCCATGATACCCTCATCCTGCCCTGGGACTACTTGTCGAAAAATGGTGTGATGAAACTTTTTGCCCATGGTTGCAACGGATTATCTGAAGGAAAGGGTGAAGCATGTCAGTGTTGTTGACAAATGGTCAAAAACAAAACCTTGGAGAGCATACTCACACGGATAGAAGGAGGCATTCACGAAAATACCGGATTTGTGCGCCATGGTTTCAGTGGCCTCCATGAAATTCTCCGTTGCAAAAACCAAATGATCGAGTTCTATCGGTTATGCAGGTTGAACCAGGCAAGAAAACTGCTTTCTAAAGCAACAGCCCTCTCTGACCAGAAGCGGCTCCTGATGGCGATATCGAGTGGGAAGGTCAGCCGTGTCAACTGTCTTCTCAGTATTGGGCTTCGGCAGAAGAGGGGAGCTCGTGGGCTGTTGGCTTTGTATATGGCAGCTGCTGAAGGCCACTACAACCCAAAGAGTTTTATGGAGGAAGAGGATATGAAGGCGTTGCTGGGGTGGAAGCTGGGTGGAAATCAAGTTGCAGAGATCGATCATCATGTGAACAATGGTCCAAGTATCACCTACCTCAGGACATGCTCAACCGTTCCCTCACTTATCCCGTCTCACGAACAGCCGACAGCTGAACAGGTTTGTGCCAATGTAGAGGTGACATTCAATGGCTTGCTGGATGTGATCCACAGTCAAAACCGTACAAAATTTGTCCATGCGGTGTTGATGTTTGACAAGCTTGCCACGGAGAAGAGGATCAGGTGGGATCCAAAGACCAACCACTTTCTCAGAATCTGCAGAGAGCATGCACACAAGACGTCGATTGAGTTCATTAATGAGGATGACCTGGAGGAGTTGTTTCAAAACCTTGATGACAGAAAAGTTCACTACGCGGGAGAGGTGAGTGAGTTCCAGATTCAAGGTTGCTTCCGTGGAAGTAACTTCCCTTTTTGGAACATCTCCTGATCTATTATTAGGCCACTGTTGGCGCAATAGGCATTCTCTGCAAGGATAATCAAATATATCCTGGGCATCCTGTCCTTGTATCTGGTGACTGCAAGCAGGAATCTGGAGAGGAGCACGCAAAATGTATAATGACCATTTTTAAGGGTGTAAATTCATTGCAAGCTCAAACAAAACTTTGGATAACTACACTTGCTTCTGATGGCAAAACTTGACGGGGATCCTCGTTCATTCTCCTCACCTTTAAATTTGACCTACCAAATGATTCACCCATTTATCCATTGCTCAAGCCACTGAAGTTCCTCAATCACTACGTTGGAGATGATGACCTCACATGCAATAAAGATTGGAAACACGTCTTCAAACGCTGGCAAAACCTGCTGCTTCAACAATGCGGTATCATGGTCAATGGCTTTCATATTACACCTGACATTATTCGAGATCATTTCAAGTCTGCTGGACTTTCAGCAGATCATATTCGCTCTTTGTTTAACCCAGAGGATCAGCAGAACATCAAAATGGCCTTTGACATGCTCAAGGATATCTGGACCCTCCCTTGAACTTCTATCAACTCTCGCCGGGGTTTTCTTGAGGCATGAGAGGCACTGTGGACCCTTGGAAAACTGTTATTCCATATGGTCTTTCCATACCTCTGTGTCAATCTTTCTCTTTTGGAACAAATCGAGCATCCCAGTGCTGCAGCCCACCTACCCTTATTCTTTATAGATTGGCCAGCAAAGAATTTATCCCTATGAATCTCTATATCGACCTTATGATCATGATTAAGAACACTATATTCTGCATGGCAAAAGCAAAAATCGATGATCCAGATGGCAAATTTTGGCTGATACTCTTAGGCACTGACCGACTTGAAGAGCTTTTTGGGATACTCAGGACTATGGTCAGAAATGATGCCAACTTGGATATCCTGCAGCTTGTTTCCCGCCTCACTGGAACAACTGAAGTTTCAAATATTCTTGCAAAATACCCTCATTGGGACTGTTCTCCTTGCCATCTCAAACTGCCTGCTATGTCATGCAAGTCTAAAGAGATCCCAGACAGTGCAGACCACATCAAACTGGGGTCTTGGAGAGGGAATGTCAAACTCAAGGACATTTCTCTTCAAACTTCCTGGAATCATGGTCGGCGCTTAATCAAGCAGGAGTGCGACACCCTCAAACATATCCTCCTTGAACTCGAAGAACTGGAAGATATTGACATTCTCTGCCCATTTGGTTCTCTTCTTGTTGACATCCCACTAGAAGATGACGATGTCGACGAAAGTCTTGAGGTTCCGGCTGCTGGATCAGTAAATGGAATCACTGACATTGACACTCACAAAATGGAAATGCCTGTTGATGTTGAAGATGCACTCAGGTCTGAACTCGCTTCCTCAAGCACTGAAACAGTCACAGCTACTCAAAAAGAATTCGATTCAAAAGTCCTCATGGCAAAGAACAAGGCGCGCAAGCTCGAAGATTTCAGCAAATATCGCAAACATGCTGGCTCAATGGATCGTTTAAAATGTGTACAAGCTGTTACAAGATTTGTTGATATTGAAAAATCATTCAACTCGAGCCTAAATCACGTACCAGTTGACGATTTGCAAAAAATCATCATGTCAGACCCAATTGCCACTCTGGTTCGCATCAAAAACGACTTCTGGCTTTGGCTTGGGGAGGTAAATGGACTCCAAATTGATGGCCAGCCAGTCGACTATGTTGGCTTCAAATTACTGGCTGAAAACACTGTTACTGTATCCTATCAGCTGCTAGGTTTGTGGCCAGCCACATTAGTGGACAACCCAGAGGGAAGAAATGACTGGAGAACATACATGACAGATGAGCGCTTGTTCACAGTACCCAGACGTCTCATTCAATCCATTGACCCAACCACTTCCACAACACATATTGGCATGCCCTTTTGCCTGCTACAGAGCACATTCTTAGTCGCATTAACAGCCAGTCTCTTTCAAAGCCTTACCATTTCCGATCTCAAAAATGTGCCGAAGCTTGCACAAACCAAGGAATTCCCCTATCACAAAGCTTCCGGTAAGTGATGGCCAGTGATTACTAGAGGTTAACTGTGCTTACCCCTCATGTCTCGAATTGTAGGTAGCGCATGCTTTGTCTGCAAGAGCGACCGTGACATAGTGAGTATCAGATCCATGACAACTTCAGACTGCCCACAGTGCTCGCCAACTGTTATGCTCGACCTTTCTCAAGGTCAATGTGTACTTGAACATGTTGGATCACATATTCTGTACAATCCTGCCATCATTCATTCTGCTGAACCTCTATGTGGATTGTGTCTCTGTCCATCGCATATGACTCAGTTCTATTTGGTGAAAGGAAAGGGCACAAATGGAAACCTAAGGATCAATCAGAAGACGTCAAAAGGCTGTCTTATCAAAATGAAATACTCCTACGGCATAGTGTCAGAGTCAACCACCTCATCTCCCTGCTCTAATGTGCCGATTCACTGTCCTGTTTGTCCCAAGGCCAACCCCGCGATCTGGAAATACTTCATGAAGGTTCACTTTGAGGAAAGGCACAAAACATTGGATCTTACCAAGTACGAGCACCTATGGAAGCTGTCCAACTTTGAACAGACTGAAATGAAAAAGATATGGGCAAAGCGAGGGAAGGTGACAGCCAAATGCACCAAAAAATTGAAGATCCCACCATTGGTCATCTCCAAAAACCACCGCGCCTGAATTCCATCTATGTATATTTTCATCAAGCTCTTCAGGAAATGACTCACTGATATATTGGTCAGTGACGATGATCTGGGTGAAACACATTCAGCGATAAGCTCTCCTTCCCAAGGTAATGACACTGACAAGCCCGAAGAATGTGACAGCAACAAAGAGGAGGAAAAGGATTACGATTATGATGAAGCATTGGGGGTTGATGAGGAATCAGAGAGGGGCGATTTTGGTGAGGAAAGCAAGGGTTTGCATAGCCTCGTCAATGGGCAAAGGGAAGAAGAGTTCGAAGGCCCACACGAGGCTGCTACACCTCTGCAAAGTTCCGAGGACTTTGAGGTGGGACCTGTTCCAATCACAGAAGAACTGTCATTCAAGGACAGCATGAGTTTTTGTATTTATTCTGGGGCCTAAAAAAGTATTTACTTACTCTCATTGAACAGGAAAGCAAAAATATAATTGATTATGGCGGCAAAAACCAAAACAACGTTGATGGTGAGCAATTGATGCAAACTCAACCTTGCATCATACAGCTGCAACTGAGTTTCAAGCAGTTCCTGAAGAATCTGGGTGGTCAAAGCACAAGAGAATTCTGCGACAACTAGGAGATGTGTCTTTGCAGATCAGTCCTCAATAGTACAATGGATGGCATACTAAACTGCAAACAAGCCGGTTGCAAGACTCAGTGGGTAAGCATGGCTTTGACACTTGATCTGAGTTCCCAGTGATTGATAACTCACTCTATATGTCCAGTATCATCTTCAGTGCATGGAACTTGAGCAAGAACCACGAAATTGGGTGTGCGTGGCTTGTGAAGCTTCTTGAGGGGGGAAATGGTCACGAAGATGATGTCATATTGCTAAATATAGACATGTTCCTGATTATGTAAGTTAGTTAGTCCACTGAAAATGACCTTTGCAAAAAAATGACCCCAGGTCTATTTTTTTGATCCCAGTGCCCCCTTGCATTAAGATCACGAGAATCGTGTCACGGCCCAGTGGGTCAAAGTGGGTGACTTCCCATAGTGTCTGGAAACACAGATTTTGGTTTCAAATCACATTTGCCGAGCTGATGGGTGATATGCGAGAGTGCCCTAAGACCCCCAGAAAATACTTTGCACTCCAAAAGCATTGTAAACTTTAAATCTGAACGAGGCCTCCCCCCCCCTCTTTCAGTCATAACTTTCCTTTCTAAACTCTTTTTCCATCTCCGACTCCTAAGCGATGTCAACCTCACCCAAATCCAGCAGAATCATGACATCGGCATGCTCAGCTCATCTTTGGCCGCACTCCCATCTGAACATGGATCTCACAATTTACACTCCGACCTGGCACCCCGTTTTATTGTTTGGAAAATATTCTGTGTTTTTAAATCCTATGGGAAGTCATCCAGTGTCATCACAATTTTTTTGTATTGATTACATAATTATGTAATAATCAATAATCCAAGTTCCATTTTGCCCTCAAAAGTTCATCCCAGTTCAGAAAACCTTCTGAACTAGAAATGTCTATTCTGGGCATTTCCCTACTCGGTACTCAGTTCCAACCATTTAAATTCTTCTCTGTTTCCGTTCAAAAAATGTGCTTATAATTTTGATTCTTCACGTGGTTCGGCTGCATGATATCGATCGTGCATCAATGCATCAATGCATCAATATGATGGTTCCTTTGTACAATTATTATTTTCCGTGCGCAAAGGGATTTCCCCCGCGCGCACAATTGTTGTTATCTATTTATCTCCACTAATATCAAGCGCTATCAAGCCCCATCCTAGCGTGCCCTCCGACCTCGTCCTCTCAGGCTGCAATGTACCTCTAATGTAACTGAGTACTGACAATGGCATGATGCAGCCAGTTCGGGTGGAGGGCAAGATTGAGTGAGCAGAAAGCTGGCAGGAAAGCCATAGTGGAATCAACAAAGAAACCATGAGATCCCGAATAGCAAATTCTTGTTGCTTCGATCATCGATCATTTCAGCCCATCAATGTTTCAACATTGATCGAACGATGCTTCATGGCATGCCTTTCCACTGCAAATTATCTTTGCTTTTTTAATAAGTATCTAATAGTTATATGCTGTACTACTCAGTATTATGAAAATTGAAAATGGATATTTATTATCAGTTGGAATGGCATAATCCATCTTTTCAAGCAGGTGTAAGGTAATAATTCAATTGGAAATTATGTAGGATTATGTAATAAATGAAAAAAGCGAACGGAAAGGATTCATACTTCATTGAATAGTTTGCTCATCATTGCACAATATGAGCGGGATGCTGTGGCGCATGGTGATGGACCATGGGAGACAGTCAGCAGATGAATGATTGATGATGATGGGAAACAGGCACATGGGGGCTGATCTGACATGATGCATGATCATCATTGTTAGACGAGGACAACACCGTTGCACGCGTGGGAAATCCCTTTGTGCACAGAAAATAATATTTGTACAAAGGAACTGTCATAATGCATCAATGCTTCAAGCTTCAAGTCATTACTCATTAGCAATGGACATCGTTCAGGAGCGCTCGATTCTTGCTGGAAACAATGACAATCTTGTCCGGCATCAAATATTCTGGTTTGAAGATGGCTCTGTTGTTGTACGGGTTCAAGATCACCTTTTCAAGGTTCACCAGTCATTACTTGCACGACATTCAAACTTTTTCGCACATTTCCATGCCATAGTGAAAACATCTTCCGCCAATTTTCATGAAGATTGGGCCATAGGTTGTGATTACATCGTGGTCGATCTCAACAAATGTGTTCTTGTTCAGGATGTTGAAGTCTTGTGGAGGTAGATGAGCGAGGCACGAGTGTAGTGTACCGGTGTTTTGCACACGAGGAGAATGATGATGCATAGAGATCATGTGATAGCATTGATTCTTTACCTTTCGCTTTCACCGCTACAGGATAGATTCTTGCTCCTTACGTTCTCAGTTGTTGCATCAACTGTGACATCAATTTCTTGCAATTTCTCAGATCATGTCAGCCAATGCGGAGGGACATGGAGCGGGAGTCATTGCCTGGATCTCACATTCAGGAATGACAGCTAATAGTTCCGAGAGTGGTCACAGGTCTGAACCACTCTCTGACGCTCTCAAGTTGGCACCTGTCGAGGTGGAGAAAGGTACTACGAAGAAATCAGGCCGGTGGGTCAAGGCCCCAGCTGGTGTGGGTCTCTTTTCAACAGATCTTTGGTGTTCATCACGTGTAGCTCTGGCGAGGTCGAAACCTGAGCAGCCTGTGGAAGAGTCAGTGATCATCAAGGCACCCCCAGGTGTGAGACCTGCGGCAGGTTACCAGTATCAAGTTCTACCACTTGTGGCTGAGGATGTCGGCGAGAAGAGTCATGGGCAGCTGGGCAGGTCAACGGGTTCGTCTTGGAATGTTGGTGGCTCTCGGGACACCAACTTACCTTGGGCGAGTTCGACGATTGGCACAGCAGCCTTAAAGGGTCGCAAATGATTGGCAACAAGCGATGCACCTGGTGCCCAGGATCGAGTCTGCAACCCTACACACCTTGCATCTGCGGCCGATTTCTCACCCACCCATTTCGAGGAACCTCGGAGTGACGGACTACTTGATGCTTGGCAAGGACAGGAGGTGGAAAATCAGGATAGGAACCAAAACCCCGCTTCACCAATGGCGGTTGTCCCTAACATGCCGCCCAGCTCTAGCCCCTTCTCTCAAAATCCTCTCCTTCATCACGCTAGCGCTATTGAGGCTCACACACCATCTCCTGCAAGAAGACACTCCAATACTCTTTGCATGTGCGATGCCAACAAGGCATGGCTGGCTGCAGAGGGATTAGTTCCAGTGACAGACGATTTTCATGCTCCAGGCTTCGTTCCAGCTCAGTTGGTTGGGGGGATAACATACAAAGTCCATTCACCATGATCTCAATGCCTGGGCATGGCGAGTGCCAGTAGGAAACTCTTTGGTGAGCATCGGAGTGCTGCGCATGAGCTTCCTTGCATTTTTGATGTCACAACGCAACCAGAACCGCAGAGTCCTTGCAACCGCCCTCTTGAGCAGAATCACTCAAGTCAGCATAGCCAACACATACCGCAGTCAGGACCGCATAGTCCATGCAATGGCAATTTCAAGCAGAATCAGCCGAGGCCGCATAGCCCGCACACCTCTGAACCTTTCTGCACTCAGGCTAGCCCATGGACGGCTATGCATGCACATGCCCAGTTGCATCATGTTCATAGCACATTTATCTTGGTAGTAACTGCAATGACATGCATATAGTTAGGGTCGCAAAATCTGCATATGGACCTTCAGTTGCGCTTACCTGCAGAGGCACATTCTCTCAGGCTTAGTGTTTGTTTCTGCATTAAGACGTACTTTCTATCATACTCACATGTATTCAGCCAACACTGCACACTTTGCAAATGGCAGCACGACACATAGAGATGCACACATCTGTTCTTGGCACACCGTCGTCCATTCCTCTCCCAGCATACACTCAGGTTGGCTCTCTCACAACAAAGCAGTTGCAACCTTACGCCAAAATCATACCCGAGGCGGGGGCACCAGAAGAGCCCGTACAGTCGACAGTGACGCAACTCATGTTGAACTCAGATCTTATTGCGGCGATAGCTGTGGCACTGGGCATTGTTGGAGCACCTCAGAATTCAAAGGGATTATCGGCCACGGATGGGGAGAGGGTAACATCAGCTGTCAAGCTGCCCCGAACAACAAGGAAGTATTTTTCACAAATGATCACCAATGTTACGAGTGAACTCCTGACTGCCATCATCAAGGGGGTTTCAAGAACTACATACCCCTCGCACTCTGCATGCGCAAGGCTTGTTCGAATGCGACCAGGGCTACTGATGCCTTTGATACAGAGATTGGGATGAATGAGAGGGGCGAAATCAGGTTGAAGCAAAAGACGTTGACTGCGGCAAGGGACTACTACCTCACAACAGATAATTTTACTGAGATTCATGAGAACTTCATCCGTGGAATGAGAAAGTACCTCATCCTGGGCGTCGACACAGACCCAGGCAGTGCGAGGGCCCTGGATTGCGCAGACATGTTCCTCGAATTTTTCAGTGTCATCACATCTAGGCCAGACTTCACTATCGACTGGTCTTCATACAGGGGCTACCTTATCGAGACCTACTCTTCATGGGTTGGCCAGAGAGACAATACTTACAGTCTGATCTTCGACAAGAGCTTATTCCAAAAATTCAAAATAAAGAACATTATCCCTTTGGTTCTGGAACACTTGAAGCAACCTCCATCTGGCTCGTCGACCTATGGTGGTAACAGGGGTGTTAGTAGCTCCACAGGAGGCAGTTCAATAAGGATACGAGGTAGGGGTTGAGGGGTGCAAGGGGGGGGCATGTTTCCCCCTGGTTGAGGGGGGGGCTACACTCAGTTTTTTCCACCCTCCTTCCAGCCCCCTTTTCGCTCCCACCAGCCCCCCACTGTTCTCAAATGTTATCTCTGTGCAGAACCCCACCTCCACAAGGACCATCAAGGAAATGCGAAGCGACTGGTGCTCGAACAGGGAAAGTGGGTGGACAAGCTTCTCGGGAGTAGAGTTGTCTGCATCGCATATAATGTCAGCCCATTTGGCTGTCAACGAGGCCCCTCCTGCATCTACAACCACTCCTGTTCCTTGTGTGGCGACCTCATGCACAGATCAGCAAGATGCAATGCCTGAAGGCATTTTCCCCATCGTGACCAAACTCAAGGCGGACGCTTGGGAAGCTGCCCTGAGGGATGCGAGCATCCTTGATGAGTTTGTTGACATCCCGATGGGTCTCCAGCAAGGCTTCTACTGCGGTTTGGAAATTTTCTCTTTATCTCACACATCCATTCCACCGAACCACTATGTTTCACAAGAAGATGAAGATTTCGTTATTGCAAAATACACTGAGGAGATTGAACTTGGTAGACTATCACATGGTTATGAGCCCGACATGCTTTTTTCCCTCATTGGACATTTTCGCACAGCTCCCCTCGCAGTTATTGACCAGAGTCTCACAAAACGCCGAGTTATTGTAAACCATTCATACCCAAAGAATAAATGTACCCTTGACCTCGAGAATCTCCCTCTGGACTCATCTGAAAATTACATCATCGATCCCACCGAAACCTCCATCAACACGATTATAGACTCGAAAAAATTCCAATGTCCATGGGGATCCTTCTCGGAATGCTATCTCCTGGCTGCTGATGCTCCTGAGGGAACTCAGGCAGCGGGTTTTGATGTCGACGTGGCATTCAGAAATATTCCAACACACCCTTCGGCATGCTGTTTCCTGGCTATCATGATAAAAGGCCAGATTCATCTTGACCACGTCCTGAATTTTGGTGCGTCGCCAGCACCGGCTATCTTTGGAAGGGTTGCAGATGCAATGGTCAAGATACTCATGAGTCGAGGCATTGAGGCTGTGATCAAATGGGTGGACGACTTTGTATTTCTATGCTACTCCTCCGGGACACCGGTTGACGGTGCTCACGAGTATTCCTACTCATCTGACCTGATATGGAAGATCGCGGAAGAGCTAGGCTGGCCATGGGCCCCTTCAAAATTTGTTGATTTTTCGACCGCGTTCATGTACATAGGATTCTGGTGGGATCTTGCCGCAAAGAGGGTGGAGCTCCCAGGGAAGAAGAAGGAAAAGTACCTTGAGCGTATCTCAGACTGGACATCTGGGTCTTTGCACTCTGCGAAGGACACTGAGAAGATTATTGGCACCCTGAACCACGTCTGCCTGGTTGTCCCAGAGGGGCGTTCACGCATGGTCGCATTGTATAAATTCCAGGGGGGGTTCAGAGTGGGGCGTTCAGAAGAAGTAAGACACAAGGTATCAGCAGGGGTATCAGAGGACATCAGCTGGTGGAGACGTCGCCTGCAGGACCAGTTTGTGGGGATTGACATTATCCGTCCCCCGACTCCAGCGGATACGAGTTTATTTGGCGATGCGTCGACAGGATGGGGTATTGGACTGATCCTTGATGGGAGATGGCTAGCATGGCAGCTCAAGGAGGGTTGGAACTCGGAAGGACAAGAGATCGGGTGGGCAGAGATGGTGGCTGTGGAGTTGGCTGTTCGCACCTTGATTACAGGGAAATACTCAAACTGCCACATAATCGTTCATTCGGATAACAAAGGCGTAGTGGGGGCATTGGGGGCAGGCAGATCACAGGGCACTCAGCAGAATCCCATATTGCAGGAAATCGTCAAACTCATCCAAGGCCATGAATTATGGATCTCCACTATCTGGGTACCAACGACAGAAAATATGGCAGATGCTCCTTCGAGGGGGGTTTTCCCAGGAAAATCCTCGCTATATGCTTTTCCGCCCAAGATACCTTTTCATTTAGAGAAATATGTACATAGAGCGGTGGACTACCATGACCCGAGAATTGCATAGGTTTCATTGTTGTATTTTGAGATCATGTCACATTATGTGTGCTGTGTCCCATCCTGCCAACCACTGCAACTTCTCATCATGATGCCTCCTCTCAGGACCATCTCTCATTCAGACAAGCAGACAAGAACCTACTCCAACTGGCACAAATTTACAATGGAAACCTTGCTCACCACCACAGCTGATCATGCCCATACACCCCTCGAGTCCCAACACCATGCAAGAAACTACCACTTTCAACCCTAGCTATGCCAGCCGAACTACTGGAAAAGATTAGCAATGTTCAAAATGTGGCAGTGAGCAAATCAACTCAGTCCAAAGATACAAGCAGGTTATGTGAATTCCGATCTTTCTGCAAAGCCCTCAATGTCCACGATGATGATATTTTTCCGGCCAGGGAGGATCTTCTCATAGCATGGGCATCATCCTATGCTGGGCATTTTGCAGGGAAGATGGTCAGTGCAAAGATAACAGCCATAAAGAAGGAACATGAGAAGCAGGGGCTGGTGTGGCAAGGTGGAGAGCAACTGTGTTGAGCCCTAAAAGGTTTGGAAGAGCTCAGGCCTGTATCCTCTTTCTGTGGCAAAAGGCCACCTGTCACTATTTCTATGCTTCGTGATCTCAACTGAGGCCTTAGTAGATCTTTGGGGCTGGATGTCTGTATCTGAGCCATATGTCTCCTCTCCTTTTTCTCCCAACTTTGCAGTGGGGAGCTATTACCACCAACTCGGAATATTCAGAAATTCAACCCACTGTGCCATGCCATGTTTTTACACATTGCAGAATCCACTGCGCAGAATGGTGCCTGCGGCCTTCACCTGCCATGGTCGAAGACACAGAAGGCGCGAGGAGATGATGTTTGGATCCCTTGCCAGGAAGCTCCGCTCAACCCTATCCATGCAATTCATAAGCATTATATCAGGAACAAGCTCAACATCAACCATCCTATCGCCGCTTACCGCGATTCACATGATAATATAATCACACTCACTAGGTCCACATTTGTCCGACGAGTCAACAGAATCCTTCGAGCGACGAATAAAGGATACCCCCGCATTACTGGACACTGTTTTCGTATTGGGGGTACAACATTTTACCTAGTTTCGGGAGTGCCGCCTGATATGGTAAAGAAGTTCGGACGTTGGCGTTCCCAAGCCTTTTTGGAATATTGGCGTTGTCTGGACTATCTGGGCGCCATGCACATTGAGATGCTCCCAACCAGCTTGCAACCACAACCACTACGGATGAGAAGCCTTCCCAAGGCTTGATGTGCATTCATGGGTGAGTCTTCGTCATGACTACGACGCGCCTTAGGCTTGCTTCTCACATGGGTTGCCGTAGTCATATCTCAGCTCACCCCGTTTTCGACTGGGATGGAATCCGAGGAGAGGTCTGCTTTCAGTTTTCTTGTCTTCAGATTACGACCAGTCGCATTCGCTCCCAGAAACATTAGTATGTCTATTTAGATTAGATTTGTACAAGTTTATTAGTATGACTGTAGGCAATCAGCTATTTCGACCAGTAGCAAAAATTAGAGCATTTGTATCACGACGTGTGAGTTCAAATCCTACTCCCACGCACCAAACACTCACAGATAGTCACGAAGCTCGTTGTTTTCCGAAGTCCCCTTTAGCCGCATAGCATCAGCTCTGCGCGTATCGAGTCCGCTGCAGCTCGATTTCCCCTCCGTCCATACTTTCGCGAGACAGAGACTGCTTTCTATGTATAACGGCTCACTGCCATTCTTTCGGCCAGGTAATCTGGGAGATGCCTTGGCTCTTGCTTCCGAATACGATATTATACCAGTAAGTATGGCGTTGACCCGTGATTCTCTTGTCCCTGATTTGGCAACCTCCTCGATCAAGGTGCGAAAGGCCGTTTATTATATGCTCGTCGCATCTTCAGATTACAATTTTGACTCCGAAACAGATTCAACCAAAGTGCTTCTTGACACTGAGGCTGGGTCCGACCCACCGTACGTCCAGCAGGATAAGACCACGAAGGCCGAGCAGTCCGAATCTTACCCCCATCAACGCATCTTATCTCAAATTGATGCAAAGCGCTGTACACGGCTTATGACATGTCTCATTGATCATTTCACGACGATCTTATTTACCCCCCCAGCAGCGTCACACAGATCGTGCACTGATATCTTCGCCGAAACGTGGATGCAGGCCTTGAGAATGATGGCGTCTATAAACCCCTTGAAACGCTGCAGCGAATGAAAGACACCGATTGGGAAAAGGAAGGCTTGTGCCAGTCATGCGTCAAGGATAAGCATTCAGCGTGGACGGAAGAGCAGAGGAATATCTGGGATTCGATGGATGAGTGGCTCAAACTCGAGTAGCAGAGGTCTATCGTGCTGTATCAGCGTAGGTCAGGCACCGCTCTCGTCATAATGTTATCCACCCAAACTTCCAAATCCCCTGTGCCTAATAACGTCCACGCTACAGGCAAGCGCTTGCATGTTACGTCTCACGAGGGACTCATTCATGACCAATTTAATTTCAGCCCAGCAAATAAAGTAAATCCGGAAAATTACTGAACATTTCCTCTTCCTCTCCGATCCCACAAATCTAATAATAACGTTCAAGGCCAGATCAGCTATTGTGGACTGATCATAGAACATGTATTGCATGAGGGTAACATTACTTCGTTTTCTTGCGTTGGTGATGCTCGGAAGGCAGCACACGGTCATCCGTCCTGGCGTCTGTCTAGATTTGTGGCTCCGAAATTCATTACGGTACGTAAGTCTCTGAAGAACATCAAATATACCGAGTCAACCATGCCGAAGGAGTCTTCTCGGCTGGTTTCGACGGCCCACAAGGTCAAATAATACCCATCATCACAAAATGAGTAGTAAAGGAAATCTTCGCCCACAGAAGGTCATGAGCCGATCTTTACTAATCTTTCCCTTATCATGTCATAACTTTCTTCAGTTTCGGTCTTAAAATCCCCCCGGTACTCAGCGGTGATCAGTGTTCTATGCAGGATCCCCCCAAACTATGGTCCCCTCCAGCCCTCCTGCTGGGACACATCGATTCTCGTGGGGAATCTTCGAGGTTATCTATGACTATCCGATACGCACCTTCGCGCCCTTCAGTGGTTCGTTAGACCATAGAAATCTTCGATCCGCCTTGCGATTCCTCTGCGAACTGCGCAGGAGTGCGCCTCGACCTTTCGCAATCCACGTTCTTGGCTGCGTGTGGATGAGTGTTGCGCCAGCACTTTCTTTATACTTTTCATCTGCCATCCTCAATATGATCAGTGTATGTATCCTTTGCCATCATAGCTCTATTCTGAAAGGACACCGTACAGATGCGGACATCTATCGTTTCACACGAAGATATACATTGCGACGGGTTTCTTCTACAACTTTATATCACACTTTGGTTTTTTTCAGCAGCGTTATCGACTTTTGTGGATCGCATGATGTGGGTTTATCCTATCTATTGCTCTTGCATTCTGATCACCATACTAACTTACAGAGAAGAAAACAAATTATTGTTCGGAGCACATCTACGACTTCATTTTCTACCGCAGTTGGCAAATGGTGCGTTTTTTTGATTCATTTGCGCCTGTTATTGATCCATCATCCCTTGCTAGTAAGCCTTCGCCTCGATATCGATTTGCTGAAGGGTATTCTTGACGAATGTTCATATCATCATTCGTTGCTGACAGAGGGTATAGATCATCATTTTCATGGGGTTCTCCCTGACCCATGGGGTTTTAGCGAAGGTGCTCCAGCTCTCAGCTTCATAATGGACCTCTCAGCCCGGTTGCGCAATATTACAACACTCATCCTCGAAATTCTTGTCCTCTTTCATATTATCCTACTAACGCGAAATCCGGATGCGAAGTTTCTTGCCTCGCTCTGCGCACTTTGTTTCACTTTTATGTGTTTTTGTCCATCAAATGCCATCGGTGGAGCAGGTACTTGATAATGAGATCTGTGCTGGCATGCGTTCTGATCCACAACCAGGATACACTTTTTACACAAAGAATAAGAACTTTCATCGTCTCCATGGACTCTATAGAATGGTATTCGATGTAAAGTATCGTGAAACATTGGCCAAGGATAGCTCTCATGAGTATCTCTCCAAAGGTTGGTGTGCTTGATCGACGGAATCTCCTCTCTGACACAAATAACAGAATTCAAGCAAACAGTGGATGCCCTCGGCATTTCGAAGATAGACGCTGTGGCCCTTGCTTATTATCTTCCACCGCCCTGGTATGCTGTTCTTTCTACGATTCTGTTTATTGACTACCCAATGGTATGTTACTTTGCTGTGCCCGAACGAGGGTTAAAAGGCTTAACGTGATCCAGGCGGTGTATGCTCTCACGCTACCGTGGTCGTTGTCCTGGTCTTCAATTGCTACGATGGCGCTGTTCCAGCATGCCAGCACCACCTTACGACAGAGCATGGAGAGCTTGAGAGGCAGTCAATTTCCTGCCTCTGTTACTGAGACCATGCACCAGATACGAAGGTTCTACGAGGCTTTGGATTACGATAATAACGTGGACAAGGCAGTGAATTATCCCAGTCACTTGAGTTGTTCAAAAGGAATGAGGGTGTCTTTCAGGTGAGCCTTATGTGACTGATTAACGGTCGGTTAATTATCTGCACAGAAATGTCTCATTTGCTTACGGAGAACCATCGTCTGACCACACTATCTGGGCACTCCGCAATGTTAGGTTCGAACATTGAACCTGGTCAGCTGGTTGTCATTGTGGGAGGAAATGGTAGTGGGAAGACTTCACTTCTGAAGCTGCTTCCGAGGCTCAATAACCCTACATGCGGTGAAATCTTCATCGATGACATGCCCTTGCAAGACTATGATATTCATCAGCTACGACACTCCATGACATTCCTCACCCAATCAGAAGATATCTATCCTGTTTCTATACGGGAAAATATACTTATGGGTCTTCCACACATTATGAAAAGTCCTGCTGAGAAAAAGGAAATCACTAATGAAGCTGCGCGTCTCGGAGGGTCTTATGATATAATCCAGCGGCTCGGCTATGACACGATCCTTGACCCGCCAAATGTTGTAGGACAGAGTCTTAGAGGACATTGTAACGGCGATATTGGTCCTCTCGCAATGGAAGAATTAGGCTGCCATTTGTCCAGTTACAAGGAAACGTCTATCTCTTTGGGTGAAAAACAGCGATTGCTTGCGTACGTCATAATTCGTATTCTCGTTTTATTCTCACCAAGCCGGTGTAGATCGCGTACGTTCATGAGGGTGAAGAACAATGATGTGAGGCTTCTTGTGTTCGATGAGCCTACCTCAGCATTGGATCCTGTCGCAGAGCGCGATCTCTTCAACCACTTTCGTCGACTGAGAAATGGAATAACGACTATTTTTGTCACCCATCGCTTTGGTCACTTAGTGAAACATGCCGATCTGATTCTGTAAGTGCCGTGCTTGGTGTGCCAGTGCACGATGACTGACGTGCCCTTAACGCAGCTGCGTCAAAGCGGGGCAAATTGTGCAAAGAGGACGCCACGATGATTTGATTCGTCATGAGAAGGGGGAGTATGCTAGGCCATTCCGATCCCAGGCTGAACAAACATAGTCTTTCCGGAAATTTTCAGCAATCCTTTTTGACTTGCCATCATCATCGGCACCGTTATCTAGATTTGTCCAAAACATTTGCGCAATCTAGCAAGCGTGGTAGCGATTTGAAGACCTGCTGAATTAGCGTCCGTGAAGCAAGCTGCAAGTATAGAATCGATGAACACCCAATAAGTAATAACACAACCAAAGCAAAACCTTCTCTCCAGTATCCGAACCCTAGGGAGTAGGTTATGCAGGGCTTTAGTTCGCCGAACAGGTAGTGCCATCGGCGTGAATCTTCCTGAGGTTTTTATTGGGAAGTTTAGGGTCTGATAAGATAATCGAAGTCTGTACCTATAGATGAAGAATCAACGACGGATTGCATTTCCGCTAGGGCGAAGCCCGTTAATTGGCTCCGCAATCCTGTGATGGAGTTAAAGTCAAGCTCTTACTGAGCACCTGGGAGGAATGATTGCGCAGTAAGAGGCGTGTATGGGCGCAATATGTTGTTACGTGGAACGGATGAGATAAATATCTATGTTGCGGTAGGTTGCGGTGCAGGTATTTCTTAATATACAACGTGTAAATTTGGCGATGTTAGGTACTGGCGGGCGGGGTCATTGCTTGGCCAGGCTTGGCCTTCTCTTTTTGAAAGCTATGCTCGGCCGCCGGGCTTTTCCCCGGCGGTGTGGGCTTATTTCCGCTGCCGGATAACTTGAATGTGGTATTGGAAAGAGGACCATGCAGTGTGCACAGCAATGGCCTAGCCCTGACAAATATATAATGGCACATAAGAGTCGATGCTACAGTAATCATCACCTAGACTTTCCCGACATCAGTAACTTTCTTATCATGGCCAACAACAACGTATGTCTTATACGCGCCAGGAATCACATATGCATAGACTGACAGTGCTGCTTGCAGGGGACTAATGAACACCACAAGGGACACATATTACACGACTTCGCTGGCGGAATCGCTGCAGTAGCGGTAATGCCCTTTCCCTATCTTTTAGCTGTCATCATTATATAATGCTGGTTTCATAGGCTGCCGAAATGTATAACAAACACCAGACTAAGGAAGGCCATCCACCCTCCCACCCGCACGCAAACAAGGTTGTGTACGTTTGCCTTACCTGCCAGCACGGTATCAACAAATGTAGCTGATATAATAATATTCAGCGCAGCGATTGCTGGTGCGGTTGCAACCCACGTAGCTGAAACTAAAGGAGTAAGCCATTCTCCATACTGCATAAGTGTGAACTGAGCAATTTCACTTGTACAGCGTGATCTCATTGACAAAAACAAGCATGGTACGGTAACATAGTCAATGTATTATTCAGGTAACAATGCTCATACCTTGACCATTTTCACAGCATAACAGCGTGTACTATGTAGATGAATTGTTTAGTGTATCTCGTTGACGAGTTTCAAGTTGGTGTTTTGTTGGTGTTTTGTCAACTTGGATTTAATGAAATCTCGTGCATTGTCAAAACATGACGCGATCAGACGTTTCCACCATCTTGCAAAACTAAGGTTTATAGAAATTCAATCCTAGCGTAATCAGAGTTTAACTCAGTCTCTGTATAAGTGACTTTAGGTAATACAAATACTGTACCTAGCGTAATCAGAGTTTAACTATAGGTACAGTAAGTAATGATTCATAATCGAGTAATAACAAACACGCTCACCTCAGTTTCTGTATAAGTGACTGAGGTGAATGGTTGACTGTCTCCTCTATATATATGTGAGGCCAGCTACACAAAGAATGAAAGGGATAAACGGCACAAAGGGGCTTACGAAACGACGCATCAAAGGGATAGGCTATAAATAGTACACACATCAAATGCCTGATCGCGTACGCTCACGGTGTGATAATGAGCATTCTCAACACTCCTCCTCACCATGAGCACTCCTCCTTGCATGGAATCGCATTAGCAGAGACCCAAGAAGTTCCTCAGGTAGGTGAATTGTTTAATGTCAAGAGCCTTTGTGAACATGTTGGCAATGTTCTGATGGGTATGCACATAAGAGAGACGTAAGTCATTGGATTGGATGCATTCATGGAGGAAATGGTATTTGATATCGATATGTTTGACATGGGAGTGGAGAAGGGGGTCTTCAGACAGGGTCTTTGTTGCTGAATTGTCACAGTAAATAGTCGTCGGAATTGTCTGTGATAATTGATGGAGTGTAGAAGAGTGCACAGCCAAGTACACTCCTTAGCTGCTTCAAAGGTGGCTATGTATTCAGCTTCACAAGATGAGGTGGTGACGACTTTCTGTTTATGGGACATCCAAGATACAGCACCAGACCCAAGAGAACAAATATAGCCTCCAACACTGCGATGCATATCAAGACAATTAGCCCAGTCAGAGTCGCTAAAAGCATGAAGGTTTATGAGGAGATCACCACCAAGATAAAGTTTCAGATCCCTCGTCCCCTTGATGTATCTCACCAGCCTGATGGTGGCAGCCCAATGTTCAAAAGTGTAACAGTCGAGATATTGTGATAGTTGTTGTACTGCATGTGAAATGTCGGGTCGAGTAGAAATTGCCAAGTATAGGAGACATCCCACAAGTGATCGGTATGGGGGTTTAGAGAGCTGTAGATGGTCTTCAGAGGGAATGAGCTGAGGGTTAGGCCATCGTAGTTTGGAACCAGGTTCCAGAGGTGCAGAGACTGGGTGTGCTTCCTTCTGGCCAAATTGTTCGACTATCTTGTTGATAAGTGCCATCTGTGAAAGTGCAACAGTACACGTGGTCCGGTCCCAAGATATGGCAATCCCTACAATAAAATGTGCTGTCCCAAGCTCAGAAATAGTCCAGACTTTATGCATTTGGTCTTTAAACTGCTCATTCTCCTCCTTTGAATCAGCAATTGACAGGTAATCATCAACATGAACCACCACAATAATGATGCCGGAGTCTGATCTGCGATAGTATATGCAAGACTCACAAGATAGGTGAGTAAATCCCCATTTAATCATCTGTGCGTTAAGCATCTGATTCCATATTTGCCCGCTCTGTTTCATACCATACAACCCATGTTGAAGTTCCCATACCCAGTCCTCCTTCCTGGGTTCTTCGAAGTCAGAAGGTTGTTGCATGTATTGTACTTCATCATCCAGTAGAAAACCATATAGGAAAGCTGTCTTTATGTCAATCTGTTGCACATCCCAGCCCAAAGAGGCAGCAATATGCAAGAGGATCCACCAAGATTCCATGCGTGCAGTGGGTGAGGTGGTTTTAGTATAGTCTCTACCATAGATTTGTTCATTGCCTTTGAATACGACACGTACTTTCCAGCGGATGGGCTTTCCAGTTTCATTTCACTTAATATAGAAGATCGGTTTCCCTTTTCGGATGTGCTTCCCCTGGGGTACTTTGGCTTGTGGAACTAGCTTGTAAACTCCCATGTCTTTCAGGGATTTCAACTCATCCAGATAGCCTTCCCTCCATCTTTCAGCATCAATGGTGTTCTTAGCCTCCTCCCATGTCCTCGGTTCATCTTCAAATTGAAGAGATTCTGGATCGAAATCCACCATCTCCAAGATCAGGGCTCAAAGTTGATGTGCCTGATCACCTAGATCGAGGTTCTCCAGTGATTGACTTAGGTCTTTGATGACATCATTCCAATCATGATCAATGACTGAAGGGTTATTTTCATCAGTCGAGGGGGGTGTTGAATCAGGGGTAAGTGATCGAGCAGCTACCACAGTGGCGCGACGAGCATGGCGTGCTTCTTTGATGTGTATGGCACTTTCTTGGGATTCCTGAATGGCCTTTGCTGTCCTAGTGGTGGTTGATCCACCATCAGGATGCCTTTCAGTATGGACAGGAATTCGAGAAGAATGGCACAGGGGTATGGGGGGTACAGGGGGTGCTAGCGGTGTCAGTGCTTGCTTGCATCTATCATTGACTTCAATGATGGGGTTGTGGGCAGGGAAGGGATCATCCTCCTCATCATTCACAGGTAGGTAGGTATGAATAGATTTATTGTCCTGATTTTCCATGCATGTTGACTTGGCAGGAGGGATGTCTGGTGAGTGGCCATCATGACTCTCAAGAAATTTGACATGATATGAACTGTGGACCTTCCTAGTTGCCTGGTTGTAGCAACGGTATGGTTTAGATTTGGAGTCATAACCAATTAATACACATTCAATTGACCGCTCGAAGATTTTGGGATTATTCTTCTTAGGAATGAGGACAAAAGCTTGACAGCTGATCTCCCACAAGTACAAATAATCAGGTTTGCGCTCATACCATAACTCCCAAGGTGTAACGCCCTGTAGTGATCGAGTCATGGTTTTTGCATGCAAATGGGATGCCGTCAAGTAAAATTTGTCCCAAAGAAATGGTGGCAATCCCGAGTAGATCCTCATAATCTGAGCCTTAGCCATGAGAGTCTGGTGCATCCGTTCCACACGACCAATGTGAGCAGAAGTATGTGGAGCAGTAAATTGTTGGTCTGTACCTCGTGTTTTCAACCAAGTCTGCATCTCATGGGACTTCAGTTTGCCATTATCAGTGATGTAGGTCCCAATTTTTAGTCCAGTCTCATTTTCCCAAGCAAGTTCCCAGGCTTTCAGTTCTGGAAAAGAGTTGTCCTTATTTCGCAGAGGTATCGACCAAGGAAAAGATGTGTAATCATCAACTATATCCATAACATACAAATTCCCATCCTGAGATTTGACAGCATGGGGACCCAATAAGTCCACCCACACTTTTTCCAGCTTTCTTGTCGCCCTATGCCCTCTCCCCTCTTCATGCATCTTAGGAACAGGAGTTCTGGTCTGTTTACTGGGAACACAAGATTCACATTTAGGGGTTCTAGGGATAGAGCTAATAGGCACACCTGTGAGTGTGCCCCTTTTTGCCATGTCTGAGAGAGACTGATAATTCACATGACCAAGACGACGGTGCCAGGTTTCTAGGTTTCTAGGTTTGTGTATGGTAAATGTGTGATTGGCAGTAGCAGAATATAGGTTAAGAGTGTAGAGTTTTTTGGAGAGTCGAGATCCCTGAGCAATGAGTGCTCCAGTGGATTTGTCAGTGATCCAACATAGGGAGATGAAATGGGCTGTAGCGTTAGAGTCGTCAGCCAGTGTTCCCACTGAAATAAGCCAAACTGCCACATTAGGAATATAGAGGGTGTTACATAATGTGATTGATGCACCTCAAGCAACCCGTAATTTGATGTCGCCGACTCCGACTGCAACAATTGATGTGCTGCCAATGCCTTTGATGGAATGTGGCTGAACTGGATGAAGAGTGATAAAATCCAATTTGTCAGGGGAAATATGGATGGATGCCCCAGTATCAATGATAAATGGATGATTGTCGATGGGTAGTTGAGAATGGCTTGCCTGATTGAGAGGTTTGACAGAAAGTGCATCAGTGATAGGTGTAATAGAATTATGAGCCCAATCAATACTAGTTGTTTCCTCATCCTCAGTGACAATCCAACCCTCATATTCTGATCCATCATTGTCAGTAGGCAGCTGATCACTAGTCAGTCCAGTGAAACCTGCCACATGGGCCACTGGTGGGTCAGGTGGGGGGGCCATTGAGGCAGAGTCGATCATGACAGTGAAAGCCTGACCATTAACATCTTTCACAGTGATAGGAACCCTGGAGCTTGATTGCGATGGGGTACTGTTCTTCTTCCCTTTATCCCATGCCGCCCATTGGGCTGCAACTGATTCCTCAATAGACCTGCCTGCCATGCTGCCACCAGGTTTGATGCAATACTCAATGGTATGCCCAGACTTCTTACATATGGGGTTTGTGCAAAGATATGAACTTGGGAGTACATTACACTCCTCCACCTATTCTGGTCGGATTCCAGTCGGAATGCCCATTCCAATCGGAATTTCCAGAATTCTGGTCAATTCCATTTACATATATTTTTCTCACAATTCATAATTCCGGTCAGACTGGGGGGTCAATTTTACCTCTGGAATCCCCGGAATCTACCCAGACTTATTTTTACCTGGAACAGTCGGATCAACTGGATGCACAGCACTAGCATAACCGGAATAACCGGAATCCATGTGCTTTCCCAAATAAAATTTTGATGTGCAACAAGAATTGAACACTCGACCTTGGGCCTGCACACATAACAGCATGCTTAACCACTGAGCTACTGGGTCATTATTCATCTACATGCATCTAATACTTTTATTACCCAACCAAGGTGCATAGTTACAGCTATTAACGGAATATGCACACATGCATATTGCATGACATGTGACACATGAATGCCAGCTCACAACCACCACCACCGTTGTCAATGCCGCCTCCTCCTCCTCTCCACTCTTCCACCACCACCATTCCCACACCCACTCCCACCATCACCACCACCTTCAAATGAGCTGACTGGACGGAATGTGGGCCCAAATGATGGCAATTGTCATTTGGGCCATAGATATGTTTTTTTATTTTTTATTTTTATTTTTATCAATCAACTAATTTTAATTTATTGCTTTTTAGGCTATATCTACTGGGGACGACCTGCTGCAACAGAAAACGCACAACAGAAAAACATGCAACCCATGCCCATGCCCACCCGATCCCCTCCTCCCCATTCGAATGGGATGTGAGGCTGTCGACATGGGCTAGGTGGGTGCAGAGGGATGCCAGGAGACCCCAGAAGGGGGATACCTGCCTAGTAAGCACCCACCAACCCCCATACACGTGCCACGTCGCACTGATGTGCCCAAACCCCTCCCTCCCCCCCCCCCCAAAAAAAAAGACAGAAATCCAAATGGGGGATGACAGCGACCAACAACGACAAGCCACCCACCTCCAGCCTTACAAGCAACTGCTTGTGGGGTGGAATGTGGGTGGAACGACACCCAGGTGCAGGGATAGGAGATGACAATGCACCACCCACCCCCAGCCTCATGAGCAACTGCTCGTGGGTGGATCGTGGGTGGAATGACAACAATGACAAGCCACCCACCTCCAGCCTCATGAGCAACTGCTTGTGGGGTGGAACGTGGGTGGAATGACGCCCAGGTGCAGGGATAGGAGATGACAATGCACCACCCGCCCCCAGCCTCATGAGCAACTGCTCGTGGGGTGGATTGTGGGTGGAACAACAACAATGACAAGCCACCTACCCCCAGCCTCATGAGCAACTGCTCATGGGGTGGATCATTGGTGGAAGAACAGACAACAGCGGGGTCACGTCCCCTCCCCCTCCCCCACACTTTGTGTGGGGAGGGATTTTTTTTGTACTTTTAATTATTTATTAGTATTGTGCCCCCCCTCCCCCATTTTGCCTGGGGGAGGGATTTTTTTCATCATTTTTACCTCCCCCCTTGCGTTCAGCACGAGGGGTTAGGTTTTATGTATATAAATAAAACCCCCTTAATTAAAAAATTTTGATCTTAACTACTTCAAAAAAAATGAGAGTGTCATGAATAAACATTATATTACTAACTAATAATTCTCCTGTGGCTCAACTGGTTAAGCACACATGTTTGGTTTGTCATGTGATCACTCTAATCAAGATGTCTTGAGTTCAATTCTTACTCTGCACAAATATATTTTGTAGGCACTTTGACAACTTAAGACTTGAAATTTGACTATCCATTAGGGTATATACTCTAAGTTGAGCATCTGGAGTAACCAGAATCTGGTCGGAATAACTGGAATCCAATGGAATCCACTGGACTCCGGTGAGTCCGATCGGAATAGGTGGAGGAGTGTAAATTACTGGAACTTGGAGGCCTTGATGGCTTGGAGTGGGCAGAGAGCGCAATCGAGGAATTATTATGGTGGTCATTCTTGAGAAGAGACTGCTCATTCTTGAGAAACATGCGTATATCTTTGGATGTGTAAGGCGAAGAATCAGTGGAGGTGGTAATGTTGTGAGAAATAATGGGTTGCGAGAAATAATGGATCGCATGTGGGGGAAATTTTCACTGAGGGAACTAAGTAATGCAATACAGCAAAGGAGGTTGGCTTTAATGTCCCCCATGGCAAAAGCATGCTCAATAAGAGTGCAGATTTTTTCAGTGGTCTCAGGGAGGGGAGTGTCCTTTGTGCACTGAATAGATAGTGCCTGCTGTAATAGCTGCACTTGTCAAACTGGGCCTTCTTTTTGATGTTGATCCTGGAGGGCCTTCCAGCTAATATTAGGACCCTTTGACATATCAATAACTGGATGCTCAGAGGGAGCAACACTGGACGCTAGAAAGGCATAGACTAAACAGGAGTTGGCTTTCCAATTCGTGAGGGCATGGTAATCAGATGAGGGTGGGTGAGTGATATCTCCAGTGACATAGTCATAGAGACTGTTGAGTGTGAGAGTGATGGTGATTTCTTCACACCATTCTTTGTAGTTAGATTTGAGTTTATCGAGCTTCTCGCTGACATACTGGACAGATAATTTGATGAGTGGGATGGATGGGGCAGTAGGATCAGAAGCCATAGTTGACTCGACCATGACAGGCTAATGTGGAGTGGCAAGGAGATGTGTAGCAGTGACAAAGGGGCACATGCGCCAGAATTATCGGGATGTGCACAAAGTAAAATCCATGATCTGGGATGGCCAGAGTGATCAAGATGATTGATTAAAAAAAAAGAAGAGGCACCAGATGATGTATATCATTCAGTGGCTAGGAAGTTTTCTATCGTTGTTTCTAACAATGAGAGTGGCCCATAACCTATAGAAATTCAATCCTAGTGCAATCAGAGTTTAACTCAGTCTCTGTATAAGTGACTTTAGGTAATACAAATACTGTACCTAGTGTAATCAGAGTTTAACTATAGGTACAGTAAGTAATGATTCATAATCGAGTAATAACAAACACGCTCACCTCAGTCTCTGTATAAGTGACTGAGGTGAATGGTTGACTGTCTCCTCTATATATATGTGAGGCCAGCTACACAAAGAATGAAAGGGATAAACAGCACAAAGGGGCTTACAAAATGATGCATCAAAGGGATAGGCTATAAATAGTACATGCATCAAATGCGTGATCATGTATGCTCACGGTGTGATAATGAGCATTCTCAACAAGGTTCATGGTTAGCGATTTTGAGGATGATTTCGACTCCATTTTGTCTAAGACTCCATTCGCTAGGTTGATGATGTAATCTTATGAGTTGTACATGTTTGGTTTGAATCTTAATATTCCCACTACTTTTAGTAGTGGGTTTTACTGTCTGATGATGTGCAAGATCCATGTTCACCCAATTTGCATGTGTATGTAATCGGTCACAAATCATGACTGTTTTGATTCTCATTGGTCATGAATGGTCAGTTGATCGGTTTGTAAGTGGACCATGGAATGTCGTCAGGAAAGAGTCATGTTGCTTGAGTACTCCTTGTCATTTCCATTTGCCTATCGTCATGTTGCAAGCTCAAGTTCTTGGTGAACTTGTCTCCGCAGCCTTTGATGGTTCATTTTCTGGTTCTAGGATATCTCGAACACTGGCAACTACGCTTAATGTGCTTGACAACAATGTCTCACTTCTCATCAATGCTGACATGGGTTCTGGATGCTTTACTTGCATTGTGAATTTGGAAGTTGATAATGAACTATGTTCTGATGTTGTACTTGGGAGAGATTGGATGATGTACTATCGAGAATATCTCATTTCGGAGGGATTGGTGGTGTTCAGGCCATTCCAATGTGAGCAGCAGGTGAAAAATGCAGGTGAGTCATTGATTTCTGTTTCTCTTTTTACTGTGTTTAATTTTTGCATGTAGATAACCAGAGCACAACCTGGGAAACAATGGGATGCACTTGTCACGATGATCAAATGATCATTGTTGATTCCACTTCCCTTGCTTCTTCCAGTTTGGTGCCTACCATTAATAATCTCCCTATAATTCATGAAATATTATTAAATCCTGCATCTCCCATCTATTGTGATGGCCCATCTCCTTCATTGGAAATATTCCTTCAGTCTCATGGAATACCTGTGCATGATGACTTCCAATTCTCTTGAATGGTGCTTATTCATCATCTTGTAAATGGTGTTTGTGTTTACAGCTCTCATGTGGGCTGTCAGTCTGTTGCAATGACGAATAATGTTCTCAATGTTGCTCTGGCTGTTTTGACCCATGTCCTCAATGCTCCGCTTGATATCTTTCATGTTCTTCACAAAAGTCTGGGGTATCAATGCAAATTGGACATGCTTGAACATCAGCAATTGTTACGTTGGATGCGAGCTCAGCATGATACTCTTCAAGATGGTGTTCTTCCAAATTTTCAGGATTCCTTAAAGAAGTTTGAGTATCTAACTAGATCTGAAGTGCTAGCTATGGCTGCTAGCCATGGACTATCCCCTCTTGGGATGCTGGATGAAATTAAAAATACAATTATGGCACACATCAGTGAAGGAGCATGTTCTCAATTTCAAGTTACACTACCTCCTGCATGTGCTAAACTATGAGATGATTGCCCAAACAAGCTGACACAGATGCCTGATAATGATGAGCATATGCACATGTTCTTTTTGACACAACTGAGCAATAATATATGTCAACGTCCCTTGTGCAGATTCCTTCAGTTGTATAACATAGAGCATGACACCAATGCATCATTTAATGTTCTCCATCAAACTTTAAAGAAGTACATTAATCAACTCCAGAAAGGGAAAACATCTGTGATGCAAGTGCAGTCTCACAGATTTCCACCGACAAATTCAAGACAAGCTGAAATCGAAAGAAATTGGCCATCCACTGTATCTGATGATTTGAAAAATAAAATAAGTCAATTGTTTTGCTCCGAAACTGGCAGCGATGCCCTTTGAGAAAGTACATGTGGATGTTGTGCTGAATATTGTGCTGTGTCTGACTGTGAATGGATTTCAACAAAACTGTTAAATCTCAATTGTATCCAATGTCCTGAAACTCACTGTGATGAAAGCACATACAAAACACTATTCTTTCAGCCTATTCATCCTCTTCTTCCATACCAAGGTGGAATATTACAAAATGTTGTTCTCGATCCCTCAGGTGTTCATCAGGTGGGAGATGATGTATATGAAATCAATCTGTTTATGTCTTGTTTGAAAGCAATCCAAAAACAAAAAATTCCCACACTTGTGTTAGTGAATCGAATGTTTGTTGGACCAGTGCCCTCAGAATTGAGAGATCTGACACCAATAGAAGAATCAATGATCGTGTTGTGTCATGCAAAATGTTGGATCATCCAGTTAAGTGAGCAAGACTCTGGACTCACCCTCCCACAATCCCAATGGGGATTTCATGGGAACATCATCATTTATCCCCAGCAGCCTCAATGAGTTGCCACCATTTTACCACCTTCTGTAGAAGAAATCACCTCTCCTATTTGCTTTATTTGCTAGGATGAGCATTGGTTTTTAAACTACAGGTGCTTCCACATGTGGATGGTCTTGACAATGGCCCCACAGCTTGCTTCCCTGTGGGGTTCTTTAGCGGAGGAGATATGCATCTATCTGATTTGGGGCTTAAATTTTGGTAAGAATTTTCAACTGCTTTCAATGACATCTTAGTCTTTCTCTCTTTTACAGATATGCTCCAGGTGACATCCTTATCTTTTTGCCAGGCTGGCTTTACCATGCAGTACAGCTATGGCAGCCATCCATTCCACCTCCAGGAGAACTTTTGACCTCTGGATGCATTGGTAATGTGTTTTTTTCCCCCCACAACTCCTATTGTAGGCTGGAAGGAAAAGCTGCTGGGTGGAATAGAGATACTTTGACTGATAGATTTCCATCTTCTTTGGCTTATGCATGCCATTAGAGGTCTAATTTGTATTCCTTCAAGTACATCAAATATAGGTTGCTGTTTGTTTGACAATTTGGAACAGTGTTGAATGTCCACCAAGGAGTCCAAACTAAGTGCAGCATATACTACTAGGCTCTTCTAACCTCTCACAACTTGAAGTCCAGTAACTGGCAGTAGCTACACTGTAACACTGGCACATTCATTGCTTGGCATGTGATAAAAGCATTGACAACAATCTTCTTTTGATCCTTCTTTTTAGATAGATCTGAAGCATACATTCCCTATCCAAATGGAAAGGCCAAACTACATAATACAAAGTGGACAAGTCAGTGGTCTGTGTCCCACCATCAACACATGCTCTCATTTGCCATTGTTTGCACTATGAAAGTAGTGGGCTTTGCTGCCGCTTGCCAGTGTGCTACCCGGTTATTTGGACAATTTCCTACTATCCCTGGCGCTGGGTTTGAACATGGGTAGGTGTTTGAACAGTCGATATTTCTACCACTTCCCATCCACTTCAGCACTCAGTATTCTTGGGATAAGTAGTTACTGTAACTATCAAACAATGTATAAATTTTATTTCGCAGAAGAGAGCCACATTGTTGAGGAATTTTAGTTTTGAATGTCCAGATTTACATTGATTTGGAAAAACAGTGTCTGGATAGTTTTTATGAATTGAAATTTCTAAAAGAAAATTAATACAGATGAAATCTAACTATATGAGAAGCCTCCTGACAATGTACAGGTACAGACAACCACTAGCACAGAGGATAGAGCATTTGAATTTTGTGGCCAGGTGTTGAGCATGACAATCTCATGAAGTGGAGATTGAAATGCATATGCATTTGGGTCTCATGATAAGTATTGAGCTGCAGAGCTGAGATCAAGAGGCATCAGATCCACTGATCATGGCCATAGCTCCCATGGTGGGGTAGGTGGGGGGTAACCCAAAAAAAGGATGCCAATGTAAGCAAGGCAAGGGAACAGCAAGACTGAAGCAAGATGGCTCAGCAAGGTCGGCATTGCAGATGTTTACCATGATAAACCTCATCTTGACTGATGGGAAACAGCCCCATTACCTAATAAAATTTCATTTATTTTATTATGTCAAATTACACTACATTACGCTGAATGACACTGAATGATGCTACACTTTGAATTTTATTTCGCACACATCAATATGTATGCGCATGTACAAGAACGTCAGTAACAACACTGTACAATATATGTAACATAGTATATAAACCTTAAATATACACCTAGGGGACCCCAGTTGTGTTCTCTTAGGTATTCCACCTACACTGGTGGTATGAAATGCCTTCCTCAACAAACTCATCTATTAATAACCCCTTGCATCAAAACCATCAATTTCCCCATCATGCACATGCATCTCGCCCCCTTCGTGTAGAGAGAACCCACATGGTCTTAGCTAGCAGATAGTGGGTGTTGCCCTAACAATCTGCAGATGCATCAACATCAAGATCTCCTTCTCAGCATGGCATGTTAATAACCCCTTGCATCAAAACCATCAATTTCCCCATCACGCATGCACATCTCACCCCCTTCTTGTAGAGAGAACCTGCATGGTCTTAGCTACATAGCAGATAGTGGGTGTCACCCTAACAGAAGAACACAACTCTCCACATCAGTGCGCCTTCTCTTACTTGTGCATACATCATTGTTTCACCATGCCACATCCAATTACTCATCCTTTTGGCACGAGCCGGAAGTACTTGTATATACATAATCTACCTTTTCTTTGGTGAGCCAATGCCAGGCCTTGCCTTACATTGCAACTGCCAGTGATTGAGAGGCAGCACTTGTCATTAGGACAGCTGCAACCAGACAACCGATTGGATCTGGTTTAGTCATGATTTACCTTACTCTATTCAGACGACTATTTTAGTTACAGGCTGAATTCAGTATTATCCCTGAGATCAGGCACTGTTGGAAGGGTTATTGATCTGAAGTGCTTTTGCTGAGTTTGGTACCTGAGTTACCAAATCATGTGACCCATAGACATTTGAAGAGGTCCTGAAGAACAAGTTTTGAGTCTGTTGAAGAAGTGATTCATCACAGGTCTGACAATTATGTCTGAACCCTCAACTTGGTGACCCAGAATCATTACAATGTATTAGTATCTGAGAAAACCCAGAGCAAATCAGAAAAGGAAATTGAGGAGGAGTACAACTGTTGTAAATTAGGTGACAAAGAAAATTGCCAAGCATTATTTCTGAAAACCCCTAAATTCTTTATTTGCTCTGTGTGAATAGAACCCAAAATTATAAGGGCAACCTCAGCCTCCAGCAAAGGGAAATCCAAAGTTAAAATTATGCTACATAATACAGGGATTGGGGGCGCACCTAGCAAAGGGAAATCTGAAGAGAAAACTCTAAAGATCCCTTTGCCAGTGCCCAGTATATGTGAAAACTGCAAAAATCAAATAATAACTAAAAATAGAAAAGGCGGAGATAGGCTGATCAAGGCCGCCGCATGACATAATACCAAGGGGTAGATGTCGGAAGGGTACTCCATCTCTAAATATAAAACTGTCAACATGCACAAATGTGATAGAAAGGGAAATTAGTAATAAAATAAGGGAAAAATCATAGAAAATGGAGAATAGAAGGAAACGAGGTGAGAAAAAATATAGGACAAACGTAAAAAATAGGAGAAACACGTGGGACACCCTCTAGTCCCCTTACATCACCCCCCTTCTAAGATGCATTGCCCTGATGCATTCGAAATCATATATGACCAAAGTCACTGACTTGAATGCAACGTGGTGCAGCAGTGTGCCATTGGTGGAACTCCTTGACCAACCGAGGGGCATTCACATCAGACTCCTCAACCCATGAGTTCTCCTCATACCCATAACTGTTCCAGTGTACCAAATACTGGAGCTTCCCCTGATGTAACCAGCTGTCCAAGATTGACTCAACTTCATACTGGGGTTCTCCCTCCACGACTGTAGGTGGCGGTGGTGGTCATGAACAGCATCCTGGAAAAGGATCTGAGGGAGCTGGAAGGAGTTTCACGACATGGAAGACTGGGTGAAGTCTAGACATGGAGGCTGGGAGGCATAGACAATAGGCATGCGTTCCAATGCACTTGACAATGGGGAAAGGTCCCAGGAAGCGATGGGAGAGTTTTTTGGATGGACGGGTAGTGGAGATGTCGCTGGAGTCAAGATAAACTTGATCACCAACCTTGTACTGCAGCGTTGGAGAGTGGCGTTGATTGTAGAAATGTGCCATGTTGTCCTTTGCCTTCACCAAGGCCACCTTTGCTTCCTCCAAACTGTCCCTCATGCATTCCATGAACTCATTCACTGTCTCAATATGTGAGGGGGCTTGGTGAGGTTTGAATCCCATGCGTGGATGCCATCCAGTGTCCAAGAAGAAGGGGGTTTGTTGAGTGGAAGCATGGACATGATTGTTGTATCCGAACTCGGCCAGGGGAAGGAGATTGTCCCAATCGTCCTGGCGTTCATTGACAAAGACACAGATGTACTGCTCCAACTCCTGGTTGACTCATTCGGTCTGGCCATCAGTTTGTGGGTGATAAGCAGTCGAAGCGAGGAGTTTGATACCCAGAAGTCGGTACAGCTCACGAGTGAACTCTGCTACGAACTGAGGGCCACAGTCAGAAAGGAAGGCACCAGGGAGTCCATGTAATTTCCAGACATGGTGAAGATAAAGGCAGGCAGCACACAGGGCACTGACAGTGGTGTGAGTGGGAATGAAGTGAGCGTGTTTCCCTGCAGAATCAACTGTGCACATCACCACATCAAACCCATTCGACTCTGGCAACTCCACCACAAAGTCGACACTGACAACATCCCAACGACTTTCTGGGACAGGGAGAGGGTGTAGCTCACCAATGGGTTTGTGACGAGGAATCTTGGTGCATAAGCAAAGGTCACAAGTATGACAATACTGACCAATGAGCCATGACATCTGCGGCCACCAATAATTCCGTGAGGTGAGCTCCAATGTCTTCCAGCATCCAGGGTGACCAGCAATCCGTGAGTCATGGTGTTGGGATATGATATGTCAACGAAGGTCTGGGTCATTGGGTATGTAGATGCAATCCCGGAAATACAACAAGTCCTCCCTTTCAGCCCACTCTGCTGCACATAAGGAGAGGGTAGACCCCTTCCTCAGTTCCTTAACAGCTTGGGCCATGACATCCTCGTATAAACCACTACGGTTCGCATGACAGATGTCATGTAGGATGTCCCACTCCTCACCCTGGGGTGCGATACCTTCCAATGCCCAGATCATAAACAGGTTTGGCTGCAACAACACAATGTCTTGAGTGTCGTCACCACCATCCCCGTGATCCACATGTCAGGAGAGGGCATTGGTCTTCCCCATGCTGCGACCTGGACGGTGGTGCAAGGAGAAGTCGAACCTGGATAGATACAGGGACCAACGAGCTTGACGATGGTTCAATTTCTTGGCCGTCATAAAGTACTCGAGATTCTTGTGATCCATCCAAATTTCCACCTTGTGTAGGGCACCCTCGAGGAAGTGTTGCCACTCCTCAAGCACACGCATTATCGCCAACATCTCCTTGTCATGGATCTCATAGTTTCATTCCACAGCACTAAGGCTTTTGGAGTAGAACGCAACAGGATGCCACTTCTGGTCCTCCGGAGACTGCTGAGACAACATGGCAACCATCGCAAAGTCAGAACTGTCGGCTTCTACACGAAAAGGGCGTGAATCGTCAGCAAAGGTAAGGATGGGAGTGGAAGTGACCATCTCTTTAAGCTTTTCAAACGCCTCCTGCTGTGCATTGTCCCACCACCATGCCTCCTTGCCAGTCAAGTCAAACAGTGGTCGTGCATGATGTGAGAAATCCTTGATAAAACGCTGGTAGAAATTGATGAAGCCTAAAAAGGACTGCACCTCTTTCTTGTTCGTGGGTGTCAGCCATGCCATGACCCCATTCACCTTGATTGGATCCATCTCTACCTGGCCCTCCAAGATAATCAGGCTGAGGTACTTGATCTTGGTCTTCTCAAACTCGCACTTGTCCTGGCAAAGGTAGAGTTTGTACTGTCAAAGTCAGTCCAAGACGAGGTGCGTAATGCGACGATGCTCTTCCACTGTGCAAGTGAAGATGAGGATATCATTGAGGTAGATACAGATGATGCCCTCAAGGATGAGGTCATGGAAGATGTCGTTCATCATGGTCTGGAAGGTGGCAGGACTATTAGTAAGGCCAAAGAACATGATGAGCAGTTCAAAAAGACCATGGTTGGTACAAAAGGCTGCCTTCCACTCATCTCCCTCCTTTATCCTCACATTATTGTAACCCCAATGGACGTTGAGTTTGGTGAAGTATCGCACTCCACGGAGTTGGTTCACAAGTTCGGAGATGAGAGGTAGCGGGTAGTGATTTTTGACTGTGATGTCGTTGAGCCTTCTATAGTCTTGAACTGGACGAAGTGAGCCATCCTTCTTCTTGACAAAGAAAAAGGGAGAGGCCATGGGCAATTTGGATGGTCGAATACATCCAGAGGTTAGGTGTTTGTCGATGAATTGGTTGAGCTGTCACTGTTCCTCAGGAGAAAGAGGATAGACCTTGCAGGAGGAAGGGGTTGCACTGGGGATGAGTTCGATGGTGTGATCCCATGGCTTGCATGCAGGGAGAGAATCGAATGATTCCTTGGAGAACATGTCCTTGAACTTATGAAGATGAGGGAGTAAGGAGTCAGTAGAGGATTTAGCAGTATTGTTTTTGTGGAAGGCCTCAGCAAGGCGCTGGGATATGTTTGATGTAGTACACACCTCATGCGATGGACAAATCGCAGTGTAAAAAATCCAATCCCCTTCCTCAACTTCCTCTGCTTCCTCCTTATCATCATCATCATCTGGTATCAGATCAGGAACCCCCTCCAACTCCACATCAGGCAGAGGTAGGGGTCCAGCACGACACTTCTGAGTGCATTGTACCAAGGCCCTTTCTCCACAGCGCTCTTGTCTGGCTTCCATGAAACAGGTGCAACAGCTGGATGGACATCGGCTCATGGTGACCTCCCCAGTACCCCAGTTAGCATCTGGGTTATGGTCTCGAAGCCACAGATAGCCCAAAATCACCTTCTGCTTCCCTAACTGAGTGACAGCAAAAGGTGTATGCTCACTATGATCTTTGTAACAGAGGACCAGGTCCACAACCTCTCGGATGGCACCAGCTTCATTTGGGGATCCATCCACATTATAAACAGGTATCGGACACAAGAGCAAGCGAGTATTCAGGCAATGTTGTCATGCGAGGTCAGCATCAATGAAGAGACCAGTAGCACCAGAGTCTAGGAGTGCAGAGACACCAAGTATCTGTCCAGTGTCAGTAGTCTGTAGTTTGATCGCCAGGTTCAAGGAGTGTGCAGAGGGAGTGGATGCAACAATATATTTGCGTGGTAGTTTGCGCTCCCATGATTTAATTTTGGGGTGTGAGGTAGAGGTAGAGAGAGGAGGGGCAGGTATGTCTTCACCTGACTTCGAAGGTTCAGAGAGGGGAATAGTCATGAAATCAGATTCATTCTCCGGGGATTCAACTGACAAAACTTCAAAGTGGTTATGGACAGGCAATGAGGGCGTACGATTCACTTGCTGCAAATAGAAAAATCCTGCTCCTCTACACCCTCTAACTTGACTTCCTCTGTGACCTGACCCTTCGCTTCCTCGACATCTACAAGCGCCAACAGGTCCTGGAGGAGTTCGTCTTGCCCCTCGGGGGTGAGCATGCGGACATCCTGATGATGGGGGCATGCTCCAGCCATATGTCCAGTTTCCCCACAGCGGTAGCAGAGGTTTAACCTGCATGCGTGACTATGGGCTGCATCGACATCCATTGGTACCAGAACATTGATGGCCGGTGCAGGAGTTTGACAGATGGGAATAGGGTTGCATTGGGGAAGGGTTTGATTGAAGATGTGGGATGTAGGAGTGGTAGTTGGAGCCCGGAATGCCGCATTTGTGAGTTGGTTCTCATCACAGAGGGAAGCAGCTTCATACCAAGCATAGATATCATCGTCCACCAGACATCCTTCCAACATCTGGGCAATCTGGTCCTGAATCTTCCGGTTGAGGCCTCATCGGAACGTCACCACCACCGTTAGCCCACCCCCATATCCTGCCATGTCCACCAAGTCCTTAAACTCATCGATATAATTGTCCACAGATTGACATGCCTGGTGGTATGAGGATGACTCAAGTCGTGTCACTGCTCGGTGGTGCTCATTGAGGGGACAAAAGTGGTGTACAAACTCTGCTCGAAAGTCACCCCAAGTGGAGAAAGGTAGGGAACCGAGTTCTTTGGTTTGTCGCAGAATACGGTCCACGTAGAGATAGGCATGCTCAGATTTCATGTATGTGAAGGCCCAATAAATTTTTGCAGCTTCATTGATGAATTGATGCGACTGGAGACTGATATACAACTCACAGGAGTTAAGGAATGCACGTCCCTGCGCATGCGCACCATTAAATTCGGTGGGGGGGGACGGTTTGATCTGGGCGCGCTCCTTGGGCGCGTTTGGCGACGCATCGTTGTTGGGCGCGCTTGGAGTCGTAATGGGGGGAATATTAGTCATGGAGCTGGTCTGAAGTGTTCTGACGAAGTTTTCGATCATAGATTTAAGCGAATCAATTTGTGTGCATATTCCGGTAATGTCACTTTCAAGTGCGTCAAGGCGCTCTGATGCGTCCATAGTGCTAGGGGGTGCATTTGGCGAAAATGGCGGCGTAATAAAGGCGAGACTATCTGGAATGGTGTGTAGGGAATCTGTGGAGCTTTGGGAAGTGTCGTCCAGTCCGTACCTGCCTATCTTGGGCAGTGCATTCGCAATTTTCGGGCCTTAGGGGAGAGTTTTCTACTATAAGGGCAACCTCAGCCTCTAGCAAAGGGAAATCCGAAGAGAAAACTCTAAAGATCCCTTTGCCAGTGCCCAGTATATGTGAAAACTGCAAAAATCAAATAATAACTAAAAATAGAAAAGGCGGAGATAGGCTGATCAAGGCTGCCGCATGACATAATACCAAGGGGTAGATGTCGGAAGGGTACTCCGTCTCTAAATATAAAACTGTCAACATGCACAAATGTGATAGAAAGGGAAATTAGTAATAAAATAAGGGAAAAATCATAGAAAATGAAGAATAGAAGGAAACGAGGTGAGAAAAAATATAGGACGAATGTAAAAAATAGGAGAAACACATGGGACACCCTCTAGTCCCCTTACAGAAATCACCTTGACTGTGGGATTGAAGACAGTGGACACACATGCAGCAATTAATGTGGAAGCATTGCTTGATAGCGGTACTACAGGATTATTTATTAATTGGTCCTTAATTACTGGAAATGGTATTAGCACATGCAAGCTGTCGCAACCTATAATGGTGTACAATATTGATGGAACAGTTAATCATGGAGGAACTATCAAGGAGGAGGGGACCATGGTACTCAAGTATCAAGAGCATCAGGAACAAGCCATATTTGAAGTGTGCAATCTTGGGAAAACCAATTTAATAATCGGATGTCCATGGTTATGGGAGCACAATCCTGAAATTGATTGGAAGACTGGGAAAGTACAAATGACTCATTGTCCTAAGGAATGTAATGTGTATAGGAGGAAGATGAAGAAGGAGAAGAGGAAAAGGAAAGAGAAAGAATGTCCAAGAAAGTATTCTGTTACGATGGAGGAAGTGGAAGATGAGGAAATGCCAAATGGGGAGGTTCCAATCATGATTGAGAAGGAAGAGCAGAAGCAAACCTTTAGAACAATTTGTGGAGGACAGTTGTGGAATAAGAATATTGTGAAGGTGGAGAAGCCAGTGGAGGAGTGGGTACCAAAAGCATATCATGAATATCTGTCAGTCTTTCAGAAGAAGGAGTCTGAGTGAATGCTGGTACAGAAGCCATGAGATCATGCAATTGAGATGAAGCCAGGGTTTGTGCCAAAGAAGTTGAAGGTATATCTGTTATCTCTGATGGAACAAGAAGAAGTTGATGCATTCCTAAATGAGCAATTGTGAAAAGGATATATATGACCTTGAGCTTCAAGAAATCAAAAGTTTCACCATTTGACAAGTCAAACAGAGTAATGGAGGACCTTGTAGAAGGGTGACAAGTCAGAGACAGTGAAGGAGACAAGGCTGAGAGACCGAGAGCAGAGACATAATTTGAAGAGTCAACCAAAGTCTCTGACAATGAAGGGTGAAGCAGTAGTGACACATTGTCTGGTGTACATGCTGACAGCCAAGAAGGATCAAAGTTTTCATTGTGTGAGCCATGAATTGATGCGCTTGATGCATTAGCATGAGCTGCCAGATGGATAGCATTTGAAGGTCTGGTTCATTGAACCGGAAAAAAACTGGAACTGGACCAGACTGAACTGCGGTCCAGTTGCTTTTGCGGTTGTGGTTGCCTCAGATTTCTTAATAAACTGGTTGCAGTTGTTCAGATTACACATGTATGAAAGACCGACTAAGGTCAGTTTGAACTGGTTTGGACTGGTATACATTGCATACTAATGTAGACATACTAATTACAAATAATAATAATAATAAAGTGGGGATGTGCCCAAGGGAAATGAAGCCAAAAGCAAGGGTTTATATACGTTGGGCTGCGCATGGACCATTTGGTCATGTTTGCACACCCAAATGAAAAAGTGGTGCCACTTGCAGACACCATTCCAAACCACGACCAACAACAACATTAACAACAACAGCAACACAGCAACACCACCACACCTGCGAGCCACTGCTTGTAGGGTGAGTTGGGGTTGCTGAGGACGACGACAACTCAAACAACTGAACATAAAGTGAGCCAAAACAATGAATAGTGTCATTTTGGCTCAGGTATGTTTTGTTTTACTATTTATTCAACTAACTTTTTCTTTTTCTTCTTTAAGGTTCTTTCTTTTCCTGATGACAATGTCCAGCTGCCGACCTCTACTCCAACACAGTACCACCACCCAGCCTGCGAGCCACTGCTTGCAGGGGGAGATGGGGGTGCTGACAGGAGAATGATGACCAGAAGAACAACAATGGGACAACTCAGAAGATGACAACAATAGGATGACAAGGACGACGATAGGATGACAATGAGGACGATGATAGGACAACAATGAGGATGACACTAGGACAACAACAACAACAACAATAGGACAACAACAACAACAACAATGATAGGACAACAACAATGACAATGCTAGGACGATGACGACAATGACAATAGGACAACAATGACAACGACGATAGGACAACAACAACAACGATGATAGGACAACAACAACAACAATAGGACAACAATGACAACAATGATAGGACAACAACAACAATGACAATAGGACAACAATGATGACGACGATAGATGATAGGACAACAACAACAATGGGGAATGATGATAGGACAACAACAATGACAGGGAACAATGAAGGGACAACAACAATGAAGGGACAACACTGACAACAACAATAGGACAACAACAACAGCAACAACGACAAATGACCCAGCAGCCTGCTCACCGCTCACAGGCTCCTCCTTGCACATCCTGCGAGGTAGGGTGTATTTTTTATTTATTGTACTACCTACATGCTTGCTCACAGGCCCCTGCCTGTGAGGGGCATTATCTTAGTTTTAGAATATATTATGTATATAATGTAGGTTTAGACTGACTCAAGTCAGTTGATGACCGGTTGTGGCCCAAACCAGCTGCAACCGGTTGTCAGACTGGACTGGACCACAGAGAACCGGTTTCTTGTGGTCCAGTCCAGTTTTATTTAGTGTTGCAATCTGAATGAACTGGTTGCGGTCCCAGTTCACTCCAGAAATGGAAAAAAACTGGACTGAACTGGACCTTCAAACACTACAGATGGACCAAAAAGGAGATACAGGTGTTCAAGTTAGACTGGAAAAGAAATTATCATATGAATCCTGTGGCTGTGGTGTTTGATGGGAGTTATATAATGTGATTGGACTTGATAATCAGCTCAGCAGGGGGAGTAGAGCATCATTGGATGGAATCAATTGCATTGAATTGGAGAAGAAACTATCATATGTTGGGCCAGTTGTTGAGAATTGCTGTTGTTGTCCACATGCAAGTATGTCAGAGGATGGTGCTGGTCGTGAGCCTCAAATAGATGAGAATCTTGCAGCAGAACTATCAGCTTGGACATATGGCCAGGAATTGTCAAGTTGTCAATGTGTCAAGTTGTCGATGCATCGAGTATTGTTGAATTGCGAAAAAAAATAAACATGGTGGAACTTGAGGGCTGGTTCAACACATGTGAGGAAATTTGTGCACCCTCAAGGATTCAAACTCAGTTCTTGCAGTCTTTCTACGACAGTTTTGGCCCCTTACATGTATAGTAAGATAGATCTCATTCAGAACAAATGTGATCATGTGAAATGTGTGACATTTGAATAGACTTCTGCTAAATTCACTTCACAGCACATTTAAAAAAATCCATTTCCACAAAGCTATTTAAATCATACATGTCCAGGTTATATTGTTTTTACAATAGGAAAAACTTGACTGTAGAAGTTGCCATTAGGTTTCTGGAAGTAGGAACTTGACACTGTGACTACATGGTCACAGCATCCAGATTCAGCACTTGCAAACCTAATGACTCCTCAGCCTCAACACCTTTGGAGAATGTAAAGTAACAGATCATTAATAAAAATGATTTCCAACAACTCTGTGTGGCCATAATTTTAAAAGTGTCATCAAAATGACTGCCAACTATGATCTAGTCCAATGTCATGCATTTCATGTGATCACATTTGTTCTGAACAAGATCTATCTGTAAGATATGACAGACAGTAACAATTCTTTGAAGTACATATTATTACATAAACATCAGATATCTCAGTTCAGTTCTAGATCATGAATTTTTCAAGTCATCAGGCTATCATGATCTCACCTCTTTGGATCCATATCTCTCTCTTTGTCTCCTCATACCAAATCCAAAACTTGCCAACTTCAGTTCTGGCTACATCCCATACACTCCTAACATTCCCTCTCATAGCAATCCTCCATACAGCGATTTCGGAATGGAATAAGATTGTGTGAAAAAAAATGGAATGTCACAACTTGACACATTTCCTAATTTAGTAGTACTCAAGAATCAGGCCGAGCCTCAGGCTGTACTAGTATTGGCACGATTCACAACACTTGAACATGGTCAACTGGAGAATCAGTGATGACCTAAAAGAATGCGCTCTCAGTCTCTGGGATAGAGGCTGGGAGATGGAAGATATCATTGATGCAATACTTGTCTCGCATGCTAGCATCTACCATTGGAAGGCGATCTTCGAGGAGCATGGATCCTTCAATAGGCCATGATTAGCACTTTGTGGGCATACTCAAATTATTACTAGGGCAGTTCTTACTGCAGTCCATACTCTCTATGAGCAAGATTCAGATCTTTACCTCGATGAGTTGGTTCTTTGGCTTGTGATACATCATGATATTGTCATCTCTGTATTGGCTCTACATGAGAATCTCAAGGAGGCTGGACTTACTTGGAAGATTCTTCACAAGATTGCACTTGAGAGGGATGAAGAATTGCAGGTGCACTGGAGAGAGATGCAGCGCAATCCTCGTATGCAAGGCAATGGGTCTAAATTTGTCTGTCTTGACGAAACAAGCAAGAACAAACTTAGCTATGCATGGCGATATGGTCTTGCTCCATCTGGACAACATGCTGAACTCGAAGATGTCTTTGTGCATGGTGATCATTATTCTCTTCTTGCTGCTATGACTGTCGACGGGCTACCTTGCTACCCATGTCATCCCTGGCTCCTATGATTTGCTTGAGTTTTATGAATTTGTCCAAGAGAAAGTGGTGCATCCAGAGATCAAGTTTGTTCATTTTGTTCATTTTTGTTGCAGCTTCCACACCTTCAGCCTTTCCCAGCTGAACGATCATCCTTGTGCTTGATAACTGCCATATCCATCATAATGAGGCTCTCATTCAACTTGTGCAAAGTGCAGGTAAGTCTGAGCAATGTTGTTGCAAACATACAATCAAACATTCATCATTGTAGGTGCTCTAATCCTCTATCTACCTGCTTATTCACCAGATCTGAATCCGATCAAAGAGTCATTTAGCACCTGTATGCTTTATGCTTTTTCTTGCTTCTTATGTCATCTTAGCATGGCTGTTTAGTGAAGGCATATCTTCGTCGACATGGCTATATGCTATGCCGCCAGCCAGATTCAATTCAGACCATACTAGAGGCATGTGGCTGCATCACGGCAGATATGTGCAGGGCATGGTTTGCCAATTCAGGTTATATTTGGTAGTTACATACAGTGTAAGGAGTGTACAAGCATCAGTGTATAAGTTGAGGTATGAAGTCAATGTCAAAAGTCTCAGCATAGTCCCGAAAAGCAGAAGAAGAAACTTGAATGACGCCCAAACAAAGCACGGTATCTGAAGCAAAGGTTCTTCAAAGCGAATGGCACTGAACAGAGAAAAAGCATGGCCACCTCACACTCCACATAGCAGGGCCCAGGTACCACTCCACACATCTTTCAAGAACCACCGGTGAGCATCCATAAATCCTTCCCACCCCAGTAAAGTAAACTTCTCAGCTAGCCAATGCTTCTCCTCCAGCTTTGTGACCCCAGCATGACCCGGCTGGTACTCCAGCCATCGTAACTTCTCTTGGTCAGAGTCCGGTATCTCATAACATGCACAAAATTCCTCTAGCGGAACATGGAGTCAGAGGGCAGCACCTGGGGATGGAAGTGGGGAGGGTGGTAGACCAGCATTCCCGATTGGATGGTGAACATTAGCATATTGGGTGGGCAGCATGAATAAATTATGACCATAGGGGTAAGGAAAGCCAGCGCCAAGAGGATGCCCAGGGTGGACAGGAACATGGGGGAAGTTGGGAGGCAGAGGAGGATAGCCGTATCCCCAATGCGGAAGCTGGGGGAATGGCAGTGCTTAAGGAGCATAAGCAGGGGGTAGTGGGACAAGAACAGGAGCACTGGGTAGAGAAGTGTCACCTTCAGCTTCATTAGCTCCAACATGAGCAGTGCGTGATGGTTTGAGTGCCTGTTTCACATCAAAAAAATTGGAATTTGGAGGGGAAAAAACTGTTATGCCATCCTTTTTGATGACCTATGCACACATCATTCATTATATGATCATGAAGGGGCTGCAATGACAAAAGACATACCAAAGCATTGGCCCAGATCTGCAATCGGGTCAGTGTGAGGTCCCAGTAATGTAATTTCTTGCCTATGAGCCACTGATATATGTGCGAGGTTGGAAACAAGTTGCAGTTGCCAATTGTATACTTTTCGCATAACTCATCCATATACTCTGCAGAGTTTTTTGCCATTGCCACCTAAAGGTTCATTTTTCAGCACGCGTCAGAGCAATACAACACTCACTGACCATTTGGGCCTTCACACTTAGCTCATTCTGATCACCCGGAACTTGTGATGCCGCAATCTCTTCATAATGGCCATACAGTTTTGCAAGGTAATCCCCTTCTCCTGTATCCCAATCCTAAGAAGAGCATATAAGGTAGTTGCTTTTTGCATATAAAGGAAAAAAAATTACCTCCTCATCCTTCGACGGCAGAGGAATCATTATCAAAACAACATAGTCCCTCTTGCGCTCTAACAGAGATGTTGTCATGGCTTCGTATCCCACTAAAGAAGAGAGAGGTTTTCGTCCATCATTTGCCAGCTTCTCATAATGCCACTGCATTTGAGTGACGGGCAAGAGCTTTGGTTTGCAGGGAATCAACTTGGCAATGACCTCCTTGAATGTGTCATAGTCTTGGTCAATGGTACAAAAGCAAGGGCCTTTGATAATCTCTTTTGACTCTGGGACCTTTGCTCGAGACTTTGTTCGTGGAGCTGGCACCCGGATATGAATGTAGACCATAATCTTCTGTCCTTGCTTCGCCTTCTTCGCCTTCTTCGCCATTGATTCTGCATCATCACTGCTCTCTGGTCCATCAACAATTCTCTCATCTCTCTTCTTTTCCTCTTTCTTCCTCTTTCTAGACTCTCGTTGACGTTCATTGGCCTTTGCGGCTTTGCCCTCTTTTCAGCTGCCGCCTTTGTCTCGGGGGTCACATATAGGAACTTCAGGTCTGGGTCAAGTACAAGCTTGTTATTGGATGCGCTGTGATAACGAGAGAAATACTTACGAGCAGGTGTCATGTTCCTTCGGATTGTCTGAATGTCATCATCAATAGTGCCTATTGGTTCCTCGTGTTCTTGGTTTCCATCCCAGTCAATATCAGGCGCTAGAGAGTCCCGAGAAGACTCGGTGGATGGGCTTTCAGACATAGATATCAAAAGTGAATACACAAAGATGCGACGACGTGACGACGCGAGCGGCGACGGCGTCTGCAAGAGGAAAAGCCAACTTGGCCAAATTAGGAAATGTGTCAAGTTGTGGCTGTAATAACTTCCACTCCGTACTATTCTAAATACTGATTCCACATCTCGCCTCCCGTTCTTTCACGGAGTTTAGTGGTGCCACAGCACGATATTTAGCCCATGCCCCGCCCCCAGCATGAACTTTAACAGGACTCCAAGGAACCACGCGCACGACCAAATCTTATACTCGACTCATTGAGCCGGTGGAACCCTTTTTTGTATGGGTATATGGGCGCACTATCTCTCCCACCTCGTCGTCCACGTCCTTCCCATTTATTAGGCCTGGGCTCGGGGTTCGCAAAATCCATATGCCCCCCAAACTACCACTCCGTTTTCAAGAGCTTGATCCAGCAGGGAGAGCTTCGCATCGTTGCCCCTACGTGTCTCTGCGGCAGTAGCGGCGCTGTTCCCATTGTTGACTTTGGGACGGTAGGGAGAGAACGAGGCTTAGGTTGTAGCTGGGATAAGAGTTATGATGTCTATGGCGACCGGCGTGGTGACTCATCTGGAACTCGTGGTGACTTCGTTCGGGCAAGGTGTAACGGTCTTAGGTGACCCCCACGATCGGTTCGTGTTTTTTTTCTTTTTCGTCTGCACAGTGCATTCTTGCAACTCATGCTTAAACTTCCATAGCCGTGATGACTTGAAGCAGGGTCGACTCCGGATTCAAAGTTCTGGGACTACAGCAATTTGGATTCCGCGTACAAGTCCTACATATCAATGCTACCCCTAACATGGCCGATAGAGCTACTACTGGCGTGGATGCGGGCGGAATGGATGAGGATCGGTAGTGCGTGCGACCACTATGCCTGAGCCTCGGAGGAAAGGAGCGAAGGACTGGCGTAGGCCTCTGATTGGGATTTTTTTTTTTTTTTTGTATGTTTTTCTGTTTAAATGCGCATCTTTACCTGATTCCCGTTCGCGTTAACTTAGGTCGGATGGGGTGAAAGACGGTGACGACTGACAGTGGAAGTCAGTTCCTTGATTTCCTAGATTGTAGTGGTGGATCAGGTTCGAGAGGGCTCGTCAAGATGCGTTGTCGATTATGGCGCATCACCTTCCGTATCTACATGTGCCACAAGCACGCATCCTTTGGATGATGAAGACCTGGCTACCAGATATGGAGTGCGGAGGATAAGACTCTGGTAGAAGAGTCCGATCTGTTTGACGATATCTCTGTAGTTCCGGGAGTATACGCATGCGTCATTGTTGAGTGGCCAACAGAATATTATGTAAGAGGAACGGGAGAGCTAGACGGCAGGATATCTGAACTTGGGCAATTTGCACGTTGCCTGATGTTTTTTGCAAAATATATCGAATACAAAATCCGATCTGTAAGGTTCAGTTGTACTCTGATATCGATGGATATACAGTAGGGATTGTGTCGAGATTAACGCTAGGATGGTCGTTTAAATTTAAGTCTACGTTTGATTCTGCCGAGAGACTTTTTCATCTTGAAATTCAGAGACTTTTCCTTCTTAATCCTTTCCTTCTCAATCTTTTCCTTCTCGGCCTCGGCGTTCTTCTTGATACCCTCAAGCAGTTTTATTTCTTCCTTCATATTGTCTACAGCAGTCTTTTGTGTTTGATAATATCTGGATTCTTGTTTCGAGAACGGATCATACTGCGTTGGCACAAGGGCCTGCCGGTTTTCCGAGTTCTCATTATTGAGAATGAGGTTATTATCCTGTGACTTGAGCTAGCGTGGGAATCTGTTCGCTCTATCAATGCGGTGTTTGCCGACGAAGCTTGTTTGGTGTTGTGCTTGGTGTGTGGCCTTTTGTTTGTTGTTTGCCATTCACGCGCTCTATCGATGCGGCATTTGCCGATAAATGGCTTTGTGTTTGGCTATCCTCACGTGCATATCCGTGCACGTCTTGCCATAACGTAGTGAATAGTGGCTTGAACTTGCTTTTCAACAGCACGGGCCAACTGAATAACTGAATACAGGCTTCTGATAAATGGGCTTGCTCCAGAGTGCGACAAGCTTCGACGAGTGTGACTAAAAGTAAAATAAATAAAATCGTCAAGAGCCACGCAGCGGAGGTGGCAGTGCAAATACTGCCAGTGGTGTGCATCATGCATCAACATCTCTTGAACAGCTATGTTTTTCCAATGCTCCAGCTTCAAGAACTGCTGTCATTCCGTAATTCGATCTATCCCTCTGCTGGCTCTGTTATCGTTCTGCTATCTACTTGCATCTTGTCGCGTTTCTCGACTCTCTGCTCCGCTTCATCCTCAACATCATCATACCCTATCCTGCGCTTTAGCGTCAATTTTGGTATGTGCTTGTCCCCTCGCTCTTCGAATTTCGTGATCTTGTTGCAGACAGGCTGTTAGCATATGGTGCTCAAGCAGTTTTATACCTTTTGGGGACGAACCTTGCTAAAGCTTCCATCCAACAAAGCCAAGGATCTCAACATGGCAAGCATCTTGCAGCGCCCTCCTTTAATTGGGATCACAACGAACGACAACTGTGCTTGGACTATGTCACCTATCCAGAAGATTTGCGGTTCGCTTGCTTGGAATCTGTCCGTTGTCGAGCAGGTGAGATAAATGGCCTAGTTCTTTAAATTTTAACGCCACTGACTTTTTGTTACCAGTTCCGTCTTTATACGTGGTGAAGTAGTGTACGTAATTATCTTCTGTATGCAGGTAAGTGCAAATCCCGTCGCCCTTCGCCATTTCACGAAGTATACCCCGAGGATCGACGCCCTTGTGAAATGGAATGTTTTCCATCCCTGTTGCCTCCTTGGCTGGCGTCAGGTAGCGGTTGGAGATATCGATGGTCGCGCTGTTGTAGTGGCTCGAGTGCGGAGTGGCCCAACTATCCATCATACCTTCGGAAAACTGACGATCAAATTGTCCATAGATTTCTTGTGCTGCGCACTTTCAAAACTTGGGCTTCCGAAACCTGTCAGCCCAATCCCTTGTCGTATGTACCTGAAGCGATGTGCAGCTATTCTGTTTTAAGTGGTTGTAAGCTATGCCGATATGCTCCCGTTTAGTGCGTACCTTGGTTTTTCTTGTAGTGGTGGTAACTCCTTCGACACCAGCACCCCTTGTATGGTAAACACGATCTCCTCCACTTCACCTTCATTGTCGTTGTGCGTGGTTACCAAGCGCCACGTGTCTGGGTTTTCTGTTTTCCTGATGGCGAGGTTGTCGAAGTAGGTATTGTCGTTCTGTCCAAATTCAATATGTGAGTTCAGGTGTGTGGCTTTTGTTGTCGCTAATGCGCGTTCTTACACTAAATAAAGTTGCTAGACGCGTGTCTCGCCCTGGGTTTTGGATTTCTGATGCGCTTTGCTCCAGCGCGTTCTCTGTGAAAGTGGGTGAGCGCCATCTTTTATTTCGATATGCCGCTAACTTACTTGCTCCTGCTGTGTCGTAGTTTTTGTCCAACATGCTAGCCGACTGTTTGCGATACCTTTTCAAGATCAAAAGCTGACACGAATTGTAGCAGGTTCTATGCCAGGCTGAACCCATTGGCTTATGCTCTGTCTGTCGCCAATGTCTCGTGATGTGGCATCACAATCCAATTGGCGTGTGTCTTCACCGGCACAACTCCGTGTCAACGAATGGCCCTGTTTAGTTAATTAATCTCCTGCTGTTCGTTGGTGCCGTCTTGCGTGCCACGTCCTTGACGTGCATTGGTCTACTGTTGTTGGCCCCTTGGTCTGTTGCAATTTACGTGCTGGGCACCTCGCGCCCTGACCTCGTGGTTCTTCATCCCCATTGGTTAATTAATCTCCTGCTGCTCTCTAGTGCTGCACTGCTCTCTGATTTCTCGATGTCATTGCACTAGTGTTCTTTAACCTAGTAGATCACTCTACACATGTTAGACGCTTGTAAAGCCGATATCGCCGCGGTGTACGTTTCCCTGTTCATATCATGGCTTACCTGACGCTTCGCATGCATTTCTGATGTCTGTTGGTGGATCATAAGCCCCTGGTTGCCTGGCTCATAACCAAATGTTGTGGAATTTTCATCTGCCAGTGTCTATCCATGGTGAATCCTTGGTATCTTTCGTTTGATGTTTCCTCATTTGATGGCCTTCTATGATTGATAGTGTCTCTTTTCTTTTTTCTTTCCCTTGGCTTTGTGCCTCGTTTCCCTGAAGTTACCTCCTGGGGCGCTTTATATAGCGTCACTTGCTCCACTGTTTTCTCCATTATATCTTGCCCATACCACTCCATATTCTTCCTCGTCAACCATTCTTAAAATGTCTACTGCTCGTGCATCGAAAAAAATAAGGTACGTATATTGCCTTGAGTCACTTGTGGGAGCTGAATACTTATGCATGCTTGAAGTTCTCCATCGAAAAAAGCGCCCTTGTCCGTTGTAAAGCGCGAGAAGTGAGTTTTTTTTGGTGCTTTTCTTTTCATACACCACCGATGTGTTTCTGTTGTCAGGGTTGATCTTGACCTCGAAGCGTGTGTCGCATCAACTGCCATTCAATTCTGCGGTTTCTTATTTACTTTTTTCATGGCGTGCTACAGCCTCATCACAGACCAATTGTCTGCAGCTCTTGCCCCATGAGTCGTGTTAATGAATGTGTTCTATTTCGATCGTTGATGACTGTGTTAGTAAGAGTCCTACTAAAAAAAGGAAAGCCCAGCCCATTGTGGTCAGTGACTCGTCCGATGTGTACGTATTGCGGTTCTCCCTTTTTATCCTCACTGTCATTTTGCTCCAGGGAGGTAACAGGGCCATCTTCGTCCAAAAAGCGAGTTCGAAAGTCACCTCCCACTCCTGGTACCGAAGAATTTGAGCTTCTACCCCCTGTTTCTATTCTGTCCATCCTTCCTTCTGCCTGCACATTTTTGGTTTTCATAAATTTTCTTTTTTAGGAACACCCTGGACTCTGCATTGAGCAGTGCCGTTTCCTCGTCTCCTCATATTGCCTTTGGCTCTGAGCCGTAGGTCTTTCTGCCTCTCTTTTTCACCCTTGCTGACTCGAGACTATAGTGCTGCAACTCAGTCGGATGGTCGTCCTAAGTATCTGATATGCCTTGTGAATGTTCGCCTTGTAATACTGATCTTGGTTCCAGGCGCGCCATCACTAAGACCACAAAGGCGAAGGCAAACGATGAAAGCGCTGCACAGGCAAAGTATGTTTGACGTTTGGCTTCTTTCATCTTATGTACTAATGTCTCCTATCTTTGGTAGGATTGTTAAGGCCTGTGCAAGTAAGGCCGCTGTCGCCAACGTTCATGGTCCAGTTCATTCGCCTTCCGCGTTCGCTTTCTTTGTCAAACCCCCCGACTTTTGCTGATTGGTATCCTAGTCCTTCTATGCCCATCCATGCCCGCTCGGAGTTAACGGAAGATGAAGAGCTTCCTGATATCAATAAATTTGTCGCCCCTTTGCTTGCTTCATTCTTAATGTTCATCTGTTATTAGAGTTATCACTGAAGTTCAACGTGTGAAGGCAAAGGGAAAGAACAGAGGTTACCCTGCCTCTCCTGAACCTGTGGATGAGTGAGCTGTGCAGACCATACATCTGTAATTATTAGCTCATGCCTTTGTCACAGAGAGGATGTCAACCCGGTGTCAGGGCTTATCGACTTCGACGCTGCATCCGACTCTGCCGATGGCGATGGGGTGCGTGGTGCTGGGTCCAACGCCCATTCTGAAGATGGTGTATCTACACATTCTGACAATGGCTCGTGCGTGTTTCTTTCTCCCCGCAGTCTCTTCTACTTGCTCACCATTCTTCAGGCCGACCTCGAATGCTGCTGATTCTGCCGAATGTGCTGGTGATACTGCGGAAGATGATAGTGTGCGTGTCATGTTGGTATCCTGCCAAGACCCCTTGTTGGTCCCTACCTACCTGAACCTCCCCTCGCTCCCGTACGTTGCTTATTTTGCCTTTATTTTGTTTCACTTGCTTTCTATGATAACTGAATTGTTTATTTTTGTTCAGTCGTTTGTGTGAGGTCAAGTCTTTTACCGGTACCACTGATTCGTTCCGGACCCCATTCTCCGAGACCTGTGCTAAGATGACGAAAGAGGAGGTCCAGTGCGTGATTTCTTTCTCATCTCTTTTTTCATATTGAATTCATGTTTGACTTGTGGTTTGGTACAGGGCCTTTTTAAAAGTGTTGCTATTTGTTCACAGCGGTCAGTTTGTCAACACTGCCCGGGTTGACCCCGCTGAGCTCTATGTCGATAATTACCGCCTCCGTGTCCGGAAAAACAAGTCGCTAGCTGTTTGCATCATGTCTGGAACTGTTACGGAGAGCTTTCTGCTTTCCCCATGTGAATCTGGCCCCCGTCATGCCCCTTATTCCATACATAAGGTTTCGATAGCTCCCTTGGAGCAAGACATGAGATGAGATGTGTCACTCTGGGGCTTGGTCTTCCAGTTCCACGTCATTGCAGGTATGATGACTCCTATGGGGTTTGGTTTTGCCACTTGTGGTGAAGGCAAGGGAGATCGGTGGAAAACTGGTTAGTTTGGCTCCTTGCTCATTCCCTTGTTTCTGTTCCTGCTGATGCTTTTTTCTGACTTGTTGCCTACAGTTGGATCTCCTTCGTCACCTATGAAAGCTAAATCGTCTGTGCTCAAATCCATATCCTCTCCCCTGGTTGCAATGTCGTCGGGATCGACTTTCTCTGCATCCCGCTCTTTCGATGATCCCGGTTAGTTGTTATGCTCCCGTTTCCCTGTTTACCCCGCTTATTGTCTCTCCCAGTGCCCATGTATGATGGTCGCGCCCGTCGCGGTCGACCTGCGTTTGCATTTACCGACGCAGATTTTAAACGCCTCTCTTCCTGGCCTCTCTACCACAAGGGATCCTCCGACATCCCCCTGGAGTCTGTAGTTTCCGTGGGTTACTCGTTGAGCACATATAAGGCTGCGTCTGGGTCTGTTCTGTCATCAAATATCCAATCTGTAATTGTTTTGTCTACTCCTGCTAGTACTTAGTAGACCTTGTACTTTACACCTGGTAACTGCCCTAATTTACGTTTGACTGCCCCTCGCCCCCCAATCTGTGTCGAGAGAAGGGTTCAATCACGTGCTAGTTCATTTATTTAGAGGCTCAACGCGTTCGAATTAGCATTGCATGGATCATTGGAGTACCAGTACATCCGATTGTGATAAGGTCATACGATCAATGGTCACCTAAATGTTCCCGCACTGCTTCGCCCAAAAAACATATTGGCATGTTCATGAGTATCCTTTCCATACACCCGCCTTGCTTGACACACTCATAGCATGATCGCAAGGTCCAAAGCGTGGTAGAGCGCGTATTGTATATGACGCACGACCCATCGTGTTCGGATATATCTCCAAATGGGATGAACAAGGAACCGCTGTCGTACAGAGTGCGAATGGTCTGTGGACAAACATGTGCAGACATGCATATGTGTCCATCGAAATCACTCCAGCTATCCAGTGATCGTTCAATTGTGAAACCCCATTGGCGATACTTCTCAAACGCAACCTCGGCTTCTTTCGGTGCTGGGCCAGTATAATTTGAAAGTGCGCGTGAGGTTAACGTGAGCTGGGGATAGGCGCAGAATACGCCGTATGCAGATATGAAATTCATCACAGCAGTGGAGTGGAGCGCGAATATAGGAAGGGTGGCATTGATCCCATGCACAGCGAGGAGACGCAGAGTCTTTGGTAAATGGTTGGTTAAACCTCCTAGGATTACGATACGCAAGACCGACACACCTTGAATCCGTTCGTGAACCAGATGAGCTCTTCCATAATGCCATCTGCATCCGCGTTGAGCCCATCATCTGAGTCCTCAACGTTTCTTACATGCTTCATTTCACGAAAGCCAAATATATTCATTATTCCTCGGCGAAACAGGTCCAAATGGGCGGATGGAACGTAAATTTCTATGTTCTTTGCTTTGAAGTCTTCGTCTGCGAATACTCTGTATGCGGCCAAACCCGCAACTACTGCATCGCACGTTAAAAGCAGTTTGAGAAACGGTGCGCCCTCCAGTCCAAATGATGCAAATATGAGCTCGACATCGCGTCTCACTCTACCACAGACTAGGTGCCGATGCGCGCGACTTGTAACTGAAAGTGTCATTCTGCACATCTGTGGGAGGTTATCTAGGATCTCGTCAAAGATCTCCACAGGCAATTGACTGAGGAAATCCCTTTGCTTAGTGTAGAGCAGAGGTATGCCTATAAGTCATTTATTCTTTCGGGTGAAATACAGTGTTCGACAGACTCAAAGAGTGCAGAAAACCTGACATGTATAACCAAAGGCGGCGCTTGCGGAACCGATTCACATGCTTCTTCACATATGTACCCACTCCTGCATGCAGCACTCTAGATGTTAGCGCGAGAGAGTCGAGCGACCAGCGGTCCAACAAGTCGAGCACTGCTCGAAAGTCTTCTGTACCAAGAGAATATATGTTTCGCTTTCCGTTTGTCCAAGACAGGATGTTGTTTGCTCGTGGTCAAAGAGATTCATATCAGCATGGTGGACACATTGTCAGTCTCAATTACCTAGCATTCTGGTGGTGCCGTCAAAGTTGAAGGTAAACGGTAACTTGAACCTGCTACATTGCGTGATGATATATTCAACTGTCCAGTCCTTCTACCCAACTTCTTGTCTTGCTATTTGCGTGCCGGATTCGCCATGGCAGTATTGAGCAACCCATTGCTCCATGCGTAACGCTCATCGGATCCAAGTAGGAATTCCATGGGTAGACGGACATGCCAGTGAAATTAATTTACAAACAGTACTCAACAAGGTGTGTGCGTAGGTTTCTTGGTCTCGGCGTGGCAGTGACACACGTACAACTTGAACGCAGTTACCTTTGTGTTAGTCTGTCATTATCTGCGATTACTATGTTGCTTTTACTCTTGAACCTGGTGGTAAATTGCATGGTTATGTGGCCATTGGTCTCCAATTACACCACCGACAACCGTTGTGTTCAACTTGAGACGTGAGTGCAGAATGTATTGTTGTGCTCACTTCATGACTTATGCGTTGAACGAATGCCTTTAGTGTTACTCTGGTTTCAAGCATAACGGCACCTTTTCAACAATATCAGTTTACGGAGTTGGCCCATCATGTACGAGTTCTGACCATTTCTGCTGTTCCGATTCACTGATGATGTCATGGCAGCTTGTACCTCTGCAAAATGCGCCGCATTGCTGGCCAGTTTCTTTTTCCTCCCTTGATAAATTCTTGGGGGCTCCGCTCTACCCTGTCTTTGCTGCTCGCATACGAAATGTGTCTGTGGCTCAGCCGTGTTTTGATAGCCCGTGGGGTGTTTTCAGTGGACTGGTTCCATGACGAATGCTCAGTCCATGCCTTGAGACTATCAGCTCCGCCTAATGACAGCATGTTTTCTTATGGGGTTCCGCATACCCTCGCAATGCCATTATACCGAGGTTTCATTATTGCTTTGGAGTGCATGATTCGTTTAATCGTTATCTTCTCGCACAGTCGGTACTTCGCACTGTTGTGCCTGCATTTTCATGAACTTTTCCTGTCTAGTGTAATGATGTCATGCGTTCCTCAACAACATCCCTGGATCCTTTCTTACCTTGCGTTCATGTACGTCGTGCGCAACACCATGTCAAAACATGACTTTCTGGCGTGGGTCGCAAATCTTTGCTCTGCACGTGTAAAGCTGGATTCAGATTTACAACGATGGATCTCCAACGAGAGTGATCAAGCTTCCAAAATCCAGGTGATGCACCGCTTTCGGTATCGCTTACCAGCTCATGCCTCACTCCCGTGGCTTTTCCTTGCGCTTGATCTTATATCTTATTTTGGAACCTACGCGCCTACGTCCTTGTGCTTTACTTGTGCACCACATTGTTTGGCTCGCCCACCACCCTTCCTTCCTCAACGTAATGTTTTTGGAGACCAGAATCTTATCTATGGAGGTGGTAGGCCGCAGCATATCCCGTTCAATGCTGTCTGTGAGTACATTGTTAAAGGTTGCGACGTCGGACATGGCGACGTTTTAACATTTGTTGATCACGTCGATAGTGCAGGTCAGGTTGCGTATGTGCTTGACCAGGGTTTTCTCCACGCTAATGTGCCCCTGCAAGACTTGCTTCCTTACTTGTCGAATAAACTTGTTCATAAAATTGCTCAGCTACATCACATTGCTCTAGGTTCGCATGTTCCTAAGTCTGAGTTTTCTCGCTATTTTGAGGGACATGACTGTGCGTCATGTAGCCTCTACTCGAGCGTTTTCTCTCGTGTTGATCCAAAATCTGTTAGAGAAAGGAACCAAATGCGTACTGTCAGGCTCAATCTAAACAACAGTGTCCCTACGGATGGGGAGGTGCACAGTCCAAACAAACTGGTTGCTGCAGATGGATGTGAAGGGAGCGCACTTGTCTCCTCTGACATAGGTCACGTAACTGGGTCAGACGAAACCCTTACACCCACAGACTTCCCACCTCTCCCGCTTAATGGTGGGCTCGAACGTATGATTGTAAGTGACTTCTGTGAAAAATCGACCGCGTCTGTATTAGAGGAGGCTGGGTGTGCAGTTTGCGGGTGCTTGGTTCCTACCTTACAGCTCACAAAACTGAAAGCTGTGAAGAACCTACTCCCTGTGCTCCATGCACCAAATGTTACCCATGTAGAATGCTCTAATTATTCCCAGCACATCCGCGAATACAAAGGGCCCGTATTGGACCACAGCTGTGGACGTGTCTGTGATGGTTGTCGACAGCATCTCAGAAAGGGTAAAGTGCCTCCGCACGCCCTCGCCAATGGTCTCTGGTTGGGAGCAGTACCCAAAGAGCTGTCTTGCCTCAAATTTGTGGAGAGACTGCTAGTAGCGCGCGTGCGTATTAATAGCTGTTTTGTTCGAGTTGCATCGTCTGGATTGAGGAAAATGTCTTCACACGTCATAGCCTTCGATTCACCAGTCCCAAAGGTTTACAGTCAGCTTCCTCCGCCCATGGAAGACCTGGACGAGGTTCTCGCTGTTCTGTTCACTGGACCATGCAAGCCCACTGAAAAAGAATTCCAACGCACACCGCTTTTGGTCAGGAGGAAACAGGTAGCACGTGCGCTCGAATGGCTAAAGTTGAATCACTCAGATTATGCAGATATGGAGATAGCCTACGATGAACTGGATCGTTATCCGGAACAAAGTCCACCGGTCTCAATCGAATACCAACACTCACTTTCTAACAAAGTAGAAGAAGGAACCAGCATGTTTGACAATGCTTTTGACGATGGTGTTGAAGAGGGTGACTGCCCGTTTGTAGTTCATGGTTTAATGGGTGAACAATACGACACGAAATCACTAAATGCTTTGAAAGGAACAGCATTACGACATTGGAATAACCATGGAGGAGCACTTGCCGTGTCGCATGCCTCCTCTCCAATGTCCATATACAACAATCCCAATCTATACCCACAGATATTCCCTTGGCTATTTCCGTATGGCTTGGGAGGTATCGGAGTGACTTCTCTTTCAGACCAGGCTCACAAACGTCACTTGCTAATGTACCATGATAAACGCTTTCAGAAAGATATATGTTTCCCTTTCGTAGCATTCAGTCACCAGCAAGTCAGAGCATCTACGACCGGAGGTTTGCTGCTAGCAGAGACGCGTAACTTCGACAAAATTGCCGACAGATTGCTGACAGTGAACCAAGACATCTTAGAAGATCTCGCAAAAAGAATGGCCACAGGAGAGGTCGTGAAGCCCTCCACAGATGACGAAATCGCGTGTTTTCAGGTAATCAAAGACCTAGATCATATAGATGGTAAAGTTAATGGATCAATCACAAGTAAAAAGTATATGCGTAGCGAAATATGGTCCATGATGGCGTACCTGGGTGCCCCAATTTGGTACATCACTTTATCTCCTGCTGATAACAAACATCCAATATGCCTGTATTTCGCAGTTGGCAATGAAAAACTTGATGTCCATTTGCTTCGATCGGAAGATGCGCGTTATCGGCTCATTGCGAACAACCCGGTCGCAGGGGCACGCTTTTTTCACTTCATGGTCGAAATGTTCATAAAACACGTCTTGGGAGTGGGCACAAATCGCCGAGGTCTTTATGGAGATACCTCTGGGTACTATGGTACAGTCGAACAGCAAGGTTGCCTAACCCTGCACCTTCACATGTTGCTCTGGATTCAAGGTACCTGCTCACCAGAAGAAGATTCTCAAGCCTGATTCCGAGTTTTGCCGAAAGCTGATAGAGTATCTAGAGAGCTGCCATTCGGGAGATTTCATATCCAGGACCAAGGAAACTGTGGAATCGAATGTAAAAGCAGCCACCGAAAGCTCAGAATATAGAAACCCCACCGAAACGTTACCTGAGCCTCCCCCACCACCCTGTCATGAAAAACCGCGTAGTGGTTGCGATGGTTGCGATGCTCTAGCCTCTTGGATATCGAGATTTAAAGCTACAGTGGACGATCTGATTCTGAAATCTAATGTTCATAAATGTTCTACCAATATAAATAAAGACGGTTCTCAAAATAAGGCCCGACCTTACAAAGGGTGCCTAGATAACATCTGGGCCAAGTGCAAGGCTCGGTTCCCCAGGCCGACCTTTCCAACAACGAAGATTGACCCTGAATCTAGTAGTATCAATGTCAAGAAGACTGAACCTTGGCTGAATACATTAACATATGTTGTAACTTACCTCTTCAGATGCAATACTGATGTCACAAGCCTTCGTTCAGGTACTGCAATCAAAGGGGTTCTGCTATATGTCTCGAACTATGTCACAAAACCAGCGCTGAAGACCCACGTTATCTTTGATATGGTTTGTTCAATGTTTCAGAAGCATTCAGAGATGGTAGGGGGTGATGATACGTGAAAGAATAAAGCATGAAAACTAATGACAAAGATTGTCAATTCTCTCAGCGCGAAGATGGAAATGGGTTCACCAATGTCTTGCATGTACCTTCTGGGCAATCCAGATCATTATACCAACTATAATTTTGTTCCGTTTTATTGGCGATCTTTTGTTCACGAAGCCAGCAAACCATGGGAGCCTTCAGCCATTGCGAGTTCACTCGTAAGTGAAGCCAGCCAGAAAGACAGAGACTCAGAATGCACACAACCCATGGACTCCTCTATAGGGGTTGAGCATCCAGAGAAGATCGCCATATTCAAACGCAACGGACGCGTTATTGGGCTCTCGCCTGTTCATGATTACATCTTCCGACCTGCAGAGTTCCATTCAATGTCCCTGTATGACTGGATATCTGGGCATCAGCGTGAAAAAAGAAAGCCAGTTAATAAGCGTGGTCCTGTACAAAATGTTGCTGCAGCTGATGCTGGGTCGGACGATGGATCATCAACCGGGCACGACGACAGGGACTCTGCCAAGCGGGGGCCAGTCAGAAATTCTGCCCAGAATTCAAGATCTAAGCTTCACAATTATTTAAGTGGTCATCCGCTTGCTGAAACGCACGGAGCCCATTGGTCAAAGAAGGCGCGAATTCCAAACTTTGTTGGAGATACCTTGCCACGTCGTGATCAAGGAGATCGTGAGTTTTACTGTTGCACTATGCTCACCTTGTTCAAATCATGGAGAAGCAGATTGGACTTAAAAAATGAAGGGTCATGGGACGAGACTTTCCTGTCACACCAATTCTCGCCACGCCATGTAGACCTTATGAAAAACATGAACTTACGATATGAATGCCTTGATGCCCGAGATGATTTTCATGCCCAGATGCGAAAAGGTGCAGTTGCCACACCGAGTTGGGCTGAGAAAGAGGCTGGGATATTCCAAGACTTAGACCAAATGGCTATTGAGGATGCAATAAATGGCCCACCGGATGGAAAGACCATATTCGATGATTTCTCAATATCCGCACAAGTTGGGAAACGAGAAAAGGCCCGAACCGGTCTGATGACTGATATGAGAAGGATGCTATCATCCCTTGGGTGGACAGATCAAAAGGCAGACTTACTTCCTGATAATTTAATCGTTACGCCAGATCCTCTTGAGTTGGAGCAAACTCCGGCTCAGTGGAAGACAGCAGTGGCTACCGCACGTGCAGAAATCCTGGAAGAGCGAGCTCGCCATTTGCCTGCTAGCACTGCTTCTAAGCCAGCTACTTCGAGCTCATTTATCCCCAACGACGTCCGAGTCGTCAACAAAGCTTACATGAGTCGTTCATTCTATTCGAAAGATTGGCAGAAGACCATCGATGATGTATCAAATCAATTCATCTTGAACAAGGAACAAGACCGGGCGTTTCGCATTGTTGCTAACCATGCCTGCAGTCCAGATTCTGAGCAACTGAAGATGAACATCGCAGGGATGGCAGGCACAGGAAAGACGCAGGTTTTGAAAGCACTGGTAGAGTTCTTCAAACAACGGAAGGAATCTCATCGGCTTATCGTAGTAGCACCAACTGGCAGTGCTGCAGCTCTTTTGAAAGGTTCGACTTACCATGCAATGTTCGGCATCAACAGTGATGGAGGCCGGACATCAAATATTCAGCTAGCGCAGGTCAAGTCGAGGCTGGAAGGCGTACATTACGTGTTCCTGGATGAAGTTTCAATGCTCTCCTGCCGTGACATGTACCTTATAAGTGCAAGGTCAGCACGAGTCCTGACTCCTGAATAGCCACGATTTACCTTTTGGTGGCTTGAACATGATTTTTGCCGGAGATTTTGCCCAGTTACCCCCCGTTATTGGTCACGAACATGCTTCATTGTACAGCCGCACAGTTGGGAAGAACACGACGTCGCTGCGTGACCAAGAGGCAGCTATTGGTAAAGCTCTCTGGCACCAAGTCACAACCGTTGTCATCCTCCGCCAAAATATGAGGCAACGGACACAGTCGGTTGACGATGCCAAGTTCCAGGAAGCCCTGGCTAACATGAGGTATAAGGCTTGTACGCCGGCCGACATAACATTCCTGAGGTCCCATGTATCCAGGCCGCTCCAACGTGAATGAGAAGCAATTCAGGAACATGTCCATCATAACCACTCTCAACTCCCAAAAAGATGAAATAAACAGGCTTGGCGGTCAAAGGTTTGCGTCCGAAACAAAGCAGGAATTAACGCACTTTTATTCTGTTGATACCGTTCCCTCAAAAGAGCCAGAAGATGGTAAAAAGTGTAATAATTTCTCAACTCGCAAGCGGGCCGTTAGAAATGGTTTGATCCCGGAAAAGGTTCAACACGCTCTCTGGGAGCAACCTACTTGTGCAAACACGAAACTAATCCCTGGAAAGTTGTCGATCTGTGTCGGCATGCCTATAATGATACGCAACAACGCTGCCACAGAGATGTGCATCACCAAAGGTCAGGAGGGTTTTGTGCACGCATGGCGGTCGCACAAACTTCCAGATAACAGGGATGTTTTAGACACACTGTTTGTAGAGCTAGCAAATCCGCCCACACCTATAAAGATGGTTGGGCTGCCACAGAATGTTATACCCCTGACGCGAACCAGTGTTGTTACCGTATGCAAGTTGCCAGACGATACATCGCTTACCATCTCAAGGAATCAGGTCGAAGCGCTCCCTAACTTCGCAATGACCGACTACGCTTCACAGGGAAAAACTCGTCCATTCAATGTCGTAGACCTCACGGAGTGTCGCTCCCATCAGGGCTACTATACTGCCCTATCCAGAAGTGCCACTGCACTGGGCACTTTGATTCTGACCAGCTTTCACCCAAGTAAAATCACCGGCGGTGCCTCAGGAGCTCTGCGTCAAGAGTTTCGGGAGCTTGAACTATTAGATAACATCACCACGCTCAGGTTCAATGACAAGCTTCCGAGAAAAATCGCCATGGCTGATCGCAGAAACACGTTAATAAGTTTGTTTCGGGAGTACAAAGGTAAAAACTACATACCGTCCACAGTCCACGAATCTATCCGCTGGACCAAATCCGATCCTTTCCTAGAATGGAAAGATGATGTTGACTGGCGAATAATCGGTTCAAATACTGACCAGACTGCAAAGACACATGTCACGTTGCTGCCATCGACGCCGATCCCCCAGAACAAGGCTCACTGCGTGAATACACTGAAACGTAAGACATCCTATGTGATTCCGGCAGATAAACGACCACAGATTAAGAAGCTGAAATTCAAGCACCTGGCTAGTGATTTATGTGATGCGGTCCAACTAAATGTTCCACTTGGCACTCAATGGCAGAACAACAGCTGCGCTTACGATGCTGTAGTCACAGTACTCTTCAACATATGGCAAGAGAATCCTGCGTCAACGACCGATTCGTGGGGTGAGTTGCAGTGTGATCTCTTGAATTTGCTAACGCAGGCTTTTCATGCGCACGAAAGCTTTCCTATCAACTCTGCATCTGCTCGAAGGTTTTCCTTGGAAGAGATTCGAGATTTCATCAGACGTCGTATGGCAAGAATTGCTCCCCAATTCACCTATGGTAAATATGCCAGTGTGAACTCCATCGTGAACCACTTATTCGAAACAGCTCAACCTGTCACAACCGCGGATATTGGTTGCCAGAACGGACATAACAACGACAAAGACCCAAGAATTGTGAGAAACTGTGAAATAATCTTGTTCGGAGAGCCAGATATGTCTTTACAAGCCTGCGTGAATGACTTTAATTTTTCGGTGGCAACCAGATGTACTACTTGCAACGCCTTTTTGTCACGAACCACTAGATTCCTCCAGACGCCACCTATTCTTGCTTTCGATTTAGGGCATTTAGGTCATAACCTGCCCTCCATTGATCCAGACATTGTGATATCATGTGGAGACCCCCGCGTTCGCTATGTCCTGCGGGGCGTAATTTACTACGGTAACAATCATTTCACATGCCGCGTGATCACAAGTACTGGTATGGTATGGTTCCACTACGGAATGTTGACTGGGCAGTCGCTAACATATGAATCTGATAACCTGGCGACAATCTGCACTGACGGGGCCACCATGGCTTTCTATAAAATCCACCGCTCCTGAAGGAACTCGGACATGCCGTGCAAAGCAGCGGCCCTCACAGCGCAAGTGGAAGCCTACTGTAAAGTTCCTGTAGCAGGTCCTCTTTCTCCTGATTCCATTCAGTGTGGCGCGGCCGGAGGGGGGGACGGGGGCCGTATCCAAGTCTTCAGAATTCCTGTTCCAGCTGACGATTCAGGATCGTACGTGGATTTGCTTCTTTTTTTTCTGTTATTGGCGGAAACGCAAACTGTACTCGAGCTCGGCGTACGATGGATGTTGGGGGATCCAATGGCAGGGCTGCTACACTCATCCTGGCAATGAGAATGACTAGGAGAAACTTCATCCTACGCACGTCTTTAATGTCAGTAATAAACATTTCAACGAGTTGTGGTAATCGCTCGCTCGTTGACCCTTTCAGATGCGATGGTATTGTCTAGATATTGTCAAATTGATGTTAGTCTACCGTGACAATGTGTAGATTAGTATAGATGGATGGTAAGTATACTACTACTCACCCTCGATATTCCGAAACAGAGTAATGTGGCGAAAGCGTGACTATTCGACACACGTTCTGGTCGTGGCTTAGCGAGATGGTAAAGAGGTGGGTAATGAAACTGGATTCTGAAGTATGAGTATCAAAACAACGTAGCTTAAATACCTGTTAGAACGTAAGATATAAAAGGAAGAGTTATCGGGTACTATTAAGCAATGTCTAAGGTAGTCAAGGAGAATGGTGAAGGCTGTATCCGGCGGGTATCGATCCGGATATCCGCTATGTCACAATCGTTACATACGCCCTCCAACGGTTGGCGTAGATAACCGCTTAGTTTCCTCCAGCATTGTCGACAGGAACGACGGCGGTCGAGGATGACGGTTTGATTCTCGCAGTCTTCCCCTTGGCACTGAGGGCTGAAGTTTTGAATTCTCCAGTAACTTGGTCTATGGGAGATTCTGGCTCCGAGATCAGTTGATCTTGGTTGTCGAGATCCATAGCATTATCCGGGTGCTTAGAGTCAGATTGACCTTTAGCAATGGGAATGCGTTTGGATGATGATGCGCGTCTTTGTTTGTTTTTGACATGGTGACGTGGTTGTTCGTTGATCTGGGATGACTCGGCAGGATAAGGAGCGGCGCGTTTAGCTTTTCTACGAGCAGCGGCTTCGTCTATATTCTTCAAGTACTGCGACGCGGCATGGATGGAAAGTTGAGCGATGGTTAATTGCTCTTTGCTGGAATAGGTGGTACTGCCATCGGCATGGAGTTGGATGGGTGGAGTTACCTCGCGAGAGGGGGCTTTGGAGTTGGGGACACTGGATGGTTTGGAGGATGGCTGACCATTGATGGATAAGCGAGACGAACACTTCATGTTCTGATCGTCGACTCCAAAGGTTTTGTACGAGGGTGGTTCACCACTAGTGTAAGCGTTGCCGGTTTTACGGTCAATGATGGAAAACTTGACGACGCAGCTTCCAGCAGGATCATTGAAGAAGTTTGCGAACTGCTCATAGCCACTGGGCTCGATCGCAGTGACATTGCCGGAACGGATCCTTCGATCATAATCAACGTACTTGCGTAATTCTGTGGTGGAAAATGAAATGACATGGGTGGTGTCGTTTGGGTTTGATAAGGTGAAATGATCATCGGAGAGTTTAGCGAGGTAGATGTGGGAGAGTGCTGAATGGTCGATAGGCTGTGGCATGGTGGAGTAGTGGATGGAATTTAGTGTGAGGGCAGATGTCGAGGCAAGGTTGGAACTTGATGGGGGCTCATGACTAGGTGAATCCTTTAAATTATTCATGGCTGACCCCTCCGAGTCAATCCCGGGCTGAAACATATTCGAGTTTACGCTTCTAGGTAACTCATGGATTTGCTTGATGCCTAATAACTCGAAATATGATTCAAGGGCATGAAGGTGTTCAATTTGATAGTATGGCATCCATGTGATGTCACCGGATCTCCATCTAACCTTGAACGTCGCATTGTTCCTGGCTCCAACATGTCCCTCAATTTGTTCAACAGCCCATTCACCATCTGGTGCATCTTGGCTTCCTAATTGAGTGTCTAACTGCCCAGGGAATAACCTATCGTCATTGGGCTGGTGGACCCTCAAATATGATGCATGAAACATGTCATGCACACCTCTTCGCTTAAGGTGAGTTGGCAACTCAATTCTATATGAGAAATTCCCAAAGTCATCCAGGATTTTGTATGGCCTGATATATTTAGGCACAAGCTTTCTAGCGTATCCTTTTGGGAAGGTGATATTTTTAGTAGAGATATAACACAGATATCCCTTTACAAGTGCTTATACGACAGCGGTGATTGGCATCATGAGTTTGTTTGACCTGTGTGGCATCATGTGCTTGTATAAGCACAAGTCTTCATTGGAGAGCAAAGTTTTGAACTCCAGGATATTCATCTGGCCCTGTGTATGGCCAGATCATCAGCCTTGGCATGCTCCCCATATTACACAAGGCCAGCCTCATAATTTCTCCTTTCTGAAATATAGTTAGAAATTCTTTGTGAAATATTATATTTGAGACTAAATTTCTACAAACAGAAATTCAAAAAATTACCCATTAGAAATATACTTTGAAAATCAATATTTCTGGTTAAATTTCTCATGACATTTCAGTGTAGATACTGGAAGTATTTCTGTCAGGTGATGTTTAACTTATCAATTGCCTGAAAGGCTTTCAGAAATTAGATCAGAAAGTTTTATTTTCTGGTCATCCTTTCTGATCCGTAAAATAATTTCTTTCTGGTTGGTCAAAGTCTGTGTGAAAGCATGACTTTCACAAAGACTTTCAACAAGCCTTTCAGCAGCTGTTCAGTTTAACATTCTGGGAGTGGAGGGGCTGGCTTTCAATCTGCAGAAATAGTTTCAGAAAGGCTAGCTTTCAACCTCATGATTGGTATAGTGAAAGTAATAATTTCACATTAGGTTTTCAAGATCACAAAAGGCAAACATTCTAATAGAGATTTCACCACCTAGAAATATATTAAATTTCAAATTTGTGAAAAACAGTGCCCACCCATGCCCATCCCATGGGCAGTTGTGGGAACTGTATCAGGGCACTTTATACGGATAATCTATGGGTATCTGTTAAGAACTGATCCTAGAAGGCACATTGGAATCCAGTCAGACCCTGCAGGTGTCAATAATGGAAAGTTGTCGGGTTGTAGCGGGTCCTGCAAAGGGGAACAGAAAGGACTCAGCTTCAGCTTATAAGAAGCTGCACCCTTCACCTCGTCTGGTGTCCTAACTCGAGACGAAGGTTTGGAGGTAGGAGCAGGGAAGTGTGGGTAAATGTGGGGAAGGAGTACGGAGGGACTTGGGTTAAGCTCAGGTGAGACCAAAGCTTGGAAGGAAGAACTAGAGGTTGAGTTGAATGAAGTTCAGACTCTTAGAGGACAGAGATAGGAGTGGAACAAGATTTAGATTGGCAAGTTAAAGATGGGGCTTTGTTGAGTCTATGTTGATATACAAACTGAGGAATACAAGGTGAAACTAACTAAGCTTAAATACTGTAGTCCAGAATAAAGGCGGAATGGAAACAGAGGCTGCAGCAGTGCATAGATAAATTACCTAGTGGGAGCCACACAGGAATCCATAGTCAAATTTGCAAAAGGGATGGCAGCCTTGGAAATGTGGCTGTGGGTGCTGTACAAGGCGGCCTGGTGCACAGCAATGTGGGCAGTGCAAGGTGGCCAGGAACAAAAGTGGGAGGAGTTGACAAATGTTGGGTTCAAGGTGTGGAAAAGGGTCAGACGGATGCGGGTTCTGATCAGGTGAGGAACGGTTCTTGAGAGTATCATCCTAGTCTGTGGTGAAACCTTATGAGGAGGACAGGGCATACCCAGTACATTCCCTGCTCATATCCATGTTTTGTCTGTTTATTGACTGTTCTCTCTCTCTCTTTCTAGGTCTACATGTGTCAAAGGTATCAGACCTGGTATGTTCCCTGCTCATATCCATGTTTTGTTTGTGTATTGACTCTTCTTGCTCTCTCTCTCTTTCTAGGTCTACATGCATCAAAGGTATGTAAGATGACATTGTCTCAGGGTCGAGGCACCTTCCCTACTCGCAGTCCTCATTCTTCCCAGCTGAAGATGACCATGACTAAGCTGCATTGCTGAAAGAGAAGTGTCAGTAAAAGATAAAGCAGAGTGCCGCATAGCAACAAGATGATGCAAAGAAGCAGGCATGGGTGAAAGCGAGTTATTGAAGGATAACAGGTGGGAGTAGATAGAAAGATGAAATCAGGGATCAAGACAACAGGACAAGAGAGACAGAAAGTGCTAGAGCATGAATGAAGCATTGTACTAAGAGAGGTTGGATACAACAACATGGACCTTGGATCACTGAGCTCAAGCCTCCAGTTCTCCTCCTCTACCTGTCTGAAGATTGTGCCTGCTCCCAGTGATGAAACATTGGTTTATTAATACATAATACCTCTGGAAGAGGTTAGAAAGGAGGCAAAAAAAGGGAGAGGGCTCAAGCTAGCTTGCCACCTCCTTCGATCCATTCTGCTTCTCTTGCTCTTTGCCTCCTTTTGCATAGTTTTCTTGACTGCCTACTGCACCAGTGATCACCATGGCTCCCAGAAGCTAATGGACTCAGATTACATACCAGACCTATGAGACATAGCAGTGGCATGAGTATGTATTTTCATGTAAGTATACAAGTGGTAGAGACTCACTGTTAAATCCTCTGCTACAAGATTTGACACTTAGTATGTGATCATCGAAGGCTAAGCAAGTGGAGTGGCAGGGTGCATATGTGGTGTTGCTGTGGATGATGTGGCTAAAGCTTCGATGGGGCAGCACAGATTGAGAAGGCCTGGTTGCAGAATGAGCTGAATGGTGTAGCGCCATCGACACCCAATTTGACATCTGGTTTGGGCAAGCACATTTCAACCTAGAGGGGAAGATGGCACAGGCTCAGCATCACAGCCTTGGATTAGTGCCTAGCAGGAGGGCTATGGAACATGGGCAAATGGGTTTGCCAGGGCATTTGGAATGTGGATGGAAAGTTGGTGATGATCATGTTGATGTGCAGGGCAAGGATGAGGACAAGGCAGAGGGCAGGTGCATGGGCAGATCCATTGACGAGGACAAACTGAACAGACTGCAGAGCCTCCATTGTGGGTACTGATGGTGGCACTTCCTGTTATGTGCAGGGGTGGGGGGTTTGCATGGAGAGTTCCAGGTCTGGTGGTGGGGAGGCAGGTTGCCTGGATCAGCTCAGTAGAAATGGTGAGTCCATGAGGGATTTAAGCAAATCAATTACCTTGCAAACACCAACAACCTGTGCTTATCATAAACCTCCATGGCCATCTTCCTTGTCAGCTCTGCCTTCATAACCACCCACACCTTAAGCCCACCTATCCAAAAATCTGCCATGCATCTGTATCCGCACTTGGGATGGAAAGCAGCTGGGAAGCTCAAGCATGCACTAGTGAGAGGTGGATATAGACTGGATGGCAAAAGTTGGCAACCTTGCACAACTTTTGCAATCTAAGAAATGAAGTACTTCAGCAGTAATTCACTAGGCTAATAGAATGCAAGTATCTGAGTCAGTGTGACATTCATAGGCAAAGGAGAAAATGGGAGACCAACCTTAAACACACATAAGACTCAATTTCAACTGTCGCCACACTTGAACCATAAAATGAGCACAAACTCAAATACTAGTAATAATGAAATTGGCAACCATGCATAATTTTCTGGATTGGAGATTGGACTGCTGAGTGTCCAACTGCAGTATATGGAATCAGGGTTTACAAGCCTGGGCACATGAGGTGAGTCTGAGTCATGGTCTGCTGGTGTGATTATTAAATCATAGTGAGCAACATTTAGTATGTTTGTCCTATGTAAGTGACATGAATATTATGCTTCAGCAGCTCCCTTTGAAGATGTGAACCACCTGACAGGGTCATATATCCTGCTAGGTACTTTGATACCTCTTAGTGTGATCAATTGTGTTTGGTGCTTAACTTTGCTGCACATGAACACATCATCAAGTGTGCCCTTACAAGGTCATGGATTGGCCATGCTTCATCAAATTTGTCAACAGTGGGAAACTTTTCTCAAACCTGTAATTCTAATTGTTCATATGCAAGAGAGTTATGTGAACTTCTGTGTACTTCATCGACAACTTTTAGAATATTACTCATCTTCTGATGAGTGTATGCTTTTGTGAGATTGAGCTCATCCTTTGAAACAAGCTTTACATACTCCTTAATGGTCAATCAAATTCAATGAAAACAAGTGAGTTACACACAGCAACATACCTGAATTCTTTCAAATACTCATTTATCCCAGGTAGGTGCCACTGCCTTCTCCAAGGTATATCCTCCCTGTCCTGGTCGGCCAGCTTCACCTGGTGGTTTTCTGATTGCTTGTTGCCCATCTGTGTCCTCTGCTATTGTTTCTTGCACCTGTTGAGGTAATGGCCCACTGCATGCTGACTCTGATGAAGAAGTGGAAACTGCACTGTATGGGCTTCTCTGCCTATTTCTCTCTCTGCATATTCAAATGGGTCTCACAGATGATGGCAGACCAGTATGAATAACTAATGGACATGTCAGATGAGAGTAATGAGCTAGATTGGTATGCATGAGCAAAGATAGGATGCTAGGGTGGATGTCATCACAGAATGTGGGCATTGGCTCATTGGTGAGGGCCAGGGAGGATTCGGAATCTGACATTGTAGCACCTTTTGTCCATGCAAGACACTCAGACTTATACATATCTTGTGTTCTTTGTAACTTTGAATGATGTCAGCATGACCTCATGGCAATCAGTTGGTCTTCCCTCCTACTTGCTCACCCCTGGTGCGTTTGGAGGTGTGAGAAACCCAGGCTTTTGAAAGGGTGCTTCAGCACTCATGTGGACCTGCCCAACACTTATTACTCGATCTTGGCAGGAATATACTAGTCTAATCTCAACTATCAGCAGTTTGATGTTGGTCCATCATCCAGATTATAATAAAGGTGAGTGCTCTACCCATGGGTATGACACTAGTAGACTGATCCCAGCAACCTGTGCATCGATGTGCCGCAGTCGTTGCCTTGGTCTCCAGGCATTCTCAATATTTGTTGTGCGCAATTTATTTCCCAATCTTGCAAAGGTCACTTATCCACCACATCACAATTTCTGTTCTACATCAAGCTCCCTCATCTGCCCTGCTCCCCAGGTTTCAAAATTTGTGTGCCCAGCAAACACATAAACTTTCCTTTCCATCTCTTCAAGATGCTTCAAGATGCATGCTCATGAACAAGGCTCCAAACTTCCAGGGACTATAGATCATCCTGTCCATTTCGAGATTGTACCCAGTAGCTCTCTGCCTCTGTCCTGACCCTAGGCCCAAAAATATGATACCTGTACTCACGCCAAACACCATTTCATCTGAGCGTCAGCCAAGCTTAAAAGGTAACCTTTCCATTGATCTCAACATACCCTCCCCAGACTCTAGGTATCTTAACTCGATGCTCAGGCCCACCTGTCAACTCTCAGTTACTAAATGCAATTTTCTGCATGAGCCGAATGGTGCTGTATGCCGCCTCGATTGAGTTCAGTGGAGGTCAGGGATGTGTCAAGAATGTCCCAAGGACCTGTACGGTGGATCATTAATATTGCTTGACACAAAGCATGGAATTCATTTAGGTTATGCTGCTGAAGGATCATTGCGAAGGCCATCTATCGTCATATGCATTTGGTGAGCATTGGGCCTGCAACCGTGCATGACCCAATGCAATCCAAATGGGAATGTTTCCATTTTATTTGCCTGCCTCAAGGGAGTCTAGCCCAGAAAGTTCACCATGGCAAGGGACATATTGAGCCTGCAATCATGCTTGACCCAACACATGCCACTCAAGACTACTCAGAGCATAATGGAATCTAAACACAGATGTTGTTTTAGATTTGCCTGTGCCTGACCTAAAAAAATTGCCATTGCAAACGTCGTGTTGGGCCCACAATCATGCTTGACCCAACAATGGCACTCAAAACACTCTAAGAAATGGAGTACTTTGGCAGTAATTCACTAGGCTAATAGAATGCAAGTATCTGAGTTAGTGGGACATTCATAGGCAAAGGAGAAAATGGGAAACCAACCTTAAACATGGATAAGACTCAATTTCAACTGTCGCCATGCTTAAACTGTAAAATGAGCACAAATTTGAATACTAGTAATAATGTAATTGGCAACCATGCACAATTTTCTGGATTAGAGATTGGACTGCTGAGAGTCCAACTGCAGTAGATAGAATCAGGGTTTACCAGCCTGAGCACCTGAGGGTGAGTCCGAGTCACAGTGATGATGCTTGACCCAGAAACCCAAACAAAACCTATAAATTGGTTTCGAATGGTATTACGCAAGTTAGAGGAAGGATGCAAGGCCCTCTAGATGTCACCTGTCAGACCAACCATCAAATAGTCATACATAAAAGGACTGCTTGTCGAAGCAATTTGAATCTAAAAGAATGTGTTTTGTGGAATTTTGGAGGATTTCATGGCTAGATCAATGAATTCAGAGTGTGCAAATATGTTCAGACACAAGATCAGGGGACTAGACAAGTAGTAGAAGCAAAGCAAAGGCAAATTGAGGGAAATGAGAGTGAAAATAGTGTAATGCAAGGATTTTCAAGGATTTTCGAAGAAGTTTAGTGTAAGACACAAGACTTTGGACTGAATAGGACTAAACTGAACTCTCAAATTACTGCGATCTGGGAGGAAGACAACAACTTTCTTGTTTTTCTTTGTATCTAGTACATCTTTTTATATAAAATAAAGAAACTACCTAAAAAGGCTAGAGAACATGAGGCAAACATGTGGAAAACTCGAGGCAAAAGACAATAGAAGTATATCAGAACAATAAAGTGAGACTAGAAAGGGTGAATATAACATGTGATGAAGAAATAATAAGAAAGAATAGCTAAAAGTGGACTGTCCTTGTTATAAATTGCATAAAACATTGGAAACTGCTTTGAGCAGATTGTATGTGTGCACATGCAGTCGAAATGTGTTCAATATACTCGAGATAGTGTCCCATGTGTCCCGCATGCATCCAAAGATTGTTCAAATAGGAAATACTGTGTCCAAAGATGTTTTTGAGGTTCAAGGTTTTTCAAAGATTTTTGAAGTTTCTTTGGACTTTGTTCTTGGCCTGAAATTGGTGCGATATTGCTCGAAACTGGTTCAGAACTCATCAATGATGTTCCAAGTGTATATTCTGAGCTGTATGAAGCATTCAAAGTCAATTGAAAGTGCAAAAACCAATATATATATCGGTGCTTGAACTGTGCTGGGGACCTATTAACGGTCCGCTGGCACGATTATTAAATCACAGTGAGCGACATTTAGTATGTTTGTCCTATGTAAGTGACATGAATATTTGTGATTAGATCTGATTCCATAGAAAGTAGCTGGATGTGACATATGAATATGTAGGAATCCTGCAAAAAATGGGTTCTCACAGAGGAACTGTGACACATGACATGATTTTCAATATTGAGGCCACTTTATCCACCTTTCTGAGGCTCTCGGGATGGGTCCAAGTCAGAAGGTCATGCTTGCAGAGTTTAAGTGTGGTAAAACTAACAGGACCAAGTCTGAGGAGGATCTGTTAGTAGAATAATTGTTTAAAGGAAAGGACATACTTGGGATGTTGTTTATACATATGGATCATGCATACACGGGTTTGAAACATGAGTTGCAAGTGTACCATAGTAAGGGAGACAGGAGGAAGGTGTGAAGGTATGCCAAAGATGTAGGTGTAATAACATTGAAGATGGGATGGGCTCAAGTTGACAGGTAGTGCTTGCAGAGTTCAAGCATTGTAGAACAAACTAGGAGCAAGTCTGAGGAGGATCTGTTAGCACAATAACAATTTTAAGACGTACTTGGGATATTGCTTATAGAGTATCCTAGGTACATTCCCCAATGCTTTTAGGACAGCGATTAGTAGGAGCAAGTAGAGAGTAATAGCCTGAAGCATAAATTTCAAATGGGACTACAGCTAGATGATGGGTTTGTGCTGGATCCTTGAAAGCTTGACCTGTAAAACAAGAGGTGAATATAGACTGGATGGCAAAAGTTGGCAACCTTGCACAACTTTCACGCTCTAAGAGACAAAATACTTCAGCAGTAATTCACTAGGCTAATAGAATGCAAGTATGTTGAGTCAGTGCGACATTAATAGGCAAAGGAGACAATGGGAAACTGACCTTGAATACGGATAAGACTCAATTTCAACCATCGCCAGGCTTAAACTGTAAAGCAAGCACAAACTTGAATACTAGTAATGATGAAATTGGCAACCATGCAGGAGTTTCAGCATTAGACCTCACTGAGCCTGCAACTGCAACCAGGGTTTACAGTGCTGAGGCCTGAGGCCTGAGGGTCAGAGCTAAGGCAGTGTTGTGTGAGTTGTGACCATTTATGTGATGGATGGTTACGTGGTGACCAAGTTCTGAGTCAAGTGTCTTGTTCTCTCGATACTCCCATGGACCTCTAGTAGTAGATCTTGTGCATGGTTGCCAAGGTCAATGTTAGCCTAGGGATCTTATTACCTATGCGAGATGTTCACATCTCAAGCTTGCTTACTATCAGGCATGATTGGTACTGATTCCAACTCAAGCCTAGTCATCTACTTGTTCTCTCAATACACCTCTCTCATGGACCTCTAGTACTAGATCTTGTGCATGGTTGCCAAGGTCATTGTCAGCCTGGGGACCTTATAACTTATAACGTTCGAGCTGTCACCTATGCGAGATGTTCTATTGTGTCTGTCTAGATCTTTTGTGCATGATTACTGCTGCTGGGTACTTATCTGATTCGTACACATCATCTTCAACTCCCACAAATTGCCATGTGTTGGGTCAAGCATAATTGTGGGCCCAACACATCCTTTGCCACGACAACTTATTCAGACTGGACTGACTTGAGGCAGGCAATTGACAACTAACAACTAACAACTACTTTCAGATGACTTGGCCATCCCTCCAAGTAGTCTTACATGTCATGTGTAGGGTCAAGCATGATTGTGGGTCCAACATGTCCTTTGCCATGACAATTTCTTCAGACTGGACTGACTTGAGGCAGGCAAATTGACAATTAACATCTACTTTCAGATTACTTGGCCATCACTCCAAGTAGTCTTACATGTTATGTGTTGGGTCAAGCATGATTGTGGTCCCAACACAATGTTCACAACAGTGATTTCTTTATGCCAGTGGTTGAAATTGAATCTTATTCATATTCAAGGTTGGTTTCCCATTTTCTCCTTTGCCTATTAATGTTGCACTGACTCAAGATACTTGCATTCTATTAGCCTAGTGAATTACTGCTGAAGTATTTCATTTCTTAGAGTGTGAAAGTTGTGCAAGGTTGCCAACTTTTGCCATCCAGTCTATCTTCACCTCTTGTTTTACAGTTCAAGCTTTCAAGGATCCAGCACAAACTCATCATCTAGCTGTAGTCCCATTTGAAATTTATGCTTCAGGTTATTACTCTCTACTTGCCCCTACCAATCACTGTCCCAAAAGCATTGGGGAACATACCTAGGAGACTCTATAAACAATATCCCAAGTATGTCCCTTGTTTTAAAATTGTTATTGTGCTAACAGATCCTCCTCAGACTTGCTCCTAGTTTGTTCTACAATGCTTGAACTCTGCAAGCACTACCTGTCAACTTGAGCCCATCCATCTTCAATGTTATTACACCTACATCCTTGGCATACCTCAACCCCTTCCTGCTGTATCCCTTACTATGGTACACTTGCAACTCATGTTTCAAACCCATGTATGCATGCCCACAGAATACAATATCAGCCTAAGGACCTTATACCTTATGACTTTTGAACTGTCACCTATGCGAGATGTTTTATTGTGTCCATCTAGATCTCTCATGGATGGGCACTTATTTGTACACATTGTCATTGACTCCCGCCAAGTGCCATGTGATGGGTCAAGCATGATTGTGGTCCCGACATGACATTCACAATAGTGATCTCTTTACTCCAGAATCTCTTCAGGCAGGCAAATCAAAAACCACATACATGTTCGGATTATCTAGTCTCGAGTGTGTCAGACATGATCATAGGCCTGATCCATTGTTTGCCACAGCAAATTCTCCAGGCTAGAGTCACTTGAGACAAAACACGCATGGTTGCAACCTCAATGCTGTATGATGACTATAGGTGACCTTTGCAATGATCCTCAAACTGCGCAACCTGTATGTGTTGGGTTATGCAATGATCATGGTTATGGGCCACCTCTTTGTGAATGAAGATACTTGTATGGCATTTGAAGCAACCCTTGAACATGGGCTGGATCATGTGCATGCATTGGTCAAGCATGGTTGTGGGCACAATGTATCACGTGTGACAACAGGGCTCCTTCCGAGCATGAGATTCAACAAGTTAGTCTTGCATAGCGGATTCTTATTCTTAAGGCTGGCACAATGTTCATCTCCAGGCATTTTGCTTCACAGCAGAAGAGCTTTGGGCATTGAGCGTTCTCATCAAGCATTAAACTACACTCACAGGTCACCTGCTGTTGATGTAATTTCAAGTGATACTCTCACTAAACAAATTGGGAGTGGTGTGCACACATTTTATTCATTGACATACTTTTGAGTGCCACCTTCTTTCTGCCTTTCATGTGCGCATCAAAGACCTTGAATCTATTTTGGAAGTTTGAGTTGGTCCTGGTGGTCACAAATACATCCCAATGCCCTCTGTTTGTCCTTGACCCCCTACATGAAACCTGACCGCAATCTCATCTGCTTCTCCAGACAACACATCATCCACGTTCTAGATTTTTTGCCCTCTTCAAAGCCACAACCCTTTGTATTTTCTCTTCAAAGCCCTGCAGGTGCTACAGGGTTGGCCTCCTCTCAGTATTGGGTCTGTGCGATCACTTTGGGTTTTATTTATGGTCTTAATGAACATCTTCATAGCCCATCATTCAAGCTTTCAGATCCAAATATGCAAACATTTTGGTTGCACAGGACAAATTTCCATTTCATTCTCTGCTGTGTTACTCAAGAAACCAAGATAGAACTGATGAATTGTTTCTGAGGCGGCACAGAGGCCTACAGAAATGCTCCTTACCCATGGAACCCCCATTTATGTTGAGCTTATGGCTACCTTCAAGTTATAAATTCTCCTCTCTCTAGAAGCAGTAGAGGCTATGGTCAATGGCACTACCACTACCACTGGGAGTCTGGTGGCTTCAACTCCTGCAGTGGCTTCCATCCCTGTAGCGGCTTCTATCCCTGTTATGGCTTCAACACTTCCTTTGATCCCTGTGGTCGCAGTGGCCACCCTTACTACAGCTTCAGTCATGGCTATGATTCCCAATGCCGTATCTATGATCCTTGTAGCTGTCATTCCAATCCCCATTATGGTTGCGATGCCAGTTGTCATCATTGAGATGTCTGCGGTCATGGGTGTGGTCCTTGTGGTCATGTTTACACTCCTGGTCATGGCTGTGATCTCTTTTATAGTCCCAGGGGGCATGTTCCCTGTAGTCATCGTGGTTCCAATGGCTGTTATGCATATCACGGCTGTGTTCCCTGTTGTGGCTATGCTCCCTGGGATGGCTTTAATCTCTGCTGCTATGCATCCAACCACTTGATCTTCAGCCTTTGCTCCTAACCCATCGGTACTGGCTTTTGTTGCTGCGGCCAGCACCCCTGTCTATGCCATGATTAGGAGGCACTGGCCTGCTCCATGATGTGTTGTTTCGGTCCTGCCAACCTCCATCTCCCTCATCATCCATGTCATGCTGACCTTTTAGGTCTTTCAATCTAGAACGGTGGTGAAATTGGGACCTGACATTGTTTCAAGGAGAATTGCATGCACTGGCTGTTCGGGGGGACGCTTGCAGGGTGCCAACCATGGCTGCCTCATCAACAACATACTGCAAAGCTGAGTGATGGTTGATGTGCTGGTGGCATTGCCAAAAAGCTCCATATGAAGGAGTGCTTTCTGGAGTGAGAGGTTGTGAAGTCTGTTCCACTGGTGTTTCCACTTGAGCCATTTCAATATCCTCATGTGCTGGTATCTTTCTCCCAAGAAATATCAGCCTATGAAATAATGGCACTGAAGTAGAGTAGATTACCATTGAACCATCAATCACCTCCCTCATTTCATTTAGCGAGCCTCTGAGAGATCATTTGTCTTCCAGAAGCTGGGAAATCTGATCATGGAGCAACTGTTCACTATCAATGAATTCCACTGTCTTGGCCCCCATTTGCTTGACTGTCTTGTAAGGAGCATATTTGCGATGCCTGATTCCACAAGCCATCCAACTGCTGTTTGCACAAAGCATTGGCCTGCTCACAGCTGGCCTGGGCAGTTGCTAGCTCTTTGGCAAGCTGTTGATTTAAATTAGTGCTGTGCTCATCTCACAGCTGAAAAAGACTTGCATACCTGTTGATTTGTTGCATGGGAAGACTCCACAGCCTGTTTCTCTTTGTCAATACTATCCTGGAGGGTGGAGTTGAGGGTCTGGAGCTGAGCAGCAGAATTGAGGCTAATCTTCAATTCTGCAATTTCTGCATTCAGGGTAGCGCTGTGGTCATCAGACACCTTTGTCAATTGGTGAATGTGTTCTGCCTGTTGAGCAACAAGCATAGCCTCCTCATCATGCAAGTTTTGCTTCTTGCTGGCCACTTTGAACTCAGCCACTTTGGCCTGTAGGGATGTAATTGTGCGAGAATTGTTTCTGTCATCTCCTTATGCATTTTCCTATGGTTATCTAGATTGGTTTGCAGAGCTTCCTGTGCTAATGTCATCGCAGTGTTTGCATCTCTGAGAATTTGAATCTCACTGTAGTGGGCAAGTTTGGTACAGAGTAACTGTATTTGGGCTTTGAATCCATTGCGGCCAAGGCATTCCCATTCCTCGGAGGGCAGGCAAAGTCTTACTTCTTCCAGAAGAGCAGAAATCTTGGGCTGGAGTTCAATCATCGCATTGTAAGAGTCATGGAGTGCCTTGGTGTCTGTTAATTCTTGTCAAAGCGCAGCATTTGTGGAGGTGGCTTCAGTGAGGCAGGAGTCACAGTGAGCCATTTGCTGGCAAAGGGATTTCATCTCAGATGCTCCATCCTAACTCCCAGCTTTGAGTTGTTCATTCTCCTCCTTTAAGGCTGAGATATGACCCTCAAAGGCCAGGCATGCAGTACTTGTCTTGTCACTTTGGTCACTGAGCAATTCCATGGCTGTAGGGCATGGCATGGGTAACCCTCGGGTATATTTTCTTATACCCCTACCTGTACCCGTGAACACTGTACCCACATGGGTAGGGGTATGGTGTTACTGCAGGTTTTTGCGGGTTACCTGTGGTTATTCCTGGGTATTGATATGAATATGTATTTTAATAATCTAATTACACTAAATTAATATATAGAAAGTGACCCCCCTCATGCATTTGGAGCAAGGGAGGGGGGGGGTGGTGCCTGTAGTCACCGAGAACAGAATGAGTAACCCCCCGCTTGCATTTGCAGCGAGAGAGGGGGGGGTGCTGCCTGTAGTCGTCATTTGATCCCCATGAGCAGTTGCTCATGGTGGCAGTTGGGGGTGCTATCATCTCGGGTCCTCCTCCTGGTCATTGTTGTCATTCCACCCGCTATCCACCCCACAAGCAGTTGCTCATGAGGCTGGGGTGGGTGGTGTGCTGTCATGATGTGGTGGTGTTGGCGTGGGGTCGTTCCATGTGAGCTCCTCATTCCGAGGGAATTCCAACCAAAATAGTTAGTTTACAAAAAAAGAAATGAACAAAAAAAAAAACTTACTGTGGGCCCAAATGATGCAATCACATTGTTTGGGCCCAGGTAACATGGCACCATTGGGTGTGTGTCATTAGCTGTCATCGTCCATCATTATCAGTAGTTTAGAACCTGAAAAAGAAGAAACATAATCAGTTAGTTTACAAAAAACAAGAAATGAAACACAAAAAAACTTACTATAGGCCCAAATGACAATTTGTGTTGTTTGGGCCATGTTGTAGCCATTGTGGTTGCTTACTTGTCGTCCTCGCTCCCCATTTCCACCCCGTAAGCAGTTGCTCATGGTGGTGGTTGGGGGTGCTGTGGTGGTGGTTGGATCATCCTATAGTTTAGAATTGGATGTGTTGTGAGTAATCAACAAGGTCAGATGATCACTCACCTGACCAAAATCCAGGTACCGGCATACCCGCACATACCCGTAACACTGTGGAAAAGGGTATGGTGTTGCCCGGGTATGGCAATCCCATACCCATACCTGTACCCGTGCATACCCGTGACTGGAAACACATGGTGTTGCCCATACCTATGCTGTGCCCTACATGGCCATGTCGCATTCCTGCCTCATTCTTTCCAAATCATCATGCATACTCATGAGTTCCTTGTTGATGTCAGCAGACCAAGATTCCAAGGTTTTCACAGTCCCGCAGAGGACATGATTGATTTGTGCATGCACCTGGTCTGAGCTGACATCTTGCACAATGGTCTTGGTAACCCTTTCGTACTGTAATGGTGCATCAGAAAATGACAGCGCAGTCATGAATGGTAGACATGTACCTGGTTTTCTTTCAAGAATTGTGGGATTGCTTTGTCAGCTTCCCCATGGACATGCTTCACAGAAACTATCTATTAAGTAAACAAATGAGCTTCGCAGTGCACTTCGCAAGGGGCAGACATTACTGAAAACTCATTTTGTTCAAGGAGGCTCATATCAGCTTGTAGATTAGGCTTCTTCTCAGGTGCCATCTGGGAAACAATGAGTTTCCCGGTGAGAGTACAATGAGAGGTGTTACAACCTTTTGTTGTCCTTGTCTGATTGGTACATTAGTTTGAACTAATAAACTAACATTTCTGTGGTTGGGATTGCATTCGTCAATTCAGGTTGAATTTGAGTAAAGGAGAGCCACACACAGATTGTCAAAGAGGCTAACACAAGGGGCAGCCTGTTAGGAAACCACCCCATTACCTAATAAAATTTCATTTCTATTTTATTATGTTGAATTATGCTACATTACGCCAAATGATGCTAAATGATGCTACACTTTGATAGCATGAGAATTTTATTTTGCATGCATCAATATGTATGCACATGTATGAGTGCGTCGGTAACAACAATGTACAATATATGTAACATAGTATATAAACCCTAAATATATGCCTAGGGGACCCCAGTTGTGTTCTCTTAGGTATTCCACCTATACTTGTGGTGTGAATAGCCTATCTCAACAAACTCACCTATTAATAACCCCTCACATCAAAACCATCAGGTCCCCCATCACATGCATGGATCCTGCCCCCTTCTTGTAGAGAGAACCTGCATGGTCTTAGCTAGCAGATAGTGGGTGTTGCCCTAACAGAAGAACACAACTTCCCATATCAGTCCGCCTTCTCTTACTTGCGCATACATCATTGTTCCACCACGCCACATCTGATTACTCATCCTTTTAGCACAAGCCAGAAGTACTTGTATATACATAATCTACCTTTTCTTTTGTAAGCCGATGCCAGGCCTCACCTTACATTGCGACCACCAGTGATCGAGAGGCAGCACTCATCATTAGGACAGCTGCAACCAGACAACTGATTGGATCTGGTTTAGTCATGATTTACATCACTCTATTCAGACAACTATTTTAGTTACAAGCCGAATTCAGTGTTATCCCTGAGATCAGGCACTGTTGGAAGGGTTATTGATCCGAAGTGCCAAATTAGGCACCTGATGAACAATTGATGAACATCACGTGACCCATAAACATTTGGAGAGGTCTCAAAGAACAAATCTTGAGTTTGTCAAAGAAGTGATTCATCACAGATTTTATCATTATGTCTGAACCCTCAACTTCTAATCCTGGTTCTAATCCTGTTACCACACCAGCGCTAGAGACAAAATTTGATGTGCTTACAGTGCAAATGTCGCAATTAGTGTCAGTGTTGGCAGCATCACAGCCCAGACAAGTGGAAGTACAGCCAGAGATGACAGTAGAAAGAGATGATGAGATGGAGGAGATGGTGGAGTGGATGTCACAGGAGGATGAGATGGTGGAGAAATCTGGAAATGGAAAAGTGCACTTACCTAAGTATGTGCCCCCACAAATCTTTGATGGTACCATGGAGAATACAAAATCCTTCATCAGCTCTATAGTATTGTACATCCATGGGAGGAAGCCAGAGTTTCATACAGCTGAGTCTAGGATTATGTTTGCTCTCTCATATATTCAGGGGGGGAAAGCACAGTTCTGGAGAAACAAGGCTATTAATCAAATTGCCACAGGGAATAAACCATTTGCAACCTTCAAGGAATTTCTGGAGAGATTGGAGGCACAGTTTGGGGACCCTAATCCAAAGGCAACAGCCAATGCTAAATTAAAGACCATGCGCCAAGGTTCCCTAATGGCAGATGAATTTATTTTGCAGTTCAAAGCAGAAGCTTCACAAATGGATATGGGAGAAGCCGCATGGGTAGTGTTTTTGAAAGCAGGATTCAATCCCTCTTTATTCAAGTCTATCTACTGACTACCTTCTATGCCAGAGAAGTTGGATGAGTGGTATAATTGGGCAATGTGCCTTGACCAGCAATATTGGCAGGAACAGGCAGAGTCAAAGTTGATGTACAGATGTAGTAAATTTGGAAAGCCATCAGGAGGAAAGTCTGAGAAAGGAAAGGCACATCAGGTGCAAACTCCGAGGGCACAGCCACTGGCCATGGCAGTGACACCTATAGTTATGGAGTCAGCAGCACCAGCAGAGGCAATGGAGGTTGATCAAGCGGGGAGACGAGCCCCACTTAAATGTTTTAACTGTGGGCAGTTAGGACAGATTGCTAGGAATTGTAGGCAGAAAAGAAAGATTAGGGAAGCTACAATCAAGGAAGTGAAGCCGGAGGAAGGCAGGCAGTAGAATTTGGTGGAAGAGTCCCAGTGAAGGTTTCCCCATTGGTGACCCAGAATCGTTACAATGTATTAGTATCAGAGGAAACCCAGAGTAAATCAGAAAAGGAAATCGAGGAGGAATACAACTGTTGCAAATCACATAAAGAAAATTGTCAAGCACTATTTCTGAAAACCCCTAAATTCTTTATTTGCTCTGCACAAATAGAACCAAAAATCACCTTGACTGTGGGACTGAAGACAGTGGACATGCATGCAGCAATTGATGTGGAAGCATTGCTTGATAGTGGTGCTACAGGATTATTCATTAATCAGTCCTTAATTACTGGAAACAGTATTAGCACATGCAAGCTGGCACAACCTATAATGGTGTACAATATTGATGGAACAGTCAATTGTGGAGGAACTATCAAGGAGGAGGTGACTATGGTACTAAAGTATCAGGAGCATCAGGAGCAAGCTGTATTTGAAGTGTGCAATCTTGGGGAAACCAATTTAATAATAGGATGTCCGTGGTTATGGAAGCATAATCCTGAAATTGATTGAGAAACTGGGAAAGTACAAATGACTTGTTGTCCTAAGGAATGTAATGTGTATGGGAGGAAGATGAAGAAGGAAAAAAGGAAAAAGAGAGAGAAAGAACATCTGAGGAAGTATTCTGTTATGATGGAGGAAGTGGAGGATGAGGAAATGCCAAATGGGGAAGTTCCGGTCATGATCGAGAAAGAAGAGCAGAAGCAAACCTTTAGAGCAATTCATGGAGGACAGTTGTGGGACAAGAATATCATGAAGGTGGAGAGGCCAGTGGAGGAGTGGGTGCCAAAAGTGTATCATGAATATCTGTCAGTGTTCCAGAAGAAGGAGTCTGAGCAAATGCCGGTGTGGAAGCCATGGGATCATGCGATCAAGATGAAGCCAGGGTTTGTGCCAAAGAAGTCAAAGGTATATCCATTATCTCCAATGGAACAAGAAGAAGTGGATGCATTCCTGAAGGAGCAATTGCGCAAAGGATACATACGACCTTCAAAATCACCACAGACGTCACCAATATTCTTTGTGCCAAAGAAAGAGGATGTGTACAGATTATAGGTATCTGAATGAGTGGACAGTGAAGAATGCATACCCCCTGCCGTTGATCTCAGAAATAATTGACAAGGTGGGAAAAGCCAAGGTCTTTACAAAATTGGATTTACAATGGGGATACAATAATGTACGAATAAAGAAAGGAGATGAGTGGAAGGCCACATTTGCCATGCGTCAAGGATCCTTTGAGCTGCTTGTCATGTTTTTTGGGATGACTAATAGTCCCCTGACCTTTCAAAATATCATGAATGAGATTTTCAAGGACGTAATAGACAAAGGCATGGTAATAATATTCATTGACGACATTCTGATATTCATGGAGGATGAAGAAAATCATGAGGCGATAGTGCAGGAGGTGCTACGGAGGTTTGCAGAGAATGATCTATTTTTGAATCCAGAGAAGTGTGTGTTTGGGGCAAGGGAAATCAAGTCCCTAGGATTATTGATCAGCCCTGACTGGATCAAAATGGATCTGATCAATGTACAGGCAATCACAGATTGGCCTGTGCCCACCTGTGTCAAGGAGGTTCAAGCCTTTTTGGGACTTGCAAATTACTATCATTGCTTTGTGCACAATTTTTCTAAAATTGCCACACCCTTACATAACCTTACGCGAAAGGGAGTAGTGTGGAGATGGGGAGAGCAGCAGCAGACAGTGTTTGAGGAGTTGAAGAGGAAGTTTGTAGAGGGACCAATATTAGCCCCAGTAGATTTCACATGCCCTTTACGAGTGGAATCAGATGCATCCGATTTTGCTACTGGAGTGGTATTATCAATGCTGTGCAAAGATGACAAATGGCATCATTGTGCATATCTGTCCCGAGGGTTGAATGATGTGGAGAGGAATTATGATGTGCATGACAAAGAGATGTTGGGGATAATATGAACATTGGAGGCATGGAGGCATTATTTGGAGGGATGTATGCATCAGATTGAGATCTGGACAGATCATCAAAATCTGCAATACTTCATGTCTGCTAAAAAGCTTAATCGCTGGCAAGCATGTTGGGCACTATTCCTATCGTGTTTCAATTTTCACTTGGTCCACAAAGCGGGAAGCTTAATGAGGAAAGCAGATGCATTATCCAGACATATTGATCATAAAAGGGGGGTAGAGGAGGACAATAAGAATGTTACCTTACTCAAACCCGAATACTTTTGCATTTGCACTATGCATCAAGGGCATCTATTGATAGATAGCTCAGAAACAGAAATGTTGTCTAAAATTAGACAATGTTTGGAACTGGACGATGAAGTAGTGGAAGCTGTGAAAGCTCTGAAGGGAGAGAAAAAAGGTAATATTAAAGGAGATGAATGGGCTGAGGAACAAGGATTGGTGTTGTTTGAAGGAAAGGTGTATGTACCAAAGGATCAGGAGTTGCAAAGGGAGATTGTCCAGTTACATCATAATACGCTGACTGCTGGACACACAGGAAGATGGAAGACATTGGAATTAGTAATGAGAAATTATTGGTGGCCTGGAATTTCAAAGTATGTGTTGGGGTATGTGGATGGATGTGATACATGCATGAGGGGGAAGAAATCTCCAGAAAAACCTGCAGGAAAATTAATGCTGAACCCTATACCTAAAGTGCTGTGGTGAGATATATCTGTGGATTTTATTACCGGATTACCCGAGGCTCAAGGGTACGATGCAATATTCATAGTATGTGACCGCTTCACAAAGGAGGTCCATATTATTCCTACTACTACAGAAACCTCATCATTGGGCTTGGTGCGCCTCTATCTAAATCAGGTATGGCAGTTACATGGGTTACCCGATATCATTATCTCCAATCGTGGACCACAATTTGCTTCTGTGTTTATGCAAGAACTGAACAACATATTGGGAATTTAAACTAAATTATCTACGGCATATCACCCGCAGACTGATGGGCAGACAGAGAGAATGAACCAGGAGTTGGAGCAGTACCTATGTATGTTGTACCTACGTATGTTTGTCAACTACCGACAAACTGACTGGCCTGAATGGCTGGCAATTGCCAAATTTTCCCACAATAACAAATTCCATTTGGCTACTCATATGTCACCCTTTTTCATGAATTATGGATATCATCCTCACATGGGAGTAGAATCCTGAAGGGAAGTCAAAGTACAGTCTGTAGAAGACTTTGTATCTAAGATGCAAAAGGTACAAGAGGAAGCAGAGGCAGCATTGAAGAAAGCATGTGATGACATGATGCAACATGTGGATCGTACTCGAGCGTGCACTCCAGAGTACAAAGTTGGTGACTTGGTGTGGCTAAGTACCAAGGACCTGAATATTCCACAACCTTCAAGGAAACTTATGGAGAAACAAGTTGGCCCATATGTGATCCCTAAGGTGATCTTGCCTAATGCAGTAGTGCTCAAATTACCCCAATCATTCAAGATTGATCCCGAGATTAATGTATCCCGCCTATGCCCTTACTGCCCACCCACTATTCCTGGCCAACAAACTACTCCACAACCTCCAATAATAGTAGAAGGTGCTCCAGAATACATAGTTGAAGAAATTCTAGACTCACGTCTTTGACGGAATAAATTGGAGTTCTTAATAAAGTGGAAAAACTATACTGATGAAAATGATTCATGGGAGCCCAAAGAGAATTGTAAGCAAGCATATAACGCAATTGCCCAATTCTTTAAACATAATCCGAATGCTCCGCGTCCCATTGCAAGAATGATGTATAAGGGGATGAGATTCCAGCCTTACCAAAATTTCACAGAGGGGACAGACACAACATTTTCTTGCCTGGAAGTCGAGGCATAAAAGGGGGGTAATGTTAGGAAACCACCCCATTACCTAATAAAATTTCATTTTTATTTTATTATGTCAAATTATGCTACATTATGCCAAATGACACTAAATGAAGCTACACTTTGATAGTGTGAGAATTTTATTTCACACACATCAATATGTACATGCATGTATGAGTGTGTCGGTAACAACAATGTACAATATATGTAACATAGTATATAAACCCTAAATATATGCCTAGGGGACCCCAGTTGTGTTCTCTTAGGTATTCCACCTACACTTGTGGTGTGAACAGCCTATCTCAACAAACTCACCTATTAACAACCCCTCACATCAAAACCATCAGTTCCCCCATCATGCATGCAGATCCCGCCCCCTTCTTGTAGAGAGAAACCACACAGTCTTAGCTAGCAGATAGTGGGTGTCGCCCTAACACAGCCCAATAATTTTGCCCTGCCAAAATATGGTAAAAATATTGAAGAAATAACCCCTTTCACCTATGAAAAAATGTGGAGAAAATTTAGGAGAAACAAGATATTTTTGCAACATTTCCTCACCAAGTTCCCAGGAGAGAAATATGTTATTTATCCTCAACTGAAAACTTGAGAATATGTGGGAAGAACAAGTTGTTTTTTCATTGTTTTCTCTACATTTTGATGCATCAGAAAATAGAGATTTCTGTGACGGGAATATGTAGATCAATTCTGGGTTAGAATATATATTTTTACCACCTTTCTCCAGGAGAAATATCTGCCTGAAAAGGATCATTTTTACCACATTCTTTCCACATTTTCACTTGGAGAAAAAGAAACTCCTGCCCACTTACTTCATCCAGGCCATCCAGCAGCACCCAGCCAGAACAGCACCCAGCACCAGCTCAGGAGCTGGAGGCATGGGCTCTCACCACCCATCCACCCTGCAAGCAGAGGCTTGCAGGCATGGGGTGGGTGCATTGTTGGCTTTGGGGGGTGCTGGTAGGTGTCATCATTGTCATCATTGTTGACTGCACACACTCACAATCCACCCTACAAGCAGGGGCTTGTAGGTGTGGGGTGGGTGTGTTGGGTTGTCTTGCATCGGGCCGTCATTACCAGTAGAGTAGAACCTATAAAATAAAAGAAACGAGTTAGTTAGTTTATAAAAACAAAAAGCAAATGAAAAAAACTTATGTAGGGCCCAAATAATGCAGATCACATCATTTGGGCCTGCATTGGCTTGTTTGCAGGTGGTGCCATCATTACCAGTAGATTATAACCTATAAAACTAAAGAAACGAGTTAGTTAGTTTATGAAAACAAAAAGTAAACAAAAAAGCTTACATGGACCCAGGTCGGCTCGTTTGCAGGTGGTGGTGTTGTTACCAGTAGATTATAACCTAGAAAGCTAAAGAAACAGGTTAGTTAGTTTATAAAAACAAAAAGCAAACAAAAAAAAAACTTACGTAGGGCTCATCCAGTTGGCTTGTTTGCAGGTGGTGGTGGTGACAGATTGGGCATGGGAGTGGTGGTGGTGGGTGGTGAGTGATGAGCTGGCACATTTGATGATGCAGCTATATGCTTTGTCATACACAGCCGCACCATGGTATCTAATGCAAATAGATGATACCTTACACAAGGTACTGTGGTGTAATGGTTATATTGTATATTATGATTACATAAGCAACCTGCAGGGATCTGGGTTTGATTCCTTTTCTACACACTTTTTCAGTGGAATCCAACTGGACTCCAACTGGACTCCCACTGGACTCCCACTGGACCCCACTGGACCAGTCTGGCAACTTTGCAGGCAGTTGGCTGGTGACCAGTCCCAGTGGACTCCAGTTGGACTCCAGTTGGAGTCCACTGGGAAAGGTGGGAGTGTAAAGACCTCCTTCAGCAGGGCAAGCTCATGAACTTGGTGTAATGCTGCTGCTTTCCTGACATTGGCATTCAATGCAGCATCTGCCCATGATTCGCAGCTGTCTATAAACTGAAGCGTACTGCATGTTTCATGCAGCATATCATTCATGAGACCTTGGAGGTTGATGCAGGATTGGCAATTGGCAGTGGGAGCAGGAGCAGCAACAGCTTGGGAAGCAGGAGCAGGTGAGTCAGATTCAGCGAAGTACTGCTTATGGTGATCAAGGCACTGATCCAGGGTGTCGATGCCCATAATGCTGTCCACTGCCAGTTCACTATGATGGCTCCACCAATCCAGGGCATATGAGGGCACTAGACTGCTTGTAAGCTCAGGGGTGACACCATCATCCAACATGGCCAAGAGGGATGGATGGAATCTGAGTGGTAGGCAGTCAAAGTTCACCTCAGCAAGACTGTCAGCCAACAGATGAAGCAGGATCAGCACTTCAAACACCAGGCTGATTGATGTGGAGAAGCCGATTTGAGACATGATGCACAGCTGCAATATTTTTCAGTAATGAATCTCTTACTTGATTCATAAAAGATCCTGCTTGCAAACTCACAATATAGAATCTTTTGCATCCATTTTTGCTTTAAGACATTTGCCCCTTGCATGTGCAACAGGACTTGACAGAAATGGGACTCTGCATACCAAACGATCTGCTGTGTATGCATTTGGAGCAGACCTTTCAGCCCCAATTGTAAAGAAAAAGGGTTGAAGACTGAGAGACATTTATTTGACATGTTGATCATGGTTAGAGATCAAGATGATTGAGTTTATGTAATAGAGGGTCATAGAGGGGAGATGTAATCAACATTTGCTGATGTAAATGCAGTGTCAGCCCTGAATGCTAATTTGCATCATAAAGCCCACTGATGGTTAGCATAGGCTAGGGGGCCAGGCAAGGTATTCTCTGAGTGTGAGGCTGACTGCCACCATTCACTGTGATAAATGAAGTACTGCACAGTCCACTGCATTTCATATGTGACCAGCAGAAATTCCTCCTTCCATCTATGTCTCTGAGCCCGCGAGCAAAGCCAATGTACTCGCCTGACTATCCAAGAAGTTCAGTACAATGCAAACAAATAGCCACAAAATAGACATACATTCCCAGAATCAATCAGTGGGACTGGGAGCAGGGCCATTAAAAGAAATGGGAGCAGGGACAGTCCTGGGAGCAGTCCCAGGAGCAGTCACAGGAGTGGGTATGGCAGCAGCAGCAGCATCAGGCAAGGCAGAAACACCAGTCCAAATGTGAAAATTATGCCAAATCCAGGACAGATGAATATTAGTGGAGCCTAGCATATTCGGGTTCAGAATATCTGTGCTAGCATTGAGGTCATCCTTTTTTAACTGCTGAAACATATTTAAGGTGTCAGTGTCACAATCCAGTGCCACCAATCTGCTTCGGCAATGGTTATACATTCAGGAATGCAGGGCAATTTTGTTAACCAACTCCTGGACAGTGGCTTGTGCTCATGTGCGAAATACCTTTCTCAGGGCTGCTCAAATAATGTGTGAATATTGAAATGGCTTGTCCACAATGAGCTCCCACAGCTGATGCAGCAGTTGGCTTGCCTGATTCTTCCTGAGCTGAATCTCCACCTCTGCCAGAGGGCCATTAAATGGGAGGTATACTTGTTGCTCCTCGACTGGAATAGCATTTCTGTCAGCTGGAAGATGTAAAGGCCCCAATGCTGTAGGTGTGTCATTGTCAACATTGTAATGGCTGATTTGTGATGGAGCAATGTCATGGTCAGCAACATTGGCAGCATTTTGTAAATCTGTTAAGGTTTCCATGTGGGATGTGAGAGCTTCCCTTTCCCTTTCAACAGATTGCATGTCAGAAACATTTGGTGATGTACCAAGTTGGTGGACTTCATCTTGTAATTCAATCCTGGTGTACACCAATAATGGGTTGTGATATATGAGTATGTTAGGCAGTACTTACTGCAGAAGTTGAACGATGATTGCAAAATCAATCCACTCCTCAACCACAGATTGACCCAGTGCTAGTGCTGCTCCAGTTGTTGATGCCATTGCCATTCCCACTCCCACTCCCACTCCCAATCCCTGAGTGGCATAGATATTCATGGCCTTAACATCTGTCAGCCTGAGCGATTCTGCTGCAGTCACTTCATCCTCCCATCTTTTGACCGCCTGTTGACCAAATGCTGCTGTAAGGTCAGCATGGTGCTTGCCGAGTTGTGTGGAGATCTCAAGGGCTTCTTGAGATTTTGCACACAGCATAGCATCCATGCCAAGCATTTTCATGTGATTTGAGTCCATAGCATGATCATTGAGCATTTCTGCCCAATGTGGCAAGGTTGCTGTCCTGACTGTTAGGGAAATGGAATTCAGCAATGACCACAGGGACTCTAGTATTTCTCCTGCTACAATGCCAGAGCCTGGAATGAAAGATGGAGCATAGCAAAAAAAGCATTCGTCCTTGTGACCATGTGCATGCATAAGCCCAATGGCCTGGTCAATGGTCAGGTCATCTGGAAGATGTGCACCAATGTGCTCCAGAAGGTAGATGATGTACTGGCAGACAATGTCATAAATCAGCATTACTCCCTGTTGAGGGTCAACCCTGGTAGTCTTCAGTGCTTGAAGGAAAGCAAAGTCAAAATTCTTTTGCTGTTCTCCCCGGAACAAGTCTACCAATGCATTGGGTGCATAACATCCATGTCACACACATGCAATGGCAGCTACTCCAGTCCTATCACATGCCTTTGATGCCAGAAAAGCATTCACAATGGCTAGGAATTTATTTTTGCAAGGTGCCTTCTGCAAAAGAGGCACAGATCAGATCAGATCAGATCGGGAGTGGGTACAGGAGCAGGGGTGGGAATGGCCACAGCCACAGCCACAGGAATGGCAGCAGCAGCAAGGGAAGTGTACTTACTGTTAATCATTCTATGGCATCTTGGAAAAACTGCTTGTATTCAGCATGATTTGGGGCCATCCCAGCTCCATCCCATAGCCATATATCAGTATCAGAGTTTTTCTGCCAAACATGGTCAGCTTTGAAATTGCCATCAGCCACAAATACATGTTTAAAAACAAATCTAAGGTGTAATATCATTTTAGAGACCACTGCACCAAGCAGGTGCTTAATCACCCACCAGTTCTCATCATTCTTCCAATTTTCCAGTATATTTATGCCTACTTGAGGACAAGCTGGACAGAAGTTGGTGAGTGATCCTGGTTCAGGTTTTAATGGATCTTTTTGATTGTGACCATACCCAGCCCACTTCAATCTTTTCATCCAATGCCATAAGTGGGACATGCGCTGAAGCTCATGGTAGAGATTGACCACTTCTGCAGGCCTCATTGGCAATGTGACATGCCAAATCAATTGATAAAACTGGTAGGCTGATGCCTTCAATTCCAGATTACAGAGCCAAAAATGATCCAGGACATGCACAGTGAAAAGAGTGCATATTTTGTTGAAGCTGGTGGGTATCAAGTTACGGCTTACCAGGTCCAAGGGAAATCTGTGCTCCCCTTGACACTAGCAGGTAACCATCACCAAGTGATGTATTCCATTCATATGACCATTGCGATTGCCGTTGCTGCTCCCGACTCATGATACGGGGCCAATGCTGATTGATGTGATGAAGGCCGATGCTGATCATCACCTTGCCAATTGGCTGACTCTTGTTCTGCTTTATCCTTCATGTCCTTGAATGTTTCCAGATATTCTATTTGGAACTGAAGAGTGTTGCAAATCAGCTGATCTGTCTGGTGCTGAACTAAGAGGTATGTGCCAACCTCCCATAACTCGGCCCTGTGAAAGTGTGTGCCAGTCCAAGATTCAATGTGATGGAAGGGATTTTGCCTGTGTGTTACCCACATACATGTTCAGCAAAGCATTCTTCCTAGTGAACAATCAATGCATCTCCAAATTGCCCGTTTATTGAATGAACAGTGATTGCAAACTTGTTTGTTGATTGACCATGCCTGCCAAGACAGTGATGCTTGCAGCAGTTCATCTATTCATCTGACAAACTCCAAGACATAGTCTTGCTGCCTCTGTTATTTGTACATGAGCCTTGGTAAGTCAATCAATGTCAGAAACTGACCATGCCGATCTGTGGCCAAACTAGCTCATCAGCCACCTGAGGTTCTTGCATATCCCATTCTGGAGCAAGACCTGGATTGTTGTGGATACCAGCTGAACTCAATTCACCACGTTCTTCTGTAACCAGAGGCAAGAGAACCTTGATACACTTTGTTTTTGGTCCATGTCTCATGTTGACCTCAACTTCCTTATGTGTGACAGTATCCACTGCACCATCATCGTCCTCATGCAGGGTGGCATTGTTCTTTGATCTTCTCTTTCACTTGTAAGGAGCTCTTGTCAGCCTCATGATGATTGGGGGGAATCAATTGCATTGATGGGCTATTTATTGTACTATTAACCTCATGTTATCCTTGTGTGATCCTCATGCCAAATGACAAGTGAAGCCAATGGCAACAACAATTCCTTCCTCCACATCAATCCCCTCCAATGCCACCTGAGCCATCAGAGAACCCAGGACACAGCAGTACTGGAAGGGGAGCCAATATATGGTTGAAGAGCAGAAGATCATCGAGCCTTATAAAGATGGATACTGATCTCAGGAATCAAAAGCTGCCTGATTGCAAATACTCAAGACTGACATTCTCCCCACCATCTTTAATTACTGGGTGTCAATTGAGATGACCCCAATAGATCCAGAGGAGAGTTGCATGCGTGCCAAGGTGGGCTATCATCCCATTCAATGTTGTATTATCGATCACATTGCCAGGAACTAACAAACTGGCTTTTGAACAACTGGCAAATGACAAAAGGCTCCTCAAGGAAGTCAAACAACTTCAAAGTGAAGTGATCAGAAGTGATCTGGAGCTTACACCAGGACCAAGTTTGGAAAGAGATTGGAGATATGTTAGGTGTTGAGGATGCATCCACAAGTATGCCTGGACGGTTCCAGAACCGACTGCCAGCCATCAAGAGGGTTTTTGAAAGCATGACTGCAGAGGAAAAGGCAGTGCTTGAGGCTGAGCAGGAGAAAATGGAGGGGGAAGGTTATCCAGAGAAGACAAAGTGAATGTATGTTAACCCATTGCCATGGCTGTTCCTGTGGCCATGGCCACAGCTGCTGCCAATGATGTTATTGATGTTTCGCAGTTGAGCAGAGAAGAACCTGGTTAAGCATGTGGAGGAGACTGCACAACAACAGTGGCTAGAAATGGGGGTGCTTTCTGTGACATTCATGGCCTACACTGCACCTGATGGTTTGATGGTCATTGATGCATGAGTGAAAATCTTCCACTGCCATTGCTGATCCCACTCCTGATCACAGTCACAAAAATGTTTCATCGTTGATGGCCACCCCTGCACAATCCTTCATAGACACATATAATAATGAGATCACAGAGCTCAAGCGCCACTTCATGGACTATATCAAGGCTTTATGTGCATCAGACATTGCCTCAAGGTCAACAGTGCATGGTGACTCAATGCAAATCTGACTTGAGATGACTAGTGATGGGTTCCCCATCCTACCCACACCATGGAAAGGCTCACTATACAAGAAAAAAGAGCTGGAGGAATGGTTTAAGTTGTATGTTGGGCAGCATTACAGTATGATCACTTCCTTTTCAATGAGTTGTTACTTATCTGCATGCAGAACTAGCGAACAATGGTCATACTCACCATGTCCCATTCACAGCAATTGCTGAGCACACATCGACATTCATTAATCCTGAATATCTCCCAGCCAGGTTCAAATGGACAGACCCATGGAACATGCAAAAGAGTGTCATAGAAGACTTCTTCAACCATATTCTGCAGCAGCAAATGGCAGAGGGCCCTGAGAGGGCATTCAGGTTCAAAAGAATCAAGCTACATGATGGTAGTGTCTCTCCTGTGCAATATCCTAATAATTTGAATAGCCCTACACTTCTCGATGGATGTGCAAACGCACTGGCCGATGTAATGCAGATGCCACTGCCATGCCCAATGTAGACTCCCCCACTGCCGTGCCCAGTGCGGACAACCCAGTGGCCAGTGCTGACTCATCCACTCCCACTCCCATTCCCATGCCTGTGTCCATACCTGACCCCGAGGGCCAATCCCAAGGCTTAGCTGCATCTTCTCACAACCTGCATTCACAATCAAGAGCCATAAAAGCTGCAAAAGACAAATCCAAGCCAAAGAAACCTGGCCAAAGGTCGATGGCAGAACAGGCACACAACTCAAACACAAGTGCAACTCTGTTGAACAATGTACAAGTCCATCAAATGACAATGGACATACTCTGCGTCGCTCAGCCACAGCCAATTAATGGTCCAGGTGATGGTGAACCGCAGTATCTTATACCTCAAGACACATACATGAGGTACATGGGACCCATGTCAGGCAACAATGTCAATGACCCCCCTATTGATCCATCCCTGTTACAAAACAACAACTCCACTCCACCTCCTCAACAAACATCACAATGTCCTAAGCCTCACCCCCTTTTTGGCGGCCAGGACACAGCAGCAGCCAGCATGGCTGACATAGGATTGTCAGCAGTTAGCTATCAACCAATGACCCCACCCCCATCCCAACAAAACCTGACAATCAGGCAATCACATCAGCAGCAGCCAGCTTGGCCAATGTAGGATTGTCAGCAGTTAGCTATCAACCAATGACCCCACCCCTATCCCAACAAAACCTGACAATCAACCAATCAGAGGGTTGACACCAAAAGACAGCTGATGACCTTGCACAACAGGGGGCCATTTTAAACACAACCCTTGGTAAAAGAGAGAAGAGGAAAAATGTGAAATTTTCAGACTAATTATACAACAATATTTCTGTATGAATGTAAAATAAAATGTCCAACCATTACTTTTTTCTGCCTCGTTTGACCTCCTCTCTGTCCTCAGATGTTCCCGCTCTCTTCTTTGGGTTTGGCTGAGGGGTGGTACTTCTTGAAGGCAGGGTGGGTGACAAATGGCAAGGGGACCGGCATAATTGTGGAGCAGGAGAGGGAATGCGATGCCAGTGGTGAAGGAGGGGCAGGTGGCACAAACACATTGCTGGTGAATACTGTTACCGGTTCCACAGGGTCAGCATTGGGGATCAAGGGGGGTTGAAGGAGGGGAGGAAGGGGGGCATCCACAGAGGTCATACATTGAACTGATTCCTGAGAATCTTGTGGCGTGGCGGGGATGACCTTGATTTGAGGACCATGTCCTTCTTCCTCAAGCCCAGTGGGAGCAGGAGTGGGAATGGGGGTGGGAGCAGCAGGTGGAGGTGCAGGAGCGGCAGATGGAAGTGCAGGAGTGGGAATGGGTGTGGGAGTGGCAGGAGAGCAGCAGGTGGAAGTGTGGGGTGTCCTGACCTGGCCTGGAGTGGGTCCATCATCACAAAATGTTTATAACTTGAAATACAATAGATTAGTAAAAAGAAATGCAAAGAAATGACAATAAAAAAACTCACCCAGGGCCCAAATGATGATAGACATCATTTGGGCCTGTCTGCATAGGTTCCTGGCATTTGCCTACCCTGTCATTGCCATCTTCGTTGGGTGTCATTTGTTGTTTCGTTGTTCCCCATTGTTTGCTCATTCCCATGGTCATGCAAACCCTGCGAGCAGGGGCCCGCAGCAGTGGTGTAACATCAGGTGCAGGGTTTGGGCATGGGGTGTCTCAGGTTGGATACTATTATTATAAGTTAAAACACTTTTGATGGTGGTGCTGGTGAGTGATGAGCAGTGTTGTTGGTGGCCAACATTCAGCTATTTCCATCTTCATGCCAACCCGCCATGGGTCATGGTAATCAGTGGGTCAGTAATTTCTAATACCATACCCGTACGGGCCATACATCTGCAGACCCTGTGACCCAAACACCCATAGTTTTCACTGTACCCTGATTTGTATGGATGCCATGGATGGACCACAAATTGTACCTGTATGTCAAGAACTGTTCCTTGCCCAATTGGAACCTGCACCCGTCTGATCCTTTTCTGCACCTCAAACCCAACTTTTGTCTACGCCTTCCAATTTCATTCCCAGCCGCCTTGCACTGCCCACACTGCTGTGCACCAGGCCACCTTGTACAGCATCCACAGCTGCCTTCCCAAGGCTGCTGTCTAGTTTTGCAAATTTGACTATGGATTCCTGTGTGGCCTCCACTAGGTAATTTATCTATGCAGTTGAGACACTGCCGCAGTTCCTGTTTCCATCCCGCTTTTATTCCGGACTCTAGTATTTAAGTTTAGCTAGTTTCGCCTTGTATTCCTCAATTCATATAACGACATAGACTCGACTTTACCCTGCCAATCTAAAACCTCCTTCTACTCCAACCCCTGTCCTCTAAGAGTCTGAACTCCATTCAACTCAACCTCTAGTCTCCCTCTGAAGTTCTAGTCTCATCTGAACTTAACCTAAGTCCCTCTGTACTCCTCCCCGCATCTACCCGCACTTTCCCGCTCCTACCTCTAAACCCTCAACTTGAAATTAGGACACCAGACAAGGTGAAGGGTGCAGCTTCTTACAAGCTGAAGCCAAGTCCTTTCTGTTTCCCCTCCCACAGAATCTGCATCGACCCAACAATCTCCCGCTATCCTCACCCACAGTGTCCGGTCAGATTCCGAAGCGGCCTCTAGGATCAGTTCTTAACACTGTATCTGTGAATTTGGATGTGTCACCTGTGGATATTTACCTGGATGGACCTGGATGCATCCATGGTAGGCCCTAGCTAGTTGCCCCCAAGGAAGGACATTCAGCATCCAGTTTAGATGGCCACCTAAATGTTGCCAAGCTCGAAGAGTCAGAGAGCAACATAGCATAGCAAGGAAAAGGTCAATCTTGCCAATGATATTGGATATGGCCAATGGGATAAAGATATACTTAGTGTTTGAAGGTCCAGTTCATCAAACCAAAAAAAAACCAAAACTGAACTGGACTGAACTGCAGTCTGGTTTTTTTTGTGGTTGCAGTTGCCTTAGTTTTTGTACATAATTGGTTGCAGTTAATTATATATTTATTTGGAATTGACAAAAGTCAGTTTGAACCAGTTGTAACCAGTCTACAATATACTTATATACTAACTATATATACTAATTAATAAACTTGAAAAGTGGGGATGTGCCTGAGGAATGACTGACAAAAGTGAAGGTTTATATACCTGTGCCCACTAGTGCCTGCCCATGAAATTCAATATTTCAAGGTGGTGAAATCTCTATTAGAATGTTTGCCTTTTGTGATCTTGAAAACCTGATGTGAAATTATTACTTTCACTATACCAATCATGAGGTTGAAAGCTAGCCTTTCTGAAACTATTTCTGCAGATTGAAAGCCAGCCTTTCTGCTCCCAGAATGTTAAACTGAACAGCTGCTGAAAGGCTTGTTGAAAGTCTTTGTGAAAGTCACACTTTCACACACACTTTGACCAACCAGAAAGAAATTCTTTTATGGATCAGAAAGCATGACCAGAAAATAAAACTTTCTGATCTAATTTCTGAAAGCCTTTCAGGCAATTGATAAGTTAAACATCACCTTACAGAAATACTTCCAGTATCTACACTGAAATGTCATGAGAAATTTAACCAGAAATATTGATTTTCAAAGTATATCTCTAATGGGTAATTTTTTGAATTTCTGTTTGTAGAAATATAGTCTCAAATATAATATTTCACAAAGAATTTCTAACTATATTTCAGAAAGGAGAAACTATGAGGCTGGCCTTGTGTGAAGCAAAGACTTTCTCAAAATCAACAAAATGGTCAAGAAGGATCTTGCACCAGGTAGTCCAGGAGAGAGGATCACCAACTAGAGCAAACTGAGCTTTATTGATGAGAATGTCTTGGGAGCTTTGAGGACTATAGATGGATAGGAGATCCAAGTGGAAAGACTATAAATGAAAATAACTTGTGGGAAACCAAGGAGAATTGTAAGTGAGCACATAACACAATTGCCCAATTCTTTAAATGTAATCCAAATGCTCCATGTTGCATTGCGAGAATGGTGTATGAGGGGATGTAATTCTGGCCTTACCAAAATTTCATGGAGGGGACAAATACAATATTTTCTCACCTGGAAGTCGAGGTATAAAAAGGGGTTAATGTTAGGAAACAGCCCCATTACATAATAAAATCCTAAGTTGTGTATCACACTTGAAGGTGACTGTGATAAGGCCATACTTGATCATTTTGTCTCTGCTAAGATTGACTTATCATTAATCATTTTTGTATCAGAGAATAGGCACACTATGTCAACTTTAATAGCATTGGTTGCCAAAGCACAATTATTGCAGGGTCTTCATTAAATTTTGCAGATGGACAGAGTTCAAGGGGGTTCTTGTTACAGTGCTTTGCATATAGCTTGACAGTTGCTGAAAATATGATAAACATGAGCAAACTTGATCTCACTGTCATTTTATGGCTTCCACAATGGCTTCCTGGCTTAGATTTGGGTGAAGGAAGTGTATATGAATAATATCAGAAGATGACTGTCAAGTAAACATCTTATTTAACATGTTTTCTGAGGTGCTGCACTGAGAAATATCAATATTAGATCATATGCAAGCCAGAATCTTCTAGAGATTTATTTTCAAAGTATAGAATTATTTTCAGTCAATTATTTATGGCCAACAGCACTCTGAGACCATTTCTGTACACTTCCTTCACCCAAATCTGAGCCAGGACGCCATTGTGGAGGCCATAAAATGACAGCGAGATCAAATTTGCTCACATATTTTCGGCAACTGTCAAGCTCTATGCAAAGCGCTATAATCGAAGCGCTTGTTTTAAGGTTTTTGTTCGGAGTCATCAGAGCGCTGTGCCACCCTATCATCGCCACCGTATCATTGTCAACTGACAAGGGCGTCTTTCAGGTGCTTACTTAGCATCGTACGCGTCGCGTTGTTAGCACTTATTTACGTTCACGTGATCGATGGCATGTGCGAATTGGTATAGCGACACAGCTTGACCAACGGAAAACTTTTAAAGCGCAGTCCACGTCATGGTCCACCTAGAGACCAACTGAACGCAATAGTCTCGATACCTTTGAAGCCGCTTCCGCTTCGTTTGCTCTAGTTTGGGGCGGCGCATGTCTTCCTTCAAACAATCGAAGCTCTTTCCCCGACCTCTAAAAAGACCCGAACTCTCGACAGCAGACACCTTGATGAGTAGGATTTTCCCGTCGATCCACAGCATATAGGAGCCAGGATCATCAGGTTCGACCGCGAGGTGCCTACCCTACACATGTGTCATTGGAGATCTAGACGGCTTGATTGACATTCGGAGCTGGGATTATACAGTCCCAAGCCTGTTTTAGTTGTGATTCAATCGAAAATATGCATGTACGTGGCTTCTGAATCTCAGTTCAAGCTCAGTGACCGAAACGTCTTGAAACCTACAGTGCGATTGATCTTCTCGTAGTAACTCGTACCACCTTCATACGGCAGTATTAACTCATCCAGCATCGGTCTTCTCGGCCTACTTATGAAGCTTTGGTCTTTTCCTTTCCTTTGATAGAGGTCAGGAGTCAGCTGGTGTTTCCTCGACCGGCCCGAACTGGGGACCGTTGTGATCCGTATGTAAAGACCCGATGACACGTTCCTACAATAGACTAAACACACGACAAGCGGAGACGTCCATCAACGTCCATCAACTAGGGAACGACATGGGTCCTAAATTCGATCGTGTAATCACATTCACCGAGAAGAGGTTCCTTACTCGTTTGCAAATACTTAGGTGACGTCAGATAGGACAGCCCTGAACCGGGCAGCGCTGCGGCGTAGAACGTAGGATGTAAGAACTCTCCCACTACTGTAAGTAGGCGATGATAGGAGCACCGCGGATAGGCATTACAGGGGACAGAATGACAGGTTCATGCTCAGATCGGTATGAAAGACACATAGCCTAGACTACCGTCTTGGTGGTGCCTCAGTACTTATTATATCCAGTCTCGGACTGATGGAACATACCTCGGAAATTACGACCATCAGTCATCTGTTATCAATCCCAGCGTAGTGGAGATTGGTGGCGTCGTTCTTATACGAGCTTTCGACTGGTCGTTCCGTATCTTGAAGGTTATTGTTCAAGATAACATTCCTAATGTCCAGCTCTACCAGGCTCTACCGCGATGCTCCGCCAAGGCCACTTATCTGAATCCCGAATCTGATGCGAAGAATCAGATCCTCGACCACGTTCTCTGGCCCTGGAACAGGCCCTGGGTTATGCAGATCCATTTATTACTCCCACGATCTTCGGTAAAACGCTTTCTATTGTCAAGAACCCTAGCCATACTTCGGACCCTTTCTTTGGCCCTCGTAATTAACGGCAATGGCCAAAGAGATCGTGGGTACGTACTCACGGGAATCGGCCTTGTTTTGCTTGGGGTCCCTATCTTATCACAATCCAAAGGCGTTCATTTCCAGCTTTTACGGCGTATTTACGAAACAAAGGACGTCATTTGTTTTGTTATGAGCCTCCCGCCGGCTCTATTGCTGATCTTGCCCGATCTGGGGCAGCGTTGGAAATAATCCTATGGGTCCGCTTATTCGCCGCTGGTCTATAACCTCTGTTGCGCCTACATAGTTTCGTTTCGAGGTTTAGACGAGAGACGAGAACTCGTTTATCTCTATTTCATCTGCACAGAGCTAATACTTAGATTGACTCCGCAAACGGTTAACTCGTTACCGACTGCTGTTTGACAGCAAGTCTGGGTTGCAAAAATCCCGTTCTATTGCGTACGCTTCAGAACATCATTTTTGTTCTCCGGTTTACCGGCCGCGGAACCGAGTGGACAACAGGGTCGGTATGTATCCACCCACCATCGGTGTCTTTCCTGAATCATCTACTGTTTGAATACCAAAGACAGCACAGAGTCTCTTCGGAATATCTATCGCCGTTCTGGACAGTCGCGCACTGCCCTTGGAAGTTCAGACCGTCCATCTCTAACTTGGTAGGGAACTACTTTGCTCCATCTCTATTTTCTTCTCTGAAGCAGCGATTTCGCGCTTTTTTTCGAACTCGATGCAGCTTTGTTCTCCTGCATAGTTCAACCGTAGATGCAGGTCTTATGATTCTCATTCATAATTCTCCGGCTGGTGTTAGAAAGTACTTACTGCTTTGTCTGGGCTGTGTAAAAAAGAAAAAAAGACTGTAGATAATTATCCTTGCTTCTTCGGCCACCGTTTCGGGGAAATAGAAAAGAAAAAAAAGATGCAGCGGGCGAGTGTCTACTATTCCTGTTTGGGATGTGCCGATTAACAGTATACCAACGAATAGCGAATGCAAGTTACATAGCTCGTTCTCGTACGAGGTTTCCTTTGGAGAATTCTGGCAGCTCCTGTCTAGATCAGATGATTAACACAAGTATAATAATAACCGAGATCCCCCATCTTCGTTCAAATTTTGAGTTCTGTCAAAATATGTCAAACTTATCACCATCACCTAGCTGTCACTTGGGTTGGTTCACTGATGGCCCGTCCGCATCAGTGCCTCTGTCAGGGTCACAAGCGGAAGGCCTTTTAACCACCCCCTCATCCATGGTTTCTTCCAAGATTTCTCCTTCGGCTTTGGGTGGCGTGTCATTTGTTTTGTTTGAGTGGTTTGACGATGATTCAGCTGTAGAGTTGTTGTCCAATATACCGTCTGTACTTTTATGTACTGCGTATAGCCTTGACGCTGTGGTCTTTTATGCCATACGTTATCTGCAAAGTCATGTGTTTTGTTGGTATGTCTATAATAGTAGTTGACAGGGCGGCGGGAAGGTGCGCTTCTCTTTGTCTTTTGGAGCGGCAGCTATGATGGGGGGGTATTTATTTATAAACTTTGTGTGTGCTTCTTCTTGACCGAGTGGATCACTGGCTGCATCCGGGCGGGATCTATGATAACGGATTTGGGTCATGTTACTTGCATGTTACTTTACACTCTTCCTACATCTCAACATTTACGGATCTTTAACTAGACTTTTTGTGGTGCTATATAGATATACATATATACAGTCGAGTTCCTTGGGACGCAGCGCGAACTTGACGTGGAGCCCGAACTGAATTTGTGAAATAACGTAACGTATATATACTTATGCCGGTTCCGGCGCCATCAGCGTGCTGGCGGACTGCCCGCCATCCACGGTTGACCCACTCAATTTCCCGTGACCGCTGACTATGTGGCGGGATAGATCTAATCCAAATCCACAAACATCTGTCGTAATCCTCTCAAGAGCAAACATGCTTCTTTTTGTTGATCATGATGTCTTCTCTTTGTTCCACCTAACACAGTATAGTAACCCACCTTGGTGATGCAACGCCTCCCCTCCACCCACCCTCGCCCCTTCCCCTTCCCCTACCCCGCTTTCTCACGAGCGTTCAGGTTGGATGTTTGCTGTACTTTTTATGGTTTTTTTTTGGGTTCTCAGGGTTGTGTTGAGTAGTGACTTCTATGTCCTTCTTCCCTTGCTTGGCCGGGGGCTCCCGTCTTACCGTAATACATACCCTCCGCTGCGGGCTCGAATAGGAGGGGTGATTTAATATTTTATATTCGTGCGGTGTTTGGAATAGGAGTTGGATAAGTGAGTGATTACCCGTGGACCTAACTAAGGCTATTGATATTCCACAACGTGGGTGTTCTAATAAAGGTATGCCAGTATTCGAGATCGACCCGGGATGAACAACTGAATGATGAATGAATGACCTTGGCAGATGTTCGAACCGACAAGGCAAGATCCCAAGTCGATGGTTGATGGTATCTGGATGTGAGTGTGAGTGTGGTGGAGTGGAGTAACGAGGTTATTTCTCGATTCGGCGGTTCGAGTGGTCGAGACACTGAGTGTTTTTTGAGTCCGTCGGTGGATTGTCTACCCCATTCTCGAAAGTCACGCTGATAAGTCGAGGGATTCTTCTTATGAGAGTTTGTACATAACCTTTTGCCTGCTGATCCCGAAGAACCACATTGATCTAGTCTGGCATCGTGTGCTTAGAGCTACATCGTGACAGACATCCACAAGTGTGGAGGAGGAGTGTGGTGATGGATTTGCGAATGTTCAGAGTGGTGTACAATGCGTGTGTGTGTGTGTGTGTGTGTGTTGTGTGTGGAAATTTCTCGAGTTGGAAAAGAATAAACCAAAGTTAGCTTATCGTGTCGAAGAATGTTTTTTTTTTTTTCCCTTTTTTCTTTCTCAGAGAGGATTTCTCACCTATGCAACTTTAAAATATCTTGGTGACGCCGGAGCTACGAAATCCAAGAGCCGCGAATCAAGATAAGGTTTTTTTTTGTGTTTTGTCATCAAGTTACGGTGACAGGGTAAACCGTCGCCGTTGATGAAGAGATATATAATTGGGGAAATGAACCGACCGATTAAGGCAAGGAGAGGCCTCGGATCGGCATGTATGATGAGGGGAGGGCGGCCGGGATATGAGACAGGGGGTGTGGGAAGCGGAGAAAAGATGACCGGATGCCGGGGAATGGGAAAGGGAATTGTGTGGGAAACGGAGAAACTAGAAAAGGAGTATTTGTATTTGTATGGGCTTCAGTGCCTTAAGATTGGGGAAATACATTATGATCAAGTTTGAGAAATCGATTCTTCTGTGAATGGTCCTTTGATTGCCTTTTTTCTTTTCTTTCCCCCTCAGCTCCCTCCCTCCTCCTCTTCTCTCATCCGCCCTAGCCCCCGCCACAAGAATAACGCCTGGTGTCTGTCCCTTTTCTTTCCAATTTATTACAATATCTTATTTCTCATTTCCAGATCTCGCGACTCTTGTTGGCTTCTTACTACCCGCCTCACCTCCTTCCTTATATATCGCTTGAGCTCTGCTCGCGAATTCACTTTCCTGGGTTTCCGCTGATATTTCGCGTTCCCTATGGCTATCATGACTCTCCCAATCTGTATTCCTCAAACTCCTTCTCCTGCAACCTCCCCTCCTTCAGATGACAGCCAGAACAACAACAACAACAACAACATCCAGAACAACAACACAACAGATTCTGTCCCTCCAACTCCTGTTTCTCCTACTATTCAACAGAAACGTAAACCTTCAAGACGCGCAAACACCGCAGAACGCAGAGCTACTCACAATGCCGTAGAACGTCAACGTCGTGAAACTTTAAATAGCCGTTTCCTCGTAATTCTTTTTTTTTTCTTTCTCATTCCTATTTTTAATTTTAATTTTAATTTTTTTAAATCAGGATTTAGCTGCCTTACTCCCCAATCTCTCTCAAATAAGACGTCCTTCCAAATCTTCTATTGTAAATTCCTCAATCGCACATATCCATGCTTCTCGTCGTCATCGTCTTCTCGCCGCTCGTGAATTACGCCTCCTCAAACTCGAAGCAGACGCTCTCCGTCGTGAACTCAACGAATGGCGCGAACGTAGTGGCATTGCGCGTGTGGAAGAGCCAGTTAGAGGTGATGGTTTTGGTGTCGTCCTCAGCGCCGAGCTCGAAGTCATCGTAGGTCAGGATATGGAAGAGGAAGAGGACGACGAACTCTTGGGTCCGCAGGACGTGCACCCACACCACCAGAGTAATGGTGGTAACCATAATAATAATCAGATGTGGGATGCAGGAGATATTGACGACTTTGGTATAGATGGCATGGATGTCCCTCCTCCGTCTACCGTTGACGAGCATGATGCGAGGATGCTTGCGATGCTCAAGACCCATGGCCCTGCTCATGCGGGAGGGCATCCTTTTACTCATAATCCTAATACGATCTTACCACCCTCTACACTTCCGCATATCCTTCCTAGGCCCGGAGCGACCAACGTTCCGGCATTCGAACCGCTCTACGAGCACCCACATTCGCAGCAGATTCATCTTATCCAGCACCAACAGCAGCACCAACAGCAGCAGCAGCAGCAGCAGTATCTTCAGCACCAGCAACACCAACGTCAGCAAGAACACGAGAAGATGTGGGGCCTTTACAATCAAAACCCTTCTCGCATGACGGCCGCACAAGCCCAGTTCACGGGCCCTCAACAGCCTCCGTATAATAATCAATACGTGAACACCAATAACGGTAACAATCAGCAACAACAAATGATGATCCAAGCCCAACGCAGCCTCTTCACCCCTCCGACGACCTCGCACGGGCTTCCTTCCCCGACAACTAGCACCGGCCCACCGGTATCTCTTCCATCCCTTCACACCGGGACAAACAACGCTTCCATCTCACCTTCTCCCCCTGTATCCGACACCGCGCAACGCCTCACCCGCCAACGCAGCGGTAGCGTTCATTCTATCCAATCCCACGCTTCCTCCCACTCTCACTCCCACTCTAGAGGGTCCCATTCACCAAGCTACGAACTCGGCTTGGGCCTCGGCGTAGGCGTGGATTACATGAACGTGGGTGTGGGTGTGGGTGTGGGTGTGGGTGTAGATCCTTATGGCGTGGGGACGCCTAGGATGATGGGAGATATTTCGCTTGCGAGCCCTGTTAGTGCTGGTGGGGGTGGTAACGGTGGAGGCTTCGCGATGATGATGTGAACCCGAGGCGTAATAGGCATTTGGGCTGGCGCTGTCTGGTACGAAAAATCGCCTGTCCACGCCTATTTTGCGTGGAATATTATCAACGCCATCATTTGACCTAGAGTGGATTGCTCTGTCACGATACCATTCCACGTGACTATACATGCTTCCCCACTTCTTATCGTTGGGTTTCCATGGTCTTATCGTCCCAATCTCGTCCTTCTCTCCGCCGACGTGTGCTGCTATCTATGCTTATTTATGCTCTTGTTGCTTGCTTGCCTTGCCTGTTGATCGCCGTACAGCGTGCCGATCGTCCCACCCATCCCCCCCCCCCCCCCCCCCCTCTGCTGTGTTCGCCTTGTTCTCGTTCCAGTTATCGTTCTGCTCTCCGTGTGTGGTTTCTTTTTTCCCTTTGTGTTAATCGGTATTGTTGTTATACCCTCCGTCCCATCCCATCCCATCCCCCCCTAGATGGTGTGCCGTTGTTCTATCTCGTCGTCTACCTCACCTGCCGCTACCCCCCCCTTACCTACCTACACCATATCGCCCCCAACCAAGTTACCGACCTTACTACTACTACTATTACTACCTGTCCACCCCCACCCGGTCGTTACCCCCTCCCCCCCCCTTCTACACTCGCACCACTTGCTACCGCCACCGCTGCGTCCGGTCCTCGTTCCTTTACCGTCTGCTCTTTAGTCTCCGGTTTTGGTTATTATTGGTCCTTGCCTCTTGGTGTATTCGAACACTAACAGAATATTTACACATAACATTTTAAAAAAGTGGAGAAAGGATAAGTATGTAGTCCAGTACTATTTAGTATACTTAACTTGGTTGTGATTCAAAAAATCGTTAAAAGATTAAATGCTTGGAGACCGTTCTCTCTTCTCTCTCTCGCTCTCTCTCTCTTTTGGTCGCGTAATTAGGATTACATACACAGACTTAATTTTAATTTTTAATTTGGGGTTATGGCTTGGAGTTTGTTTGCGTTTTTTTTTTTGTCGTGTGCCAGATATCGAGGACAACCGTTCCACCCGTAGGACCTAACCAGATACTCACTCAATCAGAAACCCCTCCGCTCGCGTTTGGAGCGAGAGAGGGGGGTGGTGATGGCGATAGTAGCCAAAACTTTTCCCCGAGTTTCAGCCATAATTTCGGTTATGCAATAAGCTTCGACGAGCATAGCCTGCTTAAGCCTGTAACTTTAAATTTATAACCGGCTTATTATAAATAATACCGGCCTAGAATTTGAAACTTGGACATTAGACTCGTCACCTCGTGACCCGTCCGCTTGACCCTGCCAAGTGTACATGTGACATTGAACTTTTGGAATGCTTTGATCTCGTAGCGTATTCAGAATACATCTCGAACTGTCATTGTTCATCGTCTTTGCTAATGCTGTCTGAGTCATTATTATCACCACTGGTCTGAATAAAAAAAACCTCCCCAAGCACTTCATTTGCTATCTCTCTTTCATTGTTCATTGTGAGGATAGTCAGTTTCACCCTCAGACTTCTTACTTGGTCTAATAGATGTGGGGATTCTGGCAAAGTACTACTAGTAATAAACTGAAGATTGTTTGAGAGCACAGACTCTGCACCCACAAGTGGACTCAGTCATCAGTGAGTTTGCAAGTGAACAATTTTACAAAGGCCAAGTTGTAATCCATTGATGGGGTTTGTGTAAACTGTTAAGTAAGCCCAGATGAGATAATGGCCCACCCAAGCCACCTTGGCAGAAGAGGGTTGTGCATCATGGTTAAGGCTCCAACCATTCTATCTATATAACCATTTTACACAGTTTATACCATATATGTTTATGTTTATGTATACCCCCTTGTCACCAAAACCATGTATACAGTAGTTAAACGGTATATAGGTAGTTACATGGTTTAAGCAGAAGTAGTGGCCTGACACACTACTTGCTACACACTACCTACAAATGGCTTAATGGAAGTGGCAGCTCATCTGACCACCACCGTGAGCGGGCGAGCTCTCACACCTATGACATCACATGGCAATTCCCTTTCCGAGTAACAACGTGTCAACAACAAACAATATCAACATCAACATCTACCACTAACCACCAAAGGCTCGACAACAACAATGGTGGTGACAACAACAACATTGATGACAACAGCAAGGGCAAGGGCAAGGGCAAGGGAAAAGGCAAGGGCAAGGGCAACAGCAGCAGCAACAACAACAACAACAACAACTGGGGCTCAAGACACATCTGCATCTTGAGCCTCAGGTATGTTTTACTTTCTTCCCTAATGCGCTAACCTACACACAGGGGACACGAGGCACAATGCCAGCAACTGTCTGCAGGCAAGCACGCGAAGGCTCAGGAGGGTTGCCTCCTGAGCCTCTTAGTTTTTTCCTCAACTTTTTTTTACTCTACTGACAATTATTTACAAAGAGACTATGTGTACAGAACAGGAATGGGAAGCACGAAGGCGCCACAAAAATTATTCAATAATATTCTTTTTTTCAAACACTTCTTGTTAATTGGATTGAAAGCTTACTAAAATGTGGTTTTACAACTTGTCAGACTGCCTTTGAAGAAAAAATGTTGTTGTAGAGTTAACCTTCCTTTTTTGGATGTCTAACTGTGTACATACTGTTTATTAAACAGTATATAGATGGTTATACTGTTTAGGCTACCATTTATGTATATTTGACCTTCATTGAGTAAACGTAAACTAAACAGTTGGAGCCTTAATCATGGTGGTGAGGTTAGTGAAGCTCTGCATTCTCAACTGCCAGTGCATACCTGCCTGGCGTGTGATGGTGACGAATCACAATTTCAAGCATGCCCTTTACAGTTTTGATGCCTTACTACCTGATGAAACTGTTGATCTTCTGGCATTGGTTGGGCCTATCAGTGTAACATGAGGTGATCTGTCAGGAGTGCTAGAGGATGGGAAGAGACATATGGTGACCAGCTGCACTCATATCTGTGATCTTTCAGTATAACAGATCAAGTATCCTGTATCTATGGACCCAAGGGGGTGTCAGGATGGGAATCCCAAACCAGATGTAGGGGGGGGGTCCCATCCAAGGCCAAAAATTTTTTTTTTGACTTATGTTTTAACTGACACCACTGTGCCCTACTGGGCTAGTGAACTATTGGAACAACCTTTAGAAGCTACTCTATGAAGCCACCAATAGATACCATAGTTACATGATGGTAATAAACTTTTGGTTGAGTTTCTCTGCTCGCCAAGATGACGAAGAAAGCAAGGTAATCTGGAAGAAATGTTAAGTCTAATCTTAATGATCATGCAGATCCAATTCAAACTTAAAATATATGGACACCAGTATGCTGAAATGCCCAGACTGTGAGCAAGACATTCACATAGGTACAGCCAGAGAAAAAAACCTTGCCATACACCATGGTTCAAAAGCCTGTCAAGCAGAATGTGGACAAAAAGCACAAGCCAAAGCAAATGCAGAACCGGCTGCTTAGCACATTCTTCAAACCAAAAGCTGCTGTGAACTGTTCAACCATTCCAACACCATTACCCATCCACACACCTAAATTCTCTCAGCTTCATCTCTGGCCATCGTAATTGATGATGAATCTTCACCTTCCTCAATCCCAGTACAGGACAATATCTGAAACTGTCACAGTAGAGGTCAAGAATTTTCAACTTCTCAATGCTCACTTGTGTGCCTAGTATCATTGTTCATGTATGAACTATGATTTTGTGCCAAAGCATTGGATATGCCCAAGTTGTAAAGCAAGGATTACATCTAAGCGTTGATAGGTCCACCTTGTCATTCAAGCTTGGAAAACACATCTACGATCATTGTTGAAGCTCTATGAAGTTCTACAAACTCCTCCAAAGCTCTATGAACCCATACAAACCCCTCTGAAGCTCTACGAACCTCTACAAAGTCATGAAAATGCTTTGAAAATCTTCACAACACTTTGAAATTCTTTGCAACACCTCAAGACTCTTTGCATGCCTTTGGCCACCGTAATACAATTCCCCCAACCTTTGGAGAGCTCAGAATATACACTTGGAACATCGTCAATGAGTTCCGAACCAGTTTTGAGCAATATCGCAGCGATATTGGCCTTCAAACAAGTCTGATATTTCCTCAACTGACTTTGAAAATCATCAAACATTGAAAATCGACATCGGACACTATATCGCTATCTGAATGGTCATCGCACACATGCAGACATATCCCCTACCATTGTCGAACAATATCGTACCGATTCGGGGCCACGAATGAAGTCCGAAGAAACTTCAGAAATCTTCAAAAAATCTTGAACCTCGAAAAACATCTTCGGACACAGTAATTCCTATTTGAATGATCTTCGGATGCATGCTGGACACATGGGACACTATCTTGAGTATATCGAACACATTTTGACTGCATGTGCACACATACAATCTGCTCAAAGCAGTTTCCAATGTTTTATGCAATTTATAACAAGGACAGTCCACTTTTAGCTATTCTTTCTTATTATTTCTTCATCATGTGTTATATTCACCCTTTCTAGTCTTGCTTTATTGTTCTGATATACTTCTATTGTCTTTTGCCTCAAGTTTTTCACATGTTTGCCTCATAATCTCTAGCCTTTTTAGGTACTTTCTTTATTTTATATAAAAAGATGTACTAGATACAAAGAAAAAGAGGAAAGTCATCGTCTTCCTCCCAGATCACAGTGATTTGAGAGTTCAGTTTAGTCTTATTCAGTCCAAAGTTTGGTGTTTTATGCTAAACTTCCTTGAAATTCCTTGAAATTCCTTGCATTACGCTATTTTCGCTCTCATTTCCCTCAATTCGCCTTTGCTTTGCTTCTACTACTCATCTAGTCCCCTGATCTTGCATCCAAACATATTTGCACACTCAAAATTCCTCGAAACTTCTTCAAAAAAACCTTGAAAAATATTGCTACATCTCGAAAATCATCGCAACATCTCGAAAAATATCGCAACTTCTTGAAAATCCTCAAAAGTCCTCGAAACACATTCTTTTAGCTTCAAACTGCTTCGACAAGCAGTTGTTTTATGACTATTTGATGGTCAGTCTGACAGGTGACATCTAGAGGGCCTCGCATCCTTCCTCTGACTTGTGTTATACCATCCAAAGCCATTTAGTAGGTTTTGTTTGGGTTTCTGGGTTGAGCATCATCAGCATCACCGAGTGTGATCTACTACCTAGAAATACTTTGTATCTTGCTTTGTGTGCTGGCGGTTCCAGTTTTCCTCAATAAAACCTTGGTAGAAAAAATAACATGTGACTAAAACATACCATATATGGAAGGAGGGAAAGGGGGGGTCTCTAGAGTCCCGAAAAAAAAATACTGACATCATATGAAAAATTCCCGTCCCGACACCCCCTTGTATGGACCATGCCAGCTAAGACCAAAACATGGGGAATGAAGAGAATATCGCCAGATGGCCTGGGGGAAGAAACCATTGGAAAGCCATCAAAAAGGCAAAGGCCATGTTACAATGGAGGGTATAAGCCATTTTGATGCATCATATCATTGTAATTACAATGATCCAGTGATGCAAAATCAACTGTAGTTACAACTGAAGCACCAATGAAATCACCTTATGTAATATCAGTGCATAATGCACCAGGGTGATGCATGGCAGTCTTTATGAATATTGATGCTAAAAAGGGATGTTTTGCACATGTCAGAATGGCTTCAAACACATCCTCTGGTCTCAAAATTTTTATTTTATGGCCTCAAATCAAAATCATTCTCACAATGAGGCTGAACCTGGACTGCCTGCTTACTTAATCTTTATGTGCATGAAGAGGGCCGACCATTCAATGACCCCCCTCCCTTGCTGCGCTTGGGGGGTCCCCAAGCTGGGTCATCTCAGGTCGGCACACTGAACCCTCATTCATGTATCTCCCCTACTTTGGCTAACCCTAACTGAACTGCTAACCAGTATGCCCCCTGCAGGATGGTAATTACAGTGGTGCATAGTGTATGTATGGTGCATCATCATGCATCAAATGGAAGGGCTGGGAAGGGGCATTGTAAGTACAGTTATTTTTGCATCATGCATTAATTGTAATTACAACAGGTGATGCATCATTATGGTAGCTACAGGTGAACCACAAATCCTAAAAATGACAGAAGAACATCAACATGTCTTCCAGCTTTGATTAACCATCATAATCCAAGCCCATCATGCTCAGAATTTGAAACCAGTGTACCTCACAATGTATTCATCAGAGAAATGGATCATAGCTAAGCGAGTTAGCCGAGTGATCTGTACCAGTCTGTACCGGTAGATACCAACACCCAATTTACTGATATTTGTAGTGGTGTTCTCATCAACCAGTTCTTCTGTATATGTTCCATGTTCAGACTGGGCTCTATCAGTAGACAGAAGAGCAATAAAGAGGCTGAGCCATTTATTTATTCAATGTCAGATGTTGCAGTGATTACAAGCGACAGTAGCAATGAGTGGAATGTCTTGATAGGTACTCCTCGTCACACCTGTTTCCCACGCCGTGTGAGCTTACATAACGTACTGGTCGCGAAGTCTACTTTTTCATCTCGTTTTGATCCCTCGATGAGATGGGATGGCGTGATCGACGTGCAAATATGCGTTAAACTTACTATCCTGGTCCTTAATTGCCTCGGCCCCTTAGATCGCTTAGGTATGTAATGGCTATTACGATAGATTACGATGGCACAAAATCTGTGTACACACAAACCCACGTTAATGATGCTCCTCCGGGCTCCCCCTCCCTACATGTCCCTATTTCTCCCTTCTTGCCCCGGCCGGGTATTTGCGTAACGTTATGATCGTTAATCTTAAACATATTTTTCTTCGCGCTCTCATTTTTTTTTTGAGTTGAAAATTTTTTTGGGGGGGACTACTTAACTCAATCAAGCCTCCCTGTGGCGCCCTACATAACAATTGTGCTGCGATCGTCCTTAGTTTTAGGAGGCAGGCCCGACAGCCGATGCAGTTCGGTCATGAGCTCAGGAGCAATCCCCGCTGACAAGCGAAAGTATGAGCGCTGAATTATATAATTATTCAACCCAAGTCTGGAATTTGATGTGGGGTTCCCGAAGCCCTCACGCGACCTTTCCATGGCTAGGATATCGTACGACTCGAGCTAAAGCGATAAGATTCCTCCGCCGACTGATTTGCTACTTACTACAAAATGAAACAGTTGCTCCTTGTTCGATGTCGTTCGTTTTTCATGGAAACTTTATTGCCACAACGGCTCGGGAGTGAGGATACGCCGATGAGGTGGCGGCCAAGTGGCGGCCGGAGTGGCAGTGCAGAGTCAGTGATGGCAGTGGCAGTGCGGACTTGGACTATGTATGTACTTGGCACGATGCAATCTGAGCTCATCGAGCGAAGAAATAATAATAGACGATGATCAGGGGGAATTATTTCTTCCATGAACTGCGCGGGGGCGTCCAAGAACTTGGAGGACATCACTGTGATGAATTCAAACGTTGTTCAAACGGTCAAGAATAAGTTTGAGACTTTGAGTACTGTGAGTAACTTCTCCAGCACAAAGTTATTGACATCCTAGTCTGGAGTACAACTCTAGGGATTTGACAGAACGAGCATCCTGTGACTTGATTCATGATCATCGTTATCAACCTACAACCAAATGTCTCATGATCGGAAATCTTTCACGCGGTCTTCCGAAAGGCACCCTCTCGCCTCTTGTAACAATGTTGTTGAGAGAGACGTCGAAAGTTTACAGTTTTGTAACTTTGGAACTTTCGTGGGGCTGTTTATCCGCAGCTTTGCACAAACGTCCTATGTTTGTGCAGTAACACTGATCGCGCCAAGTAAGCTCTACTCACGATGGGACCGCTCCAATCGTTCCTCAGCTCCTTCAAGCTCGCTCTATTTATCCTTTGTACAGTTGTTTGCGGTGGCAACTGTCAACTATAGCTTCTTCAGCTAGTGTTCGGAACTAAACTGATCAGTGTGAACTTTGAATGGAATGGATGACCATAGCTCACACAGACTTGATAGGAACAAGAACACATCAGAACAATGCAAGAACATCTTTTTTTCAACAACTTCCATCTTAGAATGGGAACCTTCCACTAACATTTAGGTTTCGAGCACTTCGTACCGCAGACGCCTGTAAAACATGAAATCACCGATATCCATCATATACGCGATCTAGTCGGCTCTAACGGACGGAACTTTCCCTTTCCACTGACAAGGTCTATTTCGCGTCCAGCTTAAGCTAGAGATGGTCCGACGATCGGTCATCCGCAGACCTACAATTGTCAGTGATAGTACCTGTAAACTGCTCAGTGACTTATCAGTGTTATCACCCCACTGCACGATCCGGTAAGCTGCCCAATTCCTTATCAGCACTATGTAGCCAGATGCACAGGAGCGCATCAGCGCTCATATCCAGGCAACGTCATGCAGTAATACCATCAGCGACTTTCGAGCCGTGGAGCAGCTAAGCGAGCCATGATCCATTCATCATAGATTGAACTTGAAAAGAATTTTACGTTCGTTGCCTGTCTTTAAGTTGTACCTTTCACTGATTGACTCAGTCCATCAGATTATTTTCTGACATAGGTGTGACAAAGGGGAGCCAAAAATTCCAAAAATGCCATCGAACTGAAATAAGGGGGAAACTCTGTGACGTGTCGCGACCTTGTTCCCCTTTCAGGTCAGAAGATCGGTGTCCAAGTGGGTTGTGCAATGTCTGGCGTTGCGATCCATCGGAGATTGATATCTTTTGATCAGCTGAGCGGTTAAGTATAGTTTCGCCATTTGACGCTTTTACACAGAAAAACAAGATGATACCTTTATCGAATTTCTTCGCAGATTTTCAAATGGGACATAGGAGGGAAGTAAGACTACTGCGCAATAAAACGAGAGCAAGAGGATCTCGTTCCACTAAGTTGAGCACCGTGTATTGTAGGTGGGTGGTAGGTGGAGGTATTTGACAGATCGATGGTCTCTTGTCACAGCTTGGATAGAGAGAGATAGGGAAGAGGCAGTTTCCCTCGCCACACCTTAGTCTGCCATTTTGAAATTTGCCACACAAGAACTACTTAATGAATCGGGAATCGATGGTAACTCGGCCTTTGTTCCACATTCCTCTACATTCCTCATCGAATTATTCCTGCCAAAAGTGTATATGCACGCTTGTCTTATGCAAGCCCTGAACAGGCTAGTTGAGCTCTTGCTTATGGTGCACAACACCTAGTCACCACGGCCAAATTGACAAATGATATTCACCAAAATTGCATACACATAGGTAAGCTACACTGTACCGAATAATATGGTCTATTGAACGCATACAGTGTATCGAATGATACGGGTTCGGTGGACGCCGTCGAATGCTCTCATAGTATGTATAACATGTACTAGTATCAAATGAATACACTTTTACAATTTGCTTGTGATACACTATGAAGAATGTTAATAATATACAGATCAGAGATAGTGTTGATATGCTCGACCCAGAAACCCCAAACAAAACCTACTAAAATGGCCTTGGATGGTATAACACAAGTTAGAGGAAGGGTGCAAGGTGGTACTAAAAGTCACCGAATCCAACCCAATGGAGGCGTAAGACGTCCGAGTGGGTATGAAGGGTTTCGATAACGTTCAAAGATCTCTCGATGTAAGTTCGAGGGAGATCAATAAGGTTCGAGGGTTAGAGGAGATGTTCGAGGTAATTGGGAATGGTATAGATGGTTTTATGAAGTGTGTAGAAGGAATATGTGAGTGGGGCGGCGATGATAGTGATGAGGGGTGATAACAATATACGATGGACAAAGGGTTCGAGGGCTAATATGAAGTTTTGAGGAAGTTCGCAATGATTCGCAGAACTTCGGACTAGACGAGAGGCTTGGACTCAAGAGCTGAACTCTTAAATCAGACTATAGTGAAGTAAGACAATCTCTTTCTTTTTTTTTAAGTGAGTAACTATTACAAGTTTAAATAAGTTCTGAAGAGGTACTACCAAAAAGGGGAAGGAGAACATGAGGCCTACATGAGGTGAAGTCTAGGATAAAAGATAAACCTCTATCACTGAGTAAAACAATAAAAGATAAGAATTAAATCTCCGGAGTCCTGATATGTGCGAAATGTACTCATCCTATGTCATTACAAACCATCTAAACATTTGAAATTTGCCTCATTGTGTCCTTAGTCGTCTTGCGCGTGCTCAGTCGGTGGCCAAATAGCTTGGTCAACCTTGCTATGACTCGTCGGTGTGTAGTAAGAGTGCCAGAGGCCATGATGACGGTGGCCGAGCGCGTTCGAAGTGTTCCTATATCGTTCGAGGGGGATCAAGGGGAACAAGGTAGCGCGAGGCCGCTCGAAGCCTGTTCAGGAGTGTTTCGCGAGGCTCAAAGGCATTCAATGGGTTCCGAGTGTCGTGAGAGATTGATGTGGAACTGCTGTGAGTGGTTACAGACCTTATAGCGCTAGGTGGACCTATCAACCTCCCCCTAAGTGAAATACTGACTGTCCCAGTCAGCTGATCCAAAACACGTGACGTCACAAGGTCATGTTGACAACGATAAACAAACATCGAACCAGTTATTTCCTTCCTCTCTCAATCATTCTCCCTACCTCAAATCTTCAGTATGTCTCTCTTAGCTCAACTGAACGCCGAGGTCCTTGAGTATGCCAAGTCCATGCCCAAACACGGTGTGGCAGAAGACGTCAATTTCAAAGTGTGGGGTAAGGGTTTTTGAGAGAAGATGGTACATTTTCATCTCTTTCCTTTTGGTTCGATCCACTGAAATGTCTCGTGCAGGCTGAATATGACGAGTTGGCAGACAATCTTGGCAAAGAACGCAAACCGGCCATCCAAAAGGTCGTCGATGAGGCGCTCGAACTATTTAAGTCAATGGCACGTCAGGAATGGGTTTCGTGGGGCGGAGACTTGTTGTTTTCGGATCTGAAGGAGGAAATCGAGCTGGAGGAACAAGAGGCGATGGATAGGTGTCGACAGGAAGACGAGGAGATGGCGAGATGGGTGGTGGCAGAGTGGAAGGCAGAGAGAATGCAAGAGCGCAGGGCCGCTCTCATTGAGGCGCAATGAGCGCTTCTCGAGAGTTTCCGTGCAAAGATGCTTTCGAAGGAGGCATTGCGGGAGCAGAACGCAGAGGTCGAGGCGGAGGCAAATGCGATCGAGGTAGTGGAAACCACTGATGATAACGAGGGTCAAGTTGGATGGGGGGAGTTGGTAGAGCTGGGGAAGCGAAAGGTGGGAGATGTGGAAGATGTTGAGGTGGAGCTGGAGATAGAGGAGGTGAATGCAAAGCACGCAAAGTTTGCCGAGAGCAGACTGCTCAAGTTTGAGGGCCTGGTAAGTCGTCGAGTTCTGTCTTGTCCTTTCCGGTTTGCTAATCGACTTTTTCGTAGTGCAATTGTTGTGCCAAGATGCAGTCGCAACCTCCATGAAGGGGGCACTGAAGTGCGTCAAGTGCACGCAAGTGGTCCAAGGCTGCTACTGGGAGGGGGTCTCGAGACGAGGGGTGCACAAGGAGGATGTGCTGAAACGCGGGGGTCGAAAGGCTGAGGAAGCGACGACAGTGGTAGCAACGTGAGCGACAGCTGCGAAGGAGAATTCGCACCCAAAACCAGGTACAAGTGTCATTCGACGTGTTTCAAGCTCTCTAATCAATCGTTTTAGTCATTCGAATTCGTGCGGTGAGGGCAATTGAGCCCATTGAAAACGTCGCGGGGCCTTCAACGCCGTCAGGGGATAAGGCAAAGGGAAAGAAGTCGAAGGGAAAGGGGAAGGCGAAGGAGGTTTGAGAGGTGGAGGATAGCGAGGTGATGGACGAAGGGGTAGCAATGTGTCGTCGACACATCGCGGTGAGATTGGCAGAGAGGCGAGTTGATTTGGAGATGTTGTTAGATGAGATAGAGGGGTTGGAAGGGTTGCTGGCTGAGTAGGACGGTTTTCTTTTTGTGTTTTTGTGGACTTTGTTTTGTATTCTATCTTTTTAAATAAAGTTTCATAAATAATTGAAAGAAAATGATAAGAAAGAGGAAAGAAATGAAATACAATAATAAGGGAAAGGCTCAGTAAATCATCATGGCCGAAAAACCTTTTTGAGTTTGCATGACCACGCTATATGGCGATATCGCGACTTGTAATGTACACTAATTGAGAACGAAGTTATAAGTTTGATGTTCGAGACAAAGGAAAAGAATAGCTAGTCGGGTTCGATATCTGGAAAATGTTCGTCTATGTCAGAGTCAACGTCTGAAGTCTTTTGAAGTCCTTTGAGATGGTTCGAGTCAATGTCAAGGAAGTTCGGGGGAAGAGGGATGGACTTTCTGGCAAGATAGGGAAGGAGTCGGAATGCGGCGATGGGTCGATGAAGTGCGGAGCCATCTAATTTGCAAAGGATATAAGCACCACCATAATTTCATTCGATAACAATGAGTGGGCCTAGGTATTGTGCATGCATCTTTTGATTGAGTGATTTCTCGATCTGTGTGTTTCAAAGTAGAATGAGGTCACCTTTCGCGAAGTCGTAATCATGAATCGTTCACTGGTGAACTTGTTCAAAGTGCTTTGCAGCTTTGAGCCATGCTGAAAAGACTTTCAAATGAAGGACTTCAAGGTCTGAGGATCTCTTCTGTAGGGCGATGGCACATCTGGCGATTAGGTCGGTAGTTGAGAGGATTGAAGCGGGAGGGGGTTGCAAGTAGGTGGCTTCGGAGATATCGAGGGGAATGAGGGGGTGCGATCCTGTAATAACGAAGTAAGGGGAGCAACCCATATGTTTATGAACCGTAACCTGTTCTGCCCAAAAGACTGAGTGCGCTCTGTTTGACCATTTGCTTTGGTCTCCATCAATGGCTTTGAATAGTGATTGGTGAACGTTGAAGTGGCTGTAAGGGGACTAGGGGGGTGCCCTGTGTGTTTTTCCTATTTTTTATGTTTGTCCCATATTTTTCCCCACCTCATTTCCTTCTATTCTTCATTTTCTATGATTTTTCCGGATTTTATTACTAATTTTCCCTTGCTATCATGTTTGTATATGTTGACACTTTTATATTTAGAGGCGGAGTACCCCTTCCGACACATACCCCTTGGTATGATGTCATTCGGCGGCCTTGATCTGCCTATCTCCGCCTTTTTCTATTTTTAGGTTATATTTGATTTTTGTCGTCTTCACATATACTGGGCATCAGCAAGGGGATCCTTAGAGTTTTCTCTTCGGATTTCCCTTTGCTAGGTGCGCCCCCAATCCCTGTATTATGTAGCATAATTTTAACTTTGGATTTCCCTTTGCTAGAGGCTTAGGTTGCCCTTATAGTGGCTTTGTTCGACGAGTCCGTTAGCGCAAGAGTTATAACCACTAATGCAAACGTGGTTAATATGGTAGCGCTTGGAGAGATACTCAATCGCAGCGATGAAAGCGCTTCTGTTGTCGCTAATGATCTTGTAAAGAGAGCCCCATCGACAAATGATATCTTCAAAAATCCAGTCACCGAGGGTTGTCGCATTCTTGCGTCGAAGCTTTTGCCCCTCTGGATATGTTGAGAGCAAACATTGGCCTTGGACGATGTACTTGAATCCAGCTGATGGAGGCATTTGCATAGTGTCGACGACATAAACTTTGCCAAATAGAGGAGCTGGCATCGCAACTATGGGGGGAATTAGAAGGTTTTGCGTCTGACGAACCTGGCAGAGATGGCATGTTTGAATATACCAGGCAATGTCAGCCTTCATGTTGGGCCACCAGAATCGCAAAGCGATCAGGGACTTTGTAGCAAACACCATCTTGTGTCCGATGTTGTCGTGAGCTGCACGAATGATTTCGAGGCGGTGTTCGGGGATGGTGACAATTTTGTGAGTGCCATGGGAGTATTTTCTCCATAGTTTGCCTGAATCTATAAAGAATTCGGTGCAATATCGGATGAAGGTAGCATATTCTGCGTCTGATAGATCGGGAGGTCGTACCAAGTCACCTAACCACTTTCAAACATGAAGTAGTCATGCGTCATCCTTTTTTGTGTTGTTACTTCGCGGGATGCCTTCGTAGGTAACTTTGTTCTGCTGAGCGATATCGGAGGAGAGGGCGAGTGTTGGTTGTTGTTGGCAGGAGAATGGCTGAGTCGATATCGGGTTTATCTGGTGTACAAAGCAGTGAAGTCGATCTATCCAGTCTCCAAAGTCTTCTTCATTATTGAGCTGGCTGTCTTTGGCTTGTGGTGGACGTTGTGAGAGTCCATCGGGACCATGATGGGTTCCTGTGACATGGACGAGGGTGAAGTGAAAGGTGAGTATCGAAACAATCCAATGGTTTATACTAGCACTGGGTGCGATATCGGGGTTCGATAACATGCCTTTGATGTACCTCGCATCAACTTCGATGATAAGATTGCGAATGCCGATAATATAAAGTCAAAGGGCGCCGAGGGCTCGATAAAGTCCGTAGAGTTCGAGCTTTGGTTGCGAAAATCGAGATTCGTGGTCGTTGAGCGTAATGGAACTGAATCGGCTATAATAGCGCTTTCGAAGATTGTCGGGGTCGCATTGGGCAAGGAAAAAGCCAATGGTGATGTGCGAAGTGTCAACCAATAGTATGACTGGTGCATTGGATGAATAGTCAATGGCGCAAATGGCTGGCGAGGTGATAAGGGCTTGCTTCAAGTCTTCCTGTGCAGCAATTTGGCTCGGTCCGAACTCGAAAGGAACGTCTTTTCGAGTGAGGTGGATTAGAGCTGTGGCTCGGTGAGCGAAGTTTCGAATAAAGATACGACAAACTCCGATTGTTCCTAAGAACACTTTGACTTCAGTGAGCGATCGACAAGGTCCCCAATTGCTGACTGCTTCGATGCGTGTTGGGTCAACCATACAACCTTCGATGTTGCAACGATGACCTAGAACAATTATTTTGGGAACACAGAGAAAGAGCTTAGGGCCTGAAAACGTCCCTCCGCAATACTTCATGCGCTGAATCACCCTGTTGAGGTTCTCGAAGTGCTCCCAGATGAACCTTCAAATCGCGGGATTCTCTGGAATTGTCTCATAGGCACCGCCACAAAGTTGGTATCGAGACTTCAGGCCTTTGATTGGAACATTGTTGATGTAGGGGATTGTGATGTAGGGTATTTCAGGTCGTAGGATATGTGTGACATCGTTGTGCATGATCAGGACTGAGTTTGTCCAACCCATCAGAAGGGTGATGATGCAAAGTGTGCCGAAGGGTGTCTGGAATGTTGTTAGATCGCAAGAAGATTTGGCAACTTTCCTTTCGTTGAACGCTACAAAGAGGTCGAGCATTCCACTGCATGATCGTCCGCCAAACTGCTCTGCTAAGTGCTCAGGGATGGGAACGACACCTGAGTGCTGGATTGTAACCTTGTTCAAAGGTTCGAGGCTGTGGACGAGTCAGAGCGCTTTGCCATCTTTCTTCATGACGCTGAACCATCGTGATCAATATGAAGAGTTCGAGTGTTTGTAGACACCAGCTTCGAGCTTTTTCTTGATAATATCGCAGACTTCTTCATAAATGCCGGGGGGAATCGGGATGTTTTGCTCGACCAAAGGGGTGTGAGGGATGACTGGGAATTCAATTGGGGGGAAGAAGTCTGGTCGGAAGCTACCTTGTTCATTGTCAGTCCATGTGAAGCCAGTTTTGTGGTTTCGAATGAAGTCGTGCATGAGATTTCATTCTTTGGGCCATAGGAAATCACCTGGATGATTCCTGTCGATGATGGCCTTGTGTTGGAGTGAATATTGAGGGGTGGGAGAGAAAGGTGGGGGACGAGGATTGAGTTTCGGCATATGTTCAAGTGGATCACCAGTGATCTTGTGAATGATGCGAAAGCAATTGGGAAGGTCAGCAACGATGGGTTGAATCTTCTGTGCGACGGGCTTGTACTTCTTCTTTGAAGCAGTGAGTGTTGGATAGAGAGAGTTGAATGTCGAGATATTGGAAGGGGAATAGATAGAAGAAGATTGCATAGGGGTCGCCGTCAAGGTCAACAAATATGTTGCATACTGTTCACTAGCCATTAAATATAAGTTTGCAATGATTGAAGAAAAGGAATAGTAGTTCAAAGTGTTTGAGGAGTCAATATTGGGAATGTCCGCAGTGTACTCGATAGTAATAGAAGGATTAGAATGGTCATAGGAAATAATGAAAGCGCACTGATCGGCCTCCGAAAGTTGATCCTCTAACTCCGAAAATCCTTTCGAACTACTTTTCGACATTGATTTGATCGAGGGATCGTTGGAATGGTACACGATCACATCGAGTTTGGATCGAGGATGGTAATCGTCTGTGATTCGTTCCAATAGTTCTTTACTGTACTCTCAGTGAGAACTTCAAAAGGGCGTCCGAATAAAATGTTGTATGCTGGGTCGCAAATAATATGAATTTGCATGTATAGCATGATGGTGCCGACTTCACAAGGAACTTTGCGTGCTAAACCAAGACTTTCATCAATACCACCGTTTGCCAATTGTAGAGGAATGCGGATTGAAGGGTCATAGGTGAGACCGAGTTCGTGACAAACCTCTTCCGACATTGCGATGATTGAGGAACCTGGGTCAACGACACTCTCGACTGGGTTTCTACCGTTGACATTTATAATGACCGATCTAATTGCGTGAGATTCCTTTGTGACGATGAAAGGTTCCGGAATGTCACCAGGGCACAGACTGTTAATATAAGTCTCATAAGGATCATTGAGTACGTAGACATCATCATCGAGGATGTTCATTGCGTTATCGGTTTGCTGAACGCGTCGTGTCGTGACCTTTTCTTTCCATTTAGTTCGAACCTCCGGCGCTACCGAGAGTAATTCTTCAGATGTTAGTGTGATAATAGGAGTCTTCATCGAACGAGTGAAAATGTCTTCCGCGATCTTGTCCTTGTGAATTGGAGCTTGGATATGGTGCGATGGGCCTTCTTTACCTTTACCTTTACCAGTCGATGCAAAGTTTCATTTGTGAGGCAGGAGGTACGAGTTCTCTTTAGTGGTGGCATATGGGTGAGCGATAGGTGGCAAGGTTGGACTGGATTCGGTAGCCAATGCTGAGGTCAATGTTGGAGGATTGGTTGCCATAGATAAAGTGGAAGGTACCAGAGCACGTGGAGCAGTCGTTGGCTGGACTGGAGTAGGTGGGACCGGGTTCGAAGGATGGGGTTGTGCTGCAGGCATGTTACGATCAGTTCGAGCATACAGTCTACCACTTTGTAAGGCAAATAGTTCTTCCTCGAGCTTTGCGATGCGATCATTCGCTGTGTTAGATACTTCCGATACCTGATACATACCTCTAGGTAGTAGTGTCGATGATATTGAAGATGCGATGTTATACATGAGGGAAGGAGTGATGGTGACCTGTGGGTTTCATCGAAGCCACTCATTGATGTGTTCCTTGATGTAGCAGCCGGGGATGTTATAAGGAGTGAATTGACCGTTAGGGAGAACTACCTTTCCTTCAGCATTCTTCTTACACTTTCCTTCGTTAATATAGGACTGGCAAACCAAACAGTCGCTAATAAAATGTCCGGCGAGACCGCAAAAGATGCAAACCAGAGCTTCAATTTGTTCAGGTTGAAGGCTATTGTTAGCACGAGGTGGGTTAGACGTTTTTGAACCTGCTAGAGCCGTGATGAGAGTAGTTGCAAACTTTTTGAAGATAGCCGAAAGGTCTTCCAATTTGATCTGAGGTGCTGCTGTCGAGGTGGTCGCTGCCAATGACGAGGTTGCCGAGTTTGAGCTGAGTAGGGAAGAGGTGTCCGAGGAGTTCGATCCAGCTAAGACAAACTTTGCAGCTTTGTGGATGTGATCGAGTGGGTAGGGGTCATCTGGGTAATGGTCAGGATACTTAAGCTTGAGTCATCGAGCAATGCGCATCCACAATCCAGGTTGGAATCCTCGAACGAATGCTCTGCTTTGCTCTGCTTCTGAGATTCTGTTTTTAGTTGACAGGAATTTTGTAATGTTATAAAAGGCTCGGAAATACAATCCGAGATCGTTCGTGTTGAAGATGCCGATGCATAGTTGCTCGCCAACTAACTTGTCCATATCAGAGATAGACCACTTGTGATCGTCTTCTGAACCGGGGTAAAGCTTGTGAATTGCGATGCAAAAGTGCTGGAATGAAATGCCAGTGTCGTATTCTGGAATCGATTCCCAGAGTTCGGAAGTGTCAATATTGAGGTAGTGACAGGCATGCTTCTTCATATCCTCCGAGTTCGTGACATTGCATGCGGAGAAAAGCAATTCGAGTTCGTTAAAGTATCTGCAAAGTTCTTGCAGCTGGGTAGGGTCGAATTTCAGAGCCGTGGAATGACCACGAGCTGGCATCATTGCTTGTGTAGTCATGAATGCGATGTTTCTAGGAGTGGGAGTTAAAACTTGTGTGAATGATGGTAGAGGAGTCGAAGTGGTTGGAAGGATGAATGAAGATGTGGATGACGAAGATGAAGAAGTAGAAGATGATGTTGAGGGTGATGATATTGGTGAAGGGAATAGCCAACGATGAGTCAATTCTGCTTCGGAAACAGGTATAAGAATATCTCCCGATTGTTCGAGAGATTCGAAGGCGTGACAAGTGTCAATGTGTAGGTTTCTAGCTTGTGTTGGCCTAAGCCGGGAGATTCGAGATGGATTAGGCGATGAAATGATTTAGAAACCCCTTGCAGTGGGCTCCAAAATGATATGCTCAACCCGGAAACCCCAAACAAAACCTACTAAAATGGCCTTGGATGGTATAACACGAGTTAGAGGAAGGGTGTGAGGTGGTACTAAAAGTCACTGAATCCAACCCGATGGAGGCATAAGATGTCCAAGTGGGTACGAAGGGTTTCGATAATGTTCAAAGGGGCGCGAGATCTCTCGATGTAAGTTTGAGGGAGATTGATAAGGTTTGAGGGTTAGAGGAGACATTCGAGGTAATTGGGAATGGTATAGATGGTTTTACGAAGTGTGTAGAAGGAATATGTGAGTGGGGCGGCAATGATAGTGATGAGGGGCAATAACGATATACGATGGACGAAGGGTTCAAGGGCTAATATGAAGTTTCAAGGAAGTTCGCGATGATTCGCAGAACTTTGGGCTAGACGAGAGGCTTGGACTCAAGAGCTGAACTCTTAAATCAGACTATAGTGAAGTAAGACAATCTCTTTCTTTTTTTTTAAGTGAGTAACTATTACAAGTTTAAATAAGTTCTGAAGAGGTACTACCAAAAAGGGGAAGGAGAACATGAGGCCTACATGAGGTGAAGTCTAGGATAAAAGATAAACCTCTATCACTGAGTAAAACAATAAAAGATAAGAATTAAATCTCCGGAGTCCTGATATGTGTGAAATGTACTCGTCCTATGTCATTACAAACCATCTAAACATTTGAAATTTGCCTCATCGTGTCCTTAGTTGTCTTGCGCATGCTCAGTTGGTGGCTGAATAGCTTGGTCAACCTTGCTATGACTCGTCGGCATGTAGTAAGAGTGCCAGAGGCCATGATGATGGCAGCTGAGCGCGTTCAAAGTGTTCCTATATCATTCGAGGGGGATCGAGGGGGATCGAGGTAGCGTGAGGCTGCTCGAAGCCTGTTCAGGAGCATTTCGTGAGGCTCGAAGGCGTTCAATGGGTTCCGAGTGTCGTGAGAGATTGATGCGGAACTGCTGTGAGTGGTTACTGACCTTATAGTGCTAGGTGGACCTATCATTGGCTGGACCAACAGCAGCAGCGATGGCAGTTGGAACAGCAAGGGCAGGTGGAATGGCAAGGGCAGGTGGAATGGCAAGGGCAGGTGGAATGGCAAGGGCAGATGGAACAGCCACTGCAGCGGGAATGGGAACAGCAGCAGGGACAGGATCGGCAGCAGGGACAGGATCGGCAGTGGGGACAGGAACGGCACCGGGAACGGGAACAGCACTGGGAACAGGATCAGCAGGGGGAACGGGAACGGCACTGGCACCAGCCAAGAAAGTGGGGATTGTTAGGAAACCACCCCATTACCTAATAAAATGTCATTTTTATTTTATTATGTCAAATTATGCTACATTATGCTAAATGACGCCAAATGATGCCAAATGACACTACATTTTGATAGCATGAGAATTGTATTTCGCACACATCAAAATGTACGCACATGTACGAGTGTGTCAGTAACAACAATGTACAATATATGTAACATAGTATATAAACCCTAAATATACACCTAGGGGACCCAGTTGTGTTCTCTTAGGTATTCCACCTACGTTTTGGGTGTGAAAGGCCTTTGTCAACAAACTCACCTATTAATAACCCTGTCCATCAAAACCATCAATCCCCCCATCACGAGCACGGATCCCGCCCCCTTCTTGTAGAGAGAACCCACACGGTCTTAGCTAGCAGATAGTTGGTGTCGCCCTAACAGAAGAACACAACTTCCCATATCAGTGCACCTTCTCTTACTTGCGCATACATCATTGTTTCACTGCGCCACATCCGATTACTCATCCTTTTGGCATGAGCCAGAAGTACTTGTACATATGTAATCTACCTTTTCTTTCATAAGCCGATGCCAGGCCTCGCCTTACATTGCAACCACAAGTGATCGAGAGGCAGCACTCATCATTAGGACAGCTGCAACCAGTCAACCAATTGGATCTGGTTTAGTTATGATTTACACCACTCTATTTGGACGACTATTTTAGTTACAAGCCAAATTCAGTGTTATTCCCGAGATCAGGCACTGTTGGAAGGGTTATTGATCCGAAGTGTCAAATTAGGCGCCCGACGAATGACAAACAATTGACGAATGATTGATGAACCATCATGTGACCCATAAACATTTGGAGAGGTCTTGAAGAACAAGTCTTGAAATCGTTGAAGAAGTGACTCATCACAGATTTTTCAATTATGTGCGAACCCTCAACTTCTAATCCCGGTCCTAATCCTGTTCCCACACCAGCACTAGAGGCAAAAATTGATGTGCTTACAGTGCAAATGTTGCAATTAGTGTCAGTGTTGGCAGCATCACAGCCCAGACAAGTGGAAGTACAGCCAGAGACAACAGGAGAAAGAGATGATGAGATGGAGGAGATGGTGGAGTGGATGTCGCAGGAGGATGAGATGGCAGAGAAATCCGGAAATGGAAAAGCACGCTTACCTAAGTACATGTCCCTGCAAATCTTTGACGGTACCATGGAGAATACAAAATCCTTCATCAGCTCTATAGTATTGTACATCCATGGGAGGAAGCCAGAGTTTCGTACAGCTGAGTCTAGGATTATGATTGCTCTCTCATACATTCAGGGGGGGAAAGCACAGTTCTGGAGAAACGAGGCTATAAATCAAATTGCCGCAGGAAATAAACCATTTGCAACATTCAAGGAATCTTTGGAGAGATTGGAGGCACAGTTTGGAGATCCTAATCCAAAGGCAACAGCCAATGCTAAATTAAAGACCATGCGCCAAGGTTCCCTAATGGCGGATGAATTTATTTTGCAGTTCAAAGCAGAAGCTTCACAAATGGATATGGGAGAAGCCACGTTGGTAGAGTTTTTGAAAGCAGGATTAAATCCCTCTTTATTCAAGTCTATCTACCGACTACCTTCTATGCCAGAGAAGTTGGACAAGTGGTATAATTGGGCAATGCACCTTGACCGGCAATACCAGCAGGAACAGGCAGAGTCAAAGTTGATGTATGGAAGTAGTAAATTTGGAAAGTCATCAGGAGGAAAGTCCGAGAAAGGAAAAGCACCTCAGGCGCAAACTCCGAGGGCACAGCCACTGGCCATGGCAGTGACACCTATAGTTACAGAGTCAGCAGCACCAGCAGAGGCAATGGAGGTTGATCAAGCAGGGAGACGAGCCCCACTTAAATGTTTTAACTGTGGGCAGTTAGGACACATTTCTAGGAATTGTAGGCAGAAGAGAAAGATTAGGGAAGCTACAATCGAGGAAGTGAAGCCAGAGGAAGGCAGGCAGAAGAATTTTGTGGAAGAGTCCCAGTGAAGGTTTCCCCATTGGTGACCCAGAATCGTTACAGTGTATTAGTATCCGAGGAAACCCAGAATAAATCAGAAAAGGAAATCGAGGAGGAGTACAACCATTCTGAATCATGTGACAAAAAGGAGTACAACTGTTGTGAATCATGTGACAAAGAAAATTGTCATGCATCATTTCTGAAAACCCCTAAATTCTTTATTTGCTCTGCACGAATAGAACCTGAAATCACCTTGACTGTGGAACTGAAGACAGTGGACACACATGCAGCGATTGATGTGGAAGCATTGCTTGATAGTGGTGCTACAGGATTATTCATTAATTGGTCCTTAATTACCAGAAACGGTATTAGCACACACAAGCTGGCGCAACCTATAATGGTGTATAATATTGACGGAACAGTCAATCGTGGAGGAACTATCAAGGAGGAGGTGCCTATGGTATTAAAGTATCAGGAGCATCAGGAGCGAGCCGTATTTGAAGTGTGTGATCTTGGGAAAACCAATCTAATAATAGGATGTCCATGGTTATGGAAGCATAATCCCGAAATTGATTGGAAAACTGGGAAAGTACAAATGACTTGTTGTCCTAAGGAATGTAATGTGTATGGGAGGAAGATGAGGAAGGAGAAAAGGAAAAGGAAAGAGAAAGAACATCTGAGGAAGTATCCTGTAACGATGGAGGAAGTGGAGGATGAGGAAATGCCAAATGGGGAAGTTCCAATCATAATCAAGAAAGAAGAGCAGAAGCAAACCTTTAGAGCAATTCGTGGAGGACAGTCGTGGGACAAGAATATTGTGAAGGTGGAGAAGCCAGTGGAGGAGTGGGTGCTGAAAGTGTATCATGAATATCTGTCAGTGTTCCAGAAGAAGGAGTCTGAGCAAATGCTGGTATGGAAGCCATGGGATCATGGGATCGAGATGAAGGCAGGGTTTGTGCAGAAGAAGTCAAAGGTATATCCGTTATCTCTGATGGAACAAGAAGAAGTGGATGTGTTCCTGAAGGAGCAATTGCGGAAAGGATACATACGACCTTCGAAATCACCGCAGATGTCACCAATATTCTTTGTGCCAAAGAAAGACCAAAGGAAGAGGATGTGTACAGATTATAGGTATCTGAATGAGTGGACAGTGAAGAACACGTACCCCCTGCCATTGATCTCAGAAATAATTGACAAGGTGGGAAAAGCCAAGGTCTTTACAAAATTGGATTTACAATGGGGATACAATAATGTAAAAATAAAGAAAGGAGATGAGTGGAAGGCCACATTTGCCACACATCGAGGATCCTTTGAGCTGCTTGTCATGTTTTTCGGGATAACAAATAGTCCCCCAACCTTTCAAAATATGATGAACGACATTTTCAAGGATGTAATAGACAAAGGCATGGTAATAATATTTATTGATGACATTCTGATATTCACAGAGGATGAAGAAAATCATGAGGTGATAGTGCAGGAGGTGTTATGGAGGTTGGTGGAGAATGATCTATTTTTGAAACCGGAGAAGTGTGTGTTTGCGGCAAGCAAAATTGAGGTCCTAGGATTATTGATCGGCCCTGATGGGATCAAAATGGATCTGATCAAGGTACAGGCGATCACAGATTGGCCTGCGCCCACCCATGTCAAGGAGGTTCAAGCTTTCTTGGGACTTGCAAATTATTATCGTCGCTTTGTGCACAATTTTTCTAAAATTGCCACACCCTTACATAACCTTATGTGAAAGGGAGTAGTGTGGAGGTGGGGAGAGCAACAGAAGACAGTGTTTGAGGAGTTGAAGAGGAAGTTTGTGGAGGGACCAATATTAGCCCCAGTGGATTTCACATGCCCTTTACGAGTGGAATCAGATGCATCCAATTTTGCTACTGGAGCGGTATTATCAATGCTGTGCAAAGATGACAAATGGCATCCTTGTGCATATCTGTCCCAAGGGTCGAATGATGTGGAGAGAAATTATGATGTGCATGACAAAGAGATGTTGGGGATAATATGAGCATTAGAGGCGTGGAGGAAGGATGTATGCATCAGATTGAGATCTGGATGGATCATCAAAATCTGCAATACTTCATGTCTGCTAAAAAGCTTAATCGCCGGCAAGCGCGTTGGGCATTATTCCTATCATGTTTCAATTTTCACTTGGTCCACAAAGCGGGAAGCTTAATGAGAAAGGCAGATGCATTGTCCAGATGTATTGACCATAAAAGGGGGGTGGAGGAGGACAATAAGAATGTTACCTTACTCAAACCCGAATACTTTCGCATTTGTGCTATGCATCAAGGGCATCTATTAATAGATAGGTCAGCAACAGAAATGTTGTCTAAAATTAGACAATGTTCAGAAATGGATGATGAAGTAGTGGAAGCCATGAAAGCTCTGAAGGGAGAGAAGAAAGGTAATATTAAAGGAGATGAATGGGCTGAGGAACAAGGGTTGGTGTTGTTTTGAGGAAAAGTGTATGTACCGAAGGATCAGAATTTGCGAAGGGAGATTGTCCGATTACATCATAATATGCCAACTGCTGGACACCCAGGAAGATGGAAGACGTTGGAATTAGTAATGAGAAATTATTGGTGGCCTGGAATTTCAAAGTATGTGTTGGGGTATGTGGATGGATGTGATACGTGCATGAGGGGGAAGAAATTTCCAGAAAAACCTGCAGGAAAATTAATGCTGAACCCTATACCTAAAGCGCCATGGCAAGATATATCTGTGGATTTTATTACTGGATTACCTGAGGCTCAAGGGTACAATGCAATATTCATAGTATGTGACCGCTTCACAAAGGAGGTCCATATTATTCCTACTACTCCAGAAACCTCATCATTAGGCTTGGCATGCCTCTATCTAAATCAGGTATGGCAGTTACATGGATTACCCAATACCATTATCTCTGATCATGGACCACAATTTGCTTCCACGTTTATGCGAGAACTGAACAAGATATTGGGAATTCAAACTAAATTATCTATGGCATATCACCCGCAGACTGATGGGCAGACAGAGAGAATTAACCAGGAGTTGGAGCAGTACCTATGTATGTTTGTCAACTACCAACAAACCGACTGGCCCGAATGGCTGGCAATTGCTGAATTTTCCCACAATAACAAATTCCATTCAGCTACTCTTATGTCACCCTTTTTCGCAAATTATGGATATCATCCTCGCATGGGAGTAGAACCCAGAAGGGAAGTCAAAGTACAGTCAGTAGAAGACTTTGTATCTAAGATGCAAAAGGTACAAGAGGAAGCAGAGGCAGCATTGAAGAAAGCACATGATGACATGATGTGACATGCAGATCATACTCGAGCATGTGCTCCAGAGTACAAAGTTGGTGACTTGGTGTGGCTAAGCACCAAGGACCTGAATATTCCATGACCTTTGAGGAAACTTTTGGAGAAACAAGTTGGCCCATATGCGATCTCTAATGTGATCTTGCCTAATGTGGTAGTGCTAAAATTACCCCGATCATTCAAGATTGATCCCGAGATTAATGTATCCCGCCTATGCCCTTACCACCCGCCCACTATTCCTGGCCAACAAACTACTCCGCAACCTCCGATAATAGTAGAAGGTGCTCCAGAATACGTAGTTGAAGAAATTCTAGACTCACGTCTTCGACAGAACAAATTGGAGTTCTTAATAAAGTGGAAAAACTATACTGACAAAAATAATTTGTGGGAGCCTGAAGAGAATTGTAAGCGAGCACGTAACGCAATCACCCAATTCTTTAAACGTAATCCGAATGCTCCACGTTGCATTGTGAGAATGGTGTATGAGGGGATGAGATTCCAGCCTTACCAAAATTTCACAGAGGGGACAAACACAATATTTTCTCGCCTGGAAGTCGAGGCATAAAAGGGGGGTAATGTTAGGAAACCACCCCATTACCTAATAAAATGTCATTTTTATTTTATTATGTTGAATTATGCTACATTACGCTAAATGACGTCAAATGACGCCAAATGACGCTACACTTTGATAGCGTGAGAATTTTATTTCGCACGCATCAAGATGTATGCACATGTACACATGCGTCGGTAACAACAATGTACAATATGTGTAACACAGTATATAAACCCTAAATATACACCTAGGGGACCCAGTTGTGTTCTCTTAGGTATTCCACCAATGTTTTGGGTGTGAAAGGCCTTTGTCAACAAACTCACCTATTAATAACCCCGTCCATCAAAACCATCAATCCCCCCATCATGAGTGCGGATCCTGCCCCCTTCTTGTAGAGAGAACCCGCATGGTCTTAGCTAGCAGATAGTGGGTGTCACCCTAACAGGGATGGCAGCAGCAGAGAAAGGAAGAGCAGCAGCGGCAAAGGCATGAGGAGTGGCAGTGGCAATGGCAGCAGCAGCAGCACTGGCAACGGCCAAGATGCGGGCCCAACCAGAAGCATCAGGATCCAGACTTCCAGCCCCAGCCCAGCTACCAATGCTGCCAGCAATCACAGTGAGACCCAGGCTGTGAGAGGTGCAGAGTAGCAGGGGATTGGAGCAGGATTTTGATGAGGAGATGGAGAGTGATGCCGGTGCCAATCCCAGGATGGCACGGAAGCGGCACAATGCAGCAAGGGCAGCACAAGGAGCACCCCAGCGAGGGAGTTTGTGAATGACGCCATGTGCACGATGTGTCAGGCTTAGGCGTGAGTGTTGGGAGCAGGTGAATGGGAAAATGGCCTGCTACTTCTGTGGGAAAGGGAAAGTTCGGTGCGATCCAGAGGACATGGATCAAGTGCTGAGAACCAAGAAAGCAAAAGGATCGGCAAGAAGAAAAGGAAAGAAGGTGTGATTTTCCAGTGAAGACAGTGGAGAGGAATTGTCTAGGCAGTTCACTGCAAGCCAAAAAGGAAAATCCAAAGGTTAGTTCTTCCATATCATGACACATAAAACCACTAACATGTATACCCATAGCTGTGGAAGAGGATATCGACATGGCCGATCCCAAGCCCGAGCCGACTGCCCTCCCTGCCCTGACTCCCTACCCCTCTGCCGGTGACTACACCACCTTCACTGGATGTCTATACCAACTGGAGGAAGACATGTACAAGCATGCATGGTGGAATGAAGAGTCATTTGTAGAGTCCTGACTCCACATACAAGAACTCTGGGACACGGTCGACTTGCTTCAAAACAGGGTGCACAGCCCATTACATTGTACAATGGTTACATGGCTGGGCAGGTGGTTCGCCTTGAGAGGACTCCAAGCAGGAGGGCAGAGGTGGATTGGGAAGAAATGACAGATGCCGAGGAAGGTGATGCTGCTCCCGGTCCCACTCCTGTTCCTGCTCCCGGTCCTGTTCCTGCTCCTGCTCCCACTGCCACTGCCACTGCCACTCCTGCTCCTGATCCTGCCCCAACTCCTGCTCCCACTCCCGTTGCCGCTCCTGCTGCCAGCAACAAAGACAAACAGATGGCAGAACTGGTTGAGGAGGGGGGATTTGTCAAGGGTAACACTGAGCCTGAGCATGGTGAGGAGGGACTGGCTGTGCCAGAAGAGGTGGCAGGGGAAGCATCCTTGGCTGGCACCCCCCCCATCCAAATTATTCCCGCCACACCACAGGATTCTCCAAGAAATGGTACAGTCCACAACATCAATGGCCACACCACTCCCTCTCCTCTTCCCCCCAATGTCGCTCGCCGAGCCCGAGCCTGCCACCCCAGCATTGGCACTTACCCCACCGGCATCGGCAGTCGATGTAATCACCTCACCCCGGCCCTCCCCTCCCCCTGCACAGCTGCGCCGATCCCCATGCGGGCTGACCCCTGGTCCATCTGGACTACGTTCCAGAAGTACCACCCCTCAGCCAAACCCAAGGAAGAGAGCAGGAAAATCTGAGGACAGAGGGGAGATGAAGTGAGGCAGAAAAGAATAGATGTGATTTGGCATGTACATAAAAGTTGGACTATCTTTTTTTTCACATTACATAGTGTTTTATTTGTAAATCTATGCAGCAAATTTCACTTTTTTAATTCTCTGTCTCCTCCCAATGGCCTGGGTTGAAATGGCTTCCTGCTGTGCAAGGTCATCGGCTGTCCTTCAGATAGGTCATGCCCATGCCGAGGATGGATTTGCTGCTGATCCTGATGTTGCTGTTGCCGATCCTACTGGTGCTGCTGCTGATATTGGTGTTGCCGTTGCCGATCCTACTGGTGTCGCTGCTGATATTGGTGTTGCTGTTGCTGATCCTACTGGTGCCATTGCCAATATTGGTGTTGCCATTGCCGATCCTACTGGTGTCGCTGCTGATATTGGTGTTGCTGTTGCTGATCCTACTGGTGCCATTGCCGATATTGGTGTTGCTGTTGCCGATCCTACTGGTGCCGTTGCCGATATTGGTGTTGCTGTTGCCGATCCTACTGGTGCCATTCCTGATATGGGTGTTGCCATTGCCAATGCCACTGTTGCCAATGCCAATGCCACTGTTGCCATTGCCAATGCCACTGTTGCTGTTGCCAATGCCACTGTTGCCATTGCCAATGCCACTGTTGCTGTTGCCAATGCCACTGTTGTTGCTAAAGCCCTTGCCCTTGCAATAGGATGCTCCATCCAATTTCCCTCTAAAAGTGGTTGAGGCTTAGGGCATTGTGAGCTCTCTTGAGGTATATCCAACAGAAATGGATCAATTGGGCATGGGGGATCATTTACAATGGCATTTCCAGCTGATCCAGGCATGATGTATCTCATGTAAATGTGTCGAGGAATGAGATACTCTGGTTCACCATCACTAGGACCATTAATTGGCTGTGGTTGAGTGACACCAACCATGCAGAGGCTGTCCATTGTCATTTGATCCACTTGGACATATTGTGATTCAGTTGTATCAGAATTTGGGGTCTGTCCTGCTGTTGATATTTGGCGAGCTTCCTTGCGCTTGGGTTTGCCTTTGACAACTTTTCTGCCTGTTGATGCAGCAGGCGGTTCGGCAGTGGCAACGGCCTCCAGTTTGGTGCTGGCTTGAGGATCAGCATCAGCATCATCATTTCTTTGGCCCCTGTGGTTTGCAGAAGGCAGTTTGGCATTTGCAACAGCCCCAAGCTTGGTGCTGCTATGAGGATCGGGATCATCATTTCTTCGGCCCCTGCATTTGGAAATGTGTCAGGAGGGTGAAGGGTTATTCAAATCATTCGGATAGTGTGCAGGAGCCACACTCCTGTCCATGGCTTTGATTGGTTTGAACTGTAACACACTTTCAGGGCCCTGCACTATTTGTCACTGCAGAACATGGTCAAAGAAGTCTTCTATGACACTCTTGTGCATGTTCCATGGGTCTCTGATTTTGAACCTAGCTGGGAGATATTCCGGACTGACAAATGATGATGTCCGATCTCCAATTGCTTTGAATGGGATATGGCGACTATGACCATTGTTTGCTAGTTCTGCAGGAGATAAGTAACGGTTTGTGGAATAGGAAGTCAACATACTGTAATGCTGGCCAACATACAACATAAACCATTCTTCCAGCTCTTTTTTCTTGAATTGTGATCTTTTCCATGATGTGGGAAGGATTGGGAAGCCATCGTTAGTCATTGTTAATTGGGTTAGTGTTGCATTATGTTGCATTGCTGACCTTGAAGCAAGGTGTGATGGGCGTACAAACTTGATATAACTCATAAAGTTTCGCTTCAGTTCAGTTACTTGATCATAATACATGTCCAGAAACAATTGTGCAGGGGTGGCTATCAGAGAGGCAACATTTTTGTGACTGGAGTCGGCATCGGCATCGGCATCGGCATCGCATTGGCAGTAAATAATTCGGGGACTCATCAACAACCATCAAACCATTAGGTGCAGTATAGGCTGTAAATGTCACAGACAACACCCCCATTTCCAGCCACTGTTGTTGTGCATTCTCCACCACACATTTAAGGAGGTATTTGTCTGCTAGACTGTGAAATGTTCATTATGTCCAGCAATGGCAACAGCAATGGCATCGGCTTCAACTTACACTTGCTTCATCTGCTTGGGATATCCTTCCTGCATCATTTTCTCCTGTTCGACTTCAAGGATGGCTTTCTCCTCTGCATTCATGGTGTTGAAAACATGGTTGATAGCTGGCAGTCATGCTTGGAACCATCCTGGTGTACTTGTGGTGGCATCCTCAACACCTAACAGGTTTGCGATCTGTTGGAAAACTTGGTCCCAGTACAAGCTCCAAATGACTTCCGACCGCTTTACTTTGAAGTGGTTCAATTTCCGTGAGAGGCCTTTGGTCATTTGCCAGTTGTTGGAAAGCCAGGTTGTTAGTTCCTGGCGATGTGATTCAATAATACAACCTTCACATGCTTGTGAGTTTACCTTGGCACGAATGCGACTCTCCTCCTCATCCATAGGGGCCCTGTCAATTGATGCCCAGTAGTTGAATATTGCTGGGAGGATGTTGCACTTGAGTATTTGCAATTGGCCAGCTTTCAATTCCTGCGATCAGAATGCAACTTTATAAGGCTCAATGATCTTCCGCTCTTCAACTGTATATCTGCTTCCCTTCCGGTACTGTCTCAACCGCGGGTTCTCTGATGGCTCAGGCAGCATTGGGGGGGAATTGATGTGAAGGAAAGAATCATTCTTGTCATTGACATAAAACATATCATCAACACGAGGATCACACAAGGATCACACAAGGATCACACAAGGATCACAACAGGTCGATAGTACAATACCCCCATCAATAATTGGGTGTCATTGTGACTCACCCCAAATCATCATGAGCCTAACAAGAGTTCCTTACAAGTGAAAGAGAAGATCAAAGAAGACTGCCCCCCTGCATGAGGACAATGATGATGCAGTCGATACTGTTACACATGTAGAAGTTGAGGTCAACACAAAACATGGACCAAAAACAAAGCGCATCAAGGTCCCCCTGACTGCAGTGGAAGAACCAGGTCAATCAAATTCTGTTATACAGGATAATCCCAATGTTACTCCAGAATGGGACATGCAAGAACCTCAGGTGGCCACTGAGCTGACTTGGCCACACATCGGCATGGTTAGTTTCTGACACTGATTGCTTATGGAGCAAGGCTCATATACAAATAATAGAGACAGTGAGACTATGTACTGCAGTTTGTGGGATGAGTAGATGAATTGCTGCAAGCATCCCTTGCTCGGCAGGCATGGTCGGTTGACAAACAAGTTTGCAACCACTGTCCATTCAATAAACAGGCAATTTGGCGATGCATTGATTGTTCACTGGGAAGCATGCTTTGCCACACATGCATGCATGTAACCCACAGGCAGAATCCCTTCCATCGCATTGAATGCTGGACTGGCATGCACTTCTGCCGGGCTGAGCTATGAGAGGTCGGCACATACATTTTAGTCCAGCACCAGATGGATCAGCTGATTTGCAATGCTCTGAACTTCCAATTGAAATATCTGGAGACATTTGAAGATGTGAAGGATAAAGCAGAGCAAGAGTCAGCCAATTGGCAGGCAAATGATCAGAAATGGCACCGGCAGCAGCAGCAGCACCGGCCCTCTTCACCTGACTCAACCTCGAACACCTATAATGAGTCTCAGGCCGACGACTGGGCCACAGATGAAACTGGGGCCAACTCAGCATTTTTTAATCACCTTGATGCCCTTTGGCATCAAGGGAAGGGGAATATTGATGTTGAGAACAGTTTCCAAGACTTCTTTGATGGCAATGACAAATCTGAAGTTGAGCATGCCGATGACGACCTCCATGGGTTTCAACCATATTTGCCTAATCCTAATCAAACTGCCGATGCCATACCTCCTGCCGATGCCATCCCTCCTGCTGATGCCGTCCCTCCTGCTGATGCCCTCAACAACAGTTATATTTGTGTGGTCCATACAAATGGGATACATCACTTAGTGATGGTTACCTGCCAGTGTCAGGGGGAACACCAAATTCCCTTGGACCTGGTAACCAGTAACTTACTACCCACAAGCTTCGCCAACATATGGACTCTGTTCACCGTGCAGGTCCTAGACCATTTTCGGCTCTGTAATCTGGAATTAAAGGCATTGGCCTATCAGTTTTACCAGCTGATTCGGCGTGTAACATTGCCGATGAGGCCTGCCAAAGTGGTCAATCTCTATCATGAGCTTCGGTGCATGTCCCGCTTATGGCATTGGATGAAAAGATTGAAGTGGGCAGGGTATGGACACAATCAAAGAGATCCTTTGAATCCTGAACCAGGACCACTTGCCAATTTCTGTCCAGCCTGTCCTCAAGTAGGCATTAATATACTGGGAAATTGGAAGGACGATGTGAACCAGTGGGTGTCAAAATACCTTGGTGCAGTGGCATCTAAAATGATACTATGGATTTCAGATTTGTTTTCAAACACATATTCATGGCCAATGGCAATTTCAAAGCTGATCATGTTTGGCAGAAAAACTCCGATACTGATATATGGCTATGGGATGGAGGTGGGATGGCCCCAAATCGGGCTGAATATGAGCTGTTTCTCCAAGCTGCCATAGAATGATTAACGGTAGGTACCTTCCCTTGGTGGTGGCCAATGCTGTTCCCGATGCTGCCCCCAAAGCCAGTCTGATTTGTATTTGGGTTTCCAGAAGGCTCCTTGCAAAAATAAATTCCTAGCTGTTGTGAATGCTTTTCTGGTGTTGAAGGCATGTGACAGGACTGGAGTAGCAGCCATTGCATGTGCATGGCATGGATGTTATGTGCCCAATGCATTGGTAGACCTGTTTTGTGGAGAACAGCAAAAGAATGTCGACTTTGCTTTCCTTCAAGCGCTGAAGACCACCAGAGTTGACCCTCAACAGGGAGTCATGCTCATTTACGACATTGTCTGCCAGTACATTATCCACCTTCGGGAACGTATTGGTGCCCATCTTCCAGCTGGCTTGACCATTGACCAGGCCATTGGGCTTTTGGATGTTCATGGCCACAAGGATGAATGCTTTTTTCGCTATGCTCTGTCTTTCATTCCAGGGTCTGGCATTGTAGCAGGAGAAATACTTGAGTCTATGTGGGCATCACTAAAATCCATTTCCCCGACAGTCAGAACAGCGACCTTGCCACATTGGGCTGAAATGCTTGATGATCATGCTACAGATTCAAATCACAAGAAAATGCTTGGCATGACAGTCACACTCTGCTCAAAATCTCAGGAAGCCCTTGAGAACTCTACACAACTTGGCCAATACCATGGCAGCATTTGGCCAACTGGCAATCAAACGATGGGAGGATGAAGTGAGGGCAGCAGAATCCTGGAGGCTCACAGATATCAGGGTAATGGATATGTATGCCACTCACATATCAGAAATGGCAGAGGCAGCAGGGACAGGATCAGCAGCAGGGATGGGATCAGCCTTAACTTCGGCATCGGCACTGGTTTAATCCATGGTTGAGGGGTGGATTGATTTTGCTATTCTTTTTGAACAAATGCAGTGAGTTGTACTGCCTACCACCAATCACAACCCATCATTGATTGTCACCAGGATTGAATTATGAGACAAAGTCCGTCGACTTGGTAAATCACCTCACATTTCTGACACGCAAGCTGTTGAACAGGAGAGAGAAGCTCTCACATCTCACATGGTAACCTTAACACAGTTACAAAATGCTGCCAACATTGCCAATCATGACATTGCTCCCTCATGGATCACCCATGATAATGAAGGGGAATTTGATACCCCCAGTGACCTGGATGATGACAGTGCTGTGGCATTGGGCCTGTCAGATCTCCCAGCCCACACACATGCTATTCCAGTTGAGGAGCAACAAGTATACCTCCCCTCTAATAGCAATCTTGTGGATGTAGAGATTAACCTCTGCAAGATCCAGGCAAACCAACTGCTGCACCAGCTGCAGGAGCTCATTGCTGACAAATCATTTCAATATTCACACATCATTCGAGTGGTGCCATGAAAGGGAGTTCGCACCTGGTCATGAGCTGTTGGTTAACAAAATTAGCTTGCATGGCTGAATGTATAACCATTGCCATAGCTGAATGCTGGCACTGGATTGTGATGATGACACATTGAGTATGTTTCAGCAGTTATCCAAGGATGACCTCAATGCCAGCACAGCTATTTTGAATCCAAATGTACCTGGTTCCACCTCTGTTTGTCTGTCCTGGATTTGGCATAATTCCCACATTCGTACTGGTCTCATGGCCGATGCCATTCCCATTCCTGTTCCCGATGCCGTTGTCAATGCTGGCCAATTCTGGGAATGTAAATATATTTTGTAGCCATCCGTATTCATCATACTAACATTTTTCATAGTCAGGTGAGTACATTGGCTTCATTCATGGGCTCAGAGAAATTGATGGAGAGAGGAATTTCTACTGGTCACATATGAAATGCAGTGGACTGTGTGGTATTTCATCTATCACAGCCAACAGTGGCAGTCAGCCTCACAGTCCGAGAATACCCTTCCTGGTCTGCTAGCCTATGCTAATCGCCAGCACGCTTCATGGTATGAATTAGCATTGAGGGCTGACAATGCATTTAGATCAACAAATGCCAATTATATCTCCCCTCTGTGACTGAAAAGGGCCACATGTATTATGTAAACATGATTATCTTGATCACCAACCATGACCACGTCGAACAAAAGTCTCTCAATCTTCAACCCTTTTTCTTTGCAATCGGGCCCAAAAGGGCAAGTCCAAATGCAGACACAAGAGATCATTTGGTATGCAGAGTCCCGATTCCGTCAAGTTTTGTTGGAGTTAGACCAGGCAAACTTTGTAAAACAACGTTGGATGCAAAAAATTCTCTATGCCGAGCTTGTATGTTGAGATCTTTCCTAAAGGAAGTAAGTATACATCACTGACAAGTATGACAGATGTATGTCATGTCTTGGATCGGCATTGGCACCTCCATTGGCCTTATGATGGATGTGCCGATCCTTCTTTGGTCCTTGGCTGACAGTCTTGCAGATGTGAATTTGGACCACCTACCCCTTGGATACCATCCATCTCTCTTGGCCTCGTTGGATGATGGTGTTGCCAGCGATGGTCCTAGCCATCTGGTGGATTCATATGTATGTGATTGGTGGAGCCACAATAGTGAACTGGCACCAGGACAAATTTTTGCCAGTGACACCCTGGATAAGTGCTTCGATAGCTATCGGCAGTATATCCCTGCCCCTGTGATCACCAGCTCACCGCTCACCGATAGCCAGCCAGCAGACAATGCTGGTGATGGCCAAGCTGACTGCCGATCTTGCATCGACCTGCAGGCTCTCATTGGGGATTTGTTCAATGAAGCATGTGGGATGCGGGACTTCATAGATGGCTGTGATGAATGCAAATGTCAGGCAATCAGCAGGGTTCCAACGGCTTCATGAGCTAGCCCTGCTCAAGGAGCTTCAGTCTGAACCACATAAGTTAACAACGGCAGCGGCAGTGGCATTGGCATCCAAAAACAACTGTGGACATGCTGGGAGATGGTTGGCCATAAGAAGACAATTGGAACTGGTATCTGCACATGCACAGGCTGAACTTGAGTGCCTGAAGGCCCTTTCCCCAACCTCCTACAAGTGGACCTGGGGCGTTGATATTGCAGAGAATGAGGTTTTAGCAATCAATCAGGCAACCAAGGGCAAGGGAAAGGCACAGCATTCTGGGTATGCAGGGTCTCTACCTGATGGCACGCAGCAAAAGAAGGAGTGGTCAGGCACACCAAGTCTCCCAACAGTTGTCTCTACCTACAGTCGACCACCCATGGTTACTGGTCATGATGCTGGCCTATATTTTTCAGATGCTGAATCCGATGTGTCCAATGCTGGGACTGCTCCTGTTGTTCCTGTCCCCGCTCCCGTTGCTTCAGTCCCCATTGCTGATGCCGATCTCTCCGCTGCCGATGCCAATTCCAATTCTGGCCCCATTCCCACTACCAATCCCATCCCCACTGCCACTGCCAATGCTGAGACACTCATGGTTTGGCAAGGTGAAGATGAGGTAGCAAATGATGCTGATCAGCATACCGCCCTTCAGGCAGCCATGGCATATGGTTCTGATTCATCATCTGCCCCTACGGGTTCCCCAACCGGCATTGATGCTGCTGACTTCTACCTCAATGATTCTACCTCTTCATCTCCACCCTCAAATCCCCTATCAGCTTTTGCCACCGCATCTGATGTGGAGGATGTTTTTCTCTCATCATCAGAGACAGATTCTACTGGACCTCGGGGTGAATCCAATGCTGATGCTGATGATGCTGGTGCTGATTCTGACAATTTTAGTGATGAGTCCCCCAGCACCTCCCAGATAGAGCACCCCACTCCTTCTCACATCACGCTGCCCATCTATACTCATGCAGACTTTGATTATGTTGATGACACTTGGTTGCATAGCTCTGATGATATGGACACTACAGACAATGGATGATGCTCATTTATTTCATTTACATATTCTATACATGAACATGTAGTAATAATTGTTGGTGCTTCTGGAACACTGAATGTTTTCTGCTCGATCCCTAATCCCGGTGCCGGTGCCATGCTCAATTCTGAATCTCTGAAGCCGATCTCTGATTTCATGAAGGTCTGTATTATGCGTCTGCTGCTGCTGATGTTGGTAAAATTTTAATTTCTGCTGCCAGTGCCAAAGGTCTGCATACAACAAATGAATGATTGCTAATTGAGGCATTTATCATACATGTCACTATATAACCTTTGGCATCAGGAAATTTCCTTAGGCGGCATCGGCAGCATTGACCAACACCAATGGGGTTGGCAAGCTGATCCCATTTGGTAGGTAGGTCTGCACTATATAGAAAATCAGTATCATTGCCTATAGCTAGGCCATACAGTTTCCTATGCACATCTATACCAAGACTGTTAGCCTGATGCCAATGCCGTATATATATGCCAATGCCAATGCCAATGCCAATGCCAATGCCAATGCCGAATACTGTGTCCAACACTATCTCATAGGTACAAGCAAGAATTGTAAAAGACCCGTTTGGTAGGTCTGCACTACATAGAATGAATTATTGCATCATTGCCCATAGCTAGGCCATACAGTCTCCTATGCACATCTATACCAAGCATTGTAATTCACTATAGTACATGCAGCTAGGTCGTACTGTTATGGCAAAGTGGTGCCTGGTGCCAATGCCATACTTCTATGCCAATGCTGTTGCCAATGCCAATGCTGTTGCTGAGTACTGTGTACACTATCTCTGATCTGTATATTATTAACATTCTTCATAGTGTATCACAAGCAAGAATTGTAAAAGTGTATTCATTTGATACTAGTACATGTTATACATACTATGAGAGTGTTCGATGGCATCCACCAAACCTGTATCATTCAGTACACTGTATGCATTCGATAGACCATATTATTTGGTACATTGTAGCTTACCTATCTGTTGCATAAACGTCCATGGTAATTCTGAGTCAAACATGTGTGGTACTTGCATGACGAGATGCTCCATTGGAAGGACTTTTTATTAGCTTCTGGAAACCTGATCGCCTATTGACTCAGTTAGTTAACCAGCATTCACTGTCTTAATTTTCTACATTGACTCAGTCCTTCTTACTCTTTCCTCTCATTGCACCACTCTTCACCTTCTTCCTGCTCAGTTTCTTGGCAACCTGAAATGTACTCCTCATATTCTTCATCATTTCCTGTAGTACTCCCCCTTCTTGCTTCCTGTTCTCCTCATCTTCCTCTTCCATCCCTGATAGCTGGTTCAAAACATTACTCTCTGTTTTCCACACTGTTTTGGGGAGCTCAAAGGTTGGTGTCTCAATCACAAGTGGGATGTGTTGCATACTTGGGTCTGTAAGTATGTGGTGGAATGCAGGCAGGCCGAGGTAACCTCTGCATAAAGAGGTAAGCAAAGACAATACATGTATAGCAAGAGAGAAGTGGGAAAAGGAAAGAGGGGAGCAAAAGGGGACCTACATCCCGATGTTCTTGTGGTGGTCATGTTTGGAGTTGAGTTCCATTTTTGAGTCATTGAGGTGCATGCCTCAGAGTTAGGATAGGCCTACTTGAGTATCAAATTTTTCCACTATGATTTTAAACTGCTTCTTGTAGTTGTATATTTGTAATCTTGAGTTGAGTCAAATGACTTACGAGTAGCACTGGTAAGGCTCCAACCATTTAGTTTATGTTTACTTGACCAAGGTCAAGTATACATAAACAGTAGTCTAAACAGTATAACCATCTATATACCATTTAATAAACAGTATATACAGTTAAAATATTAGTATTTGATGAAAATGTTGGAGAATTTTATTGAGCTAACTAACCGTGGCATGAAGTGAGGGGCCACAAAAGTAATTACTGATAGAAACAAAAAACCTTGCATTTTGTGCAGGGAAGGCCACTCATGGAGGTGGTTGCTTCCATGTCTCTTGTCCCCATCATCCCTGTCCCATGTTAGCACCCTTCATCTGCTTGCAGTGGTGGTGCCCCCCTCTCCTAGTTGTTCACCCTTGCTGGTTTCCCCCCACCGTTCGTGATTTGTCCCCTTTGTTTGTCATTGTCATTGTCTGAGTCCCTGTCATTCCCATCATCATCTGCTCCCTGCCTTGGTCCTGGATGTCTTGATTGCTGTTGTCCTTGTCATCCTCATGGTTTTTGTCACCTCACAATCCTTGTCACCCATCCCTCATTGCTCCCCATTTCCACCCCATGAGCAGTTGCTCACGGTGGCAGTTGGGGGTGCTGTGGTGGTGGTGGTGGTGGTTGTGACTGTGTGTTCCTCCTGGTTGTTGTCTTCCTGTCATGTTCTGCAGTGTCAGTTTGTTGGGCTCATCCTAGGGGTAGTTGTCCTCCTCATTGTCCTCCCTGTTGCTATCATTGTCCTCCCCATCATTGTTGTTTCTGTCTGTCGTTACCAGGTAATGGGGTGCTGGGTTTGTGGTTGATCTGGGGGTGGATGTGAATTGGGGTGGGTGGAGATGGGAATAAGGGGTGTACCTAGCAGATATCCCGCTCCTCAGGTCTCCTGACACCCCTCCATGGTCTCCAATTCCCAAATGAGAGCATCACATCCCATTTGGATGGAGAGGGTTGTTATGTGTATTGTTGGCTGTTGTCCAGCTGAAAACACTGGGAAAAGAACATTTGGCTATTTATAGTTGAAGAGAAATAAACAAAAAAGCTCACTATTTCAATGGTGGAAGTAGTCATGGTAGCTCTGGTGACTCATGAGAATACAAGTTATGATAGAAAAGAAAAAGGAGATTATTAGTAGTGAAAAGAACAAGAAAAGGAGGAAGAATTACCTATTAAAAGAATCCTTACTATGGCAAGTGTCATGGTGTAATAACAATGATCATTGAGAAGTCGATCATTGTTAGTCATGTTCCCATGGTCTCAACATGTCACATTTTGTGTGTGTATTGACTCTAGTGTTGCCACGGCTTGAGCCGCGTTTTTTGCTATCTTGGGAAATAAATTACATAAAATCACTAAAATATTTCAGGAGCTAGATCCCATCAAAAGCCGAGGGGTCTCCTGCCAACTCTAAGTGATCGGAGAAGTGGTTCCTGAGATATTCTGGTGGCTTTGAAACGGCTTGGCTTGAGCCATTTCAAAGCCACCAGAATATCTCAGGAACCGCTTCTCTGATTGCTTAGAGTTAGCAGGAGACCCCTCGGCTTTTGATGGGATCTAGCTCCTCAAATATTTCAGTGATTTTACGTAATTTATCTCCCAAGATAGCAAAAATGTGGCTCAAGCCATGGCAACACTAATTGACTCTATTGAGCATTCCCTAGATATATTTGAGCCATTTGTAGGTAGTATGTAGCAAGTAATGTGTCAGACCACTACTTCTACTTAAACCGTGTAACCATCTATATACTGTTTAACTACTGTATACATGACTTTGGTGACAAGGGGGTATACATAAACATAAACATATATGGTATAAACCATGTAAAACAGTTATATAGATAGAACAGTTGGAGCCTTAAGCACTGGGAACATGTGTCAGTGACATTGGAAAACATACACTGGAAGAAAGGGAGAATAAGATGTACTTCCAGCCATCCTTCGTCCTGATATCATAACCCTGAATACAGAGCATCAGTATTTGAAAAAATCACTGGAGATGGCAAGTGGCTGACCACTGTGAACATATGGCTTGAAAAAGACAATTATTAGCAATGAGAAACATTAATAGCGACACACAGACAACAGTTGTACATGTGTCCATACACACCCCAACCATCATTGTGTCCTCCACCTGCTTGATAATATCTGCTAAATGTGTGAAATCAGATCCAATGATATTTCCCACACCCACCTACAAAGGAGGTAAAATGATCAAATAAACAGCCTGGGGGTGAGCTTCAACTTACCATGTTCTCTAAAATGGTAGTGACATAGCTCATTGCCTTGTGGGTGCAGTTTATACACTCAGTGATGAGGGATATTGAACTGGCAGTTGTGGTTCCACCAACAGTCAAGCCAGGGTTGTCAAAAAGCAGAGCATGATGATGCATCACAAGGGTGTTTGAGGAGACAAAGCAAAAAAGAATGATACTGGAAGCTATATAACTCTAAACCCAATTGCTCACATCTCATCAAGTCATCAAGGAAGCAGTCATATGACTTTTGGCACTTTCTCTGCAACCTGTAAGTCACAATGCCCCAATATTAAACTGGAAGGATCTATGCATCAGGATTTCAGAGATTAATCAGGTAACTTCCATGAGGTAGCACTACACTGTTTAAGTAGCCAGAGTCCTGCATACACTCCTTGAATGTTGAGATGGATGAGGTTGTGAGGGCAGGAAAGGACCATCTACACTGAGACTTAAGGAAAATTGCAAATACATTAGCCCTGGGATCAAAACCATGTGAAAGATGGTGAAAGGAAGTTAAAGCAGAAGATGCACCTGTAGGAAAGCAGAAAAGATGACCAGACTGGGGATTGAACCCAGGCCCTCCTGGACATATACCAGATGCTGAGCTATCAGGTCTTATAGGGTTCAACAGAACAAGGATACCATATAACCAGACATGGATGGCCACAACCAATGACTGCCACCAATGTCAGGGGGTTCCTGGGACTCACCAGATACATTGCCACCTTCCTTCCGGCACTCACTGAATATACAAGTGTACTCCACTCACCACCAAGGAATGTGACCGGGAATTCCCCCCATGGACTGCAGAACACCAGGCCACCTTTGAACACATCAAAGACTTGGTTCTCAGCGCCGACTGTCTCACTGTAATTAGTTACAAAGACAAGGCATCGAATATCTATGTCACCACCAATGCCAGCGACCGCTGAACTGGCGCCATGTTGAGTTTTGGTGCAACTTGGAAAACTGTGAGACCAGTTGCCTACAACTCCTACCAACTCAATGACACTGAGAAGAATTACCCTGTTCACAAGAAGGAACTCCTTGCCATCGTCAAGGCATTTAATAAATGGAGATCCTACCTCCTTGGTGCCCATTCTGTGATTGGAAGTATTCGAGTGTTTGGTGGTCAGTGAAGACCTCAAAAGGAGATGTCGAGACAACAAATGAGATGGACAATGTACATGGCCAATTTTGACTACAACATTACCTATATCCATGGTGAAGAAAACACCACTGCAGATGCACTATCCCACATGCCTTATGCCACACCAGATGCATGCCTCGCTGCCTGCATGATCACATACACATGCAATGCACTGGCTACACATGCTGCTGGCATACTAAACATTGCTGCAGACCAGTCACTTCTCAATGCCATCATCATCGGCTATGAGACTGATTCCTTTGCCAAACAACTTATGAAGGATATTGACATGAGGAGCATCGAAGGGGCAACCCTCACTGATCAACTCCTCTATGTCGGCTGCCGACTTGTGATCCCACAAGATCTCAAGGTATGCAAACTGGCACATGATACCTTGGGCCATTTCAGCTTTGACAAAAGCTACAAATCCCTCCGCGGCTCTTATTACTGGCCAAACATGTGCCAGGATTTGGAAAATGCATACATCCCATCATGCACTGAGTGCCAGCAAAACAAAAACCAGACCACGAAACCCACCAGTCCCTTGGACCCACTACCAGTACCTGATGACCACTTTGACACTGTCGCCCAGGATTTCATTGGCCCATTACCAGAGGAGAATGGAAAGGACACCATCCTGACCATGACAGACCTCCTCGGCACTGACATATGCATCACCAGCATTCACTCCTCATACACTGCTGCCCAGGTCGCTGTTGTGCTCTTTGACAAATGGTATTGCAAAAATGGCCTCATGCTACACCTCATCTCTGACAGAGATGCACATTTCACCACCGACCTTTGGACTGCACTCCACAAGCTCACTGGCATTAAACTAAAAATGTCCACATCCTATCACCCTGAAACTGATGGCAGCAGTGAACGGACAAACAAAACTGTGAACCAAGCCATTTGGTACCATGTTGACAACAACCAGAAGGGCTGGCTAGCTAAACTCTCCTGTGTACAGTTTGCCATCATGAACACCGTGAATGCATCCACTGGCTTCTTTGGTTTCCAACTCAAAACCGGCCAATCTCCACACATCATCCCACCTATTGTGCCCCTCACCAAAAATGCCACCGCTGAGCAGATCACTGCACATGACATCATTACATGTGTCCACCTCGATGTTCAGGAAGCACAGGACAACCTCCTTGCTGCCAAACTTCACCAGGCATATCATGCCAATGAGCACTGGGTGCCAGAGGATGTCTACAAGGTCGGCGACCTTGTCGTGCTCTCCACCAAAAATCGCCGCCACAATTACAAATGCAAAGGCAAAACATGAGTTGCCAAATTCATGCCACAACATGACGGCCCCTACATGGTCACACATACCTTCCCTGAATGCTCCGAATACACTCTCAAACTTCCCAACAACCCCAACGCCTTCCCTGGTTTCCATGCACACCTACTAAAATGATATGTCCCCAATGACCCACTTCTCTTCCCTGACCAGGAGCCAGCTCAGCAAAGGCCAATTGTCACTGAAGATGGCACCAAGGAGTGGTACATTGATAAAATTGTGGATGCACGCCAACACAGCAGGGGTGTACAATACCTTGTCCATTATGAAGGATATGGGAAAGAACATGACGAGTGGTGCCCCAGCTCTGAAATGGCCGACACTGATGCCCTCAACCGGTGGGAAGATGAAAATGGGATGGAGGTCTGAGACCCACACAATTTTTTCAAGTGGGGAGGAGTGTAAGTCTGGCCCCACAGACTCACGACATTATGACAAGTTAATTTACCTACACCACCATTACACACTTCCATGGTGCTGGCACACCACACACATCGCTGACACAACCACCGGCAATAGCACAGCCACCTATGGTGCATAAATAACTCACCAACACCAGACATACCAATGTCTGTGTTACTTTACTACACCACTGTTACACACTTCCATGGCACTGGCACAGCCACACACATTGCCAACACAACCACCCTTGCCACCAGCACAGCCAACAGTGATAGCATAGCCACCTATGGCGCATAAACAACTCACCAACACCAGATATACCAATGTCTGTGTTACAGTGAGTTATGGCCACCCTACACCGCCAACACACTCCCACAGCACTGACACAGCCACACACATCGCTGACACAATCACCCTCGCCACCGGCACAGCCACCGGTGAATATGACAACAACAACCAGTGACATGCATCCTGGCAATGGCACCATACATCCTTATTACCCTTCTATCCACATCCAGCAGTGCTGACATTATCCTATTGATGCGGTACCTTCCTATTATGTGACTATGCCTGATGCGGCCTTCCCAAATCACACACTATGCTTGATGCAGCCTTTTACTTACACGGTCAATCTTTTTCTTATATATTACTTATTTTTTATTTCTTAACCTTTGTTCCTACTTCCATGCAATGAAGGTATAGTAACTTCCTATTCTTTTATTTGTAGTAACTTATGGTTCCTACTTCCAGGCAACAAAGATAATTTGATCCTGTCTTTTAGTAAACCTAAGTCTAGTGTAGGCTGCCAAACTCAGCATCCTTCCACCTAACATACTAGTTGACGTGATTAGATCAATGCTTGCTGACTAGTTTGTAATGTTTATACTTGATCTGCTTACCTGTCAAGAGAACCTCTGGAGATCATTGCCTTTAACATTCTGGATAGTGTTGGACTGCTCCCGCCAACCTCCTCCATCATACTGACATTATAATGCCATCAAACCCTTTCCCACACCTTGTCAACACCATTCCGATGCCTGCCACCCATTGTACTGACATCAAGCTGTGATCAAATGCTTCCTGTAGCCTGTCAATGCATTCTCAACACTCCCTGCCCATAATACTGACATCATCTTGCCATCAAACCCTTTCCCACACCTTGTCAACACCATTCCGATGCCTGCCACCCATTGTACCAACATCAAGCTGTGATTAAACACTTCCCACAGTTTGTCAAGTACCATTCCTACATTGCCCACCAGCATACTTGGCTCCCACAGCCTATCAACACCTTCCCGCTATCCCCGCTCGCCATTCTTGTTTGCTTCTGACTGTCAGCACCATCCCACCTGTCATGCCAGCTTCCCACATCCTATCAACACCTCCATGCTACCCCTGCTCACTGTTCTTGTTCGCTTCCCACACCCTATCAACACCTCCCCGCTCCCTGTTTCAGCATCATTGTTGTCCTGCCTGTCATGCCAGCTTCCCACACCCTATCAATGCTTCCACTCACCGTTCTTGTTCACTTCTGGTTGCAATTGCCTTCCCACTGTCCTATAGTCTTATCTTTAACACAGCATCTCCTCAGTGTAGCTCTTTATGTTCAATCTCAGGATATACTAGTAGATTCTGTCCTACCTTCAGTTCTCCTGTTCACACAACAGGCAGGGCAAAACTTTCCCAGAGAGAGAATGTGGAGAAAATGTGGAGAAAATTACACTTTTTTGTTAAGCAAACAAGTAGGGAAAAACTAGTGAAAATAACTTATTTTCTGTTCATTTTCTCTTCAATCTGCTGAAGGAAAAACATATCATTTTTGTGGAGAGAAAAAAAAGGGAATCTGCAGTGAAAAGAACTTATTTCTTCTTGATTTCCCCCTAATTTTTGCATAGGAAAAAAGAGTGATATTTCCTGCAAAAGCAAATCAGAAATCATGAGTGAATATAACTTATTTCTTCCAAATTTTGACCTGGAAAACTGCATGTGAAAAAGTGTAATTTTCTCCTCATGTTTGCCAGATTTTCACCAGGAGAAAAAGAAACTCTTGCCTGCTTATGTCAACATTGGTGGCTGTGTTCTTGACCCAAACAGGCAGGAGTTTCTTTTTCTCCTGGTGAAAGGCTGGCAAACATGAGGAGAAAATTACACTTTTTCACATGCAGTTTTCCAGGTCAAAATTTGGAAGAAATAAGTTATATTCACTCAAGATTTCTGATTTGCTTTTGCAGGAAATATCACTCTTTTTTCCTATGCAAAAATTAGGGGGAAATCAAGAAGAAATAAGTTCTTTTCACTGCAGATTCCCTTTTTTTTCTCTCCACAAAAATGATATATTTTTTCTTAGGCAGATTGAAGAGAAAATGAACAGAAAATAAGTTATTCTCACTAGTTTTTCCCTACTTGTTTGCTTAATGAAAAAGTGTAATTTTCTCCACATTTTCTCCACATTTTTTCTCTGGGAAAGTTTTGGCCTGCCTGTTGTGTCATGTTGCTGAAAACCTAGCTGTGCATGCTGCACATTCCCTGCTGACAACACCCCGCCCTTTCTCTGTCCTTGTCTCCTCCCAAAGGAAATGGTCTTTCAAATGCAGTATCTATCACCTATGGTGGACAGGGACTTTGTCGACAGCTCGCACTGATGCAAACAGTACACTTGAACAAGTCAGCTCACCAAATTGCAATTGCAAAAAAGGTGCAATGTGATCATCTTGCAGGTAAACTACATTGATGCTCTATTGCTTGAGCTGCAGCTAACTTTTCTATAGTGCTCAGCTTCTCTGAGTGTGAAGAATTGCTTCACTTAACAGGAAATGATACTGAAATGATGGATTTAGAGAGGTCTTTACACTCCCCCCCCCCCAATCCAAGCAGACTCCACTTGGACTCGGACAGTCCTAGGACTGTCCAAGGACTTTGTTTGGACTTTGCTCAGACTTCTTTGGGTGAAAGTCCTGCCAAACTAGATGTCCAGTCTGAGCTGAGTCCAAGTGTCCAAGTGGTCCAGCACTCATACAGTCCTAGGACTGTCCGAGTTGCTTATATAATTGAGTGAAAAATCAGTGGCTACCGCAGGGATTGAACCCTCATAGTCACATGATAAAGTATAATTAAGGCAACAATGTAACTGTTAGACTAAAGTATCATTACAGGTTAATAGTTTTATCTCTCTATGTACTGCCCCAGCTGTGATGACAAATCAACACAGCCACATCACCAACGATGATGCCAGCTCATCATCAATCATCACCAACCACCACCACCACTCATGACACTGCCTCCCTCCTGTGTCCTGCTGCTGCCACTGCCCCCTGAACACCCCACAGCAACAGGTCCCATGCCAGCACACAATGAAATGGGCCCAAACGACTCTATTGTCATTTGGGCCCCAGGTGAGTTTTTTCTTTTTTCTTTTCTCATGTTTTCTTTAAGCTAACACATTTTTTCATTAATTATAGGTTATATCTATACTGTAGCAGCACAATGACCCCCAAACCACCAGATGAGGAACAATGACAAGACCACGACCCAGCACCCACCCCCGCCAGTGGGAGCAACTGCTCGCATAGGGGAGAGTGGCTGCTAATGGTGACAATGATGGCAGGGAACGACGGGTGGAACAACAACAATCAGAGGAGACACCAATGACAGCCAGCACCCCCTATAACCACTGCAGGCAACTGCCCATGGGGTGGATGGGGGGTGTGAGAGTGCAGGTACCAACAGGGAGACAAAAAAGGCCCAAGAGACATTAACGTCTCTTGGGTCCTAGGTAAGTTTTTTTTTTCTTTTCTCATTTCATTTTTTGATGCTAACCAACTTTTTTTAGGTACAAACTACTACTGGCAATGACAATGATGAGGGGACACCACCACCACCACTGCTGCAAGCCCCTGGGAAGGTGAGGGTGAAGAGACGAGGGGGAAGGGAGACAAGAGGGAAGGGAGACAAGAGGGAAGGGAGACGAGGGGGAAGGGAGACGATGACGAGAGTGGGGACACCCATGATGACACTGGCCCCATGCCTATGAGCATCTGCTCATGGGGTGGTTTGGGGGGGAGAAGAATGGGGACAGGAGAGTGAGATGGCCAGGGGATGACCTGGGGAGAGACAAACACCACCATGAGCAACTGCTTGTGGTGGGTGTTTTAAATTTATTTTTATAATTGATAGTTACGGCCCCCTCCCCTCAAGCTTGCAAGGGGAGGGCTTAGTATTATACATATTAATTACCCCTCGCACAGATGTGAGGGGGTCAATTTAATAATCTATTCATGATATATAAAAATTAGATTTCAGTAATAAATAGATATAATGTATGTAACTTTAAATGACTACTTGGCTTAAGTGGTAGAGTGCACATGTTTCGTCATCATGTGATTGCTAGTCCAGAAGGCTGTTGGTTCAATTCCTGCTGTGCACACATCATTTTGTGAGACTTATAAAACTTTCTCTAAGACTGGAACTTGGACTTTACTTGGACAGTGCTTTAAAGGTGTAAATAAATGCACAATTGATGTTGTCTGAGCAAAGTCTGAGTGCAGTCCTCGGACAGTCTGAGTGTCCAAGCAGAGTCTGAGTGAAGTCCAAGGACAGTCCAAGTGTCCGAGTGTGTCTGAGCAGAGTCCACTCAGACTGTGGGGGGGGGAGTGTAAAGTACTGGATTTAGACAACTGGGATGACATTGCTGAACATGACCGCCTGCAAGACATGCCTTCTGGAGATGAGGGATTCCTTCAAAGTCATGCTGGTGTATAAGTTATTCTTCATGAAATCCTTGTTGGAATGACTCCTCAGTTTGGTTTGTCTACTCAGTTGTCAATCCAAATTCCTAGAATGGGGCAAACTTGAGATCTACAGACAAGCAAGGATTGTACACAAGAGCATATTAATGCTTGGAGAAGGCAGCTTTCTTTTCTCATGGATGCATATCTATTGTGGAAGCATGAAGGACCACCACACCATGACGGAAGCCACAACTTGGATGCTAGCTCTGGGATTACATGGTCACTATTGACCATGAGTTTTACAAATGAGTACTATGCTCTGGACTCCCAATTACATGTTGTGACCCCAATGCCAATGCAGAGCATCAGCCAGTTCAATTCACACATACTGCCACTGCTCGGTCAGTCAATGAAACACTTGTAACTTATGGGTTCCTTGGTGCCTCTCCTGAAAAGCCAACTCTTGCATTTTCCTTCTCTTTGTTTGAAATTTATTGTCAAATCCATCGGGTCTGTCCACAGTTCAGCATTCACATGCTTGCCAAGAGTCTCTGCCATTTGCATCAGGTATACTCCCCTGTGCAATTTCATGTTACATATAAGTTTTCTACCAGATCCCTCACTGATCAACTCAGCACTGCCTATGACTGCTATCTTGAAGTATGCAGGACATTGCTCAAAGAGCTGATTTGGTGCTCGGACGTAATCCTCAATGGAAACAGCAGAATGTCTGTGCACCCTGTCTCTACAAGACTGTTGGAGAGCTGCCTCTCAAGTTCTCACTTCTCGCATGCATGCATGGCAACAATTCATGGAAGCTCATAGATAGTACATTCAGGTCAGGAAAATCATGAATGGATGATTGGGTTTCGGCTTCACCATTGTGGGTAACACCCGAGCAAGTGGATTGCTTCAAAGATGAAGTTCTGAAACATGTTACAGTATGTCCTTACTAATGGGATTTATTATCTTCTGAATTCAATGCATATGACCATTTTCAGTCCACTGGTTCTCAAAAGGGCTTATTATCCTCCAATCAAGCACCCATTCCATTTCCTATCACATCCAGCACTTCTGTTATCTCTGACTCAGTTCCAACCAATTTTTTGGCTTCCGCCAATACCTCCAATGACACTGCTGAATCTGATCTTGATAAAGATGAAATTATGTGGCTCAATCTTGTTGAGCATGATGAGCTCACCCAATGTCTAGACACATGCATTGATCATTGGTGGAATGCCAGTCCCGAAGCAAGAAAGAAGATGTTTGCCTTATTCACAATTGCTGGCATATTTCTTGCTGTGTGTCACCATGGCCATGTATTGGTGATTTGCGACATGATCTGAAGTGGGGAGCTGTAAGTTTCTTTTCTCACTTGAACCCTATTCCAAGCTTAACCTTTTTCAGAAAATAGGGAAGGCATTGAAGACATGTGCAGAAGCTATTCACTGTGCATTGAATGATTACAATGGAGCAGTGGCACAGCTTAATCCTCCATGAGTGGGAGCAGGTAATCAATGCTGTGACTCTTGCTGACTTCAATGTTCTGCATGATACCTGAATGGATATCTGGTCACTTCCCTGGGCTCAACCGGCACATTGTGAAGCAATGAACCTGCACTTTGGCATTGTCTGTGCATGAGAAGAGATTGAACGACTCAACATCAAGATTTGTCATCTCCTGACTTTCATGATTGACAATCACACTGACTTTTACCGTGCTGTCACATCAAATTTAGTCAGGAATCCTTCTCTTGCACATCAACTCTTGTGCAAATGGGGAGTATCACACTCATATCCACACAACCATTGCATGAAGGCTCTGACTAACAAGTGTGTTGAAAGGATTTTCAGGGACTTTGTTTCCTGGTCCTCATGAAGATCATGATTCCAATTTGAACTATGATATTCCACGAGGGCTTTACACTCCCCCACCTTTCCTAGTAGACTCTGACTGGAGTCCACTGGGACTGGTCACCAGCCAACTGCCTGCAAAGTTGCCAGTCCAGTCCCAGTCCAGTCTGACTGGACTCTGAGTGGAATCCACTCAAACACCAGATTCCACTTGGACTAGTCCAGTGGAGTCCAGTTGGAGTCTGGTTGGAGTCCAGTTGGAGTCCGGTTGGAGTCCAGTTGGAGTCCGGTTGGAGTCCAAGTGGAGTCTGGTTGGAGTCCGAGTGGAGTCTGAGTGGAGTCCAGTTGGAGTCTGGTTGGAGTCCACTGGGAGTCCACTGGGAGTCCAGTCAAATTCTGCTGAAAAAGTGTGTAAGAAAAGGAATTGAACCCAGATCCCTGTAGGTTGCTTATGTAATCATAATGCACAATATAACTGTTACACCACAGTACCTTGTGTAAGGTATTTATCATCTACTTGCATTAGGTACCGTGGTGCAGCTGTGTATGACAAAGCATATTGCTGCATCATCAAATGTGCCAGCTCATCACTCACCACCACCACCACCACCACCACCACCACCACCACCACCACCACCACTGTCAATGCCACCTCCCTCCCTCCTCTCTCTACCACCACCACCACCACTGCATGGACACCCACTGCCACTGCTCCCATGCCCAATCTGCCATCACCACCACCCGCAAATGAGCTGAATGGATGGGCCCTAGGTAAGTTTTTTTTCATTTGCTTTTTGTTTTTATAAACTAACTAACTTGTTTCTTTTGTTTTGTAGGTTCTAATCTACTGGTAATGATGGCCAGATGCGAGACAACCCCACACACCCACCCCATGCCTGCGAGCCCCTGCTCGTAGGGTGGATCGTGAGTGTCACCAGGACCCCCAGAACATGAAACAATGGGGCCAACAACACACCACCTGCCTCCAGCCCCTTGAGCAACTGCTCGGGGGGTGGATCACGGGTGGAATGGAGGTGACGACAGCGAATGATGACAGGGCAATGCCGATGCCAACACAGAACGACACCCATGCCAGCCCCCTCCTCCCTGTCCAAACGGGATGTGAGGGTGTCGATAAAGGGTAGGAGATGGCAGAGGGGTACCGGGAGACCTGTGGAGCAGGATACCCACCTGGGAAGCACCCACCTACCCCCTCCCTCACATGCCACATCACTGACCCCTTCCCCCAACCCCTCCGAACTAGGAGACCCACAAAACTGACAACACACCCACCCCACACTGACGAGCACCTGCTCTTTGGGTGGATGGCAGGTAGACCAGGGCTATGATGACCACAGCACCCATCCCCACACCTACGAGCCTCTGCTTGTAGGGTGGATGATGGGTGCAGCTTGCTACGGCGACATACATGTGCAAGGAGGGGTGGGCAATGACACCCACCCCAGACTGCATCCCCCAAACCCCCCTCCCCTGCATTTTGCATGGGGAGGGTCTTTATTATTTTTAATTCATCTCTGCCCCCCCCTCGCATCTTGTGAGAGGGTTTTTTCTTTGTTTATTATTATATTATACCCACTCCCTCGTGTCCTACATGAGGGATGTGGTTAATTAAAAATTTTTGATCTTAATTGTTTGAAAAATGCCTCCTCAAAGAATATGAAAAGTTGAGTCATAAATAAACCTTATATTGATCTCTAACAAGCTTTTTGAATGTGCCTTTGGCACACGGGTGATATTTATATTTATATCTACACATCTTTATATATGTGCTATGATACATTATATTATATACTATGATACATTATTGTACCCATCTTTATGTGCACTCTATCTATACATTATCTAGTAGTACTTCATTATATACAATATTTTTTGTTATTGCCTCCTCACTTGTACTTGCCCAGATGGCTTTGATGTTGTGAACTGATGTCACCCAAGAGATTGCCACATAGAACTGCCCATGTGTAAAAACTGGAGTCCGCAGGTCAAGACCAACATGTCTGACAGACTGGCCCTGTGACTTGTTGATTGTCATTGCAAAGGAGAGCCGCACTGGAAACTGCCTCCTAGTGAACTCAAAAGGCACTTGATCCTCAGTTGGTCGCAGTGTAATCCTTGGAATGAACACAGTCTCTCCAGCATGATCCCCAGTAAGAAGCTGTACCTCTAACACCCTGTTTCTCATCCTTTTGAGAATTCCTCTGCTCCCATTGCAGACACCATGCCCAGGATCCAGGTTCTGAAGCACCATCACTGGACAACCAATCTTGAGAGCTGTCTGAGCCAATGGCAGTCCCAAGCAGTTGATCGAGTTCAGGTACTCCACAGCATACATGAGCTCTCCCTGGTCTTGTGTGTTGTTTGGAATTGAGTCAGCACTGTTAAACACCCTCTGCTGTCCAGGGAACTTGTGAAGGATATAAGCATTGAGGTCATCCACATCATCATTGCAGCTTGAGAGGATTGTCCGATCTGAGAAGTACTGGTCTAAGTGCTGTTGTGGATGATGGATGTCAGGATAGATGGCATCCATGAGGGAGGGGACCAAGTTCTCTGGGCACTTGAAATGGTCAGGAAGATGGATGTTGGCCTCATTGTCTGTGTGCATTCCATGACCAACCTCCAGCTGCCACCTTGCAAAGTTGCGCTCCTCTGCAACATCTCCACTCAAACACATGTTCTGCTTGAGATGGAGCACCTGGATATTCCCCCAAAGAGCAGAGCACTGCATGGAGGCACTGACAGTCTGAGGACATGATCCTCTGATGATAACAGGCAGAATCTGCTGAAAGTCCCCTCCAAAGATGATGGAGAGGCCACCAAATGGCTTGTCTGATCCACAGATATCATGGAAGGTGCGATCGATAGACTCATGGATGTGACGATGCTGCATGGGGGCCTCATCCCAAATGACCAAGTCTGCTGCACATATGAGCTCTGCATGCTTAGAAGTCTTTGAGAGGCCACATGTGGAGGACTCATGGATGGGAATGGGAATCTTGAATGTAGAGTGTGCAGTACGACCACCTTTGAGAAGAAGGGCAGCAATGCCTGAGGATGCAACACAGAGAACAATCTTAGCCTGGGAGCGAAGCCTGTAGCACAGAGTATTGTAGACATATGTCTTGCCAGTGCCTCCAGGGCCATGAAGGAAAAAGGTCTGGCCAGACTGAGTATTGACTGCAGCAAGAATTTCATCAAATGCCACCGTCTGATCCTGATTCAACCTTGCCTCATGCTCAGCTGCCAACACTGCTTGCTCCTCAGCATCATACAACCTCTGCTCATTGATGAGGTGGTTGCCAACCATGGCTTGCCAGTCCTGGGTATACTGAGGCATAGTGGGCCAATCAGTGAGGGACTTGTTGGTATGAGAGAGAAGCCGGTCAATGAGGAAGAGGCCATAGTCCTGGACATCATCATCAGTGGGGTTGAGGTGGGTGTAGTCATGCTGAAGGCGGTAGCGCAGGTCATCACAGATATGAATCCAAAAGGTGTTCCAGAGTGCAGCAGGGTCAGAGGGCAGACAGTTGTGAAGGATGGTCACAAACAAATGGTGAAGCTGCTGACCTGTCTGCATGGACCTGGCCTCCTCTAGACACTGATGCCACTCCTGATCATCTTCTAACAGTCCACAGGCGAGGCAGGCCTCTCTAAAAGATGGTGCCTGTACATCTTGGAAGGTGAGGAGGTTCTCAAATGATGTTGGGCCCCTGACAGAGGTGAGAAGAAGGCAGAGATAAAAGCGCTCACCAGCAGTGGGGTGGACATAATACAGCCTGCCAACTGCAAAGCCACATTTCCTGGGTTTCCACTTGCCAGTACTCTTGTGATACACAAACTTGGAGGGATAGTCCTGGTACAGAAGGTCACCACCAACCTCTGGATATGCCAGGTTGGCCTTGAAGAATGCAGTGAGAGTGGTGTCTTTTGTGGCTGCTTGCTCAATGACCTGCTGCACAGTCTCTACTCTATCCTCACTCCATGTGACATTTTGCTCATTTGGAAGGTGGACATGGAGGTGAACAACATTGGGAGAGGCACCGTGCATGACAAAGTGGAAGAGACACCAGAAGGACTCGCAGGCAGAAACAAAGTGGGCATCCAAGTACTGCCTAACCTCATTATCACAGGTGCCAAACTGCATTGTGACCTGATCATGGCCCTTGTAAACATACTTGTAGATGTACTTCAAGGCCTTGATGGAGGAAATGACCTCAACATTGATGTGGCAGTGATACTTCCATATAAGATAGGCACAGTAAGTGACAACCCAGCGATTGTCGACCTGCTTCCCCTGGACCTCAAAGGTCTGGCCAGTGTTGCGGCACCTTGAAGAGGCATAAGAATCATCAGAGATGGTAGTGTGCTCTCTGAAGGGCTTGGGAAAGTTCTTGGAGCACTTGCCATTGACCAAGCATGGGGCATCAGCATTGTCATTTTCAGCACCGCAGGGCTTGTGGACCATGAACTGCTTGACCAACTCGAGGAGCTCAGGATCATCAACAGGGAACTTGCAAGAAAGAAGGCTGTCCACATCCTCTGGGGTGCGGAGCTTGGAAGCCTCATCAAGGAAGATGATGCAGTGCATGTGAGGAAGGCCATGCTTCTGGAACTCAATTATGAAGACATGACCAACAGCTTTGCCAAAGATGCCATGCTCAATGTCCTTGATCAGCTCCCCACGCTTTGCCTCAAAAGCCCAAACTGCCAAGTCAGGACAGTCTGCTGGATCCTGACCTGGCAACAGGGCATTCTGGATCTCTGGCCAGTTGGGGATGGCAGTCATAGTGAGAAAGAGGTCGCCACCTTTGAAGTACTGATTGATGGCCAATGAATCCTGGAGGAGCTGCTGCATGTGGCAGGTGCTTCCAGCAAAGGAAGATGGCAAGATAGTCCTCTGACCAAGAGCCCTGGGGTCTGCATCAATGTTGGCTGCAACAGCATCTGTGAGCCCAGAATACACCTCACTGTGAAGCTTGCCCTGGCTGGACATGATATACATCAGACGATCCTGCTCACAGGTGGCCCAATGGTCGCACACATATTGCTGAAAGAGCTTTCCTGCCTGGAAGATATGCTGGGGCTCAATGTTGGGAGGGCATGGATGAAGGTGATAGCGATAAAACTCAGACTTGGTGACATGCTTGTGCTTTCGAGGCTGGCCCTCAGCAGGAGGCTCCACAGCACCATCCTGATTGTTGACCTCCTCACCGCCTCTGTACTCGAGCCGAGGATGCCATGAGAGCTGGCCAGTGGGATGCAGCAGCACATAGTGGAGGGCAGGATAGAAAGGATGGCACTCAGAGATGCGCTGGAGGCCATTCCCATGCTTGCGGTAGAGTACAATGTCATGATAGCCCCCTGGCTGGTCTCCATCCCCTGGAAGAATAACAGCAATCTCATTTCAGCTGGCATCAGGAAGGTTGTACTGATGACGATCACAGCCCTCATCAAAGCGAAGAGCGATCTTGCACTGCTGCTCAGGTGGCAAGTCTTGGGTGAGCTCAAAGGCCTATCTGTAGAGTGCAACTCCTGGATGGTGGTTGTGAAGCATGTCCTGAAGATTGCTCAAGATGTCTGGTTGCAGATGGGTGTTCTGTCTGTGGTTGTGACGATGGTCAAGTGCCTGAGCAGGATCATAGATATAAAGCTGGGAGTACACAGGATTCTTGCCTGCAAGAGGGAGAAGGGAACCTGCTTTGTGGGACAGCTCACCATGGAGCCTGAAGATCCAGGGCCCATTGCCATTGTTCATGGAGTTGTCCAGCTTTTGGCCAATGGAGGTCATGGCAAGTGCATTGTTGTAGTTGCGTATGTGCTCACAGAACTCTTTGCTGAGATGATCCTGGCCATTGAAGAGTTGGGACAGTTCATGGGGGAGGTCATAGAGATGGGGGAGATCGACTTTTCCACTGAAGCAGCACATGCCAAACTTGGGATTTATCAGAGAAGACTTGGCAGTTTTCTCTGCCATCCAATGAAGCGCATGGCATGAAGGACATTGGATATCCATACTCCCAAGACTGTGGACAGGCCAGTTGAGATTGAATGGCTGGTGGGCAACAGGAAGGGGCTGAACAGGTGCAGGTGCAGGAGGCTGAGCAGGAGCAGGAGCAGGAGCAGGAGCAGGAGCAGGTGGATGAGCAGGAGCAGGAGCAGGTGGATGAGCAGGAGCAGGAGCAGGTGGCTGAGCAGGAGCAGGGACAGGAGCAGGTGGCTGGAGTGGATTCAAAGGAGGCATGGCAGGGAAGGGCTGGTTGTTCAAGCATCAGCCATGAAATGTACATACAAAATGGTAGAAGGAGAATACCCACCACAGCAACAGGAGCTCCTCTACCTCTACCTCTACCTTGACGTCCACGCACAGGAGCAACTGGCAAGGGTGGAAGAGCTGCATGCTGGGCCATGAGATCAGCCATAGGCAGTGGAGCAGGAGCAGCCCCACAACCTTGAGCCCCATGACCACGACCTCGTCCTGCATTGATAGGAAGTGGTGGAAGAGCAGCATACTGGGCCATGAGATCTGCAAATGTGAGGGGAGCAGGAGCAGGAGCCTGGAGTGGGGGAACACCAAAAGGGTCAGAGTTATTAGCAGCTGGACCAACCATGGGAGGAGAAGGAGGGAGTGGGAGGCCAATTGGAGAAGGGGCAAAGTGCAGTTGGCGGGCATGATGAGGGGTGCGGTGACGCTGAGGGCTATCCAGGACACGCGGGTCTCGTTCACTTTGCTGGGCAGCAATACAGATCTGCTGAGGAGTGTTGGGAGGGGTTTGATCCCTGCAGAGGCAAGGATGAGAATAGAACAAAAGAAGGAAAGAAATCAGAATGTACTCATGCGGGACAAATCAATGCAGATCTTCATCTTCATCTTTTGCTCCTGAGGCTGGTCCAGAGCACTCTCCTGCTGCAGCTGTGCACTCAGATTCTTAAAAGCAGCAGTGAAATCAGTGCAAACAGCAGTAGTTGACAGTGGAGTGACTTCCAGTGATGGAAGGGGAGGCAACTGCATACCCGCCAGCCCAATCTCCCTACACACTGTGCCCAGAGAGAGGTCCAGGCCCAAATCAACTGGCAGACACTCCTTTGTTGAAAAGGAGAAGCCAGGGAGGCAGGACTTCACTGGGCTTCACCTTGGTCTACTGATTCCTCAAGAACCCAATTGCAAAGGCAACTGGAGGAGAGAAAACACCAAACCCCACTCACCTCACTCAAAAGGCAGGTCCAGGCCCAGGCCCAGGCCAAAAGCTGGGAAGAGAAGGCCATCAGCAAAAAAGAGAGGATGGCAAGGGAACACCCAACAAAAATCCAGGTGCAAACAGGCCTAGAGGGACAGATACTATGAGAAACCAAGAGGTAAGGCAGCTGACTCACCAAAAGAAGGATAGCCAAAAACTGAAAAGACAGCAAAAACCCTCTAAATGGCAGAAGCCAGGGGCTGTAGAACCCCCAAAACAGTGTCAGATGGTCAGCAGGACCCAATGACACCTAAACCTACCTTTGTGGAAGGCAGAACGCAGAGGGAGAAAGGCAGGGAAGAAGAGAAGTCGCATGCAACAAATATTTTATTTTGATGCGTGATGCGCTGGCATGGGTTTTGCCGGCATAAAACAGCACAGTCTGCTTAGTCAAATTTTATGTAACATTAAAACTTTCTTGGGGTCAGCTGACTGACATGACTTTATTATATTATAAGTCTCCTGTGGCTCAAGTGGTTGAGCACACTTGTTTGGTTTGTCATGTGATTCCTTATGGTGAGGTCTTGAGTTCAATTCCTGCAGTACACAAATTTATTTTGTGGGTACTTTATGAAATTCACCAAGTCTGAAGTCCTTTGAGCTCATATCTAATTGACTTATCATTTGGTTGAAATGCATTCCACTCGGACTCCAGTTGGACTCCAGTTGGACTCCAGTGGGGGATTGAACTCTACATGACTTAATGTAGTTCAATTGGACTTCACTCAGACTCCACTTGGACTCCACTTGGACTCCACTTGGACTCCAGTCAGTCCAGTCGGAGTCCACTAGGACAGGTGGGGGACTGTAAAGTACTGTATTCCACTGCCTCCATGGGTGGGCTTGTTGAAGTTGAAGGTGAAATTGATGGATTGGGGAGGGTGTCAGATGATCTGGACAATGATGATGACCTTTTACCTCATGACCTGGATGTTAATACAGATTTAGTTATTCAGCTCATGGAACACATTAATACTACTGCTAGTTTAGATGATTTCTATTAGATCATTATGCTCAATCCTCACGGTGTGAAAATCATGAAAACAATGTAATTTTAGCTTCCAAAGTTGTCACAATTGGTATCCAACTCTTCCAAGTTGAACATTAGTTGCAGTTGAGACATTGTCTTATTTGAGGAGTAGTACTATTGTAGTTACAATGTTACATTCACAATCACCACAAATATTGAGTGGAAAATGTGTAATTGTTGCATTTCAACTGTAGGCATAAGTTCAAGACAATGCTCAAACTTGGCATGACATTCAAGTTCAAGTTCGAACTCATGACTACTTCAACTTATGCAGCAATAAGGGAATAGATTGCATTCAATATTCAATAATTAAGTGATGGTGATCCTAAATATAATGTGTGCTGTATTCAAGTTTGACAATGTGGCATGACATTCAAAGTTAATCACTTGCAGATGTTATTGGATGACTACTAAATTACAATCACAACTTATGTGCCACAATATGAAGATCAACCTGGAGTTCAAACTTTCCTTAATTCTGGTTGAACTTGCACTCACCTTGGTCTACTATGTGCATGTTTACAATTCAAGTTTTAGGCTGCAGCTCTGGTTTGGAGATGCAGTCATGGTAACATCAGTAAGTCTCAACACAGCTGGTACTGATCATGACAGTTCATCCTGTTCTCCAGGTTTCTTTGGAGTCTGAGTCTTCAATCAATTCAAAGCTTGCAACACACTGAGCTATGATCTTCATCTGTGCAGGTATTCCAGAGAAGAATTTGGTAATCTATTCTAACTTTTATTGGACCCAATTTGAGGAACTGATTGGATTACCCCACTTGCTTCTTGCCTTTTTTCCCTCAACCCTTACCTCAAGGGTTACTGTGGCAGTAGTATGACTGCTAGTATATATATAGTGCAACAACATTTATCATCTGCATTCTTCATGGCATCCAAAACCTCCAAGTTCAAGTGGGGTGTTCCTGTCAGTATTCCTGTGCCACCCTATGGTGATGGCGATATACCACCATGGAGTGACCTCAAATTCAATCCCCTTGGGATATACAACCTTTGTCATCACATTGGGGTTCTGGCTGGTGAATGTGGCACTTTCAATAGGTATCAGTGTTGATTTGAGGCTGCTGACATAGCCTGGTTTGTGGCTGGCACCTCTGAAGACAATGATCATTACATCCCAGCTAATACTTTCCATCACACATTCGACATTATCCAAGATGATTTACTGACTGAAGAGGAAGGCAGAAAATGGTGCAAGCAATTGTGCTCTCATCTCATGAACCTTTTGTCCAATGTGGTGCTCTGCCTCTTTTCATTTTATTAAATCAAGTATTTATGCTCATCCAGGCTACTTTGTGGGATCATGCATTTGGGAGTTCAACCATGTTGAAGGCACAAATAGTCCTGGAGCACCAGCACTTCCAGAGTGTGTCAAGGCTGACATTTATCTTCCCCCTGTCTTTGTGAGCAAGCATCCAGAAGCTCATCCTGCTATTGCTCAGATAGTCCAAACTTTTATTGAGGAGGTTGGTATCCACACTATCCAAAGTTGGACACACACTGGCAAAAAACATGGCTGGTTGCTTTCTCAGTCTGTACATGTCCACAGAAATCAAGGATCTACTACATGCCCACTTGTCTCTTTGCCAGTTTCAGGTACTTTTGCATTATCAATTCTGCAGCTGCCCCCCATATGGCAGTTTGACCCAATCTGTCTCTTCTGATCATTCTCACAATGACAAGTTTCCTGTCAGTCCACATGCTGAGCCTGCAATGTCTCAGGATAGTGACATCATGGATGATTCAGAACCTTTGAGCCAAACCACTCTCGATTTCACCAATTCCCTTGAAGAGATTGCAAAATTGAAAGCGGAACTCAAGGGTGCTGGACACAGGGAGGATAGCCTTATACCCCAGATTCATACCCTTTCAGCTGCCTACAGGAAAAGGATGCAGAAATTGCTCATGTTCAGGTCCAATTAGCCAACAGGTCTTTGCCATCCCTCTCCACACTGTCATATGTTAGCAGCATCACTTCACGCCCCCAGACTCCTGAGCCACACTCTCCATCAAAGCAAAATCTGCAAAACAATCTTGCATTAAAGTTTCTGAACATACTAGACTTGGTGCATTTCATTACTTGACCCTTCCACCTTTCCAAAGCCATCTCTCATGTGAGTGCTACCCTTTGGACCTTCCTCGCCTCCTACTCAACCCACTTCTCATGATGCTAACTCTGATAGCCCAATTATCCATTTTGCTCCTCCACCAACTCCAGCCTCTTCATGTGGTCATCATTGTGGTCATGTTCTCCAGGAGCTGGCTCAGCCACTTTCCCTTGGTACATACTGGACAAGTTTCTTCAAGAGCACAGGTTACAGGAAAAATTGGGGATCACCTTTTGCTCATTTTAATACACCCACTCCTGCATGGTTCAAGTTCATCAATTCCTTAGATCTCACAGATCTCCAGCAAGGAGAATTTATTATGGCACTGACCTGTACTGTGGGGGCAAGAGGGCCCACCATAGGTTGCCATTGGGATACAGGTCGGGGACAGGGTCTCCCTTGACCCCATCAACATTGGAAGAGAGGAGGACGCCAGTCTCTCAACTGGCATCAACATATGCAATGGTGGCATGGGTACTGCCTCAGGGACACATCCAGAAGGACATAGAGATGGAGGATGGTGAGGTGGGTGGAGACACCAGGAGATGAGAGAGCAGTGGCAGGCATGTGTGCCTATGTAAGGGATGCACAGATGGTGCATAAGGAGGAGAGGCCACCTCTACAAAATGCAGCATTGGCAAAGTGGAAGACACCAGGATGGGTGTCAGTAACAAGGATGGGGAACCCTAATGTTCCTGCAGGGGTGAACACGCCCTGCTTGACAGACTTGCCCAAGGATTGGGCAAGGTGGTTGTGGCGATATCCCCAGGAGGTGGAGGTCCCTCCTGGCATTTGCTGAACAAGGGATGGACTTCCACTGTCCTCAGTGAGGGGATTTTTGTTGGCAGCGGTGAGAGCACCAAGGGGTGCCACCATTCAACATGTGAGAAACACATTCATGCTTTGGGCCGCTGAACTGGTGGCATCACCGGGACATTATTGTTGTCTGGTGGACAAACTATGTCTCACCATTGCCACAACACCGAGGGTGATGATGGCACAACCATCTGACAACATCATGGTGGAGGACATGACACATCTCTTCGCGGTGGATGGAGTTACCATTCCCCAGATAAGGGATGCGCATAACTGGGGATCGCTGGCACTTAACCAGTTGTCCCTCGGTTCAGACACCTCCAGGCGGATGGAGGCGATGGCAACACAGATGAGTGTGTGCCAACATATGAGTCAGGATGACCAGGACCACCCAGTAGTTCTGGAACCCAGGTGGTGGTACCCGCCACCTGGAGGATTTGGGATGGTGCCCATGCCAATGGGTTTGCAGCCTCTGGGGCAACCACCACTGGCGATGGTGCCAACCATGGGGTTGGTATCCCACCATCCTGTGGGTGTGGTCATTCTGATGGTTTTGGTGGTGGAGGCACCACCTGTACCATCAGTTGCCAGCACAGCAGCTCAAGGGTACCCGGAGGGTCCAAGGTCACAGCTGGCCCCAGACGATGGAGTGACCAGATAGATGGGTGTGTCCATCATCTACATTCAGAAAAAGAAGAGAAAGAAAAACAGGAAAGGGAAAGCAGCTTGAAGACAAGCTGAAGAAGAGGTGGAGGAATGCAGTAGTGGGATATCCCCCAGGTCAGACATGGGCGATGGGGAAGCGTCACTACCACAGGAGCAACTGCTGCCATCAGGCGACACAGAGCACCTGCCTACAGACGGTGTGCACAAGGACATCGAGATGGAGTGAGAGGTGGGATTCCACCTCAAAAAACAAAAAAAAAGAATCATGTTTTTTCATAGAAAAAATGAGGTCTTTACTGTGCCCCACATATTCTGAGCCAGTCCGCATGGAACTTGGTGGACTCCACACAGACTAGCTCGGACTCCGCACGGACTGGCATTCACTCATTTGGCTCAAATGTCCTGTATAGCAGTTGCTCGGACTCTGCACGGACTTTCGTGGAGTCCGAGCTGTTTTTGCACCTTTACTCGGAGTGCACACGGACTTTGTCCAAGCAACATCAATTTACTCAGACTCAGACGGATACATGTCCAAGTCATCCGAGTTGAGTCCGTGGATGCATAGCAGAGGCTACAGAAAAATTATGTAGTAAAGGAGAATCAAACTCCAAGCCTTATCACCAAGCATAAATAGCAGCAATTAACCACTACACCACAGAGCCATTGTCAAACAAGCAAACAATTGCATTATGTCACTGTAGAACCGTGAGAATGTATAGCCATGATCAACATCAACCTCAGCCACAACCACATCGCCATGACATTGACACAACCCCAAAGCCTCAAGATCAAATGATTAACATGTTCAATTCTCACTCGACTGTCCCCACCACCCGTAGCAGCCACAAACAGGACAATCTGTGCAGCCGCAAACGCGCCACATCATTGGCTGATGTGGGGGCTGCCAAAGTGAAAAAAAAAAAAAAAGATTGCCAGTAGTGACGACGAAACAGATGTGCTGAAGGGGAGGAAAGGGAAGAAGAAAGGGGAGGAGAAGAGGAAAAGCAGAGGAAAGGAGGAGAAGGAGAAGGAGAAGGAGAAGGGAGGACAGGGGAAGAGGGGTACAAAGGCGAGGTAAGCCACCTGCTCCATCTGCAGCCTCTCCCCTTACCCTTTCCCCCCCCTTTTTTCACAGGAAAACTTTGATGATGCGAGCACAGGAGGATGCGGCTGCCGCTCTCCCGTCTCGTGTCACCAGGTATGTTTTCTCTTTTTTTTTTCATCTTTTTTCTTGTTTTACTCACTTCTTTTCTATCTGTCTTGCACAACCAGGTATGTTTTATCTTTTTTTCTTCTTTTTTTTCTTGTTTTATTAATTTCTTTTCTATCCGTCTCATGTCACTAGCTATGTTTCTCTTTTTTTTTCTTCTTTTTTTTTCTTCTTTTATTCACTTCTTTTCCATATTACTAGGAGTGCTGCTGTGCTAGAGGCAAGTGGCATCACTATAGCTCCCCCCAAGCGTACCAAGGTGACATCCTCCACCCCCACAGCTCCACCCTCTCTCCCAAAGCTGACCCGTCTCTGCCATGCTGACATGGCAATGGTGGCCTCAGCATCCAGCAAAAACATGGCCAGGAAATCCACGGAGGAGACTGACAGCTCCCAAAGTGACAGCGACAACAACTCCCAAAGCGACAGCGACAACAGCTACCCAAGTGACAGTGACAAGAGCAGTGAGGGCAACATGAAGAGAAACCAGGACCAGGATGACAGCACCTCGGGGACTGGCAATGGCGGGAGTGATGACAGCGAGAATGATGACAAGGACGACGATAATGACGACGGTGAGAACAGGGATGAGGAGAAGGATGGCAAGGACAAGGGCAACGACGGCAAGGGCGAGGACAACAACGAGGAGGGCAAGGACAACAATGAGGGCAAGGGTGAGGGCACAGGCAACGACGACGACGCTACCAGGGCCCCCAATGCTGCGATGGTGGCGACCTCTATGAACGAAGACACCAACAACCATGGCCCCACCTTTGCCACTGCCTCTACCACCATGGCAGCAACCTCTACAATCGAGGATGCCAATGATGGACCCCCCCTCACCCTCGCCACCTCTACCATCGCAGTGGTGGCCTCTACAAATAAGGACACTAATGACAGCAGCCCCACCCTCCCTGCCATGCCTACTGCCATTCCCACTACCCCCACCATTAACGAGGGGATTGAACCTACCGCTACTGATAACAAACTGCCACCACCACCCTTCCAGGAAACCAAGGTGCACCAACTGCTGCAACCGCCCCTGATGCTCACACCGACATCATCATGGCCAGTCCACCTGGCACCCCCTCGTGCCATGAACTTCAGGGTGCCTCTCGCATAACAGGGGGAATTATACGTGGGGGTGCCCAAGGTAATGTGTACAACATTGCTGATCGTATCAAATATGAGGGGGATATTTCCCCAACTACTAGTGAATTCTTCTTTATTAATATCATCATACCCAAGTATAATAACCTAGAATAATAGGGAAAGTTTTTGTGTTCTGGTCACATGGTAACCCTGATACTTCTGAGCCATACATGACCCTTAGCCATCATGTAACACCAACCTTGGGGCCAGTTTTGAAGAAACTTGGCATTCAATATTCTCCTGTTTCCAGTAAGTCATTAATTAAAATAAATATTAGGTGGATAAATCTATTTTGGGATTTTTAGAGAAAAATCAGCAGATTTTTGTCTATGAGGATGATTTTTGGGCTGTTAAAGGATGATACAACACAGCAGTGGCAGATAATGATAGTGCAGAGTGGAAAGTTATCAATAATCAATTTCATTTGAGGTTACTGATTGTGAGATTTTATTCTTGATTTGAAAATCTTCTTCTCACCATTAAATTAGACTGACGATGAACCGATTTCTTCAGCATCTCAGGGTCCTTTGTCTGCATCAACCTCAGAACCCCCTCCATATGTTGGACATATGGCCCCCACAGTCGACATGTTCAAGTCGCAGTTTATTTGCATCCTTGATATTCCCTCCAACCTGATAGGTACTGGTGATGTGTCACTCAAGATTGCATATCAAAAGTACAAGGCATTTCTTGTTGCCAGTCATACTGTTAATGACATGGTGGTGAGTGTGACTTGGGAAATCAAGCAACCAATGAAAACTGACCTCATTGAAATTTTCATCTCCAAATCATATTTCCATTCTCACTATTGTCGATATTTCACAAAGGTAGCTGCTATCCACAGATGGTGGCGTGGTTGGAGGGGGAGACTGATGAGGAAGACATTGGCATTTGGGGGTTCAAGAAGATTTCATATACCTTCACTGATTTGAATACTTGGCTGTTGAATGGTGGGCCCTTGGAGTTTGAGGATGAGGATGAGGATGGGAAATTGGTGAAAAAGAAGAAAAAGGGGAAGGGAAAAGCAAAAGAGATGGAAAAAGAGAAAGGAAAGGAAAAGAGGAAGGAAAAGACGATGGAAAAGGAAATGGAAATGGGAAAGGGGAAGGGGAAGGAAAAGGTGCATAAAAAAAAGAATACCAGCAAAAAGGCCCAGTAAGTAGGGATGATAAACCAAAATGATCAATAATTATATCATCTCTTTGCAGTACTTGGATAGTATCAACTTGGATTATAAGCCACATCCTGGCTCTGGTTTCCAAAATCCTTGTATTGGCCATAAATCGTGTACCCTGGCACATCTGGACTTGGGTGGTTTTGTCAGCATTTATTCCTATTGCCTCTGCAATGCCAGCAGGAGAGGATCCTTTCCCAAATATCACATTCAAAGTCTTCAGTCAATTTATCAGCCAACACTTCAGCTCTAAAACATCACTATCAGCAGTGCTTGTCCTATTGTTTTCATTGACTGAAAATCCTGAGTTGTTGAATCTCCATGCCTGGCAGCAATACATTCAATGTGAAGGAGAAAATCATGTCATGGCATCAGGTTGGATCAAGGGTCTTGCATGGGCAATCAAAGAAAATATGGATAACAATCAGCAAAGGCCTTTGAAGATGAAGGAGGTTGACAAAAACATGGATGCTGAACAAGAAATTACTGCACTCAGCCTCAAGCTTGATGCAGCTGCAAAACTTTTGAATTTGCATCAATACAATGCACGTGGACATCTGCAAAAGAAACTACAACCCATATCCCATAAATTGATCCAGCCAGTACATGTTCTTTGTCCCAACTCAATGGAATGTAAAACAGCAAATTGCAATTCAAGGGCACTACACCAGGCCATCCAAACACGGAATATTCCTCGAGTCACACTGATCAAGAATTCAGTAATACATGAAAATGTTTTTGCTTTGACTGGGGAATGCTTAACCTGCAAGACCAAATATTCAGCAGACCATGAACGGGCAATTGAAGTTGGGGAGGCACATCAATATAGCAGGGTTTATCTGAATTCTGCCTGATACCTCAAGATAGGTCAGAGTGTATGGGTGGACTGGGCATTTTCTCATGGTGTCTTGAATGGCATCTACAATTTCCATGCATCAGCTTCAGCATATGCAGAATATTGGAATAACAGCTTTAAAAAGCATCAAACTGTCAATTTCAATGGGGTGACACGCTGCCAGGTCTGGCAAGCATTTGTTCAGGAGTCTATTCAGACAGTTGCTTCTCCATATGGAACTGATCTCACACTTCATGATGGCTTAGCAATTGATGAAGTGACCAGGGAGGCATTCTTATCTCTGGGACAAGATGGAATTATTCTGGCAGCCAAAGACCACCACTGCTCAGATTGCACTCATCCATACAGACAAACATCTGATCTCACTGCCATCAGTGATCCAACTGCAACTCTTGAAAGCAATAATATACCTGTATCACAGAGGGCAGGTGATAATTTGCAACAGGGTTCATCAGCTGGACAAAGAATGGAAGTGGAGGATTCAACTGCTCGAGATGTGACAATGGCTGTTGTTGATGGAATTGTCTTTGGACCCCCAGTATGGAACATCTACTGGCAAATACAAATTGATCACTTATAATATTTTTTTGATAATTAGCATTGTGCATATGATGACTGCACTGCAGAGTTGGCAAATGCAAGAGGTGGGGTTTTTTGTGCTCTGCATGAACAACAACATGGGGCCACATGCCATGTTCAAGGATGGGAAAACCAGAAAGTTCATGGGACAAATGCATGTCAAGATCATGAGGAAATGTGGAAGAGATATCTCAGTAACCATTCTCGCAAACAGCTGTCTGGCTTTCAAAGGATGCTGCATAGGCCTGGTGAAAATCTACCATGGCAACCTGCTCAAGACTCAATTGGACAACCTCATGACCAACCAGCACCTGATGTGCAGTATGCAACCTACTTTATGCCACACCGCTTTTACTGTGTTGAAACAATATGTGCACCATGTGGAGTTGTCATTGCTTGGGCAAAATTTGCAAAATTGGAATCACCCACTAATATTATGCACTTTTTGGAGACAGTATATCCAACAGAAGAATCACACCCTGATTATATATGCATTGACAAAGCCTGTGTGGTGCTGAGCCATAGTATTGCTGATGGTAGCTGGGAATCATGGGCTAAAACAAGCCAATTTATTGTCGACTCCTATCATTACACCAACCATCAAACAAGTGATTATTTGTGCAGGAAGTGGTGCAATCCAGCTCCTTTGGATGGCTCTGCTCCAAATTTGGTCATTCTGGACTACAATAATGAAGGGCAGCCATACTACAAACATGCATTCAATACACAGGCATGTGAACAACTCAATGCATGGCTTGGTGGGTTTGAATCAATATTGAGAAAGATGACAGTGGGGAATTTCAATTGGTTTTTGCATACAATGTTGTTTTACCATACCCAGATGGTTCTTGAAAGGAAACAACAGAAGGTTAGTGACAGTGGTGATGATAGTGATGGAGATAATGATAGTGAGCAGGAGTAGTACAAATCTCTATTACTTATAGTGTATCACTGGTTTATTCTTTACATATGTCTATGATAGTCATGTTTCACTGATGTTAACTTGTACTAGCTCGGACTCCACATGGACTAGCTCGGACTCCACATGGACTAGCTCGGACTCCACATGGACTAGCTCGGACTCCACATGGACTAGCTCGGACTCCACATGGACTAGCTCGGACTCCATGCAGATTAGTGTAACAGTCCATTTGAATGGGTTTCTACTCAGACTAGTGCAGACTCCACACGGACTAGGTTGGACTCCATGTGGACTGGGTCAGACTACACATGCATAAGGGTGGGAATTTCCATTTTAGTCACCAGGTGGTCGGACTCCACACGGACTAGCTCAGGCTCTGCACAGTCCGCTAGGACACGTGGGGCACTGTAAATTACTGGAAAAACCTTTCTTTGCATTGACAAATGATGCATTGCATAGAGACCCATGCGGCTGTTAAAATCACTGGTGGGCATGGTGCTTGGGTGGCCAATGTCATGTTGGGCATTGGTGAGCTATCAATTGTTTTTCAAAATTTTTATTTTTTTGAAATTTGAATGTACAATGTGCATGTACTAGCATGGCACAATCACAGTCATTACAGCCCTTCCAGAAACTAATGAGAATCATGGATTTTTTTTCTTTTTTTTTCACATGTGAAAGTAGTCAATTTCCTTTTTGAGAACTGGCTCTTTGAATGCATCCAGCTCAGCATTGACGTGTGTGTCCATTCTACCATGGCTTCCACATCTGATGATCCTGGTGTTATATCTGAAGATGAACCTGAAATATTGCAGACTGCCAATGAAACTGTCAATGCAATGATTCAAGACACTATTGCTGAGGTTCCATCAGGTCAGCTATGCCTACTCAAGATATCTGCATGTAACACATGATTTCATTGTACAGCTGCAAAGTGGTTTGTTAGCAATCCTGAGCTACTAGTGAAAAAACTTAGGCAAAAGCAGGCCAGGGAACGAGCAGCAAAAGAGAAAGCAGGCAACACATTGGAAAAGAGGAAGAGGAAGGACAGTGATGTTGATGCGAATGTAAAGGATGAAGAGTCAGCTCCAAAGCCACCCAAAAAGTGTGTGAAGAAACACAAGGCCAGCATTGACACTGATAATGAGGATGACAACAAACCGCTGATAGATTGTCTCCTCAGCTCAAAGGCCGATTCACTATTTCGACTACATTCTAATCACATCAGCTAACTCCCAAAATGTCCCAGAAGCAGCAAGACCACTTCTGACCAAGTCTATTGATCGCAATATCATATCGACCACGTCGAAACATCACCAGCGACATTGATCATACTGAGGAACCACATTGCACAACCTTAGGACTATGTCGAAAGCCCCTAAGATCCCTCTAAATGACCATCGAACATCCCCAATCAACTTTGAACAGCCGTGACCATGATCAAACATTGTCGACCATTGTCGATCATCATTGAGCATCATCAATTGATATCAAGAGACTACGAGTGACATCGGGCACCACATTTGTTATCTATATGGTAGAATACCATGTGCCAGGAGGTATTCCAACTCCTGCTCTAACCTGCTGATAGTAGGTCAGCCTCATTCCAAGTCCCTATCGCATACAGAACCCACTGGATGAGTTATTGCGAGACTTAGCATGATTTATACACAAAGGACAGTCCCCTTTTAGTTCTATACCCTTTATTACTCTTTCATCATATGATATATATCTTTCTTGTTTGGATTCCAGTCTCCTTTTTGGCCTTGTGCCTTAACTCATATCTTTTGCCTCATGTTCTACACATATTTCTCATTCCATTTTAGAAAGTTTCTTTAAAACATATAAAACTCTGTAGTATCTACTTGGAAAAAAAGAAGAAATTGTCTTCACCTATCATCTCATATTAAGTTCTAAGAATCAGATCTATCCTCTAAAACAATCTAAACTTCTACAAGTTTTCTCAATCGACAAGAAACCTCTACGATCATCGCATCCTCAATCCTCTTTCAACTCTGTCATTGTTAGCACTAGTAACCATCTCGACACTTCATAGCCATTGGCTATAGCCTTCATATACCATTGACCTATCAAAAGGTCCCCAGAGACCATCGACAATAAACATTGTTCATCGTCGATCTCGTCAATCATCCTCGATATTGATCGATACTCGATCGGACCACACCAAACACCTTCGTCCCCTATAGCACTACCTTTGCGACTAGTACCCACTAGTTATCTTCCTATTGGTTCGAGCCGTTCGACTATGAACATTTGGAATGACTCACACCCTTCCTCTGACTCATCGCAAATATCATTGATTGCCTCATCGGATGTTTTGGTGGTTTTCCCGGGTTGAGTATCATCACCACCGTTCACAATCTTGGCATATATCCATGTTCCCCACCAGAATCTTCCCACTGCTCCATCTAAAACCCATGGAAAGAAACCTAGCAATGAATATATTCAGCATGGACCTCTTCAATTTCAAAGCACTGACTCTTATGATGACTTTCTTCAATCTGTTGCTATGACACTTACATGTCCGGGTCTGAAACATATCGCTGCCGTGAAGATTACTTGGAAACCACAGAAGCCTATGAAAGCAGAGGCACTATTGCTGGGTGGTGCTCTTGGGTTTTCTATCATGATTGATGAACTTGCTGGCAAGGCTTCGTGCATTATCACCCTCACCATGCCACCTCCCACAAAGCCAGTTGACGAGATTCTGGTACATATATTTACCTAGATATTGGAATGTCAATTCATTCACTGATGTTTCGAGGTAGTTCTGGGATACTGGTGAAATTTCAACCTCATGGGTTGGCACAGAATTCCCATATGATGAGTTAGAACTCCAGTCGATGACTGACTCTATTGCTCAGCAATGTGTGAGTTTGACACCATTTGGATACAATCAACCTGGATGCAATCTAACAGGCTGCCAACAGGTAACATTTGACAAAGCAGTTGGTACCAAGCGCTTTGAGCTTGAAGAAAAGTACCCTGAGGATAACAATCCCTTGTTTTCTGGAAAGCGCATCTACACCAACAGCAAAACCAGCTTCCAGTTTGAGTTGAATACTGGAAGAATTATGGTATGGGCCTCCCACCTTGTAAGTGCTCATTTCTGTTTCTGTTTTGGAATGATGCACATATACCCAGGCTTGTGGGACTGTGACCCTTGACAAGCCACCTGCTACTCCTCTTTTCAATTTCTCTCAATGCATCAAGACCAGATGTACTCCCTCTCCACCTGCTGTTGTACCAGCCTCTGTTCTGCCTCCTGTTTCTCCAGTTGCCCCTGTTCCTCACACCTCAATTGCACCTATGCCCTCAATCACCGAATTGCTCTTGCTTCAGCTTTTTCAGAACCAACAAATGGCTGCACATGCTTCACTTCTTGCAACACCTCATCAGCATGCACTACTTGCAGTTCCAGCCTCTGTCTCTGCTCTGCCTCTTGCTTCTCTCCCTCCTTCTCTGACAAGGCACCGATATGTGTCTCTGGACAAGTTCTGTACCCACTATGAGATCTCTGAGGCTGACCATGGCCATTTACAAAAATTAAATTTCCAGCCTGGTGATCCGATCGAAAAGCTTGAACAAGTAGAGTGGCATGACGAAGGTGGATTTCAGTGTTTGGGGTGGGATCGGATGTTGAGCAAGAATCATGAGTTCCTTCGAGATATGCATGCTGGTACTGTTTGGATGGCAACCTAGTATGTTCTCATGTAATTGCCAAGATGTTCTTTGTGTGTTCTTTCCACTTGTAATCGACAGACATGTAATAAGTAGTACAATTTGCAGCAACTTCATTCACCGAACAATATAACCTGCATGCTCAAACCAAGCTGTTGCCATCTCTGGTGTAATGCATCCACATGCCTCCAGCAACACGAGTATGGGATCTTCAGCCCCATGCATTATGGTGCCATAGCGATGAAGATGGGCCTTCCCTGTCAACTGACTGTCAGAACTATATAATTGTGAGGTAATTTGATGAACATACAAGTGCTGAATGACTCTTCTATTGGGCTGAGATCAGGCAAGTACGGAGGAAGATACAAGAGCATGATGCCAGCATCATTGAGTATTTCTTGTAGTGTATCAGTATGGTGGATTCGACAGTTATCTAATATCAGAACACTTTGGACATCAGGGAATGTGTTCATCCATGGAAGCTGAGAAGTCAGATCAGTAGCTATATGCAATGGCATGAAGAGAACTGTTGTACTAACAACCTCCTTGACAATGAAGTCAAAGAACCCAAAAGAGTCAAACAATCCAGGTTGTACTCGTGTTGCCCTATAGCCAGTGGTACTCATAGCAGCAACAAGAGAGTAACACTCACCGTGAACAAAAGGGTTGACAAAATGTGGAGCCTGTCCAATAGGTGCGCGCCCATAGCATCGTGCAACATCATGCTCATTCTTGCTGGACTCATCAATCACCACAAACTCAGATCCAGTGCCTGAGAATTTGGTCTGAACTGCATGGAGAAAGTCGGTCCTCATTTCTACATCTCTCTTACATGTGATCTTGTGTAATAACCTTCTTGTCAATCCTGCCTTCTCCAAATTTTCTTGAAGAGCTGAGATTGAGATCGGAATGTCATGATGGATTGCCAAAAACCATTGAAGCTTGTCAATATATGTGTCTGGGTGGTTTTCATAGAGTTCTTTGACAGCTGTGAGTACAGCCAGAGTGATGAGGCGAGGCCGGCCAGTGAGGGGTGAAAGAGGTTTGGTCATAGTTCTGAACTCATCAAAGATGTGTACCCATCGATAAAGGCTGGCTTGAGAAACACCAGATATCAGAACGACACCATCCAGCTTCCCAAAGTTTGAGTGCGCAATCCTTGAGGTCAGCAGTGATACGACAATTGCCCATGGTTTTGATAGTGATGATGGTTCTAAAAAAGGAAATTGACTACTTTCACATGTGAAAAAAAAAAAAAGAAAAAAAATCCGTGATTCTCATTAGTTTCTGGAAGGACTGTAAATTTGCATGGTGAACCATGCTTCCTATTGTTAAGAGATATAAGTATATATCAGTACATTCCTTAGTAAGTAATGTGTAGAAAATCAACCTAACATAATCAGAGTATAACTCAGTCTCTGTATAAGTGACTATATAAATACAATCACTGTACCTAGTGTAATCAGAGTATAACTATAAGTACAGTAAGTATTGGTCCGTAATCTCATAATGTCTAAAATACTCACCTCAGTCTCTGTATAAGTGACTGAGGTGATTGGATAACTATGTCCCCTATATATAAGTGAGTCCAGCTACATAAAGAGTCAAAGGGATAAGAGGCATAAAGGTATCTATGAGACAGTGCATCAAAGGGATATACTAAAAATAGTATGCACATCAAAGATGTGATCATGTATACTTACAGTGTGATAATCAACATCTCAACACTCCTCCTTGCATGGAATCACATCAACAAAGGCCGAGATATTCCTGGAGATATAAGAACTGCTTGACCTCAAGGGCCTTAGTGAACATGTCGGCAACATTTTTGCAAGTATGAACATAAGTGAGCTGTAGGTTGTTGGACTGTACGCAGTCTTGGAGGAAATGGTATTTGATATCAATATGTTTAACACATGAGTGAAGAAGTGGGTCTTCAGAGAGGATTTTTGTCACAGAGTTATCACAAGATATTATGGTGGGTGAAGTCTGAGAGTAGCCAATAGTGTTGTGTAAAGTATGCATCCAAATACATTCCTTTGCCGTTTCAAATGCAGCAATGTATTCAGCTTTGCATGAGGATGTTGCAACAACCTTCTGTTTGTGTGCCATCCAGGAGATAGCGCCTGAACCTAGAGGGCATATAAAACCCCCAACACCACAATGAGTGTCGAGGCAGTTTGCCCAGTCAGAGTCACTAAAGGCGTGAAGGTTAACAGAAGGGTCACCTCTGAGATATAGCTTAAGGTCTCTGGTACCCTTGAGATATTGTACCAGTCTTATAGCCACCTTCCAGTGTTTGAATGAGTAACAATTGAGGAATTGTGAGAGTTGTTGGATGGGATAGGAGATGTCGGGGTGAGTTCCAATTGCCAAATATAGTAGACAACCAACTAGGGAACGACAGGGGAGTTTGTGAAGTTGGAGCTGCTGGTCAGAGGATAGGATGTTGCAGTCGAATCAGTGCAGTTTGGAGCCAGGTTCCAGTGAGGTGGATACTGGGTGTGCATCTCTCTGGCCAAATTGATCGACAACTTTGTCAATAAGGGCAGTCTGTGATAGCGCAACCGTATGTGCCATTCTATCCCAAGTGACTGCAATCCCAATAAGGAAACATGTGGTACCCAATTCAGAAATAGTCCAGACTTCTCACATCTGACTCTTGAACCTCTCATTCTCATCTTTGGAGTTGGCTATGGACAAATAATCATTGACGTGAACAAGGTAATTATGGTCCCAGAATCAGTCTTGCAGTAATATATACAAGACTCACAGGACAGTCGGGTGAATCCCCAGGAGAGTATTTGGGCATTGAGCATTTGATTCCAGATATGCCCACTTTGCTTCATGCCCTATAGTCTGCGCTGAAGTTGCCACACCCAGTCCTCTTTTCCAGGTTCCTCAAAATCGACCAGTTGTTGCATATATTGTACTTCATTGTCTGGTAGCAAGCCATAGAGGAAAGCAGTTTTGATGTCAATTTGTTGGGCATCCCATCCCAGTGATGCTGCAATGTGTAAGAGAATTCTCCAAGATTCCATGCGCGCGGTCGGTGAGCTGGTCTTAGTGTAGTCCTTGCCATAAATCTGCTTGTAACTCTTGAAAACAACACATACTTTCCACCTGACAGCCTTCCCAGTTTCATCCCACTTGATATGGAAAATGGGTTTCCCTTTTTAGATATGCTTCCCCTGAGGAACTTCAGAACATGGTATCAATTTATAGACACCCATGTCCTTTAGTGATTTCAACTCATCCTGATATCCCTCTGCCCATTGTGCAGCATCCACGGAGTTCTTGGCTTCATCCCATGTTTGCGGTGATAGGTTTTCTCCTTGGCTCAAAGGCCAATACACCATTCTAACCACATTCTAATCACATTGGCTAACTCCCACGATGTCCCAGAAGCAGCGCGACCACTACCGACCAAGTCTATCGATCGCAATATCATATCGACCATGTCGAAGCATCACCAGCGACATCAATCGTACTGAGAGAACAGATCGCACAACCTTAGGACTATGTCGAAAGCCCCTAAGATCCCTCTAAATGACAATTGAACATCCCCGATCATCTTCGAACAGCTGCGATCACGATCAAACATCGTTGACCATCATTGACCATCGTCGAGTGTCATCAATCGATATCGAGAGACTGCAAGCGACATCAGGCACTGCTTTCCTTATCTGAATGGTGGAATACTATGTGCCTGGAGGTATTCCAACTTGTGCTCTAGCCTGCTGATAGTAGGTCAGCCTTGTTCCAAGTCCCTATCATGCACAGAACCCACTGGACAAATTATTGCAAGACTTAGCGTGATTTATACACAAAGGACAGTCCCTTTTTAGTTCTATTCCCTTCATTACTCCTTCATCATATGATATATCTCTTTCTTCTTCAGATTTCAGTCTCCTTTTTGGCCTTGTGCCTTAACTCATATCTTCTGCCTCATGTTCTACACATGTTTCTTATTCCATTTTAGGAATTTTCTTTAAAACATATAAAACTCTGTAGTATCTACTTGGAAATAAAAGAAATTGTCTCCACCTATCATCTCATATTCAGTTTTAAGCATCAGATCTATCCTCTAAATCAGTCTAAGTCTCCACAAGTTTTCTCAATCAATGAGAAACCTCTATGATCATTGCGTCCTCAATCCTCCTTCGATCCTCTTGTCGCTAGCACTAGTAACCAGTTCAACACTTCATAGCCACCGCATATAGCCTTCGTATACTATCGACCTATTGAAAGGTCCTCAGAATTCACACATCGACCATCTATGATCAACATCATTCACCGTCAATCTCATCGATCATCCTCGATATCGATCAATACTCGATCAGACCGCGCATAACACCTTTGTCTCCTCTAGCACTACTTCACAACTAGTACCAACTAGTTATCTTCCCATAGGTTTGACCACGAACATTCAGAACGACTCCCACCCTTCCTCTGACTTGTCACAAATATCATTGATTGCCTTGTTGGCTGTTTTGGTGGTTTTCCTGGGTTGAGTATCATCAGCAGCTTGTCTTCAAATTGAAGTGATTCCGGATCAAAATCGTCCATCTCTGAAATCATAGCCAGAAGTTCATGTGCCTGATCACCAAGATTGAGATTTTCAAAGGCCTGTTGTAGATCAGTAATGACATCATGATCAGGGAGGGCCTCATCTAAGGCATTAATGGCCTGTCTACCTGCCCTCCGCTCTTGATGTGCCTCTTTTATGCGGGTTGCGCTATCTTGGGATTCTTGTACTGCCTTCATTGTATGTGTGATAGATAGTCCCCCATTAGGATTCCTTTCAGTTGGGACTGGTACACAAGATGATCGGCAAGGTGGTTCCAGTTGGGGGATGGGCAGCACAGTATGGTTAGTAACAGGAGGGTTGGATGGTGGGATAAAATCAGTACTTTACACTCCCCCCCCCAGTCCAAGTGGACTCTGCTCGGACACACTCGGACACTCGGACTGTCCAAGGACTTCACTCGGACTCTGCTTGGACTCTGCTTGGACACTCAGACTGTCCTAGGACTGTCTGAGTTGTCTGAGTAAAGTCCAAGGACTGCACTCAGACTGCACTCAGACTTTGCTCAGACAACATCAATTGTGCATTTATTTACACTTTTTAAAGTACTGTCCAAGTAAAGTCCGAGTTCCAGTCTTAGATAAAGTCTCACAAAATGATGTGTGCACAGCAGGAATTGAACCAACAGCCTTCTGGACTAGCAATCACATGACAACAAAACATGCACACTCTACCACTTAAGCCAAGTAGTCATTTAAAGTTACATACATTATATCTATTTATTACTGAAATCTAATTTGTTATATATCATGAATAGATTATTAAATTGACCTCGCATCTGTGCGAGGGGTAATTAATATGGGTAATTAATATGTATAATACTAAGCCCTCCCCTCCCAAGCTCGAGGGGAGGGGGCCGTAACTATCAATTATAAAAATAAATTAAAAACACCCACCATGAGCGGTTGCTCATGGCGGCGTTCATCTCTCCCTGGGTCGTCCCCTGGCCATCTCGCTCTCCTGTACCCATTCTTCTCCCCCTTGAACCACCCCACAAGCAGATGCTCATAGGGGTGGGGCGGGTGTTGTCATGGGTGTCCCCACTCTCGTTGTCATCTCCCTTCCCTCTTGTCTCCTTCCCCCTCATCTCTTCCCCCTCACCTTCCACCCTGCAAGCAGTGGCTTGCAGCAGTGGTGGTGGTGGTGTCATTGTTGTTGTTGTTGCCAGTAGTAGTTTGTACCTATAAAATGTTAGTTAGGATCAAAAAATGAAATGAGAAAAGAAAAAAAAACTTACCTAGGACCCCTAATCGTGGTCATTCCTGTCATCGTTCCCTGCCATCATTGTCATTCCTGCATGGTGGGCATGAGTAGCTGTTCTTGTTATTTCAAAGTTGCACCTATTCCCACCCCGCGAGCAGCTGCTTGTGGCAGTGGTTCTGAGTGCTCATCATCGTTGTCGTCAGCAGTACTAGATAATACCTCCAAAGGTTCATTAGTAACAAAAACAAGAAAAAAAAACTTACCAATGGCCCAAGAGACGTCTTTTCTTCATTTGCTTTGCCTTCCTTTCGTTGTTTCCTGCTCGTCCCCTTGTCATTCCATCTCCCAGTTCCAGTCGTCTCCAGTCGCCTCGTTGCGTTGTCGTTCTGTTTGGCCAAGTTGGTGTTGCCGTTGTCTTGCCATTTTGCAGTTGTACCTGTTCCCACCCTGCAAGCAGTTGCTTGCGGCAGTGGTTCTGGGTCCTAGGGTGGTGGCTGTGTCAGCCGTTGTCATGGTTTTGAGGCTGCGGCATTGTTATAACATAGATAAAACCTATCATTAAGGAAATTTCAGTTAGTTAAACAAAACAACAAAAATCATGTAAAAAAACACTTACAAGTGAGCCCGTTGTTGGTTATTGGGGTAGGAGGTAAGGAGGAGGCAGGGCCATTGCCAGCGTTGTTGATGACGCAGCTGTGTTGATTTGTCATCACAGCCAGGGCGGTACATAGACAGATATAACTACTTATCTGTAATGATACTTTAGTCTAACTGTTATATTGCTGACTTAATTGTGCTTTATCATGTGACTATGAGGGTTCAATCCCTGTGGTAGCCACAGATTTTCAGTCAATTATATAAGCAACTCAGACAGTCCTAGGACTGTACGAGTGCTGGTCCACTCAGATGCTCGGACAGTCCGAGGACTCAGCTCGGACTCAGCTTGGACTGGACATTTAGTTTGGCAGGACTTTCAGCCAAAGAAGTCCAAGCAAAGTCCGAGCAAAGTCCGAGTGTCTGAGCGGAGTCCACTCAGATTGGGGGGGGAGTGTAAGACCTCAGATAAAATCATCATCATCATCGGCATAAAGCAGGGGGGTGAATGTGGGGTTGGCAGTTTCATCAGGGGTGGAGTCTGCCTTGGGTGGGGTTGGGCTCTGCCATGGGCACATGTGTCCATCATGGCTCTCGAGGAAATGGACATGGAAAGAACTATGTATTTTCTGCATAGTGTGGTCATAGCATCAGTACATTTTTGAGTTTGGGTCATAGCCAATCAGTGTACACTCAATTGACCGTTCACAAATCTTTGGGTTGTCTTTCTTTGGTATCAGGACAAAAGCCTGACATCCAATTTCCCACATATAGGAATAGTCTGGCTTTCGACCAAACCATAATTCCCAAGGTGTGATTCCCTGTAGCGAGTGGGTTGTAGTTTTTGAATGCAGATGTGTAGCTGTTAAATAAAATTCATCCCAAAGAAAAGGGGGCAGTCCTGCATACAGCTGCATTGTTTGTGCCTTTGCCATGAGCATTCAATGCATCCATTTGACACATCCAATGTGAGTGGATGTGTGTGGAGCAGTGAAGTGTTGGTCTGATCCCCAAGATTTAAGCCATGTCTGCATTTTGCTGGACTTCAGCTCTCCATTGTTGGTAATGCATGTCCCAACTTTCAAGCTGGTTTCATTTTTGTGTGCCAACTCCCATGCCTTGAGCTCAGGAAATGAATCATCTTTATGTTTGAGGGGTATAGACCATGGAAATGAGGTAAAATCATCGATGATGTCCATTACATATTCATGACCAGTACGGGACTTGACCACATGTGGGCCTGGTAGATCAACCCACACCTTCTCTAGATGCCTTGTTGCCCTATGGCCTTCACCCCCCTCATGTTTCTTCTGAACCGATGCTTTTGTCTGTTTTCCAACAACACAGGCATCACATTTGGGTGGCTGTGTAGTGGCTGACAATGGTGTACCTGTGAGTGCGCCTTTCTTGGCCATATCCCACAGGGATTGATAATTGGCATAGCCAAGGCCACGGTGCCAGGTCTCCAGCTTTGGAGATCTGTGAATTGTTAATGTGTGCTCAGCAGACGCAGAGTGTAGGGTGAGCAAGTAAAGTTTCTTGGGGGTCATAGAACCACAAGCTATCAATGTGCCTGTGGATTTATTAGTTATCCAGCAAGATGAGTCATCAAAATGTGTGACAGCATTTGAGTCTCTGGCAAGGGAGCTGACAGATACCAGCCAAACTGTTGACTCAGGGACATAGAGTGCATTATGTAAGGTGATTGATGCGCCCTGAGCTACCTGTAGTTTGATATCACCCATGCCGATCGCAGTGATCAAAGATCCTCCCATGCCCCTGATTGATCAAGGAGTGATCAGGCAGAGAGAAAAGAAATCAGAACAGTCTGGGGATATGTGGACCATGGCGCTGCTGTCAACAAGGAAGGGTAAATCAGTCAATGAGATATGGGTGCACCTGGTCTGACTTAAGGGTGCAACAGTGAAGGTGCTGTTGTCCACTGGAATGGTGTGCTTTACCCAATCAATGGTGGTCCTCAGCTCCTCCTCAACCATGAGCCAACCCTTGTATTCAATTTCATCAATTGTAGAGATGAGGGCAGGGTCACATGCTATACCCACAAAGTCAGGGGGTGAGGTCACCACTAAGGAGGGGTTATGATCGACCATGACCATGAAGGTACAGCCATTCATGTCTTCCATGGTTATGGGGATCTTTGAAGTAATGGGACTAGGCTTTTTCTTTTGGTCAGAAGCTGCCCTCCGAGCTGCAATCAACTCAGTAAGTGTCTTCCCTGCCATCCCTCCACCAGGTTTGATGCAGTACTCGATGGTGTGTCCTGGCTTCCCACAAGTAGAGTTGCTACAAATGAGTCCATTGGATGGTCTGGTTGGTTTGGTATGAGCAGTTAGTGCGACAGAGGGATGGAAATCATTGTGGGCATCATTCTCAAGAAGGGATTGCTCATTCTCCAAGAACTGACAAATCTTCATGGAAGTGTATGGTGATGCATCAGTGGAGGCTGTGATATCGCAAGAAATAATGGAATGCACATGAGGAAAGTGTTCGCTGAGAGAATTGAGGAGCACAATACAACAAAGAAGATCAGCTTTGATGTCCCCCATGGCAAAAGCACGTTCAATGAGGGCGCAAATCTTATCAGTGGTCTCAAGGAGGGGGTGTCCTTTGTGCATTGGATGGAAAGGGCCTGCTGTAAAAGCTGGACCTGGTGGACCAGTCCCTCTTTCTGATGACAAGTGAGCCACAAGTTGGCCTTGTAGTTTGTGAGGGCACGGGTTTATGGTTCAATGGTGGTGCTGACATACTCATAGAGCCCATTTAAAGAAAGAGCAATGGTAATTTCTTCACACCACTGTTTACAATTGGACTTTAGTTTATTGAGATTCTCCCCTGAGTACTGAACAGACAGTTTAATGAGGGAGATAGATGGGATTGTGGATTCAGATGTGGCTGTAGTCAATTTGACCATCATATTTGATGGTAAAGTGTTGCCAGGTAGAGTGGCAAAAAGGTATGTAGTAACAAAGGGGTATGCTTGCCGGAAGACCAGATGTGCTCAAAGTGAAGTCTGTGATCTGGGACAGAAAGAACAATTGAAATGATCGGACAGTATGACATATAGCGTTGAGTGGCTAGGAAGTTTCTACCTTTGTTTCTAACAATGGGAGTGGCCCATAACCTGTAGAAAATCAACCTAGCATAAACAGAGTATAACTGAGTCTCTGTATAAGCGACTATATAAATACAATCACTGTACCTAGCATAATCAGAGTATAACTATAAGTACAGTAAGTATTGGTCCATAATCTAATAATGTCTAGAATACTCACCTCAGTCTCTGTATAAGCAACTGAGGTGATCAGATAACTATGTACCCTATATATAAGTGAGTCCAGCTACATAAAGAGTCAAAGGGATAAGAGGCATAAAGGTATCTACAAGATGGTGCATCAAAGGGATATACTAAAAATAGTATGCACATCAAAGATGCGATCATGTATGCTTATGGTGTGATAATCAGCATCTCAACATAATGTAATCATAGGTGGCGTGCTCACGGCATGTGTTAGGAAACCACCCCATTACCTGATAAAATGTCTTTTTTATTTTATTGTGTTGAATTATGCTACATTACGCTAAATGATGCTACACTTTGATAGTGTGAGAGTTTTATTTCACATGCATCAAGATGTACGTGCATGTATGCATGCATCGGTAACAACAATGTACAATATATGTAACATAGTATATAAACCCTAAATATACACCGAGGGGACCCAGTTGTGTTCTCTTAGGTATTCCACCTATGCTTTCAGTGTGAAAGGCCTTTGTCACCAAACTCACCTATTAATAACCCCTCACATCAAAACCATCAGTTCCCCCATCAAGAGCGCGGATCCCACCCCCTTCTTGTAGAGAGAACCCACATGGTCTTAGCTAGCAGATAGTGGATGTCACCCTAACAGAAGAACACAACTTCCCATATCAGTGCGCCTTCTCTTACTTGTGCATACATCATTGTTTCACTGCGCCACATCCGATTACTCATCCTTTCAGCACGAGCTGGAAGTACTTGTACATACATAATCTACCTTTTCTTTCATAAGCCGATGCCAGGCCTCGCCTTACATTGCGACTGCCAGTGATCAAGAGGCAGTACTCATCATTAAGACAGCTGCAACCAGACAACCAATTGGATCTGGTTTAGTTGTGATTTACATCACTCTATTCAGATGACTATTTTAGTTACAAGCCGAATTCAGTGTTATCTCCGAGATCAGGCACTGTTGGAAGGGTTATTGATCCAAAGTGTCAAATTAGGCCCCCAACAAATGACAAACGATTGACAAACCATCACATGACCCGTAAATGTTTGGAGAGGTCTTGAAAAAAAAATCTTGAATTTCTCGAAGAAGTGATTCATCACAGATTTTACCATTATGTCTGAACCCTCAACTTCTAATCCCGGTCCTAATCCTGTTCCCATACCAGCACTAGAGGCAAAAATTGATGCGCTTACAGTGCAAATGTCCCAATTAGTGTTGGTGTTGGCAGCATCACAGCCCAGACAAGCGGAAGTACAGCCAGAGATGACAGGAGAAAGAGATGATGAGATGGAGGAGATGGTGGAGTGAATGTTGCAGGAGGATGAGATGGCAGAGAAATCCGGAAATGGAAAAGTGCACTTACCTAAGTACGTGCCCCCGCAAATCTTTGACAGTACCATGGAGAATACAAAATCCTTCATCAGCTCTATAGTATTGTACATCCATGGGAGGAAGCCAGAGTTTTGTACAGCCGAGTCTAGGATTATGTTTGCTCTCTCATACATTCAGGGGGGGAAAGCACAGTTCTGGAGAAACAAGGCTATTAATCAAATTGCCGTGGGAAATAAACCATTTGCAACCTTCAAGGAATTTCTGGAGAGATTGGAGGCACAGTTTGGAGATCCTAATCCAAAGGCGACAGCCAATGCTAAATTAAAGACCATGCGCCAAGGTTCCCTAATGGTGGATGAATTTATTTTGCAGTTCAAAGCAGAAGCTTCGCAAATGGATATGGGAGAAGCCGCGTTGGTAGAGTTTTTGAAAGCTGGATTAAATCCCTCTTTATTCAAGTCTATCTACTGACTACCTTCTATGCCAGAGAAGTTGGACAAGTGGTATAATTGGGCAATGCGCCTTGACCAGCAATATCAGCAGGAACAGGTGGAGTCAAAGTTGATGTACAGAAGTAGTAAATTTGGAAAGCCATCAGGAGGAAAGTCCGAGAAAGGAAAGGCACCTCAGGTGCAAACTCCTAGGGAACAGCCACCAGCCATGGCAGTGACACCTATAGTTACGGAGTCAGCAGCACCAGCATAGGCAATGGAGGTTGATCAAGCAGGGAGACGAGCCCCACTTAAATGTTTTAACTGTGGGCAGTTAGGACACATTTCTAGGAATTGTAGGCAGAAAAGAAAGATTAGGGAAGTTACAATCAAGGAAGTGAAGCCGGAGGAAGGCAGGCAGAAGAATTTTGTGGAAGAGTCAGTGAAGGTTTCCCCATTGGTGACCCAGAATCATTACAATGTATTAGTATCTGAGGAAACCCAGAGTAAATCAGAAAAGGAAATTGAGGAGGAGTACAACCATTCTGAATCATGTGACAAAAAGGAGTACAACTGTTGCGAATCACATGAGAAAGAAAATTGTCATGCATCATTTCTGAAAACCCCTAAATTCTTTATTTGCTCTGCGTGAATAGAACCCGAAATCACCTTGACTGTGGGACTGAAGACAGTGGACACACATGCAGCTATTGATGTGGAAGCATTGCTTGATAGTGGTGCTACAGGATTATTCATTAATTGGTCCTTAATTACTGGAAATGGTATCAACACATGCAAGCTGGCGCAACCTATAATGGTGTACAATATTGACGGAATAGTCAATCGTGGAGGAACTATCAAGGAGGAGGTGACTATGGTACTAAAGTATCAGGAGCACCAGGAGTGAGCCGTATTTGAAGTGTGTGATCTTGGGAAAACCAATCTAATAATAGGATATCTGTGGTTACAGAAGCATAATCCCGAAATTGATTGGAAAACTGGGAAAGTACAAATGACTCGTTGTCCTAAGGAATGTAATGTGTATGGGAGGAAGATGAAGAAGGAGAAAAGGAAAAAGAAAGAGAAAGAACATCTGAGGAAGTATTCTGTTATGATGGAGGAAGTGGAGGATGAGGAAATGCCAAATGGGGAAGTTCTGATCATGGTTGAGAAAGAAGAGCAGAAGCAAACCTTTAGAGCAATTCGTGGAGGGCAGTTGTGGGACAAGAATATTGTGAAGGTGGAGAAGCCAGTGGAGGAGTGGGTGCCAAAAGTGTATCATGAATATCTGTCAGTGTTCCAGAAAAAGGAGTCTGAGCAAATGCCGGTGCAGAAGCCATGGGATCATGCGATCGAGATGAAGCCAGGGTTTGTGCCAAAGAAGTTGAAGGTATATCCGATATCTCTGATGGAACAAGAAGAAGTGGATGCATTCCTGAAGGAGCAATTGTGCAAAGGATACATACGACCTTTGAAATCACCACAGATGTCACCAATATTCTTCGTGCCAAAGAAAGACCAAAGGAAGAGGATGTGTACAGATTATAGGTATCTGAATGAGTGGACAGTGAAGAACATGTACCCCCTGCCATTGATCTCAGAAATAATTGACAAGGTGGGAAAAGCCAAGGTCTTTACAAAATTGGATTTATGATGGGGATACAACAATGTACAAATAAAGAAAGGAGATGAGTGGAAGGCCGCATTTACCATGCGTCGAGGATCCTTTGAGCCACTTGTTATGTTTTTCGGGATGACTAATAGTCCCCCAACCTTCCAAAATATGATGAACAACATTTTCAAGGATGTAATAGACAAAGGCATAGTAATAATATTTATTGACAACATTCTGATATTCATGGAGGATGAAGAAAATCATGAGGCGATAGTGCAGGAGGTGTTATGGAGGTTGGCAGAGAATGATCTATTTTTGAAACCAGAGAAGTATGTGTTTGGGGCAAGCAAAATCGAGTTCCTAGGATTATTGATCAGCCCTGATGGGATCAAAATGGATCTGATCAAGGTACAGGTGATCACAGATTGGCCTGCGCCCACCCCTGTCAAGGAGGTTCAAGCCTTCTTGGGACTCGCAAATTATTATCGTCGCTTTGTGCACAATTTTTCTAAAATTGCCACACCCTTACATAACCTTACGCGAAAGGGAGTAGTGTGGAGGTGGGGAGAGCAACAGCAGACAGTGTTTGAGGAGTAGAAGAGGAAGTTTGTGGAGGGACCAATATTAGCCCCAGTGGATTTCACATGCCCTTTATGAGTGGAATCAGATGCATTCAATTTTGCTACTGGAGCAGTATTATCAATGCTGTGCGAAGATGACAAATGGCATCCTTGTGCATATCATCAAATGGGAGTGTGGGTCACCATACCAGACATATCCCTTCCACATTCACGACCCCATCTCTCACTTCAAACCAGGTTATACTCTCCTTTCCATTGATGCTCAAGTCTTGTCTATCCATATACACTCTCATAATTGCATGGGAACTTCCTCTTCCACAACTGACCCATGCTTATCATGCCAGAATGCCAGCTTGCATGTCCAGACAGTGCAGGATCATGCTTGTAAACTACCCACAAGGATCAACCGCTCAGCCATGAGCCATGAGCAACTTAAGCAGAAACCTGAATGCATTGAAAAGAGTCTGAGGAAAGAGTGGTGATTCTCCCCGGAGAACTTGCCAAAGTGTTCCTATCTACACAGCACCCCCACCATTCACTTTATTGTATCAAACACCCCCCTTACCGCTCATTACCTCTCGTTTTAATGATGTATTTTGTTGACCTTCCTAATATTTTTCAAGTACATATACATTCAAAATCTCTACAAATAGCAATAATCAGATTTTCAACATCACAGCCGTCAATGGCAAATTGCTCTGCCCATTGACAAATGCTTACTCGCACCCATTCCAGCAGCAAAACTACCAAAAATTGTCATAGATGCGTCGTCTCATTGATCAGGCCGAGTTGCCGTATTGATCGCTTTGCTGTCTGCCGATGACCTGCCGTGCCTCGGTAACCTCCGCATGCTAGATCCCACGTCCGTGATCGACCGATCTGACACCTCTTGACGGGGTCCTGCTTTGCAAAACAACCACGTGCACGTGTTAGATACGTTCCGGAATCGCCGGAACTTCCCTATGGCTCCCGTTCTCGAGCACCTTCCTCTGAACCGGATACGAGTCACCGCCGGGTCAAACTTCCTCACAGAAACTGCAACATCTCATACGCCGGCTGATATTAGTGAAATATTTCCTCAACCACAATCCAATGACGATAAAATGTTGGCAGAGATCACCCCATTGTGGCGACGAAATCTGTTTGCGGTCCTGGAACAGCCCAAGTCTTCATCGTCAGCCTTCTTGTTACATTCCCTTACGACATTTCTGATCTTATTCTCGGCACTGGTGACGGTGTTGGAGACAGTACCAACATTCCATATCATCTCGGTCCGCTCTTGGTTTGGCGTGGAAACAAGTATCGTTGCTCTTTTCACTGTGGAATATATTGCCCGATGTCTCGCATGGAGTAACTCATGGATGAGTCTGCTGAAATGGGTTACATGTACGTGACTGGTGGTTGTCGATCTTATCATGCAGGAACTTACGCTCTGCCAGCATTCTTCGGAATCATCGACCTCCTTTCCGTCGCTCCTTATTATATCGAACTAATGTTGCACCAAGATACTGTACGCCTGATATTCCCGATGTAACATTCCTGACCAATTGTCCTCCTTCAGTCAATCTTGTTTCGATTCTCAATTTTACGGATGTTCCGGTTAATACGGGTATTCAGACCATTTCGGTACAATAGTACAGTTCTACTGTGAGTTTTGACTATCTCTTAAACTCTCATGACTTCAACTTCCACCTAGAACAATGGAAGTGATGTATGTATCCGTCCGAAGATCCCAACACGCACTGCTAGCCATTGGCTTCTTTGTAATCATGATTCTCACCGTGTTCAGTACTCTTCTGTGAGGACTACAGACACCATTCCCTCCTTCCATCTTATCAAATTATTTATTTCAGGTATTTTTCTGAAAGGGGAACTTGGGATCCCATCCTCGACACATTTATTAATGCGGACGGTGACCCCACGCAATTCTCGGTAAGCAACTTTCTCTCGTACTGTCCGTAAACTCAACGTTTGCTCAGTCTATACCGGCCGCTGCCTGGTTCGTCACATTTAATCCCATTTTTTTGCCATCTGATTTCGCGTCGGCTTTAGGTTTGTATTAGTTAGTAAGAACGCTTTCCGGTCGACCATCTTTCTCCTATAATGATATGCATCAACAGCCATAACTACAGTCGGGTATGGCGAAATCACGCCCCGCTCTTTCCTTGGGCGTCTGATTACGGTTCCTATCCTCATGTTTGGTCTACTGCTAATCACCCTCCCGAGCTTTGTGCTCGGACGGGAATTTAGTCTCGTCTGGGAGAGAATGACGCGCAAACTCGTGAGGATCCTATACCGTTCGCTTCCCCCTTCTGCAGCTGAGTAGTCATCCATAGAATGCGGGTCAACAAAGACAAGATCATGAACAGCACGATGGACCAGATTCTCCAGTAGAACTGACATCCGGCGGACAGTTGCAGCATCCGTGGCTGCACCCTGGGACGCCGTCTATACCAAAAGACCTAACGAACCGCAAGCTAGCACAAAATCAGACGGAACTGAGTCGGCAGATCGCTGAGCTGCGGATCACGGTGGAAACTCAAGGTCGCATGATTGAGCAGTTGCTGACGACGCTATCTAAGGGAAAAAGTGTGGAGAGGTTATAAGCATCTCTTCTGACATGCTGTAGGCGCATACCAGTAAGCATATTGATCTAGTTAAGCAAGCATTCAGTTACGTCCTCGTGTGGAAGATGCTGTCACGTACTAGCACTGACGACGAACACATCCCACCTGAATTTAAATAGTGAGATATCATTATCGCGTTTAATAACAAGCTTGGAACAAAATTGCATTCCTCGCTTGCATTGATGCCGAGCAGTGAGGTTCGCTCACGTGCAATCTTGGTGCCATCGCGGATACACCAGCATGAAGGCATGTCAATGAGGTCGAGCAGTTTGCGATGCCGACATCTACAACCGATAGCTTTCTGACGCTCTCCCACTTAACAGGTTTTCGTGTCGGCGAGACTGGATGAATGCCATGGATACCGAGTACGACCTGCTCGAGTCTCGGGTAGTGCAGCTCTGCGAATCTCGCCCTATGTTTTTCGTGACGTAGCAGGGGGTGCAAATTATCAGCTGCTCTATGTTTGCTCCGAAGGAGTATTCAACAAAATCGATGGTGCATGTGTGCATATCTCCAAGGCCTCCTTTTCAGCTTCGGTGCATCTATTTTGTGATGGGAGTAGCCGGGGGTAGTGATGTGTGGTTGTCATGCGGAGCCTTAGGGCAATTACATTTGGGAAGTGAAGACTGTCGACTCCTTCCGGCCAGGATATCTTGATTGACAGATCGAGGTGCGTTAATTCTGTTGCCACACCGTTGAAATTTTTGAACATGGCGTTTTGATGTAGCAGTGCGCGCGGGAGAGTGGGTTGCGTGTCTTGAATCTTCGCCATTTTGTCGGCAGCCTTGCTGGCATCCTACAGGCAGAAAGTTTATGGTTAGGTCTCTCAGCTAGTCGACCTTCTCGACGTGCACGAGGGAAGCGTTGCCACTTATAATGCTTAGACGTCGTAGCTGTGGTGCGCGGACGGTGATCTGTGCGTCCGATGTGATATCTGGGAAACAACAACCCGTGAAGTACGGTCCCCGGGGATCTTTGTATCGTTCAGATGCAGATGCAAACGATCAAGGTTCAGGAACGCAATCCAGCGAATGTAGAACATATATCCTCTGCGGCTACCGCTAAGCATCGCGTGATTATTGTGAGTGCAATGGGGAAGGGTGTTGCTGGCTGCAAGGTGTCTATGTATTCTGCCCATATGCCAAACAGCTCGGAGGTTTTCATGAAGTCGGTTGGCATACTGTACAGCGCTCCTTCCCTCGAAATCGAGGCTGAAGACTTCATAGGGGTTACAATCCTTCAAGCTTTTGGTGTGATTCGTGTGAAGCAAATCACGGAATTAGGAACTAGTGTGACGAAGAGATAACCAATCCTCTCGTGAATGATGTCCGTTGCACACGACTGTCGTCGAGGCAATCCGATATGATGTTCTGTAGCACCTCTGGTGGGAGCGACATCGGATTTTGCATGGCGGTCCAGGCGGTGGTGTCTGTCTATACAGTTTTACATACCAACTTTCCTGATGCTCTGTCGTATGATTCTTTTGAGGGTCCGAAGCATTTCTGCGGAGTTATACGGGCCGTTGTGCGATTTTTTGTGGATAGTTCAATTTCTGATCGCATGCTTCCGATGACTTTGTGTTCAGAATGCACCGTGAGTATCATATGCTATATTTAGACTTTCCCTTTGATGCACATGTATGGTCCGTTACTTAGTTCCCTTTATCCCTAGTTCTCTTTGTTATACACGATATGTATCTAGATAGTTTTGTTACCACCTCAGTCACTTGTACAGAGACTGAGGTGAGCATCGTTTATACCACTTAGATATATATTTATACTGACTGTACCTATAAGGGCAACCTTAGCCTCTAGGAAAGGGAAATCCAAAGTTAAAATTATAGTACATGTTACAGGGATTGGAGGCACACCTAGCAAAGGGAAATCCAAAGAGAAAACTCTAAGGACCCCTTTGCCAGTGCCCAGTATATGTGAAGACTGCAAAAATCAAATAATAATCTAAAAATAGAAAAGGCAGAGATAGGCAGATCAAGGCCGCCGAATGACATCATACCAAGGGGTAGATGTCGGTGTAAATATAAAACTGTCAACATGCACAAACATGATAGAAAGGAAAATTAGTAATAAAATGAGGAAAAATCATAGAAAATGAAGAATAGAAGGAAATGAGGTGAGGAAAAATATTGGATGAACATAAAAAAATAGGAGAAACACACGGGCCCCCCCTAGTCCCCTTCCAGTACCCATTAGATGATCCTATTTGTACTAGGTACAGTATACATGAATAGAGTCACTTGTACTGAGACTGAGACAATCTTATTTGTACTAGGATCACTTTTCTACAGGTTATGGGCCACTCCCATCATATTTGAACACTGGAAGAAAATATCCTAGCCACTCAACATTTGCCTATGTCATTCTTTTGGTCTGCATGTCCAATCACTTGGATCCTGGATCAGTTCCTTTGCCTTTCACAAAATGCACCTGGTATTCCAGCACCTTTCTCCCTTTCTTCTTTGACACTTTATCACCTACCATTGTCATCTTTCTATTATGGGAGCTGACACTACTGCCCCCCATCCATTTCTCTCATCTAGCTATCTGTCCAACTTGGGGGTGAGGGCCAGTACTGGCAGGTACGAGTCCTTAATTTTTTTATGTTATTCATTCAATATGAAATTAATTGTTACAGGCTAATATAATAGTTATACATACAGCCAAAACTATCTACACTAATTACTTCTTGGCATATATTGCCAGTACTGCATGCTTGTTATTACAAGTCATAAACATCTTCAAGTCATAAACATCTTGTCAGAGAAATCTGTTATATGACCTACTTTGTCACATTTGCTTCTGGTTGTTATGCCATCATGAAAACAGACATTTTTGTCTGATATAATTCTACATGTAAAATGAAAGTTTCCAGAATAAACAATACCTTTCAAGGGAAGCATGGTATCTTTGTTATTAGCACCTTTTATTTGAACACTTTTGCTTACTGCTATTCCAGTCACATTCAAACTGAACATAAGTAGCTCTGGAGTGACTGTAAAGTTGCAAATAATATGCTGTTTGGATTGACATTCACAGCAATTGTCTGTAGTTTCATTTTGCAAACCAATCATTAACAGATTTCAAGTTACTGCTCATTACATGCATGAAATTTTCTGGAGGTTCAAGGTTCTCTTGCTTGCTGCATGTTGTACACTAAAGTTTGGCATAGTACACAGATTCATCTCTAATCATCAACTGTCTTGCCAATTCAGCTACATTGGTACCAACTTGTCCATAGGGAAATAACATATTGTCTTTGTTATGCAGCCATTTTCTAGCATCATTTCTGGCAGCTTCCAAAGATTTTTTACCCCAAAGAATTTCTCTATAGTTGTAGGCAAGTCTTTCTAATGGGGTACTCAACCAGCAAAACCATTTTGTCCATTTTTTGGGATTCTGGATCCATACATCACACAGAATAGAGAATATAGTGTCATGTGCACAACTATAATTCTCTGAATCCCATGTAATACCCACTGGAGTATCTTGTGCTGGAATAAATGTCAATTTGGCTTTCTTTTTTTTAGAGCGTTCATTTATCAGCTCTTCATCAGCTTTTTGTTTTGTACAGTAGTATTTTGTACTGGTGCTGTACCTTTAGCCACAACAAATGTATGTGTACTGAAATCCTTTATTTTTGTTTGAAACTTTGGATTTTCATTGTGTTCAAGTACATTACCATGCTCTTTTTTCTTGTCTTTAATAACTTGCCAAGGACTATCTGTGACAATATTAAGTAAATCCATAGGATCTTCTGAATTCCACTTCAATTGTTTTGATACATTGGCAGGCACATATTCAGTTCCCTTATATAATTGAAACTGACGAATACGAGCATTACGCAAATTGCCATTGATATTTTTGGGTAAGGTACCTTCATATGACAATCTAGTTATTTCATCTAGAAGTTCTAGCTCTCTAAATTCTTGTTGAAGATATCCTGATGCTCCACACATAATTTTGTGTGGATCAAAACCTTGCACAATTATAGTACCTTCTGCAGTTGAACCTCTGGATAAACATGTGTAATAAGACATATAATCATGACAACTACTCAAGCCAACAACATTGATATCTCGAGTCTTTCCTTGGGATGCATAATCTGTCATTGCAAAGTTGGGCAAAATTGGTACTTGTGAATGATTGATTTTTAATGCAACATCACTTGGTGTGACACACAAAACAGATATTGATAACTTTGTTAGAGGAACAACATTTTCAGGTAAACCATCAATCTTAATTGTCTTTGCAGGCCGATCAAGTTTAACAAACAATGTATCAAGTACAAGTTGACCATGTGGGCCAATAACTGACTGCCAGCTAGCAATATGTCCTTCTTGGCCTTTTGTAATACACAATTCAGTTGCTTCATTGTTGCGTATCATTACTGGCATTCCCATACAAAGAGACAATTTGCTGGGTACATGATCAGATGCTGAATGTCTCAAATTCCAGAGAACATTTCTTAGCATTGGGTTTATATCACCATTATTAAGTGTATGCTTTTATTTCATCCATTTTTTTTCTATAGTAGGATTTTCTTCCTCTCCAAAACAGTCTACAGCATAAATGTGTGTCAATGTTTGACCAGTTTCCTTTGCAAATCGCTCTGAGCCAAGTTGGTTGATACAGTCTTTTGGTGCATTGAATGCTGTAATGATAGACATGTTACAGTATTTATTGTCTGCCAATTTTGGCTGACCTGGACCCTTACCAGCAATTCGGGATCTCAGAAATTGTATATCCTCTGAAGTACAAGATGCATATTGCATATTCTCAAGTGCAGCCCTTAGCTTGGCATCTTCTTTACTTTGTTTTTTTTGTCGCATATTTTGTCATAGAATTACTATGGTTGTCACTTGATGCCACAATGCTTTTCCAATTGATGCTTGTTGTCCTTTTAATGTCTGTGATGCATCAACAGATGTACCAACAGCTTTATTGCTAAAAGAATGACCTTCAACCAGTGACAATTGTGCAAAATCACCCACAAAAATCATGTTGATACCACCAAATGGTGTGTCTCCTATGTTTCTTGCCTTGGCCAATTGAGCACTGATCTTATATAAATCATGACAGGCTACCATTGATACTTCATCCAAAAATATATAGTCAACACCGTCAAGCCGTGCTTTGACTTGTGCTATAGCTGTATGCTCATTTCTGATTCTAACCATATCACCATCTTTTGTACTGTTTATACCAAGTACAGAATGTTAAGTTGAACCATTCAACAATGCAGCAGCAGATCCTGTTGGAGCCAGAATCATAATTCTGTGAGACTCATTGCGTTTTTCAAAAAGGGAGATTAATGCTTTGATAACCTGTGATTTTCCGGTACCTCCCATTCCACCAAGATACATTTTTAGTTGACTTGGCTGTGACATGGTTGCATGATTAGTGACAATACGAAAAGCTCGTTCTTGTTCTGTATTTAACTTGAAGTCTTTAACAGTATTGTTGATAATCTTTTGGTTATCAGCTGTTTCTGCTTTGAAGTTTTTCTGAAGATAACTAATATCGTCTACAACAACATCATTATAATTTTGAGATGACAATGGTGTTCCTTCTTCATTTACAGGAAGATGTTTTCCTCTATTAGCTAACACAGCATCTTTTGCAGTTTTCACCAAGGCATTCCATTTACTATCAGCCATATTTACTTGTATATCCATGCCTTTTGAATCAATATGGCTAATAGCTTGTGGACAATCATCCAATTAACCAGCATTTTGAACAACATTCTCCATTTGATTCATTTCATCAAGTTTTTTCATATGTTTCAATGACGGTTCAACATACATGCTCTCCTCTGTAATAATATCAAGTGGATTATCATCATCATATTCAACAAATGAATTTTGTTTCAGATCTTTTAGAACTTCAGAAGAAGTCCACGATGGAAAGAACCCACCATCTTCTTCATCTTTTTCATTTTGGCAGAATAATCATCTCGAGCATCCATACACTCATGATGAAGATTAAAGTTTTTCATTAGTTGTTGTTGCCTTGGTGTAAAATTATGAACATGAAATGTTCCATCCCATGTACTATCAACAGATTTCAAATCTTTTCCACTTCACCATGGTTTGAACAATGTAAGCATTGTTAGACAGTAATATTCTCTATTGCCTTGATCACATCTTGGTAATGAACCACCAAGAAAATTGGGCACTAATCAATACAGTGAACGTGATGTGTTTGGAATTGTGGATGAGCCTTCATAAATTGATGTTTCTGTTCCTCATCTTCATACAAGTGCTGAGCATTTCCATCACCAATATTTAATTCATCACCAGTTTCATCGTCTACATCTTCATCGTCAGTTGGCTCATCAAGTGAATCATAATCAGTATAATCACAATTAGTTTGATCTGATCCTCCACCTAATTGAGGAATATTTAAATCAAAAACCTCATTATCATTAAGAACGTCAAGCTCATCAATTTTATCATCAATCATTTCTTTGTCATATTCATTTGTTACTTCATGCTTTTTGTCAAATTCTGCTTGCTGAACCTTTGACCACTTAGTCTTTGTAGATTGTCTGATCCAATCATACAAGCTGAGATCATTGTATATGAATGGTCAATGCATGTAGTCTTGAACATTTGACAAGCCTACATATTTGCCCATATTTTTGTTTAAAACAACTTTGGCTGGCTGGTTGTCTTCTTTTAGTGATTCCCAGGCATTTTGGACTTCTTGCACATAATTTCTCCAGTAGAAATTAACAAACTTGTGGCCAGTATAATGATCTGGATTTCCTAACTGTTAGGAAACCACCCCATTACCTAATAAAATTTCATTTTATTTATTATGTCAAATTACGCTACATGATGCCAAATGATGCTACACTTTGATAGCATGAGAATTTTATTTCGCAACATCAAAATGTATGCGCATGTACAAGTGCATCGGTAACAACAATGTACAATATGTGTAACATAGTATATAAACCCTAAATATATGCCTAGGGGACCCTAGTTGTGTTCTCTTAGGTATTCCACCTATGTTTTCAGTGTGAAAGGCCTTTGTCAACAAACTCATCTATTAATAACCCCTCGCATCAAAACCATCAATTCCCCCATCACAAGCGTGGATCCCACCCCCTTCTTGTAGAGAGAACCCGCACAGTCTTAGCTAGCAGATAGTGGGTGTTGCCCTAACAGAAGAACACAACTACCCATATCAGTGCACCTTCTCTTACTTGTGCATACGTCATTGTTTCACCGCGCCACATCCAATTACTCATCCTTTCGGCACGAGCCGGAAGTACTTGTATATATGTAATCTACCTTTTCTTTCATAAGCCGATGCCAGGCCTCACCTTACATTGCGACCACCAGTGATCGAGAGGCAGCACTCGTCATTAGGACAGCTGCAACCAGACAACCAATTGGATCTGGTTTAGTTATGATTTACATTACTCTATTTGGATGACTATTTTAGTTACAAGCCGAATTCAGTGATATCTCCGAGATCAGGCACTGTTGGAAGGGTTATTGATCCGAAGTGTCAAAATAGGCGCCCAATGAATGATGAACGATCGACGAACCATCACGTGACCCATAAACATTTGGAGAGGTCTCGAAGAAAAAATTTTGAATGTGTCGAAGAAGTGATTCATCACAGATTCTACAATTATGTCCAAACCTTCAACTTCTAATCCTGGTCCTAATCCTGTTCCCATACCAGCACTAGAGGCAAAAATTGATGGACTCACAGCACAAATGTCGCAATTAGTGTCAGTATTGGCAGCATCACAGCCCAGACAAGCAGAAGTACAGCCAGAGACGATAGGAGAAAGAGATGATGAGATGGAGGAGATGGTGGAGTGGATATCGCAGGAGGATGAGACAGCAGAGAAATCCAGAAATGGAAAAGTGCGCTTACCTAAGTATGTGCCCCCACAAATCTTTGACAGTACCATGGAGAATACAAAATCCTTCATCAGCTCTATAGTATTGTACATCCATGGGAGGAAGCCAGAGTTTTGTACAGCCGAGTCTAGGATTATGTTTGCTCTCTCATACATTCGAGAAACAAGGCTATTAATCAAATTGCCATGGGAAATAAACCATTTGCAACCTTCAAGGAATTTCTGGAGAGATTGGAGGCACAGTTTGGAGATCCTAATCCAAAGGCGACAGCCAATGCTAAATTAAAGACCATGTGCCAAGGTTCCCTAATGGCAGATGAATTTATTTTGCAGTTCAAAGCAGAAGCTTCACAAACGGATATGGGAGAAGCCGCATTGGTAGAGTTTTTGAAAGCTGGATTAAATCCCTCTTTATTCAAGTCTATCTACCCACTACCTTCTATGCCCGAGAAGTTGGACAAGTGGTATAATTGGGCAATGCGCCTTGACCAGCAATATCAGCAGGAACAGGTGGAGTCAAAGTTGATGTACAGAAGTAGTAAATTTGGAAAGCCATCAGGAGGAAAGTCCGAGAAAGGAAAGGCACCTCAGGTGCAAACTCCTAGGGCACAGCCACCAGCCATGGCAGTGACACCTATAGTTACGGAGTCAGCAGCACCAGCATAGGCAATGGAGGTTGATCAAGCAGGGAGACGAGCCCCACTTAAATGTTTTAACTGTGGGCAGTTAGGACACATTTCTAGGAATTGTAGGCAGAAAAGAAAGATTAGGGAAGTTACAATCAAGGAAGTGAAGCCGGAGGAAGGCAGGCAGAAGAATTTTGTGGAAGAGTCAGTGAAGGTTTCCCCATTGGTGACCCAGAATCATTACAATGTATTAGTATCTGAGGAAACCCAGAGTAAATCAGAAAAGGAAATTGAGGAGGAGTACAACCATTCTGAATCATGTGACAAAAAGGAGTACAACTGTTGCGAATCACATGAGAAAGAAAATTGTCATGCATCATTTCTGAAAACCCCTAAATTCTTAAAAGGAAATTGAGGAGGAGTACAACCATTCTGAATCATGTGACAAAAAGGAGTACAACTGTTGCGAATCATGTGCAAAAGAAAATTGTCATGCATCATTTCTGAAAACCCCTAAATTCTTTATTTGCTCTGGGCGAATAGAACCCGAAATCACCTTGACTGTGGGACTGAAGACAGTGGACACACAGGCAGCTATTGATGTGGAAGCGTTGCTTGATAGTGGTGCTACAGGATTATTTATTAATCAATCCTTAATTACCAGAAACGGTATTAACACACGCAAGCTGGCGCAACCTATAATGGTGTACAATATTGACGGAACAGTCAATCATGGAGGAACTATCAAGGAGTGACTATGATCCTGAAGTATCAGGACCATCAGGAGCGAGCCGTATTCAAAGTGTGCGATCTTCGGAAAACCAATCTAATAATAGGATGTCTGTGGTTATGGAAGCATAATCCCGAAATTGATTGGAAAACTGGGAAAGTACAAATGACTCATTGTCCTAAGGAATGTAATGTGTATGGGAGGAAGATGAAGAAAGAAAAAAGGAAAAAGAAAGAGAAAGAACATCCAAGAAAGTATTCTGTTATGATGGAGGAAGTGGAGGATGAGGAAATGCCAAATGGAGAAGTTCTGATCATGATTGAGAAAGAAGAGAAGCAAACCTTTAGAACAATTCGTGGAGGACAGTCATGGGACAAGAATATCATGAAGGTGGAGAAGCCAGTGGAGGAATGGGTGCCAAAAGTGTATCATGAACATCTGTCAGTGTTCCAGAAGAAGGAGTCTGAGCAAATGCCAGTGTGGAAGCCATGGGATCATGCGATTGAGATGAAGCCAGGGTTTGTGCTGAAGAAGTCAAAGGTATATCCATTATCTCTGATGGAACAAGAAGAGGTGGATGCATTCCTGAAGGAGCAATTGCGCAAAGGATACATACAACCTTTGAAATCACCGCAGACATCACCAATATTCTTTGTGCCAAAGAAAGACCAAAGGAAGAGGATGTGTACAGATTATAGGTATTTGAATGAGTGGACAGTGAAGAATGTGTACCCCCTGCCGTTGATCTCAGAAATAATTGACAAGGTTGGAAAAGCCAAGGTCTTTACAAAATTGGATTTACAATGGGGATACAACAATGTACAAATAAAGAAAGGAGATGAGTGGAAGGCAGCATTTGCCATGCGTTGAGGATCCTTCGAGCTGCTTGTCATGTTTTTTGGGATGACTAATAGTCCCCCGACCTTTCAAAATATGATGAACAACATTTTCAAGGATGTAATAGACAAAGGTGTGGTAATAATATTTATTGACAACATTCTGATATTCATGGAGGATGAAGAGAATAGTGCAGGAGGTGTTATGGAGGTTGGCAGAGAATGATCTATTTTTGAAACCAGAGAGGTGTGTGTTTGGGGCAAGTGAGATTGAGTTCCTAGGATTATTGATCGATCCTGATGGGATCAAAATGGATCCAATCAAGGTACAGATGATCACAGATTGGCCTGCACCCACCCGTGTCCAGGAGGTTCAAGCCTTCTTGGGACTCGCAAATTATTATCATTGCTGTGTGCACAATTTTTCTAAAATTGCCACACCCTTACATAACCTTACATGAAAGGGAGTAGTATGGAGGTGGGGAGAGCAGCAGCAGACAGTGTATGAGGAGTTGAAGAGGAAGTTTGTGGAGGGACCAATATTAGCCCCAGTAGATTTCACACGCCCTTTGCGAGTGGAATCCGATGCATCTGATTTTGCTACTGGAGCAGTATTATCAATGCTGTGGGAAGATGACAAATGGCATCCTTGTGCATACTTGTCAAAAGGGTTGAATGATGTGGAGAGGAATTATGAGGTGCATGACAAAGAGATGTTGGGGATAATACGAGCATTGGAGGCGTGGAGGCATTATTTGGAGGGATGTACACATCAGATTGAGATCTGGATGGATCATCAAAATCTGCAATACTTCATGTCCACTAAAAAGCTTAATCGCTGGCAAGCGTGTTGGGCACCATTCCTATTGTGTTTCAATTTTCACTTGGTCCACAAAGCGGGAAGCTTAATGAGGAAAGCAGATGCATTATCCAGACATATTGATCATAAAAGGGGGTGGAGGAGGACAATAAAAATGTTACCTTACTCAAACCTGAATACTTTCGCATTTGCCCTATGCATCAAGGGCATCTATTAATAGATAGCTCAGAAACAGAAATGTTGTCTAAAATTAGACAATGTTCAGAAATGGATGATGAAGTAGTGGAAGCCGTGAAAGCTTGGCAGGGAGAGAAGAAAGGTAATATCAAAGGAGATGAATGGGCTGAGGAACAAGGGTTGGTGTTGTTTTGAGGAAAAGTGTATGTACTGAAGGATCAGGATTTGCAAAGGGAGATCGTCCGGTTACATCACAATATGCCGATTGCCAGACACCCAGGAAGATGGAAGATGTTGGAATTAGTAATGAGAAATTATTGGTGGCCCAGAATTTCGAAGTATGTGTTGGGGTATGTGGATGGATGTGATACGTGCATGAGGGGGAAGAAATTTCCAGAGAAACCTGCAGGAAAATTAATGCTGAACCCTATACCTAAAGCGCCGTGGCGAGATATATCTGTGGATTTTATTACCGGATTACCTGAGGCTCAAGGGTATGATGCAATATTTGTAGTATGTGACCGCTTTACAAAGGAGGTCCATATTATTCCTACTACTACAGAAACCTCATCATTGGGATTGGCGCACCTCTATCTAAATCAGGTATGGCGGTTACATGGGTTACCCAATACCATTATCTCTGATCGCGGACCACAATTTGCTTCCATGTTTATGCAAGAACTAAACAACATATTGGGAATTCAAACTAAATTATCTACAGCATATCACCCGCAGACTGATGGGCAGACAGAGAGAATGAACCAGGAGTTGGAGCAGTACCTATGTATGTTTGTCAACTACCGACAAACCGACTGGCCCAAATGGTTGGCAATTGCCAAATTTTCCCACAATAACAAATTCCATTCAGCTACTCGTATGTCACCCTTTTTTGCGAATTATGGATATCATCCTCGCATGGGAGTAGAACCCAGAAGGGAAGTCAAAGTACAGCTGGTAGAAGACTTTGTATCTAAGATGCAAAAAGTACAAGAGGAAGCAGAGGCGGCATTGAAGAAAGCACATGATGATATGATGTGACACATGGATCATACTCGAGCACGCACTCCAGAGTACAAAGTTGGTGACTTGGTATGGCTAAGTACCAAGGACCTGAATATTCCATGACCTTTGAGGAAACTTATGGAAAAACAAGTTGGCCCATATGTGATCTCTAAAGTAATCTCACCTAATGTGGTAGTGCTAAAATTACCCCAATCATTCAAGATTGATCCCGAGATTAATGTATCCCACCTATGCCCTTACTGCCCGCCCACTATTCCTGGCCAACAAACTACTCTGCAACCTCCGATAATAGTAGAAGGTGCTCCAGAATACATAGTTGAAGAAATTCTAGACTCACGTCTTCGACGGAACAAATTGGAGTTCTTAATAAAGTGGAAAAACTATACCGACAAAAATAATTCATGGGAACCGGAAGAGAATTGTAAGCGAGTGCGTAATGCAATCGCCCAATTCTTTAAATGTAATCTGAATGCTCCGCGTCGCATTGCAAGAATGGTGTATGAGGGGATGAAATTCTGGCCTTACCAAAATTTCACAGAGGAGACAAACATAATATTTTCTCGCCTGGAAGTCAAGGCATAAAAGGGGGGTAATGTTAGGAAACCACCCCATTACCTAATAAATTTTCATTTTATTTATTATGTCAAATTATGCTACATGACGCCAAATGATGCTACACTTTGATAGTGTGAGAATTTTATTTCGCACGCATCAAAATGTATGCGCATGTATGAGTGTGTTGGTAACAACAATGTACAATATGTGTAACATAGTATATAAACCCTAAATATATGCCTAGAGGACCCTAGTTGTGTTCTCTTAGGTATTCTGCCTACATTTTCAGTGTGAAAGGCCTTTGTCAACAAACTCACCTATTAATAACCCCTCGCATCAAAACCATCAATTCCCCCATCACAAGCGCAGATCCCGCCCCCTTCTTGTAGAGAGAACCCACACAGTCTTAGCTAGCAGATAGTGGGTGTCACCCTAACACTAACAAATACATGCAAGCCATGGGACTGCCTATTTCCATCTTTGCTGTAAACACATTAACAATCTTTGTCATTAATGACCTTGACATGCTTTTATGGTCTGTAGAATCAGTAATAAGGTCAGAGTTTCGATCAAACACATGTTGAATTGTATCAAATATTGAATATGTCTTCAGGCCAGGCTTGGTTAAATAATCAGAGACATAAGCTATAATAGCTTTGATTGCAGTTCCAGACAGAAGACTTGTTGTATCAGTGTTGCAACAAAGAACATAAGTTATCAATGGGGTAAAAGTATTCAGCCATGATTCACCCTTTTTAATCATCAATGCACCTGTCAATGGATCAACCATAGTTTGCTCTACAACATCTCTTGGAAACCGCACTCTGCATTGCCCTTGCTTGTTCAAACAACCTGTTTTTATATCATTTCCATCTTTATCTTTAGTTGTCATGTGACAGCTGTGAACATTTGAATGCAGGACCAGATCGTCTACTGTTTGTCTAAATTGTGACCACCAACTCTTGAGTTTTTCACAGTTTTCACAAGAGTCACATCTAGTTTCATGGCATTGCTCCAGTGGAGGTTCTGGCATAGTTTTAGTGGGATCAAGATATTCAGAGTCATTATGTTGTGCTTCTTTGACGTGTTGGTTTGCATCAGCAGTGTGGCCATTGAAAAATTCACCCTTGTATACGGATTCTATATATTCAACCATCTTCCATTGAGAATCTGAGGATCAATCCATAATTTGATCATGAATCTCCTGAGGTGACAATGCATTCTTTATCCAAATTAACATATGTAGATGTAGTGTCAATCGACCTTGTTGTTCCACAGTGCCATAATATGCAAAAGTTTCTCCAAATAGTCCAGGATGCTTTTGTCCTACACCTAAAACATTTTTTATAAATGCCTGACACATAAAATCAAAAAATCTTGCAGCAGCAGCAGGATTATTGGCAACAAGACAGAATGTATCATCAGGTAATCTTATGTCGGGTTTGAACTCCTCATCTGTGTCAGCAAAGTGAAGACATATTGGATGCTTGTTGTCTGCAGGTGATAGCGTAACAAACCATGATTGTGCTCCAACATATGACATAAGAGACCAGATCTCATTCGGCATATATCTTTTGGAAGCTGCAGAAGCTTTGACATGACTGCTGACAACCTCCAGATCACCCATTAGCTTGTAGCATAATTTTTCTGCATCTGTTTCTGGCTTAACACAAATGTTCTGACTTAATCAAGTAGAAATGTCTGTCAAAACATTCAAGTCAAGATTGTGTAATCGGTCTGTCACTTGTGAGAAGTAAGCCTTATCCACATTTAAATATCCTCCAGTGGTGCTTTCTTGTATTTGTTCATGGTTTAAAGCAATAAGTGTGAATCCTGGATCCATTTGAAATCACTTGTCATAATACATCAGAAGATGTTTCTTATGTGCTAGCCCTGATAAATGGCCTTGATGATGGCTGTTACCAATTCCACCTAGTCCATATGGAAATAGCCATGGCATCATAGATGGAAAAAGTTGTGGATTTTTGTATATCGACTCAGGTTGAGATGCATGACCGACAAATGTTATTTTTCCATCCTTTGTAAGATGCTCTAAAGCTCTCGCTTTAATGGTTTCAAGTGTCATCTCTGAAAATTCTTCTCCAGTGGGTCCATGTACTACAAATGAGCAATCACCCCTTTCAACGCCTTCTTCTTCTTCATTATCATGCATGCTCATGGCCTCCTTGTCCCTGTTTAAGATTGACTGGCGGTAATCAATGACCACTGGTGTTCCATTCTCTGGATATTTATCCAAGTTGTCTTCAGAAAGTTCAATGTCATGGTAATCAATATGATTCAACTTCAACCATTGAAGTGATTTTCCCACTTGTTTACGTTGAACAAGCAAAGGTGTTCATTGAATATCTTTTTCCATTGGTTGACATGGTCCTGTAAATATGCATGCCAAAACCTGATTAAGTTCTTCAAGTGGAGGTGGAAGTACATTATACAGCTTGGGAATGGGATTTTGAAAGCTTATTGCATTTGCTCTCATCTTATATCATCCTGAAGCAATTCAAACAATGCATCTATTATGGTGTACTTGCGATATAAGTATTTTTTCCACAAATGTCAAACCAGTAAGTTTGGAAGGCACTTTGCCTATCCAAAAGCCAAAAGCCAATGCCATAGAAGGGCAATTTCCCCTTTCCAAATATTTATGACATTAGTACACATACCAGTACAATCATAATCAATTATAGGGCCCTCAATCTCTTGTTGCTCTTGTGACTCACATGTTTGCTCGATTGAAGTTACTCCACTTTGTTTGAGAGGATCAAGACTGCAGTTGACATCTTTTAATGGTATGCTTTCTTTTTTCAAGGTCAATTGACCACAGACTGCACATCCCATCTCTTCAAACTGAGAAGGATGTGTATCGCTACAAAACCTGCTTATGATCTTGTGAAGAAGCTTGTCTTTTGGTGGAGATGGTGGAAAACTACACACTTTCTGGTTTTTGTAATTATTCTTATTCTGCACCATTTTTGCTTGTTTAAAGGTCGTTGTAGACTTTTTATGCTGATAAAGGTTTGTTTGATATTTTCTAAATTTCACCGTGGTAAGGCCTTCCTTCCAAGATTTATACAGTTTGTTAACTGGTTTAAAGACAAAGACATTGTCGTAACAATATTTCGAACATAGATGTCCAGTGAGACTATGCAGTATAGCCCCTAACAGTGCTTTGTTTGCCACAAATATACCATGGCTCTTTGCTACAGACTTTGCTTGGCCAAGTGTAAGGTGATTTATAATTACACCAAGTGGCATACAGCATACCACCATATCACAGTTCTGATCAGCCACATCTATCGTGTTCGAGTAGAGCATGTGAGAAACAAATTGATACTGGGTACTGTCAGCAATATTTGAATCATGACTGTTTGGTAGAAGATATGATGCCAGCATTCCATATGTAATATGCAATTTTCCTCCACCTATCAGCATTGCATTTGTGGTGGCTGGTGTATCATTTGAAAATATAACTTCATTTTCTATGTTGTACTGCTTTGTTATATTGGACAGTGAGAAGCACAAATATAAGATGATTTTGTAGATGCCAGATAAAAGCCCATGCAACACAATATAATGTACTGGATACATTTGTATCAAGAATGTCCATGATGCCTGATGTGAAGGTTTGCGTGTTGAATTGCAAACAATATTAATGTAATCATGCTTAAGCATATAGTTTTGCATTGCGCACATAGCAACTATCTGGCAAATATGTGTTTGATTCATATGCATTGAGACTAAATGAAGCATTGACATCCAACCGGGCGATATAAACTGAGTTGAATAAAAATATTCCCAAAAAATCAGTTGCCATACCAGCAACTTCAGACTCAAGACTCGCAAATGTATGTTTCTTAATGATTTGTTTTCTCTCAAACTATTGTTTGATAAAGCCTCAGACATGTCTGAACAAGTCTGGTAGATTGACAAGTGATCGTCGATGTTATAATTCCCATCATTCAAGATCTTCCACAATTCAGAGAGTAGCTCAGTGCTTTTGCCAAACACAAGAAAAGTGTCATATGTTGGCAAACTTTCTTTAGAGACATAGTTTCCCATAGTCCAGCTATCCAAAGATTGCATAACAAGCTTTGACTGGCTTGGACTATCAGTAGGAACACCAAAAGACCAAGACGAACTAAGTCCATCAAAAGATCCATTACTAATAGCATATGAGAAAACATCTTTCTTTGAGCATGTGCAGACTTACTTGAACGTTAAAGGTATAGCAGAAGTTAAATGAGCAATACAAAGGCAACAGAAAGTTATGAGTATCTGTAACAACATGTTGATGAGAAGCAAAGTGCGAAGTAATGTGAGTATGCTGAAACATCAACAAAAAATCACATGGTTTCAAGATCAAATGTGGACATCTTGCAACATTTTATCAAAGTCTTATCTCTGTAACTAATGATGAGCACAAAGACGGCTGAATCTACTGTTGCTAGTACCAGAGTCAGTTCTGAGTGAGCCATTAGCTTTACTTTCAAATATTCAAACTGGTTGCAGGCATGCCATGGATATGGATGCTTCTCATGAACTACCTCAGATCTCAATCAATGTAGCTTCAACACCACAAGATATAATTCAGGTGAGAATAGTGTCTATGTTAACAATGGCTCATGTGTGTTAACTTTATACAAATTCATCGGTGCAATACAAGCCATGGTCATAGTGATTCCAGAGATCAGCCTGGTGGTAATACTATCCTGATTGTCACAGGGAGAAGATAAATGGGGTGCAGCTGATATGAAATAATCTGTAACAACAAAGTTACATTGCACAATATTGAATATTACAGTATGTACAACGATTCTCAAGATATTAACAAGGAATTGTTACAAGACACATTTACAAACCATAACTATGCCATGCTATTTCTTTACAAGTTGTGTATATTTACAAAGGCCATGCTCTAACATATCAATATCATAGCCAATCAACTCCTTCTCCTCTGCAGTGAGATTGGTCTCAAGATAGTTGTGCAAGAATGAAAGTCCGATCTCAACCTCTTGAACAGAAGGATTCAGTGATTTGACAATACCAAGGCATTGCAAGCCAAGTATAGTGCCTTTATCCACATCAAACATCAACCTTGCCATCTGTTGGACTGTAGGTTTTTCCACCACTCCCGCGTTCGCTAAATCACCACATATAAGCAGCACTGTCAGCTCACCAATATTTGGGAAGTTTAGAGGAGGGTTCTTTCCATCATTCTGTTGCTTCAACTTCTTTTTCTCCTCCTTTGGATTGTAATCAGCAAAGTTGTCAATGACTTTGGGTTCGATGGGTTGTGAAGAAAAGAAGCAAAACAAGGACATGATGCCATTGAACTTGTTCGCTGAGAAGTCAGTCCATTCATGTCGCAAAGACCAGAATTTCTCAATCAACTCCAGTGTTTGGTGATAGTTGGCAGGACCGTAGGCATTTGAAATAACAAAATATTTGTCTTCTTTGGTCGAGCCTTCTCCATCCTTGTAAGAAATCCAATCCTCCAAGGTTGCAAACTGACCCCCATGAGTACGAGCAAATTCAGAACCATAAAAAGTTCCGCAATGACAGAGAATATTCCAGAAATCTTCCAGTGTCAAACCATCTTCCAAACCATCATAGACCGTATTGATTGCACGTTTTCGAGTGGGTGCACATTCCCTAAATGGAAGAAAATGGTCGGGTCTATTTGCAACTTTGGACAGCATCCGATCCTTGCTTTTTAGATATGGCTTTGTTCCATTCTGGACTATAGGCATCAGCATCCAAAGATACTGGAGAAAGACATTGCATTGAGATGATAGATCATTGTTGTTGATGATATAGGCAATGAAGGGGGGGAATGTGTGACAACAGCTGGAATGCGTAATTGTGTAGGCTTTCTTGTAGGCTGTGACATCCACAGGCCATGAAGATCTGTTAAGACATCTAAAGCCAAGTGCAGTGGAGATGATGAATCCAAGAAACCTGCTGTCTGCAGGCTGATGCGGAGAGTGCTGATGACTTTATCAAAATCTTTAATCGTAAGGTCTCTTTTACGCCACACACCCAAGAGTTTTCCAATAGGATCATTATACAAATGCCACATCAGATCAAGGAGAAGCACAGAGGCTGGAGCTACAGAAAGAATCATATCCATAGCTTTGTATCACAGAATCTGTTTAGGTTCAGAAGGGAAATAGAGCCACAGTTTGAGACAATTGTTAACTGCATCAATAGTATGTTGTGCAGCAGCACCAACAATGAAGCGAGGGACCTTGTATTTGAATGTCATTTATTAAATGTTGAAGCCAGTTAGACGAGGACAATCATGATGTTGATGAATATGCTGAACTAATCTCCATTTGAAGCCAGTTTATAATCTTCCATTCTGATGTCATGATAACACTTTGCGTATAGCAAAGCTCCACAGCAGTGATGGATCTATAATGTTCCAACCCTCTGAGCCGATCCCATAGAGCCAGCACTAACTTGGCAGTTTCAGGTTCAGAAGGCCTGTCATTTAATAGCCCCATCGTAACAGTGATATTCTGTGTGATCAACCAAGTGTCTTTGGAAGGCTTTTTATCTGAACGAGCATGTAGACCCTGGATAAAATCCTCGATAGCATGGAATACAGATATTGAACTAAACATAATGACAAAAGATTCTGCTGGATGTCATTCTTTAATAATGTCAGCTTACTACCAAAGAATGAATGTTTCATAATACATACAAAGATTAACTTCAATGGCTTCTGATGCATCAACATGAGTTATTCTTGAATTCGATTCAACAGTATCCTTTCTTGGATCATAAGGAGAATCGCCCATGGACATGTCATTTTCCGAGAGGGAATATAGCGATGATAATTCTTCATCACTTCCAAGACCAAAGGAATACGGTACTGTTCTAAGCAGGCCCAGAGTAGCATTCTTGACCAACTCAACAACATCAGGTTCCACAGGTGAAACCACTGAGTGAGAGCTATCAGCATGCAATCATCATCTTGGGAAGTAACATTTTGAGGAGGTTGGCATGTGTTTTCTTCTTCGAAGTCACTGTTGTTCAAATTGTCAGTTGGTTGGTAATCATCATCTTTAAATTATAAGGTAAATAATTATACAAAAACATTTGATTGATATTATATTACACACCCATGTTTGTATCACCATCATATCCTTCGTCAATTGGCACACATGACGAAAGAGGAGGAACAAGTATACCATCAAACACAAGTTTACCCTTTCCTTTTTGCTTCTTTTTGGCATTTGAAGACGAGACAGAGAAATTTGGTAGTGGTCTGGGTGGTCTGGGTAGTGGATGAGCTCCTTTATTTAATAAGGAATGAGTTTCTGGTCAGGCAGAAATCATATTTTTAGCAGAATGTATTATAACCAGAACTGATGAGTGCTTACATCTTCGAGTGACTGGATTATTAAATTCATCATCTGGAATAAGTCATCAGTGTTTTGACAGGCAAATTTTCCGAGCATGTCCAAGATTTTATCTCCTTATATGGTGTGAATTTAATGCAATTTGATGAGATTTCGCAATCTCGCAAGCCACGTCTAAAAAGCTGCAAGTTGGCGAATTTTGCATCACTACAGCAACTCAAATTCAAATCCCGGAGCTCCAAGATTTTTTGTATGGGAAGTGGGTCTGAAACAGTACATTTCCTACCTTGCAACCTTGCCAGTTTATGGCTTGCTTCAGGCACAGTGAATCCTCCAGAAGCTCAAAAAGTTGGGAAGTCGGCAATCAAAATGTGCTCTTGCTGATGAATTGTAGATGTCGTTGCCACAGGGCCATCTGTGTTTCAGTTGTCAGTAACCAAAGTTAATATTAAAGTACAATCACTTAACCTATATCCATGTCTGGCAGTCTTCTCTCATTCATATCAGGCAGTCATTTGTCAAAGGCATTCATGGTTAAATTTAATGCAGCTTGGCCAGCTACAGGATAATCATTAGATGGCATTGAACTTTTATCTTGCTTAGTGCGTTGTCCTAAGATATAACACGTTACCCAATAAAATCAAATTTATAAGTCATGAATATGTACACTTTGAAGCAATGGTAGACATATTGGTTTTATTCTGACTTGTATGCGCTAGACATCGCTCAATGTAATCCTTATGTTAAAGGGGATAGATTCATACCCTTTCTCTTTCTTGAGGGGCCATCCCTCTTAGTGGCTCTTTGAAAAGGCCTGATATCTCTTCCAACCAAATGTGGAATGAACTTTGCACCATCCGCTTCCTGTTCCAACTGCAAATTTTATGGCATCGATTGATTGATGGTCAGCATCCATTATGCTTGGATCCTCTTGTTCTTCTGGTACAGAACATGTATATCCTGTGGGGGCGTGTGGCCAATCCTTGGCATGGACATGATTTCCATCCACCTCGGCAGAAAAAGCACTCAGGAAAATTTTTGGATCAATGCGTGCATGGCATTCAATGGGAAGTTGTTGTAAGAAATAATTGTTTATGAGAAGATTATTCAAAGAGGTCATTTTTTTCCATCATTACAGGACCATCAGTCAACCATGTTGCTTCATTTGAAGGTTTGATGGGATTGTAAGCATCCTCTCTAAGCCAAAAGCAAAAAGAAATATCAGCATATCAGCAAAAGCATACATGGATTGTGACTCACAGCACACTCATCTCAGGAGCCAAGGTGAAGATCTTGCCATTTGGGAGTGACCTGAAGCCTGCATGATGATTGGCTGATTGAGAAAGCATAGATGCTGGGGGATACATAATGACCATTGTTCTGCACGCCAAATCTGCAGGAGGTTTTCCTGGTGGGTAGGGAACTGCACGGGTTTTACCCGCGGGTTTCCCACGCTTTTATGTCCTAATTTATTCACTGAGTTTTGCATGAAAACTCATGAAAAAATGATTTTCTGATAGCTATTCAATGGATGCTTGTGATACAAGGGACAAAAATAATTTATTTTCGACCTTGTCACATGACAGATGTCACCCAAATATTGTTTTATGTGTTATATCACAAAGAGCCAACAAAAGCTTCCAGAAAATCATTTTTTCATGATTTTTCATGCAAAACTCATTGAATAAATTAGGAAATAAAAGCGTGGGAAACCCGTGGGTAAAACCCGTGCAGTTCCCTACTGGTGGGGATAAAGGTGGAGTGCCACCATGCTTGTGAAGGCTGCTAAATCCCATCAGCTTGAATGGATCTAGCTTGATGTAGAGTCCCATGCTCAATAAGTTAAAGCAACCAGATTCGTATCCCTTGTCAGCTGGCACAGCGATGAGTGAAAGCATTGCAGTCTCTGCACCCGGGTCATCCTTCTGGTCAATATGGCCATTTTTCTGACCAAAGTGACCCATGTCTGGGCTCATGTCAGTCACTATGATAAAAAACCTGCATAAATTTACAATACTAAAAGTATGTAGACAAAGACATACTTTCACATCCATCCCTTTGGATAGCAGATGCAAGGTTCAACTGCATGGTGGGGTAAGTGCAGTTATCCAAGATTCCAATTTGTGGCATGTTGGTGGCCTCTGCAAGCAGTTCAAGATGTTGGATGAATTTGACTGGCACATGTTTTTGAATTCCCACCATGCAAACTTTCCCAGTGATCTGAGTTCCATCAGAATCAATTGTAATGTAGTAAATAATTGGGCGTACCTTCACAATGTCATGGTGGAGCTCTTGATGCTCGTCAAGAGTATGATCAGCAACCTTGGCTGAGGCCATAGGTGATACCAATCGGTGAGAATATTGATGGGAAGGTCCCAGAGTGTAGCATTGGCTCCCCTTGACACCACTCAGACCATTGCAGCACTCCCATGTGGTGCCTCTGATCCAAACACCATTTTCCTTAACAGGGCGCCCTGGCTTTGCAAACGCCTTGTTGCCCACTATATCAAATGTTGGATGCAGATCATTTCTTCGAGGACACTAGGATCGTCAGCATGTAACTGAGTACTGAAATAAAGGTTCACAAGATTGCCAGTGTCCGAACTGATGAAACTTACCAATTACTAACCCACCCACCCAGAACATCCTTTTCAGGATTTGGATCCTGCATGTCCCTTATGAAGATGAGGTCATCATGATCGATTTCAAATATACCTTGAAATCACTGTAAATGATTGCAAGAAAGTTAAAATGCATACATGCACCAAGGTTTGAAACACTGTCATTCGGACCCAACGGAACCTCCAAGCTGGCCTTGAAAGCTTCGAGAGCTTCTAAACCTTCAACTGATGTATCCTGGATGTACACGAGGATGCACCTGGGAGATAACAGGTCGCAATTGTGAACTAACAGATGAGAATTGACCTGGAAGATGTAAGGGAATTGGCAACCCAGATTCACATTGTACAGAAGAATGCCATCTGGCACCACCAGCTCCAGAGGCACTATTTGCAACATCCTAGGATGGATCAACATGTTGGAATTCACCAACAAATGACAACACAATCAGTCTGTAGTTAAACTGCTGACAGACAGTTGCTAGGAAAACAAAAAAAAAGAACATAACAATGAGGGGTGACACCAAATGACCGCTGAAAACAATTGGTTCAGAAAGAGCTGTCTGTAGTTGAACTACTGACAGAGTGTATCCAGAAAACTGAGGTGCAAGTGCAGATGGTGAGGAGGAGATTATGATGGCAAGAAGAAAGGGGTGTGGATAAAAGCATGTGACAACATCATAAAAGTCTATTTTTAAACACATGTAACTACATTGAGTAAGTACCAATAACAAGCCTGTTAATAAAGGTTCAAGCACATAAGTTAACAATGTTCCTTGGAGTTGAACTGCAAGGAATAGTTTGAAGCCAATGCAGATGATCCAACACAGGAAGGCCACCAACCAGGAGTTGAACCTTTCAGAATGTCAATGGCAAGAGGAGGCAGCAACCATCTGCATGAACGGTTGGTCTTCCTGAACAGACTTTCCTTGCCATTCAATGGCGAGGAATATTAAAGGCAAGAAGAAGACAAGAAGAAGTCGAATGCAAACAGGGTAAAACATGGTTCACTGAACACCCAGATTAGAATAGGGACACCAGTGATGAACGAATGTTACCAACCATTCAATGGCAAGCATCGATGACAAGCGAGTTTGTTGGAGCAGGACAAGAGCACCTTGAAATTGATGCTAAGTGAAGCCAACAAGAAAACAAATAAATGTTCCTTGCAGTTCAACTGCGAGAAACAAGAGATCGAGAAATATTCAAAGATACGGGTACATTGGGATGGAAGGAAAGTTACCTGCTGTTCAACAGCAGATAACGATGAAAAAGATTCAATATTCCAGTAACGCTCACATGAAATAAACACTAACCTCAATGGCAACGATGACAGACATGAAGGGTACCAACCATTAAACAGCAGGCAACAATGACAAGCAGGATCGTTGGAGCAGGCAAAAGCACCTTGAAATTGATGCCAAGTGAAACCAACAAGAAAACAAATAAATGTTCCTTGCAGTTCAACTGTGAGGAACAAGAGACCAAGAAAGATTTGAATATACGGGTACATCAGGATGGAAGGAATGTTACCCATTGTTCAACAGCAGATAATGATGAAAAAGATTCGATGTTCCGGTAATGCTTGTATGAAAAAAACACTAACCATTGTTTGATGGCAGGGAACAGTAACATTACGGGAAACCAGACTGGATCGAACGTTCCCAGCAGTTGAACCACTGGGAACAAATGCATGATGCCGAATGATCTAAAAGGGTGAGAGTGTACAAGTCATGGTCAGAGACAGGAATAATAATAAAACCAGTATTTTCTAGCTGTTAACCTGCCAAAAAATTGAAAATGACGAGATTCAGGCACCAACAAAAAAAAATAGGAAGGCCGGTTCACGAAGCTTAAAAGTAAAATGCAAAGGAAACACAAATATTCCACACAATTGAACTGCAGGAACACCATAACATGGCTTGAATAAAACAATAAAACAAGCACGAGAATCCACAGTTCAACCACAGGAAACATCAAGGCAAAGCGGGAGTTCCTGGCAGTTGAACTGCTAGGAACAATGCAATATTGTGATCAAATGTAACAAAATACAACAATGTAAGAGACCCCTACATTTACATCAATGCCATAATTGCGCCCAAGAACCAGTAGAATACATATGAGAGCATACCAAGCAGCAGGAGCATGAGAATACACAGCTGTTGAACAGCTGTGAAGTCTTGGAAGGGGAGAGCAGCAAAGTTTACCACAGTTCAACTGCTGTAAACTCCCAAAGGAACTACACAACCATAAAGGGATCATACAGCACATCAGAGAGGACAAGAAACAGGAAGTACAGCAGTTGAACTGCTAAGAATTCGCTGGTTACAATAGAAGCAAGCTCCAGTGATAAACAAGGTGCCTGTGGAAAAGGAGTAGAGAGTAAGTGGATGCATAGACAATGAGTACTATCCTCTGCGATTGATCATGAATTGAACACACACAGATGATAGACCACACTGTAGACCTTATCTGCAGTTGAACTGCTGAGAATTCAATGGTTACTGAAGCAAACGACAAATGCAGTCTCCATAAGAAAGGAGTAGACAGTAACCGGACGTGTAGACAATGAGTACCATTATCCGCGCGCATTCTCTGCGGTTGAACCACTGGGAATGAGAATCTAAGTTTGAGGTGGAACTTCTGCAGCAAGGTAGCACCGCCATGGCGACATCATGATCGAACACATCTCGGTTGAACCAAATCTTCAAGAACCATGCTTTCATTCCGCGGCACACATCAAATTCTCTGCAGTTCAACTGCGGAGAATGTCTATGTCCGTTCAATCCATCAGAAAGACAGTGTGTACAGGGATCATTCTCCACCACACTCCACCTATAGTAAGTAAAATATGGCAACTACAAAACATTCTCAACAGCGAACATTCCCTGCTGTTCAACCACAGGGAACAACAGAACAAAACTGGTTCAAAGACACTGGAACACTGATACTGAATTACATCCGTCATTCTCCCTTGAGCATGAATGCTCTCTGCAGTTCAAATGCAGGGAACAATGTACCAAGAAAGATCCGGAACTTGGGTAAGGGTCAAACATTATCCACCGTTCAACGGTAGGTAACTATGAACTTCCATATGACTGATAGTGTGATTGCTAGCACAGGACAATATTCTTTGAGCTTGAATGCCTGGAAAGTATAACTTGGCAACAACAAAGCATCCTCAACAAGTGAATGTTCCCTGCAGTTGAACCGCAGGGAACAACATGATGAAAATTTTTCGAAGATATGGGGAAGCTGGCACTGACATCCATTGTTCAACAGGAAGAAACTATGACAAAGCAAGCAAAAAAACTATGCTAAAACCAGGCAGTTGAACTACACCCAACTAACTCGCGATGCCAATGGAAAGACAAATTCAAAAAGAAAATAGCATACACATCACTCAACATCGCCCAACGTGCATGCATCATGGTCTACTGTGGGCACAAAGGTAGGTAAATTCCGTTAAGCTCATGTCAAATGATTCCAATGACTTCAACAATGTTCTCTGCACTTCAACTGCAGGGAACAACCAAAAGGTAGAAAGACAGCCATCATTTCCTAGCTGTTGAACAGTGGGGAAGAGGTCATAGTCAAAGAAACCAGGCATTTCTAGCAGTAGAATTGGCAAAAAATTGAAAATGTCCAGATGCTAGTGCCAAAGAATAGAAATAGCATGGTTTCTCTGTAAAGAGTAAACTCCTGAAGCAGGAGAAAATTGTTTCCATTAAGTTCGATATAGCAGAAGATGTATAAAAGACAAAATGCCCAGAGAGATAGAAGTCATGTGCACCAAATATCAACATCTCTCCCCCCCCGGAGAGACGTCGATATTTGGTGCACATGACTTATTTAGAAACACAAAAGCAGAAAACACAATGGGAAAACAATAGTTCCATGCAATTGAACTGCTGGGAACAAGGCAACACAGTGTGCACATATAAATAGCAGTTCAACGCAGCAGAAATAAGACAATGCAAATCTTGTTCCTTGCAGTTGAACTGCTAGGAACAACATACCAAACCATATCAAGAAGCCTTGGCCCAACCGCAGGGAACAAGGTATCGATGAGGCGGGAACAGTTGGTCATGTTGACCAGAAGATACTTCCAGTTCAATGATGAGGAGGTATAAGTTAGAACCAGAGGGTAGAGAACACTGGCGAGAGATGCATTGAATAACAAGCAGTAGAGCCAGCACCAGCAGATTACAGCAGTCCTATTCTCGGCAGCTGAACTGTTGAGAATTTTCCAAAGGAGAAGTGCACCAGTTCTAATCCATGGTCTGTAGAAGGTCTTTCATGCAGCACAACAAGTAGGTCTACTGGGAAATTGAGATGGTAAGAACATTCAATACACGAAGACTCTATTGATGTAGAACATCTCTGCAGTTGAACTGCTGAGAAGTTATTGGTTGCCGCCAAAGGAACCACCAAGATGGAGGACTGTACATGTGTGTGTAGGCATACACATGAATAAGATAGTAGCTTAGTGTTCCCTGCAGTTAAACTGCTGGGAACGAGGATTGTAGGTGTAAGCTTAAATAAGATAGCAGCTAAGCATTCCCAGCCATTCAACAGCTAAGAATGAGGGAAAGATATGGTGTAAGACACACACATCTGAGGTGACGAGTGACTTTGGCATTTGTGATGTCATGTTGTAGCTGTGGCAGTAGCGCACATAGCAGAGTCCATAGCAGAGCCATGCCAGAGTCCGGCATTCCCCTTAGTGGTCACGTGATATTGTAGATAGAGACACGTGTGTGCAGATAGGAATTCATCTTTGCTTGTCTGCGTCCCTTCCGACTCACATCTAGTAGTAGATGCAAGCCCTGTCCAAACTGTCTCATCTAGTAGTAGACGAGACCCTGAGAGACCGCACGACTCCATCTGGTGACAACTGGGAATTCAAACTCGACGCACACAGCTGACCACTTTCATTTCCACAATTCGCTCCTTCTCATCTCAGTTATCTCAGTTACCATCCTTTTCAGCTCAATGTTGCCCTCTGATTACCCACCCACATTCATTATTGTCTACATCCATAACACCCAATCACATCCCTGCAACATGCATCCATCTATGCACCTTGTGTTGTGCATCCTGCTCCGCCTCGTGGTGAGCCTCGCATCCGCAACACTGGCGAAACCTGTACGACGCAACCCTAAAGGCAGATTTCTGCCTGCCACTTCGATGACTGCGCCGAGTGAAGCACCATCCCTAACTGCCTCATACATATTCCCATCGTTACCCAACCTTGCAACCAGCCCAACTCCCACCTTCGAGTATATACTACCACCCGTACCCCCGTCTACACCTCAGCTCTCTACAACCCCAACCCCACCCGACGACGATGATTTCATGCCTGAGAATGTCAAACTGTTCTGGGGCAACGATGAACATCCAGAGGAGAGCCCTCAGGACTTCCTAAAAGCGATGCAATGCTGGGGCCTCAACAAAACCAATGCCATGGACACACAGAAGCTGGAGAACTTTGGGCTCAACCTGAAATTGAACGCCGCAGCAGAACAATGGTTCGACAACCTACCTACCACTGACATCGACACCTGGGACCACCTCGTCAGTGCATTCAAGAGGAAGTGGCCAAGCAAAGCACGAACCATGAAGACTGTCAAGGAGAAACAGGCAGTGCTAAGGCAAACCACGATTAGCGAAGAAGAGGTGGGGAAACAAGTGGTGATGAATGGAGTAGAAGAACTTGTGCATGTCATATGGGCTGACAAGATAGAGCGTCTCGCAGCCACAATCCCAGACGCCAACAGTTTGTTGGTCAACTCCATTCGCAGATCAATGCCAAAGGTCCTACAGAAGGTAATGGGATCAGGGCACACCACCTGGGCATCATTCTGCAATGCTGTACACACAGCTACAGTCACCCAGATCACCGAGGCAAAAGAGGAAGAGAAGGAAGTGCGGGAGTTACGAGAGCAGGTAAAGAAGTTACAGGAACTATGCGAGACGTCTGCACGAGACGTCATGAACGCACTCCAACAGCTCACCCTCAACATACCACCCCCCATTCCCCAATTCCCAATGCTCCGAACACAACCACCCAGCACCCCAAACTATTCCCCCGCACCAATGCTCAATGTGAACAACCAGCCCCATGCACCACCTACCAAACACCGAACCAACCAACATACCAGCAGAACAGAACCCCTGCCGAGTGCATGAACGACATCATGAGGCTTGCACTCCCCATCCACCCAAACACCCAAGCTGGCTGGCCTTTGTACGAGGCCCAGGTCATGAAGTGGCACACTGAACACGCCAGACAGCAAGTGAGCGAGACATGTCCGTACCCACTCTCGCCCGGAACCACACCTGTCGCATCAGGAGAGTGCTGGAGGTGTGGCTTTCCAGGACACATGGGCCCCAGCTGCGACAGCTCCATGCTGGTCCCAAGATCTGAAAGTCACTGGAGATCCATCACTGCATCTATCAAATGCAGCTGCCCACCAAACGTAACAAGAAACGTCAACCTCATCAATGAGATCAGTCCATGGGCATCAAGGGAAGAGTACGACCAGCAAGTGATCGCCAACTACTTAGCAAGTCAGGGAAAAGGACCAAAGTCATCAGCATAGAACAAGAGGTTCCACTGACGACCCAAGGAAATGAGCATGATAGCAGAGGAATGGTCCTTGGGTGTGAGAAGGCGTCATCCAAGGACAATGAAATGCCGTTGAGCGCAAGGTTCACTGTAGAGAAGGAAGACAAACTCTTACTTACAGATGTGAATAGTAAACCAGACACCACCATGTACACCACCCAAGCAGAATCTCATATCATTGATCTGTATTGCATGGAGAGTGACGATGACAAAACAAGAACCACACCGTTCCAATACACAGTCAAATTACATGGACCATGAGGAGAAATTGTGAGGCTAAACAGCACATTCGACGATGGAGCAATGGTGAATGCCATGAATCTCTGGACATTCCAAACTGTCAAGCACTGCCTCGAAATGCTGGGGAAGTCAAATTGTATCATGTGTATGGTGGATGGTAGGCTGGTACCATCTGCTGGAACATGGACAGGAAGTGTTACAGCAGCAGACGTCTCGCATAGAGGCACCTTTGAAGTCTTTGATAGCAATGGGGCTTGGTCAGTGCTGTTTGGGAAACCCCTCCTGAAGAAGTTCAAAGCAGTGCATGATTATGACCTGGACATCATAAGGATCCCCAAGGATGGCAACTGGGTCATGCTACAGAACCAGCACAAGTTGGAAGGAAGAACCCAGTCACTGTTTCCAGCAAATGGTATTTCTGGTAATAACCAGTGCATAACTCCAAGGGGGATCTCTGTGCATCCCCCCCAAGAACATGAGAGTCATCAAGAAACCAGAACCGAGCATCCAGAGGCACAGGACAGGCACATACACCAGAATCTCGCAACACCACAAACTCAACACCCACTCATGCAGGATGGAAACAAGAGATGTACAAAAGTGGAACGTACCCAGTGGCGAGCAGCCAACGGCTCGCACGAAAGGAGGTCTTGGGCAGAATGCACATCAGCAAAGCACAAGAGATCAAGGAAATCACCACAGAAAGATAAATGATTAACTGCCCAGCTTTCATCCTCCACTGAAATACCTCTTACTAATAATATACCCAACAGCCCAGACCCCAAACCAAGCAAAAACAACATATGGAACATTGCCTCAGAAGAACAGGACATCAATACCGGCACAGAGCAAAAAATACTTTCTGGGGACCGAGACAAAGCGGTGTTCACCCAGTCATCAGACCCATTTAAAGTTGAGTGTGTGAACGCAGTGCTCTCAGAACTAACTATAGGTGATGATTTAACTGAAAAACAATGCATAAGCATCGATAACCTACTCTGCGAGTTTGCCGATTGCTTTGCACTATCCATGAGCGAGGTAACAGTAGTAGCAGGAGCCACACACAAATTACACATACCCAATGGCACAACATTTAAAAAGAAGGTAAATCAACATCCTCTCAGTGGCCCTCAAAAGGAATACTTCAATGGTGTGCTTGACAAAATGCTAGAGGCAGGTATAATTGCCCCAATCAGCCACAGTGTGGTCAAGTGTTGCAGTGCAACTACCTTGGCAAAGAAACCACATGAAGGCACAGGTCTAAACTTAGAAGAACTGCAACACCGGGTCAATGATGAATGCATCACTGCCAGAATACCTTCAGCCTTCAAAAACCTCCCACCGAGAAATTCTGAATGGCCAGACACAGTACCAGAAGAAACACAAACTAAGTGGCGAGTGTGCCAGGACTTTGCTGAACTGAACAAAGTAACACAGGTACCACCTATGCCCCAAGGAGACATACAGGCCAAGCAACAGTGCCTGAGTGGCCACCGATGGGTAAATACATTCAACTTTGCAGCAGGATTCTATGCTTGCGAAATCAGCCCAGAGGACCAACCATACATATGCTTCTATGTGGAAGGAAGGGGGTACTTCTGTTACCAGTGCATGCCCTTCGGATTAACAGGTGCACCCTCTACCTTTGCAGAAATGACAGCTCAAGCACTTGGCGACCTCATAGGTATACTTTTTGAACTGTTCATAGATGATGGTGGAATGGCTGGAGATGATTTTGAAGAAACATTGGCCAACATTCGAACATTGCTAACCAGGGTAAGAGAAAAAGGGCTCTCTCTATCAGCAGCCAAGTCAAAATTCTTCATGACTGAAGCCACCTTTGCAGGAGCAAGAGTGGGACCAATGGGTATAAAACCAGATTTGACAAAACTAACAGCCATCGTGGACTGGAAATGGCCTACAGATCTACAGAATCTAGCAGCATTTACAGGACTTACAGGTTATTTTAGATCACTAATCAAAGGCTATGCAGCCTTGGCCCAACCCCTCACTGACTTAGCCAGAGGCCTCAACCTTCCAAAGGGAAATGGTAAAGCAGCATATTGACGTGCCATGAAAGGACACTTGCTGGCAGGCCTATGGAAGGAAGAACATGAAAAAGCCTTCCTGGGACTGAAAATCACCTTAACCAATGAACCAGTTTTGAAAGGACCAAAATTTGATGGAACACCCTTCATCGTTACCACAGATGGTTGCAAATATGGTTTTGCAGGCATGCTGTCACAAAGACATACTATGGTCTTGCCAAACAGAAAGGACATCACACATATACATCCAGTCGCATTCAGCAGTAAACAAACATCTGAGACAGAAGAGAAGTGCAAACCGTATTTACTAGAATTTGCTGCATTGAAGTTCTCTTTAGACAAATTCTCCGACCTTATATGGGGCTACCCAGTGGAACTAGAAACAGACTGTCAGGCACTCAGAGACCACCTGCTAAATGACAAACTCAACTCCACTCATGCTTGTTGGAGGGACGGCGTGTTAGCCCACCAGATCATGGATGTATGACACCGACCTGGCTGCCTAAACCCCGTAGCGGATGGTATCAGCAGGAAATATGTGAACCTACCCAAGGAAGAAAATGATGGTCACACATGGACAGTAAGTGAAGATTGGGAAGCACAAATGGGCATTCAGAATGATATATTCCAAATTGAGTCACCACTCATTTATGATGCTCTCAAAACCCGGTTCGCTAATGAAAAAGTATTCCTAAATGTTATAGAGGTGCTGGCTGAACTAGATCATGGGAGGAGTATTAAGGAATGGAAGAAAGCCAAGCACCAGGCAGAAGGGTATGTAATCCAAGACAGTAAGCTTTGGAGGATTGGTGACACCAAATCTACATGTGTACCACAATTGGAGGCAGTCACACTAGCATGGGAGGTACACTGGAGCCAAGGACATTTCCACTGAGATAATGTGAAGATCGCACTAATGGACAAGATAGCCAGCCCACATCTAGACCAATCCATCACCAAGGTGATCATGGATTGTGGTAAGTGCAAAGGACATGGCCCGAAACACTTACATTCACTACTAGAGCCCATAACGCGGCGACACCCATTTGAACTGCTTGTGGGAGACACACTGTCAATGCCGAAAGGAAAAGGGGGTTTCACAAAAATTGCATTATATGCAGATGTCTACTCGCAACATGTCTGGGCAGATAAACTCAAGACGGCTGCAACAGCTGCAACCACATGCAGAACATTCAACAACATTTGTACCACATTCACAGCACCTGAAGCCCTCATGGTTGATGGAGGACCCAAGTTTGACAACAACACTGTTTGTGAAACATGCATCACACGTAAGGTTGAGTTGCAGATCGTCCCAGGATATTTTCCCTGGATCAATGGCCTCATAGAAGGGATGAACACAATTGTTGAGGAGATTGAAGAGGCTATGCTCAACCGATCTAGGGGAAGATGAATGCAACACAAAGGACCTACCAGCTTCATGGCCTGACCACCTTGAGGAAGCCATTGAATCCCTTAATAATTGCATACTGCCAAATCTCAAATTCTCACCAAATGAACTTCTTCTAGGCATCGTGATCAACACAAAGCACACTCCAGTGGACCAAGCAGAACAGGAAGTGTCAACTGGTGAAGTGGGGGTCCAGATGGCATACATGGAACAGCAGCGATTAGATGGGTACGAGCACATATTATCTCATGCCCATAAATGGAAGCTGGTGTTCGACAGGAGACTATTAGCCCAAGCTCCAAGAGAGGTCATATTCAAAGCAGGACAACTCATACAGGTATACAGGAGTGACCTGGACTTCACATTTAAGGTAGAAAGGAAGATGGAGCCTAGGTGGTCAGCACCACGCCGAGTAACAAGCAGGGACCACAATTCTTACAAGTTGGAGACTCTCAAAGGATTACCTATTAGCAACAGGTTCTCCTCCAGGCAACTACAAAGGTTCATTCCACATAGCGGCACAGCACTACATGAAGTACAAACAGAGATCGAAAAGCTGTGGAGTAAGCAGGAAGCCAAAGAAGACATTGTGCAAGGGGTAGAAGGAAGACAGGTGATCAACAATGATAGCAATACAGATTGGGAGGATATAGAGCATGGAGCGGAGCAGGAACCATCAACCCTGAGCTGAGTTCAGCAATGGCCCTGGCTGCTGACTAACACCAATCATTTTAAGACCAACTCCCTATATATTAGAGGCCCTAGATCGCTTCAACCACCTTGCTCAACCCACACTCAGTCCAATGAATGCAAGAGCCTCAAATAATGGATGGTTTTCCAGATATACCATATTCTTCATTGTCATGGTGTTCCTCAGCCCTTTCATCCTAACATCAAAACAACGACAACCAGACCCTGAATACGACGATATTGAACTGGGGGAGTTACCCAGTTTTGTCAACCCAGAGCTAGTTCAAGAACGACTTGCTATCCCAATACCACCTGACATCGACTTCCCACCAGCTGCTCATTTATGACCTTCACAAGATGCACACCCAGTAACCCTGACCAATCCAACAGCTGACTACGATGATGGGCAAGGTCCCAGAAGGTACCTGTGGCCCTAAACACCATTTCTACATTGGGCCTTTAGGGGGAGCGATTGTCATGGACATGCCTCCTGGGGTACATGGGCCAAGGTGAGGGTAAGGCATTGGTGCCTTGTACATACATATGTATCTTTTCATTCTCTGAGTTGAGATCACAACAAGGGTGTTGCTATTTGGAGGAGGGGCACATGTAGCCGTGGCAGTAGCACACATAGCAGAGTCCATAGCAGAGCCATGCCAGAGTCCAGCATTCCCCTTAGTGGTCACGTGACATTGTAGATAGAGATGTGTGTGTGCAGATAGGAATTCATCAACCGCTGGGAAATGAAGATAAATGAAAATGTGTTTTGAATGTTTCATGGTGACAGTCCAGACGTCAGAGTCGTGCGGTCTCTCAGGGTCTCATCTACTACTAGACAAGACAGTTCAGACAGGGCTTGCGCCTACTACTAGATGTGAGTTGGAAGGGACGCAGACAAGCAAAAAAGCTAAACTATCAGCTTATTTACCTGTCTGCCTACTCACCATTGCTTTCCCACACCTACAGTCCTTTATGCTAGTGCCTCCTTCAATGGCAACTAGTGATTTCTCAGCAATTCAACTGCAGAGAACAGACCTGTCTACAGCACACGCGGCATTGCTTTGGCAAGTTTTTCTTGCACTGTGCATCCGCTGACTTTTCCACATGTACTGTCCTCGATTTCCTTGACTTATACAACAGCCAACTAATTCTCCACAGTCAAACTGCAGGGAATGTCTATGGTGTACTAGGTCCTTCCAGTTCTCAACGCCCACTTTGAGTTCTCAACAGTTCTGTCCCATCAATTTCCCAACCTGGCTCTATGATTTGTTTGCTATTTTTTGAAACAACTCTCAGCTGCATTCACTTACTGTCGAATCTGCCCGTTCCCCCCATACACTGAACATTCCAACCCGAATGCTTATCATTTACTGTTGACACAGTTTCATGTTATCCAACACTCAGGAATGTGAACAATCAACAGATTATGGCCATGGGTAGAATTTGTGCGCATTGTTGAATGTGCTGGGAATGGAGTTAGTGGTAGATGTCTAGTTGAACCACTAGCAGAGGCCCCTCATTGGTTTTGTAAACCTTTATCTTTGAACAACAAGTGTGATTAAATCATCCTTTTTACCTCCTTCTCAAGGCTTCACAGGCATGTTTGATTGTCTCTTTTTGATTCCAATGTTCATTATTGAATCCATGAATATTACACACATATAGCGCGGAGGCTTGGTATTCATAACCACTCTTCATCCTTGATAAATCAAAGATCTGGGAGGTCCGAAAGCCAGCAGTGAGACTATGTATTTGTACATATTTACACCTTCTACTCTTCAACCCAGTCCATTCAATGGAATGATGCCTGAAAGCTGTGGAGCTCATGCAACTCATTGCATTAAATGTTTGTGGCATACACAATCTTCTACATCTTGCACTAGTGTGCACAAGGACTGCTGGACCAGCACTAGAAGAACTTTGGAAAAGAAACTATGACTTGAAGAAGCTACTGCATTGCCTGCCGATCTCAGGCAATAAGCTAATTGTACTCTTGATATCATCTTGGTGAAAGCCGTACTTATCTTTCAACATCTTATAGGTTCTGAACTCCACTCTGACTGATTACGATTGGAACAAGTTTACTGCTCATGCACAACTCATGACTGAGCTTGATTTCAATTTTTATACTTCATTCGACTACAATACAGGAAGATATCAGGACCATGTTGTGATCCACAACAACATGTACAATGCAATCGTTAATGCATCCCTAACACGGCTGTCCAACGACCACTTATTTCATTGCCTGCAAGAACTTTCTTTTAATGGAAGATCTCCAATGACACTGACAGAAATTGATTCTGGCATGCTATATCTTGTTAATAGCAAAAGTTTCGGTGCACCAGCAGAACTTACCCTTTGTAACATCAATGTCCATCTGAAGCAGCTCATACGATTTTCTCACTTCGATTCAATCACAAAGCTGGAGATCTCTGCTATGCAAGCAATCAAACTACCACCAGAAAACTCCCTCCATTTCCATAACCTCTGACGAGTTACACTATCTTTAGTCTTATTCGAAGCTGATTGCCAATGCAAATTCTTCAAAGCTCTCAGCCAAGCTAAACTGGAATACATTGATATTGGTGGCATGGAATACGCACCTAGCATGCAAAAGCTACAAAAATCCTCACTGCACTATGTGATCATTGCAATCATGATACACTCCAAATCTTGATCATGCATATCAGTCCAGATGATGAAGGAAATTTTGATTGGGTGGACAAGATTCAATCTGTTGAGGTTGGCAATCTGGAGCCACTACCTTGTTTTTCTGATCTTCAAGCGTTGCGCATCAGTGAAGCAACAGAAGTTCATGAAGACAATGTCAAACCTATGGCATCGTTCTTAGCTAGATCATTTCCTGATCTAGAGGAATGTGGTGTAGTACCTCTCTGAACACATACACCTGACAGAGAAACCAATTATGAGGATTTGAATTTGAAACCAGGAGAAGATTGGCAAGATTGGCAAGCTGTTCGGAAGGAGCTGGAAAGAATCAAGAGTAGAACAATATGTACTGGGGACATTTGTTCACAGCTTTTGTAATGTTTCCTATATATATCACTCCTTATATGGCAGCACTTCACAGATGCCATATCAGTCTGGCATCATGCAAACAAACAAACACGTGGAAACCCACGAGCTCCACACAACTACCACTGCAACTGCTACACAAAACTTATAGTAACATACCATGGGTGGGTTTAATTCATTGTACCAGCCAGTAGTTTTAATAACAATCATGAGAAATATAGCCTCAAGACCATCCATTTTCATCAAAAAGGATGGCAGTGTTTATTCATCCCCAAACATGACTTATCTCCCTGCGATACCAGCTTATGATGATGTCTATAATGATGAAATCCACCATCCCAGAGAAATTAAGAAGCTCAGATGGGCCTCTGCTCTCTCTCACCACACTTGGAATATGTTCCATGATCAACGACTTTTGATAACCCTATTTTTGAGCACTTGATCTGCTCTTACCGCAACATAAGGATCATCAGGGAAGGAAACTGGTACATCCTCTTGTTGGAGATACGAGAGCGATGGTTGAGACTCGAGAAAGCACTCCAATGGGTGGCAACTGCCATTCTTTTGGACAACAGAGTCAATTTGCCTTTAGGTTTTGATCCAAGTCCTTTCCCTTCCACACATGGGTACCTGCAAACACATAAAGAGGAATCTCATGCACAATACTGCACTATGAAGTCACGCGATGCCTTCCTCAGTCTTATGGCACTCTGTGCATTCACAATATCAACAACCAAACCTTCACCCCATCATAAACCTCAGCGATGGTTTACCATCCTTCAGCACAACGATGCCAACATACAGGCTTCTTGGATTGAAGATTTTGCACATTCCGCTGCTGTTGATTTTTCCGAAAGCATTGGGTGAGTCGGCATGGTTGCCAATGTTGCTGACATGGAGTGGACAGAATTCATTGACTGCATGATACTCGCCAATGTACCCATATTTTATGGTTATACTGGGGTAACAAATACAAACTGCCTAACAAGTATCACACACGGCTTCATAAACACCTGCCCCTTTCAACCGAACTCGATTCTCCACAGCTGCCACTGGCATCCCCAGATGCAACTATGGCTGACATAAAACTCCCAACTGGGTCAAGACAGAAGCTGAATGAAGACTGGAAAACATACTTCATTCAAAGGACAGCACAACGAACAAAATTCATCGAACGGGAGTCTAATGAGCAGCATTCCAGATGTGAAGCTTGAGAGATGAAAAATATATCCTTCCCAACTCCTATGCGAAAAGGTGCCCATGTGTTTCACTGGGAAGAACAAGGCGATGGGGTTCAAATCAGAAAGCGGATACCTTTCCGGGATATCTATGAGTTTTGGGGGGAGTATGCAAACACACAAAAGTGCTACGATGACATCACAGATGAGTGGGACATGTGCACCAAGTTTGATCCCGGGGCAGTTGGTCCTGATGTACTTGATGAGGATGATGAAATTGCCAATCAACTCTACCAACCCATCGATGACACCGTCCCTGATGGAACTGTCTGGCAAGAGGTTAGCCATGGCTACCAAGCAGAGGCTAACAACATCCAGTATCAAGAGCCACCTCAAACCCTCGATGAAATCACATGTTGCAGATATGGTATTCAAATATGTAACGGCCCTTATACAAGGCTTCAACTGCCTGAATGAATGGATTGGGATAAAGCAATGCGCATTATGGGCGAAGAGGACAGGCAGGTTGAAGACAAATGATTGGAGGAGGCAATTCCAGATATGTTACAGTGGCTTATCAACATGGACCAAGCAGGCACTGCCAACCCACCTGCTTCACTTTGGGACCTTCATCCCAAACATCATCTATATCTATTTTGTTGTCCAGATTTGATCACCATGGTTACAGTCAAGGACATGAACCAGGACCAAGTATATCTTATCCAATCAAATCTACTACATTCAGAGAATAATACAGAGTGGAGTCTGGTATTGTCAAACCCAGCTACTGCACTCAAATGTCTACATCGAAGATGGGGTCCACATTATAGTGATATCACCCGACAACTGCTTCTATGAGGATGTCCATTTAGCACAAGAATAATGGGACCAAAGCCAATTGCATCTTACCCAAGACCATATGTCACCATGCTCGGCTATCAACCCCCAGATTACGTGCCCCATGACTGTGACTATGCATCTTATGAAGCCTTGCGTGACAAGTTCCTTCAGACTCCCCGAGCCCGGGCCACATTGTTAAAAGGTGGTATCGTTTGGCATCTATCATGGGATGCTGTTGGGGTAGAAGCAGCCCTTGGTGGTCCACCTCCAGAGGTGTTCCAGACTGGCCATCACTTCTTCTCTGAGCAAGCATATCTTTGGGATGATGAGTTGTCAGAAGATGAGCTTAACTTGATATGCGGTGTATACAAAGTATTCACAGGTAAGCAATATCAACATTCTCGACCAGATGCATCGATGACCTGTGCTTAAATATGCATACATTAGGGAGTGGTAAGCAAGATTCCCATCAATCTTGGTGGCCAAAACCCAATGCTTGGGAGAAATGCTTGCTAAACATTGGACAGTGGACAGACAAATGTGAAACATGGTTTCAGATACACCTCGAGAAGATTCGATCTGGCGATGCACAGCTAAAAAATGGTCAAGAGTGGACTCATTCACTGAACCTGCATCATGATACAAAGAAGGTCACGAGCATCAACAGAAAGCTGGCAAGAAATGTGTTATGCTTGGATTGATATTTTTAATATGTGCAATTGTTATAACATCTGATGTAAGCCCCAATGGTTTACTATGTAACATATTTGATCCAAATATATCATGCAATGGCTGGCCCCAGTTTTCCTAATACTATTAACTCCAGCTATTAGCATTCAAAGCAAGTACTTAAGTCTTTTATAACTTTGAGCTTGTTCACATGTCACACGATAGGAATAATACTGTTGATATAATAGACAAACTGCATATTACAAAGGTACATGATCATGAAGTGGTATGATAGGAGTCAGACCTTGTCAACCAGTTGAATGGAGACTTCCACAAGAGTTGAATCCTGTGAACAATCAATGAGAACTCTCAATTGACATGTTCAGCCAACATTTAAAAAAATGGGTCATTGGTGAAAATATGTTGGGAGTATGGCTTACATCTAGGGCTATCTGGAAGGAGAGATTAGTACATTTTGTAAATCAACAAATTTGAATATACTTACACATCTGCTGAACAAAGGACAGCAGCCCACAAGATGTTATGAGAAATACGGAATCCACCAGCGGCAGTGGAATGACTTCCAGCTGCGAAGCAAGCCAGAATGACAGCATCTTCTGGAACAGGACCATGAAACCGAGGAAGGTTGTTGTTACTGCCAATCATGTTGAGACTCTCTGGAAAGTCAAGCTTACAATTCCTGGCATCAAATATAGGAACTGCTTATGGTAAGCAACCAGGAACAATCTTAGACTAGAAATGAACGCACCATCATCTAACGGACCATGGGAGGCTATTGATTTGCTCATGATCTTGGTTGGAGCACCCACGGACTTGCTTGGCCATGCCAAATTCGGGTTGTGTGACTTTGAATGAGGGTTTTGCGAAGAGCCGGATCCAGATCCTAAAAGAAATAGTAAGTGCAAGGATAAATGTTGGAAAGCAAGCACTTACCAAGTGGCACCTCAGACCATGTTGTTAATGTTAGAACATTACCCAAAATATTGCTGGTGTATGTCTCAACACCAAAGAGGACACAGATGGCTGCAAAGTTGCACTCTGTTTCCAACAACAGAGGTATCAATGAGAATGACTTCATTATTTTCCCATTTTTTGGCACGGTAAAGGGTTTGGTTGTCTTGTCTTCGGTGACGAATCCCACCATCAGACATTTTGCAGGTGCAGATGATCTGCAAAAGCAGATGTAAGGATTTTTGTAAGTTGGAGTTGGTTTTTTTGCGCACCAGAGGGCTGGGTCGATCCTCGCCAAGTTAGCAAAGCCAGATGCTTTGTCACTGACATAAGTCACAATTGATCTGAGATATCTAATTTACAGAATTAAAAATGATTTGATAGGACGACACATAATGAGCACTCACTTGATATTAGCACCAGGATAATCATGTTGAAAGATGGTGGAAAATAAAATAAACTGGGCCTGGGTGCTAGCATCTTACCAGGACACGATTCTTCTGCCACTGTTATCAGAACAATGTATTACACTCAGCTATTACAGTTTAGCAGCAAATACTAATTTGCTCACCTAGGCGGTTTGGGAAGACCCTTGTAGGTTGTTTTCAAATGGTTATCAGCAAGACCCCGGTGATGGTGACTGGGGCCCTGTCATATATGCCACATTTGCTGAGTGCGGGCAAGCTGTACCAATTGATGAACAAATAATATTGAATAAAAGATCGATTTGACATACGTAATAACCGGATCCAAGCCTTCCAGATAAATGGTCTTAGAAGACAACATACTGAAGCAACATTTGTCAGAAACAATAATACAACACCGTGGAATTTTGAGACTTACTTGGACGACGATGACTTGGATGACTTGGATGACTTGGCTGCCTTTTCAACTTTGACAACTTCATCTGCATCCTGGTCCATGGCATCTGATGTATTGTCATCATCTTTGGCAATGATCACTTCATCAAATTCTTCTTCTTCTTCTTCTTCTTCTTCTTCCTCCTCCCCATGTTCCTCCTCCTCCCCATGTTCCTCCTCCTCCCCATGTTCCTCCGCTGTTTCCTCCTCCTCCTCTGCCTCCTCCTCCTCCCCCTGAACATCAACAACTTTGTTGGTGCTTGACAAATAGTCAAAATCATTTGTTGAATCATCAATGCACATGTAACTTACCATTTAGAGATCTTCTTTGCTCGCATTGGATGGTTTACCAGTCAGAGGTTCCTTTGATTTCTGTTTCACAGGTGCATCAGATACTGAAACAGAGTCATCAATATCTAGAACTTCAGGTTTACTTTAATGCCAAAGGAAAATAAAAGTAAGTAATGAAAAATCTACAAGTAGAAATATGGCATACATCTTCAAACCACTCTTATTTGCCTTGACTGGACGTGTTGACTTTTTGACCCCAGACTTGGTAGAAGACAATTTGGATGTCTTGGTGGGAGATGTCTTTGGCATAATGGAAGATGATGTTGTGGCCACCTTTGATGTGGACAGGACGGTAGTCAATTTTGGTAATGACTTTTTTGCAGGCGCGCTGGACTTGATAGCCGCTTTCTTCCTATTACAGCCCAAAGCAATCAGCAGAGATAATATAATGAACTTAAAAACTTAAACTTACGCAGCACTGTCGAAGACTTGTTGTCTATATGTTTTATTAGCCAGTACTCAAAAACGATGGAAGAACGATCAAACTACCTTGTTTTTTTTACAGGACTTGGCGTAGAGGGAGTATCACCATCAAATGCATTACAGTCAGATGACAAGATTAACCTTGGAACCAAGACATACACCTGGTTTTTGCTGGATGAAGGAGTGCTTGGATTGGTTTTAGGCTTCTTAGGTGAGCACTGTAAATCAATAATGCTATAGGTATTCATTTGGTAAACTGGTATTCTACACTGCATATAGTATGTCTACATTTTCCCCAAACCACTAGGCAAACAGTGTGGTTCATGCACAAGTACTTGTGCCTGAAAAAATTAATACTATGCACTAGCATGGATTGCTCATCACAGACAAATATAGAACAGGCAACAACCAGTTACAGTCGGTTATCACTGGTTATCCATCACACATCAATTTGCATAACCAACAACTGACTCTGCCAAATTTTGGGTAACCACTGGTAACCGTGACTGAAAAAAAACTGGACCGCAGTTAGGTCCAGTTAGGTCAGCAGTTATTTCTGGTTAGGGTAACCAAACTTTTAAACACTAGTCATTCCCATTGGTGTTGGTGTCATTTGTTGTCCCCAGTGTTGGCATCATTCATTGTCCCTGTTGACATTGTCATCAGCACCTCCACTTCCCCCTCACCTAACCTTCCCACAGTATGTCACATATTAGTTGACATGATCCCATCATGTTATGGCTACTGATCTGTAGTAAATCTGCTTATCCCCCTCACCCATCAATATATAATATTGTTGACTTCAACCTTGTAAGGTATCCTGCCTAGCCTGCCCAATGTAGGCTGCCCTTTGATATCATGTAAGCAATAGATAATGGACTGATAACAGATCAAATCACCGATGAGGACAAAAGACAGCACACATTATCATGATGGGCAACTCGGCTACTTCCAAAGTTGCCATCAATGTTGATGCACCACATGCGCTCATCATACCCTACAATGAGCTCACCATTCCACTCATTCTGCACCCTTTCCCTTTGTTTTTCTTTAATTCCTAGGTCTGATATAAAAGTATAATTAAGGATAGTAGAGGTTATGGCAGGGGGATAAGGTTCTGGCTCACTAGGGCATGGGTTCCCCATCAACATAGGTGAACTTCACTCACTCCCTTCCTACCTCAATTCACACTCATGTATATAGCTCTAAACATCATTATATACCAATGTACATGTAGTAGAGCCCCTCAATGGAAAAAGAGGCCCCTCCTCCTCTCTTTATCAAGGAAGGATGTTTGTTATAGGTGCAAAATGGGTGTAAAAGCGAAATTGATTGTTCATTAATACTCTATGTACATATATAAGTGTTATCTACCAAAAAAAACAAAGGGAAAGGGTGCAGAATGAGTGGAATAGTGAGCTCATTGTAGGGTATGATGAGCATGTGTGGTGCGGCAACATTGATGGCAGCTTCGGAAGTAGCTGAGTTGCCCATCACGATGATGTGTGCTGTCTTTTGTCTTGATCAGTGATTTGATCTGTTATCAGTCCATTATCTATTGCTTATATGATATCAAAGGGTGGCCTACATTGGGCTGGCTAGGTGGGATACCTTACAAGGTTGAAGTCAACAATATTATATTGATGGGTGAGGGAGATGAGCAGATTTACTCAAGGGGGTGGCAGAATGTGAATCCTGCACATCATGTGGGAGGGGGGGGGGGGGGGGGGGGGGTCAGCAGAATGTCCTTAAAAAGGCTTGATGTTGGAGCACAGCAAAGCTCTTATTGTTAGGGCAACACCCACTATCTGCTAGCTAAGACTGTGCAGGTTCTCTCTACAAGAATGGGTGGGGATCCACATGCATGATTGAGGAACTGATGGTTTTGATGTGAGGGGTTATTAATAGGTGAGTTTGTTGAGATAGGCCATTCACACCACAAGCATAGGTGGAATACCTAAGAGAACACAACTGGGGTCCCCTAGGTGTATATTTAGCCTTTATATACTATGTTACATATATTGTACATTGTTGTTACCAACACATGCATACATGCGTGTACATCTTGATGCGTGTGAAATAAAATTCTCACACTATCAAGCATAGTGTCACTTGGCGTCATTTGGCATAATTCAACATAGTAAAATAAAAATGGAATTTTATTAGGTAATAGGGCGGTTTCCTAACATTACCCCCCCTTTTATGCCTCGACTTACAGGTGAGAAAATATTGCATCTGTTCCTTCTGTGAAATTTTGGTAAGGCCAGAATTTCATCCCCTCATATACCATTCGTGCAATGCGACATGGAGCATTCAGATTACGTTTAGAGAATTGGGAGACCACATTACGTGCTCACTTACAATTCTCTTCAGGTTCCCATGAATTATTTTCATCGGTATAGTTTTTCCACTTTATTAAGAACTCCAATTTGTTCCGTCAAAGACATGAGTCTAGAATTTCTTCAACTACGTATTCTGGAGCACCTTCTACTATTATCGGAGGTTGCAGAGTAGTTTGTTGGCCAGGAGTAGTGGGCAGGCAGTAAGGGCGTAGGCAGGATACGTTAATCTCGGGATCAATCTTGAATGATCAGGGTAATTTTAGCACTACCACATTAAGCAAGATTACTTTAGAGATCGCATATGGGCCAACTTGTTTTTCTGTAAGTTTCCTTGAAGGTCATGGAATATTCAGGTCCTTGGTACTTAGCCACACCAAGTCACCAACTTTGTACTCTGGACTGCGTGCTTGAGTATGATTGGCATGTCGCATCATGTCATCATGTGCTTTCTTCAATGCTGCCTCTGCTTCCTCTTGTACCTCTTGCATCTTAGATACAAAGCCTTCTACTGATTGTACTTTGACTTCCCTTCTGGGTTCTACTCCCATGCGAGGATGATATCCATAATTCGCAAAAAAGGGTGACATATGAGTAGCTGAATGGAATTTGTTATTGTGGGAAAATTCAGCAATTGCCAGCCATTTGGGCCAGTTGGTTTGTCGGTAGTTGACAAACATATGTAGGTACTGCTCCAACTCCTGGTTCATTCTCTCTGTCTGCCCATCAGTCTGCGGGTGATATGCCATAGATAATTTAGTTTGAATTCCCAATATGTTGTTCAGTTCTCGCATAAATGTGGAAGCAAATTGTGGTCTGCGATCGGAGGTAATGGTATCAGGTAACCCATGTAACCGCCATACCTGATTTAGATAGAGGCATGCCAAGCCTAATGATGAGGTTTCTGTAGTAGTAGGAATAATATGGACCTCCTTTGTGAAGCGGTTGCATACTACAAATATTGTATCGTACCCTTGAGCCTTGGGTAATCCGGTAATAAAATCCACAGATATATCTCACCATGGCGCTTTAGGTATAGGGTTTGGCATTAACTTTCCTGCAGGTTTCTCCGGAAATTTCTTCCCCCTCATGCATGTATCACATCCATCCACATACCCCAACACATACTTCAAAATTCCGGGCCACCAATAATTTCTCATTACTAATTCCAATGTCTTCCATCTTCCTGGGTGTCCAGCAGTTGGCGTATTATGATGTAACCAGACAATCTCCCTTCGCAAATCCTGATCCTTTGGTACATACACCTTTCCTCGAAATAACACCAACCCTTGCTCCTCAGCTGATTCATCTCCTTTAATATTACCCTTCTTCTCTCCCTTCAGAGCTTTCATGGCTTCCACTACTTCATCATCCATTTCCAAACATTGTCTAATTTTAGACAACATTTCCGTTTCCGAGCTATCTATTAATAGATACCCTTGATGCATAGCACAAATGTGCAAGTATTTGGGTTTGAGTAAGGTAACATTCTTATTGTCCTCCTCCATCCCCCTTTTGTGATCAATATGTCTGGATAATGCATCTGCTTTCCTCATTAAGCTTCCTGCTTTGTGAACCAAGTGAAAATTGAAACGTGATAGGAATAATGCCCAACACACTTGCTGGCAATTAAGCTTTTTAGCGGATGTGAAGTATTGCAGATTTTGATGATCTGTCCAGATCTCAATCTGATGTGTACATCCCTCCAAATAATGCCTCCACGCCTCCAATGCTTGTATTATCCCCAACATCTCTTTGTCATGCACATCATAATTCCTCTCCACATCATTCAACCCTCAGGACAAATATGCACAAGGATGCCATTTGTCTTCTTTGCACAGCATTGATAATACCGCTCCAGTAGCAAAGTCAGATGCATCTGATTCCACTCATAAAGGACATGTGAAATCTACTGGGGCTAATATTGGTCCCTCCACAAACTTCCTCTTCAACTCCTCAAATGCTGTCTGCTGCTGCTCTCCCCACCTCCACACTACTCCCTTTTGCATAAGGTTATGTAAGGGTGTGGCAATTGTGGAAAAATTGTGCACAAAGTGACGATAATAATTTTCAAGTCCCAAAAAGGCTTGAACCTCCTTGACATGGGTGTGTGCAAGCCAATCTGTGATTGCCTGTACCTTGATCAGATCCATTTTGATCCTGTCAGGGCCAATCAATAATCCTAGGAACTTGATCTCGCTTGCCCCAAACACACACTTTTCTGGTTTCAAAAATAGATCATTCTCTGCTAACCTCCATAGCACCTCCTGCACTATTGCCTCATGATTTTCTTCATCCTCCATGAATATCAGAATGTCGTCAATGAATATTATTACCATGCCTTTGTCTATTACATCCTTGAAAATGTCGTTCATCATATTTTGAAAGGTTGGGGGACTATTTGTTATCCCGAAAAACATGACAAGCAGCTCAAAGGATCCTCGATGCGTGGCAAATGTGGCCTTCCACTCATCTCCTTTCTTTATTTTTACATTATTGTATCCCCATTGTAAATCCAATTTTGTAAAGACCTTGGCTTTTCCCACCTTGTCAATTATTTCTGAGATCAATGGCAGGGGGTACATGTTCTTCACTGTCCACTCATTCAGATACCTATAATCTGTACACATCCTCTTCCTCTGGTCTTTCTTTGGCATGAAGAATATTGGTGATGTCTGTGGTGATTTCAAAGGTCGTATGTATCCTTTGCATAATTGCTCATTTAGGAACACATCAACTTCTTCTTGTTCCATTGGAGATAATGGATATACCTTCAACTTCTTCAGCAGAAACCCTGTCTTCATCTTGATCCCATGATCCCATGGCTTCCATACTGGCATTCACTCAGACTCCTTCTTCTGGAACACTGACAGATATTCATGATACACTTTTGGCACCCACTCCTCCACTGCCTTCTCCACCTTCATGATATTCTTGTCCCACAACCGTCCTCCATGAATTGCTCTAAAGGTTTGCTTCTGCTCTTCTTTCTCAATCATGATTGGAACTTCCCCATTTGGCATTTCCTCATCCTCCACTTCCTCCACCATAACAGAATACTTCCTTGGATGTTCTTTCTCTCTCTTTGTCCTTTTCTCCTTCTTCTTCTTCCTCCCATACACATTACATTCCTTAGGACAATGAGTCATTTGTACTTTCCCAGTTTTCCAATCTATTTCAGGATTATGCTTCTGTAACCACAGACATCCTATTATTAGATTGGTTTTCCCAAGATCACACACTTTAAATATGGCATTCCTGATGCTCCTGATACTTTAGTACCATGGTAACCTCCTCCTTGATAGTTCCTCCATGGTTGACTGTTCCATCAATATTGTACACCATTATAGGTTGCGACAGCTTGCATGTGTTAATACCGTTTCCAGTAATTAAGGACCAATTAATGAATAATCCTGTAGCACCACTATCAAGCAATGCTTCCACATCAATCGCTGCATGCATGTCCACTGTCAGTCAAGGTGATTTTGGGTTCTATTCGTGCAGAGCGAATAAAGAATTTAGGGGTTTTTGGAAATGGCATTGGCAATTTTCTTTGTCACGTGATTTCCAACAGTTGTACTCCTCCTTGATTTCCTTTTCTGATTTACTCTGGGTCTCCTCGGATACTAATACATTGTAATGATTCTGGGTCACCAATGGGGAAACCTTCACTGGGACTCTTCCACAAAATTCTTCTGCTTGCCTTCCTCCTGCTTCACTTCCTCAATTGTAGCTTCCCTAATCTTTCTTTTCTGCCTACAATTCCTAGCGATGTGTCCTAATTGCCCACAGTTAAAACATTTAAGTGGGGCTCGTCTCGCAGCTTGATCAACCTCCATTACCTCTGCTGGTGCTGCTGACTCTGTAACTATAGGTGTCACTGCCATGGCCGGTGGCTGTGCCCTCGGAGTTTGCACCCGAGGCACCTTTCCTTTCTCGGACTTTCCTCCTGATGGCTTTCCAAATTTACTACTTCCGTACATCAACTTTGATGCCTGCTTATGTCAACATTGGTGGCTGTGCTCTTGACCCAAACAGGCAGGAGTTTCTTTTTCTCCTGGTGAAAAGCTGGCAAACATGAGGAGAAAATTACACTTTTTCACATGCAGTTTTCCAGGTCAAAATTTGGAAGAAATAAGTTATATTCACTCAAGATTTCTGATTTGCTTTTGCAGGAAATATCACTCTTTTTTCCTATGCAAAAATTAGGGGGAAATCAAGAAGAAATAAATTCCTTTCACTGCAGATTCCCTTTTTTTTCTCTGCACAAAAATGATATATTTTTCCTTAGGCAGATTGAAGAGAAAATGAGCAGAAAATAAGTTATTCTCACTAGTTTTTCCCTACTTGTTTGCTTAATGAAAAAGTGTAATTTTCTCCACATTTTCTCTCTGGGAAAGTTTTGGCCTGCCTGTTGTGAGAAGATCATGACCATAACAAAGACCATGCCCCTGGCAGACAAGGACCACCCATTAGCAGGTTTTTCACTGTAATTTACCCTCCCCCACCTATTCCAGTTGGAGTCCAATTATTCCAGTCAGAGTCCAGTTATTCTGAATGGAGTCCAGTTATTCCGGTTATTCCGACCAGATTCTGGTTACTCCAGATGCTCAACTTAGAGTATATACCCTAATGGATAGTCAAATTTCAAGTCTTAAGTTGTCAAAGTGCCTACAAAATATATTTGTGCAGAGTAAGGATTGAACTCAAGACATCTTGATTAGAGTGATCACATGACAAACCAAACATATGTGCTTAACCAGTTAAGCCACAGGAGAATTATTAGATAGTAATATAATGTTTATTCATGACACTCTAATCTTTTTCAGAGTAGTGAAAGATCAATTTTTTTTAATTAACCACATCCCTCACATTGAATGCGAGGGAGTGGGGATGATTGTGATTACATAGATAAACAAAAAATCCTCCCTCTCACAAGATGCAAGAGGTAGTTTTATTTATATACATAAAAAGCTAACCCCTCACGCCAAACGCGAGGGGGGAGGTAAAAACATGAAGAAAAAAATCCCTCCCCCATGCAAAATGGGGGAGGGGGGCACAATATTAATAAATAATTAAAAGTCCAAAAAAAATCCCTCCCCACATGAAGTGCGGGGGAGGGGGAGGGGATGCGACCCCGCTGTTGTCTGTCCTTCCACCCACGATCCACCCCACGAGCAGTTGCTCGTGAGGCTGGAGGTGGGTGGTGTGTTGTTGTCATCTCCTGTCCCTGCACCTGGGCTTCCACCCACGATCCACCCCACGAGCAGTTGCTTGTGAGGCTGGGGGTGGGTGGCTTGTCATCATTCATCGCTGTCATCCTCTGTCTGGATTTCTGTTTTTTCTTTCTTTTTTTTTGGGGGGGTTGGGCACGTCAGTGCGACATGGCCCGAGTACAGAGGTTGGTGGGTGCTTACTAGGCAGGTACCCCCCTTCCGGGGTCTCCTGGCATCCCTGGGCACCCTCCTAGCCCATGTCGACAGCCTCACATCCCGTTTGAATGGGGAGGAGGGGATCGGGTGGCCATGTGTGTGGGTTGGGCATTTTTCATCGTGGCAGGTTGTGCCCAGTACCATACAACCTAAAAGGCAATAAAATACAATTAGCCAATTGATAAAACAAAAAACAAAAAAAAACACTTACTAGGGGCCCAAACGATGATTATCGTTGTTTGGGCCCGTTATGTCGGCTTGGCTCATTGGGTCCTGTTGCATCAGCTCAGCTAGTTTGCTGTTTGTTGCTGATGGTGCAAGAGGCGTCGGAGGCAGGGGCTGACTGGGAAGTGGTGGTGGTAGAGGGAGGTGGAAGGCAGTGGCATCGAGAGTGATGGTGGTGATCAACATCAACAATGATTGTTGACGCATCTTGAACTTGCACATGAGTCACGTGATTTAAATATGGTTAGATAATGCAATTGTTTGCACTTACTGATAATGGCTCTGTGGTGTAGTGGTTAATTGTGCTATTTATGCTTGGGGACAAGGCTTGGGGTTTGATTCTACTTTAATACATAATTTTTCTGTAGTCAGCTAAGCCTCTGTTGTGCATCCATGGACTCAACTCAGACTTGACTCGGACATGTATCTGTCCGAGTCTGTCTGAGTCCGAGTAAATTGATGTTGCTCAGACAAAGTCCGTGCGCACTCCAAGTAAAAGTCCAAAAATAGCTCAGACTCCACAAAAGTCTGTGTGGACTCTCTAGGAGTCTGAGCAATATACAGGACATTTGAGCCAAATGAGTGGGTCCAGTCCGAGCTAGTCCATGTGGAGTCCACAAAATACCATGTGGACTGGCTCGGAATATGTGGGGCACAGTAAAGACCTCATAACTACGCACCTTGGTTGGGTAATAAAAGTATTAGATGTATGTAGATGAATAATTACTTGGTAGCTCAGTGGTTAAGTGTGCTGTTATATATGCAGACCCAAGGTCAAGTGTTCAATTCTTGATGTGTGTCGAACTTTTATTTGGGAAAGCATGTGCATTCCGGTTATTCCTGTTATTCCGGTTGTGATGAGTCCGGTCAGATTCCGGGGATTCTGGCTGTAAATTGGATCTTTATTCCAACTGGAATTGTGCTGCATAGGGAAAACTACATACAAAAAAAATTCCACCGGATTCCAGAAATTCCAGAAATTCTGGCCAGACGAACCAGAATCCAACCGGAATAGGTGGGGGAGTGTAAAGTACTCATTTTTCAGGAGATCTGCCCATTTGTATTGACCACAACCTGGATGACTGGGAGGATATTCTGAACCCAATGATGCACCAGGCATGTGGATACAGCATGACAATGGGAAGTCTGGAGGCCTTGCAAATTCTGGTACAGCAGGGAGAGTGTGGATTAGATGGGTTTTGCCAGTTCGTAGAGTATTTTGTTGATGGTCGTGGGCTCCAGGGTGGGTTACTAGAAGGAAAGGTTGAGCTTCTCATAGCAGCAATTGACTCATTGTGTGTAATCCAGGCACTGCTAATATGAAAGGTTATCAAACTCACCATCACATAACATTTCGCAGATACCCAAACAAGGTTGTAGGAGTCAATGATGATGGGGATCGTGAGGTGATGATTGTTGATGCACCAGAAATGGAAACTTGTCACACCCGGTCAGCCAGCGTACAGTCCATATCTGCCAGCTCAATGGAAAAAACCCACTGTTGCGGCATTCACATCCCTTTCCCTCCAAGGCAGAATGAACACATTGCATATCTGTTTGCCTTACACTATGAGCTCTCTCTCCCATGGAACTATCATTCCATCGACAACCACTTCTTCCTCCAATTGAAGTCCTGCTCAAGGGGTCTGATGGAGCAGAGAAGAGTGCCAGAAAATGAAGTCAAACATCATATATGAAGGGATTATGGAGCAGATAGAGCATGGGGTGAACAAGAATACACACTTTGCATGTCAACCCATTGGTGGCCTCACCAACTTGCTTTGAAGAAAGGCTGGAGAGATCCATGCATTGCGGTTCACAAAGTTGAATGACATTTGCAAACTGCTGGGCAAGGCAGTGGCACTGGAGGACCATATACAATGGATCATGGCAGTCACTAGTGGGCAGGTAGACAGAGTTGCATCACTGGTGCAGGTGGGGTTAAACAACCATGCAGGTGTATGAGGGCTCATTGCACAATATGAATGGGCAGCGCTCTGACTGTACTGGCCATGGGGCTACTCAGAACTAGACATCATGTGTTCAACTGTCATGCTTCGTCTTGGTGGTGCATGAGTTGCTGATTTTGCTCACAGGGTGATGTCCCTGCCCAGCACAAGCACTGCAAGGTGAAACACCATCATTCAGCCACTCATCATGTTGGTGTCAAAGTCCACAGCTGCTGACATCAAATCAAACTTGTTTTTGTGTCTGGATGCCTTGTCAGAGATTGAGTTGGATAGTGAACTCTCATGAACCAGAGGCCCAATCATCCATCATGTCCTGATCGCAAAGATGATATGGGGCTGATATATGGCATAACCCCCCAAGGACAATCCCAGGAGCAAAGCAAAGGACAGGATCAGCAAGGGTCCTATGTCAACTAACCAAAGTACAGTGAATGGCCACCCTGGCAATAAATGGGGCACTTTGTACCACCCTGTCTGACACACTAGACCTACATGCAGGCATCCTTCCACTCAAGCTCACCATGCTGAAGGCTTGTCACAGATCTTTAGTTTTAATATGCACACTACCAGAGACACACCCACTACACCACATAGTATGTGAATACCACACTATTCACCCAAGGAAACACTACACAAACTGATGGACCACTTTCTGGAGATACACCCAGATAGAATAGAGAACATAACACCCAATCCACACTCTCCCACATATACCAACTCAGCTTTCAGCACAGAGATAGCTGAGGACCAAGACACCTCTATTTGCAACAAAGCTGACAGCATGCCAGAACCAAAGTCTTCATGGACAGAGCAGGGATAGATGGCCATATAAGAGCAGCAGCAGTAATGTATAGGAGGGGAAGGCACACACCATCCAAAGTGCTGAGATTTCACCTAGGAAGCACAAATGAGTACATGTCCTTAAAAGCAGAGGTAGTAAGGGCGCTACTAGGTATCTGGATGATCAGATCAGAGCACATAGCAGGCTGACTCCTGATATCCATACTAACAGACAGCCAAACCCTCATAAAAAGGATCAAGACATGCAAAGCTACCACCACCCAATATCTGATTGAGAACCTCCCGACAACCACAGATAATGTCAATGCAACCAATGTAAACCCTAATACAAAGCACTTTCACCTGGCCTGGATGTCAGGGCATAGTGGGGTGCAAGGCAATGTAAAAGTGGACGAGGAAGCGAAAAGAGCAGCCCAAGGTGACTCTAGCCCCCAACACATGCTCCCACCCATTTTATGAGGAGAGCTGCCAAGAAGTGTAGTAGCAGTAAAGCAAAAATATCACTGTGAACTGAAAAACAGATGGAAAGAAATGTGGCTAGCATCCCCACATGCACCAAGGGCAAAGACCACCAGTGTCTTTTTCTATTTTTAGGTTATATTTGATTTTTGTCGTCTTCACATATACTGGGCATCAGCAAGGGGATCCTTAGAGTTTTCTCTTCGGATTTCCCTTTGCTAGGTGTGTCCCCAATGCCTGTATTATGTAGTATAATTTTAACTTCAGATTTCCCTTTGCTAGAGGCTTAGGTTGCCCTTATAACCAGCTAAAGAGACCATTATACATTTCCTCTTCGAATGCGAGGCCTACAATAAGGAGCAACACGAGCTAGATCACCAAATGAGAAGGGACTCCAGGGACCTAACAGCACTACTGAGCTCGGAAAAGGGGGTAAAAGCACTAATCAGCTATGTGAACAAAATGGGGAGACTGTTCTCTACCAAAGGTGAACACGAGGAACATATACTTTCATGAAATCCTATAGGGACAATTCCAATTCAAACACATGAACTAGCAATGCTCAATATCACACATTTCACCAAACCAATAAAACAAATAAATATATGCCTGCAACACAGAGAGAGGACTATGGAAAATGCAAAGCATGCAACTAGAGGTACCATAACCAGACCAAACCTACATTCACACTGTCCAACTTTTGCCTGCCATCAAAAGGCCAGGCAACTAACAGCCACATAAACCCCCAACCAGCAAGGGCACCAAGCAAATCAAAGAAGAGGTCGACAAAGGGTCCTGCAGTCCTAAATGGCTTGATGAACTGGACCTCAGGGGGAATGTTTGCCCAGAGCATGCCATCTGAGGGTCAAGGACTGGGGAGAGGTCAAGGCAAAGGGGCCTTAAGTAGATACTCTAAGATGTAATGACAATTATAGGGTATGCCCTGAGAGGTCTGAAAAATAACAAATAAAAAATAAAAAATAAAAAATAAAAAAAGCTTGATTACTAATCTTGAGGTTGTCAAAAGATTGATGGAGTTCCTCAATATCAGTTCAATCATGATCAGTGAGTGGCATCTCCAGTGTGATCTGTGTCTGAAGTTTGTCCAATATCTGCCTCTGCTCCACTTGACATTCCTTCATGTGTTCTGCTAGGGAATTTTTGGAAGGGATAACAGGATGGTAAGGGATTCAGGATCAGAAAGAGCAGACACATTGAGATGGCAGCAAGCTGGGAAAGGTCAATGCAACCCTCAGCCCCAATGGGGTGTTCCCAAGGGTTGCAGACTATTTTTTTGAGTCTGCAGTGGACTCAGTGACTGCTGCAGTGCAAACTTTTGCTGCCTTGGCCTTTGAACAATTTCTGGCTCCATGTCCTTTCTCATCACAGCAGAGGCAAAGTCCTTCCTTCATGTGACATTCACATTCATCTCCAGTTAGTTTACTGTCTTTCCACAACTTAGCAGAAATGGAATTCTTCGGCTTGTCCCTCTGAAAGTTATTCTTTGAACCAGAGGAATTGCCAGGGAGGATTGTTTTGTGTGATTAGAGTTGGATGAGGATTGAGGCTTGGACTGAGTGTTAGAGTTAGAATTGGAGTTAAGAGAACCTTTAGATTCCTTCTTCCTGGCATTTGCAGAATTTCCAGTCTTCACTTCAAAACTGGTTTGTTTTTCCTGCATCCAATAGATGTTATCAGCATCCTAAGCTTTAAGACATAAGGATGTTAGGGTTTCAGGTCAACCTCCCCACAGCACTTATATGAAAAGGCAGAGCAGAATACCTTGGAAGTAATAGTCATGAAGAGTGGCCTCATTCCAGTTGAACCAGGACATGAGTTCCCAGAAGTCCACATTATTTGTCCAGCTTTCTTCATCATGAGTTCTGAAAGGGCATCCCCAACAGGGTCATACAGACCAAAATGACCTTCAAACTCACTGAGGAATACCTCATAGTTCCCCATCCAATGAGCAGAATTCATCGGGTCATTGAGCCCAGGTTTGAACCAACTAAGGGCTGACCCTTTGAGGTAGAAAAGGATGAGCAGGATCTTCTTTTCATCTGAGGCAAAGACCTGAGGATGATTGTGGAAGTGAAGATTGCATGAGACTAGGAAGTCCCAAAGTTTCCAGGGATTTGCTCCATTGAAAGTGTCAGGATCATGGAGTTAAATCTTCTTGGTGTTGGGTGATTGATTCTGCCAGAGGGTTTGGAGACTATCTGAGAGGTCGAAGAGAGCATTGAGGAACCTATCTCCTAGGTCAGGATCTCCACCATCAGGAGGTTGAGGATCAACAGGGTCATCAGGATTGGGGTCATCCCTGGGGCCATCAGGTCCACTGGGAAGTCCATCCTCTTTACCTGGACCTTCTTTGTCGAAGGGGTTAGGTTGCCCAGCATTCTCTATGTACTCAAGTGGAGTCATATTTTGAGGGGTCTCCAGAGGCTGAAACATGAGATTTGCACTGATGGAGGGTGCCCCAGAACCAATGTGTCAAGAGATGTTGGATGGTCTGGTTGATGCACCAAAGGTCGAAGTGTGCCTAGGGGATGGAAGTATAGATCGATGGATTGCTGAGAAACCTGGTACCACACCTGCACAGCAGGAGTTTCTTGTAGTTTGTTGAGTCTGTAATTCAGTGGGAGTCATAGGAGGGGTTTTAGAAGATGGGATGAATCTGACAAGAGAAGTGTGAGCTTGTAAATACTGTTAAGTTCTAAGCTGGATGAAGGAAGTTGTCAGACTTCCAGTCATACCTGGTCACTAGTGGTCAAAGGATAAAGGGAGGACAGAAGTAGGAAAGGAAACCCAATGGGATTCCAGGGCAGAGTCCACTTGATGTGACACACCAAGTGTGAGGGGAACAGAAAGGACTTGGCTTCAGCTTGTAAGAAGTTGTGCCCTTCTCCTTGTCAAGTGTCCTAATTTCAAGAGAAGAGTTAAGAGAGAGATAAGAGGTCTGGAGGTTTTCCAGGGAAAATAAGATAAATTTGAGGTAGACTTAGAAGCAGTACTTTACACTCCCCCCCCCCAGTCCAAGCAGACTCCGCTCGGACACACTCGGACACTTGGACTATCCAAGGACTTCACTCGGACTCTGCTTGGACTCTGCTTGGACACTCGGACTGTCCTAAGACTTCACTCGGACTCTGCTCAGACTCTGCTCAGACACTTGGACAGTCCGAGTAAAGTCCGAGGACTGCACTCAGACTTTGCTCGGACAACATCAATTGTGCATTTATTTACACCTTTTAAAGTACTGTCCAAGTAAAGTCCAAGTTCCAGTCTTAGAGAAAGTCTTATAAGTCTCACAAAATGATGTGTGCACAGCAGGAATTGAACCAACAGCCTTCTGGACTAGCAATCACATGACAACAAAACATGCACACTCTACCACTTAAGCCAAGTAGTCATTTAAAGTTACATACATTATATCTATTTATTACGGAAATCTAATTTGTTATATATCATGAATAGATTATTAAATTGACCCCCTTGCACAGATGCGAGGGGTAATGAATATGGGTAATTGATATGTATAATACTAAGCCCTCCCCTCACAAGCTCGAGGGGAGGGGGCCATAACTATCAATTATAAAAATAAATTAAAAACACCCACCACGAGCAGTTGCTTGTGGTGGTGTTTGTCTCTCCCTGGGTCATCCCCTGGCCATCTCGCTCTCCAGTCCCCATTCTTCTCCCCCCCAAACCACCCCATGAGCAGATGCTCGTAGGCGTGGGGTGGGTGTCATTGTGGGTGTCCCCACTCTTGTCGTCATCTCCCTTCCCTCTTGTCTCCTTCCCCCTTATCTCTTCCCCCTCACCTTCCACCCTGTGAGCAGGGGCTTGCAGCAGTGGTGGTGGTGGTGTCATTGTCATTGTCGTCGCCAGTAGTAGTTTGTACCTATAAAAAGTTAGTTAGGATTGAAAAATGAAATGAGAAAAGAAAAAAAAAACTTACCTAGGACCCTAATCGTCGTCGTTCCACCCATCATCCACCCTACAAGCAGTGGCTCATAGGGCTGGAGCGGGTGCTGTCATCGTTCCCTGCTATCGTTGTCATTCCACCCACCATCCACCCCACGAGCAGTTTGGTGGTCATGAGTAGCCGTTCTTGTCATTTCGAAGTTGCACCCATTCCCACCCCATGAGCAGCTGCTTGCAGCAGTGGTTCTGAGTGCTTGTTGTCATCGTCATCAGCAGTACTAGATAATACCTAAAAATGTTTGTTAGTAACAAAAACAAGAAAAAAAAACTTACCAATGGCCTTCTTCGTTTGCTTTGCCTTCCTTTCATTGTTTCCCGCTTGTCCCCTCGTCATTCCATCTCCCAGTCCCAGTTGTCTCCAGTCGCCTTGGTTCTGGGTCATAGGGTGGTGGCTGTGTCAGCCATTGTCATTGTTATAACATAGATAGAACCTATCATTAAGGAAATTTCAGTTAGTTAAACAAAACAACAAAAATCATGTAAAAAAACACTTACAAGTCGGCATTGTCATTTGGGCTCATTCCCGTTGTTGGTTATTGAGGTAGGAGATAAGGAGGAGGCGGCGCCATTGCCAGCGTTGTTGATGATGCAGCTGTGTTGATTTGTCATCACAGCTGGGGCGGTACATAGAGAGATATAACTACTTACCTGTAATGATGCTTTAGTCTAACTGCTATATCGCTGACTTAATTGTACTTTATCATGTGACTATGAGGGTTCAATCCCTGCAGTAGCCACAGATTTTTCAGTCAATTATATAAGCAACTCAGACTCAGCTCGGACTCAGCTCGGACTGGACATTTAGTTTGGCAGGACTTTCAGCCAAAGAAGTCTGAGCAAAGTCTGAGCAAAGTCCTTGGACAGTCCTAGGACTGTCTGAGTGTCCAAGCGGAGTCTGCTCGGATTGGGGGGGGGGGAGTGTAAAGACCTCCTTAGAAGGGGATTGATGGCATTTAACTTGGTTGGAATTAAGATGGGTACTTTGTTGATCTACAGACTGCCTAACACAAGATGAAGGTAGCTAGCTTAAATGCTAAGGACCGGAGGTGATCAGAGTTTCCAAGGTTGTGATAATTTGCAAACTGGCCACCCAGGACAAATATCTGGAAACCATTTTGTTGAATTAGAAATGAGAGAATTTCATCTCTAGGCAGTGCTGCTGATAAGAGGTGGGCTGTGATGCAAGGCGGCCAGGAAAAGTGGTGGAAAATGATTGGAAATCTGGTCAGAGGAATCAGTCTTGACAAGGGGTACCAGAGTTGCACAGAATGGCTCCATGATCTGAGATGAGATTGGAATTTGATTGATCAGATTAAAATGAGGGCAACATGCATTTAGTGGCTAGGTATAAGGGCAACCTCAGCCTAGCAAAGGGAAATCCAACATTAAAATTATACTACATAGTACAGGGATTGGAGGTGCACCTAGCAAAGGGAAATCTGAAGAGAAAACTCTAAGGACCCCTTTGCCAATGCCCAGTATATGTGAAAACTGCAAAAATCAAATAATAATCTAAAAATAGAAAAGGTGGAGATAGGCAGATCAAGGCCACAGAATGACATCATACCAAGGGGTAGATGTCGGAAGGGGTGCTCCACCTCTAAATATAAAACTGTCAACATGTACAAATGTGATAGAAGGGGAATTAGTAATAAAATAAGGAAAAATCATAGAAAATGAAGAATTGGAGGAAATGAAGTGAGGAAAAATATAGGATGAACATAAAAAATAGGAAAAACACATGAGGCCTCCCCTAGTCCCCTTACACTAGGGTTGATTCAACAATAGAAATGGCCCATAACCTATGGATAATCAATCTAGAATAAACAAGGCTATACTAATGTATGGTAAGTGATCATCATGGTACTGTTGGATTATATCATCTGTCACTGCTTAATCAGTGCTTAACAAACCATAGTTTGCACACACACACAAGTGATGTAATAATTGTAGCAATCCATGTCTGGTTATATGGTATCCTTTTTCTGCTGAACCCTATGAGACCTGATAGCTCAGTTGGTCAGAGCATCTGGTATATGTCCAGGAGGGCTTGGGTTAAATCCCCAGTCTGGTCATCTTTCCTGCATTCCTACACATACAACATCTGAGATCCAGTCCTTGCAGAAATGACTGAGGTGGCAGATAGTCTATCTACTTGAATATATATGTTCAGTCAGACAAAGAGAGAGAATAAGAAAGGGGAACAATATGTTTGTTCACATGCATCACAGGGATGTGCTAAGGATAGCACACACATCAGACATCTGCATCATTGATGTGTCATTCCATGGCGTGTTTCTCAACAACCTCTTCATCTGTGCAAGATCAGGTTATGAAGGATCCAACCTCTGGAAGTGATTCTATTGTCAAGAGTGGTGGGGTTTCAGCTAAAGGGCAAGGGAACAAGAAGGATTGAGTATGTGTTTGAGGCAGAAAGTGAGATGACTGTGAAAACAGGAGTTGATTGACTGGGGGATGTGGCAGAAGTGCAGCCCTTTATATAGGTCTTGGAACTACACACAGACCATGTCTAATACCTATTGGAGATGGCAGATCCATCTCCTATAGCAGAGTGGTGGGTGCTCTAGTGATAGCCTGAGCATGACTTGCCCACCTCCAAAAAGGCGATGTCCTCATTGCCACAGAAAAAAGAAAAGCAAAGGACAATAAGTATAGGAATAAAATAAACAATGTAAGCAATGGGTAATGATAATAAAAATATGAAGAAAGACTCAATGGGGGGGTACAAATCCCAAAGCTTGCAGTGCATGGCTTAAGTCCAACAGTTGAGGATCACTATCCCAGTCAAGCTTAGGAGACTCTTGAGGTATAAGACTTGGAGTGGATACTACTGGTCTCCCTCAGCCCAGTCCAAGTGGATGCTTATGAGTGATCATAGGACCTGTAGTCCACACAGTTGACCTCATCAAGTGAATGTGTAAATAGGAGTGTGGTTCCATGCATGAGTACCACGATGAGCTTGCCTTTGTAGTCAAGCAAATAGTCAAGGAATATTAGAATGTACTACTGAGAGATCTCATGGCAGTGGTGGTTTAGAGATGATGGATAATGACTCAGCATCCCCAGCACAATTGAAACATGCAGGGGATGTTCTAGTCATCAGTGTTGCTGGTGGTTGTATGATAGCAGGGTCTAGTGGGGGCTTGAACATCTTGTTGTGCAGGAGGGCAGAGCATGAGCCCTGTAGATCAGGCTCAGGGTCTGTGACCTGCAGATTCAACAGGTGCAGCTGTTTGTCATTGAGGGGAGCCTTCTGCAATATGGTTGTTCTCTGCTCAGAGCTACACATTGTCCAGGTGCTAGTCCTGATGACTGTGGGGCTGGTGGGGCTTGTCTGGGAGTCAACATCAATGGGTTTATGGTATCTTCGAGAGTTGACATGGATGGCAGATATTAATGACAGGGGATGTGGAAGGAGTTGGGGGGCTGAGAACAGATATTGGGGGCTATCATTAGTCTGCGAAGTTGTCTTGTCAGTTAACAGTATGAGATGTCATGAGTGAGACATCTGAAGGGCAGGTGTAAGGATAGTGATCCTGGTGACACATGATCCAGTATTTTCCTTTTGTTCTGCTATTTCATTTATCTTGTTTCTATGGTATCCATCCTTTTCATTTATTCCACTAAATCCTATTGAATGATAAAATTTTATTTCCAATCGTTGCCCTACTTTTGCTTGCTATGAGCCAGACTCTTTATTTTGGTTTCCTATTTTGCCTGATTTTCTATATATATAAACAAGCAGTTTTTTTTAACTAGTAGAAGAGAGAATTTTGAGTACATTAGACTGTCTGTCAAGTGAGCTTAGAAGTTCATGTGCTAGAACTGTGATCTGTCACACTTTTATCCACAGACCAGATGCTCTGGGATCTCCTTGCAACACTTGGGGCAGGGGATAAAACAGTGAAGGTGAGCCATCCATGCAGAGCACAAAACAGGCCAAAGACAGTCAAGAGCAACAGTGGGCAAAGACTTAGAGAGGCGTAGACACAACCAAACTGCATAATGCATGTGACACATTTGTTATCATGGCATCTGCCAGACATCCTGTTTCCAGTTGAGTTCCCTGGAGTTTCCCTAGTTCCCTGGTTTCCGCAGTTTTCCATAATATATGGGTATTGGAAGTATATTCTTACATACTGAAATAATGATTCTCACAAAGTGTTATGTAATGCATGGAAGTCCATTACTTTTCTAGGTCTCACTGGCATGTGTTTGGCATGTGTGGTTAAGGCTTCCATACACTTCCGTTAGCAAGGCCACTGGACTTGCACTGGACTGGGGGTTCCTCAGTAAAACAGTTTATGTCAATGCCCGATTCCAAATTCACATCTATGCTACATTTCCCTTGTGTCTTGTCTGTATTGGCAATGGCATGCATTTGTGTCAAAATTTCTCCAACTATCCAACATATATCCACAATGTTACAATCATGTTAGGGTCAGCTGTGTGTTTCCATCAGTGTGTTCCTTTCGAAGTATTCTCATGAAAAGGCAGAGGGGGGAATTTTGGATTTTTAATTTACTTGCGGACCATCATTGCTCACACTGGCCAACATGGCAAATGACTTGTAGGCCACTAGGGCACTTGCTATTCTTATTCCAGTCTGCCAGCGATGTTGCACAAAGAGCAGTGGAATAAACTACCAGTGCTTCTGCAACTTGCTCTCCAATTAACAGCGCTTTGATCGTCCTCTTCCTCCCCAACTCTGGTATGGTGCCTCGGAATGGGTTATTCCTATCATCGACACTCGTCCTCTGTCTCTCTCCCCTTCTGTCATTTGGAGAGGATACCTTTGGGGTTAGCAATGGTTTGCATTTCAGTCTACAGTCATGTGCAATGAATATCGATGGATTGTTCCAGACATACAAAAACCCTCAGGTGCCCATTGAACATCGCATAAATAATTTATTGCCGTGCATGTCGCTTGCAGAAAAGATTGTGCAATTGTAACAGTACCATTTTCTTGTTGATTCTAGTACACTAACTTGTTCATTTCTCATAGAATACAAGGTGATATGAATGGCTGGATGAACCTTACCAGTCCAATAGATGACATGTTAACCTTTAACAAAACTGGCCTTGCAAGTATTTATAATATTGAGGATTTCTGACTATCTGACTCGTATTCAGGAAGAGATGATGCACCTCAAAGGTGGAAGCATCTGGGCCAGTTACACTGTCCCCTACAACAAGTTCATCTTTGGGGTTAATGTAGGACAACGATATCTGATGGAAAATACAATGCTTGGAATCCCCGCTCTTATTCAATCAGAAGGTTCTCTTCTGACTTTTTGGACATCAGCATGCTTATATGTTCCTCAGGTCTTCATGGTTTTACAAACAATGGCACTATATTCCCATCACCAATCAGGCTTGCTGCATCATTTGATAGAGCCTTAATCACTCGCATCTCTGGCATGATAGCATCTGAGGCTGAAGGTCTCGGCATAACTCATGTATTTGTGCCAGTTCTTGATTTGAGTCGTGAACAATGGTGGGGTCGCTGATGATGCTCAACCCAGAAACTCAACCAAAACCAACTAAACTGGTCTTAGGAGATATAACACAAGTCAGAGTAAGGTTGCGAGGTAGTACTGAATATCACTGTGCTATCCAAAGGCCAGTAAATGTACTGTAGAATGTTGTGAAGCACTATTAGGCTGTGTGAAGTTCTGCAAAGCCATCTGAAGTAACACAAAACACTATGAAGCATTCCAAAACAACATGAAAGAGTTTAGCGGTGATGTGAAGGAGTTCGAGAATTTCTGAAATGGTTTCATGAGTTTGGGAGATGGTGACAATAGTTGAAGATGAGGTAAGAGACAATGACATGGTAGATAGATGATTTGATGAGAGGTTCGAGAAACTATGTGGCAAAACAACGTAGTTTGCAGAATACTTGTGCGAGTTCAGACTAAGACTGAGCTAAAACTCAAGAGGATAGACAATGTGAGAAGACTGTTTCTTGTTGTGTCGACAGTAAATACACCAAACTATATATGTTTTAGAGAGATAGTACTAAAAAGATAAAAGGCCATGAGGCAAAACATGTGGTAAATGTGAGGCAGTGAACAAGGTGTTGAAATCATGAAGTAAATGAGAAAATGATAAGAAAGAAACATGCCATATACATGATATATCAAATCTCCTTGTCTTGTGGTTCCAATAAATCATGAATATGTCCAAAAGCACCTCAATGCGTGCTAAGTTGCTAGCCATTGTGTTTCTTCATGTTTGTGGTGGCGGGAACACGATGTGTTAGTGCGTGTAATGGTGGGAGCGTGTGTTTGAGGTTCGGTATGATAGGAATATGGTGGCCAAAGTCGAAGTGTCATTTCATTGTTTCGTGCGTTCATAGGTGTTCATAAGCATTCATGAAATCATAGGACTTTGGGAAGGAGGTGTCCGAGTGTGATTTCTTGGTTTCAGAGCTCTACTGCCATAGTGGACCTATCATCACATAGAGGAGAATTTTGGTGAGGACCCTTTTTTGACCGGAGAGATGGGGTACACATTTGTTACTGGGCTCCAGTCTGGAAGATGTAGAAATGTAAGTTTGATGGCAATTGCTCAAATGGCGGCCACTTGCAAACACTTTGCCACATTTTGGAGCCCTCAAGGCAGATTGTGAGTTTTTCAACTTTCATTACATTGTCTCGATGTTTATCTAACATTTGATGATAGAAATTTGGCACAGGTAGAGAGACCTTCACACTGCCTATCTCAAGCCATTCAGTAGAGCCTGTCTAGGCAGCCTTTCTATCATGACTGCATATTCAAGTTATGATGGAATTCCTGCTATTGCAAACACTTGTAAGCCTCGAACCTGTAATTTCTCAAGAAGAATACTAATCTGATGAACCTTGTAGACCTGCTAACAGATATTGTAAGGAATTTGATTGTACTCTTTACAATTTTGGATGATGCCCTTCTGCTGTCGCAGCTCAGGAATGAATGGGGGCATCAATACTGGGTGACAACTGATGCTGGTTCTGTCGACTCGCTCATTACACTGCATGGAACATGTAGTGTTTGAAGGTCTGGTTCGGTCTGGTTTTTTCCCACTTTGGGCTCAAACTGGAACTGGAACCAGTTCCATGACATTCCAAAACTACATACAACTGGACCGAACCACACGAAACTGGTTCATTGCAGTCCAACCCGACCTGACAACCAGTTGTAGCCGGTTCAACCACAACTGGTCATCTACCGACTGAGGTTGGTCTAAACTGAGTTTATGTAGATAAAATAATACTATTTTAAGCCTAAATAAAGCCCCTCACAGGCAGGGGCCTGTGAGGAGCATGTAGGTAGCACAGTAAAAAAAACAATATACCCCCTACCTCGCAGGATGTGCAAGGGAAGGGGGTCAGTTAGTAAATGTATCAAATGAATGAAAAAAACACTCCCGCACTTGAAGTGGGAAGGGGTGGTGTCATCATCCATCTGTCACCAGTGTCCCTCGTCATCATCATCCCTCATCTCCTAGCTGCTGCCCTTGCTGGCGTTGTTGTCATTGTCATTGTCCTAATCATCATGGTGGCCATCATTGCCACTGTCCTTGTCCTTGTCGTCGAGCTGTCACTGTCATCCTTGTCATTGCTGGTCGTTGTTGTCACATTGGCCCCATTGGTGATGTGGCCTATGAGCACAGGGTGGAGGCAGCTGGGTGTCATTAAGACCTGTTACCACCCTGTGAGCAGATGCTCACAGCAGCGGTGTAGGGTGCAGGTGTGGGGTGTTGGTTCAGGCCTTGTTGCTACCAGTAAGTAAGAACCTGATAAAGAAAGTGGGAAAGTTAGTTAGTTGAAAAAAGAAAGAATGTTTGAGCTTACCTGGGGCCCATTTCATTTGTTTGGCTCTACTCATCATTAGCCACTGTGTTGTTGCTCTGTCATCCACCCTGCAAGCAGGGGCTCACAGTGGTGGCATATGCAGGTGGACATGGGTGCCATGTTGGTGCTGTCTCATTGTTACAACATAGTTAGAGCCTAAAAAAAAAAGAAAAGATTAGTTAGTCGAAAAAAGAATATCAAAAATCATTACCTGGGGCCTAAACGACAGCTGTCATTGTTTGGGCCCATGCTTGGGAGGGTTATCCAATGGGGGAGTGGTAACGACAGTGGTTGTTGATGTTGACATGGCATGGCAGTGGTAAACAAAAGTAGCACCACATTTTTGTTTGGGTGTCCAAATATGACCAAATGGTCCATGCACAGCCTCAGGGTATATAAACCCTTACTTTTCATGTTCTTTTCTCTTGGGTATGCCCATTATTACACTTTATTTTAGTTATTATGAATCTACATTTACATATAGTGTAGTAAATAAATGTATGGACTAGGAGTCAGTTTGAACTGGTTAGAACCAGTTTCCATTGGTTTTAAATAAATATAAATTCAGTGCAACTGCAACCAATAGGCTAAGGAAATGAGCAACTGCAAAAAGACCAAACCGCAGTTTGGTTCAGTCCAGTTTCCATTTGTTTCTGGTTCAATGAACTGGACTTTCAAACACTAGGAACATGTGATTCTAGGGAATGTGCAGCAAAGACATCTATCGAGAACCAGAGTGGCGAAATGGGCAGAGGTATTTCATTCCCTTTTCTAGTCAGAATTTGCACCTGTTTACCATGTTTGTAGGCACACACACATACCTCACATTACAAGGTAAACGGCATACATCTCTATTTACTTACTTTGCTGATATCCACTTCAAGACCAAATAAACAAAGGAAATGTGAGCGTCAAGTACATTGATGAAACAGTCAAATCTATGCTTCAAACCAAATTTTCTCTGGGGCTCTTTGAAAGTGAGTTGTACACCTCAATAATGCAGCATGAATTAAGCCCCACATATATCCATATCCTTATAATGATTATCTGTCTACCATTCATACTCCTGCATCAAGGGAAGTGCTACATGCTGCAGATACAGGTTTCTGGTGCATTATTCTGCTAGAGAACAGACAGAATATTCTGCCTCTTCCAACAGATCTCAAATTGATTGCCCTGATTGGCCCTCAAGCAAATCAAGTCTCTGTATGTACCTTTTCAGTGATGATCAAAGATTTTTAATTGATTTAATTGATATGCTTGTAAGTTTGGTGACTACATCTTCTTCAACGCTTCCCTCAATGGACTTTCTCCCTTGCATGGGTTCAAGCAGTACCTTTATAATGTGTCCAGTTCCACCAAGGTCAATTTTGCAGAAGGATGCAAACTATGGTCAAACAACAAATCTCATATAACCACTGCCATGAACACCATAAAATCATCAGACGTCACAATTGTTATGGTAAGTCCACCTAGTCACTTTGCCGTCTATTAGGTAGGCTGATGGGTCGTCCTCGCCAATGTTGGTACCTGGTCACTAGACCAAACATTACTCTGGACTCCAGGAACAAATGCCACTACTGGCGAGCATGTCAACTTGTCAAGCCTTGCACTGGTTGGTGCGCAGCTGAAACTGGTGCAGGCTGTGAAGGCAGGTGGTAAACCTACTATTGTGGTGTTCATTAGTGGCAAGCCTGTTGCGGAACTGTGGATCCAAGTGAGTATGTAGATTTTCCTCCAATGCTGCCTGTATAAAAACTGCTGATTGATTGGACACTGAAGATGCCAATGCCATCATTCAACAGTTCTATCCTGGGGAACTTGGAGGTATCATCATTATTTTATTCAATGTGAAACATGGTGATGACCAAGACTCAAAATATAGGGGTGGCACTGGCTGAGGTCATCTTTGGTGCTGTAAATCCTTCAGGCATATGACTTGTTTGAGAAGTCTGAGGAAACTTCTGAATTTAAATCAGGAAAACTACCGATTTCCTTCCCCTGTGATGTTGGCACTTTACCTGCATACTATAATTACCTGAAGGGAAGCTGACCAATTGATGCTGGTGTAGTTGGAGATGATGGCACATTGGTATTCAGACACCAGGTGTGTATGTCCTCGATCTTTGGGGAATGCTGGCTCATCTTAAACTTTGATAGTATGTCCTCAACAGTCTGGTTCCTCTCTGGAGTTTTGGCCATGGATTGAGCTATACGACCTTCGACTAGTGAATTTTTTCCCAAGCATTAGGAATAATTTTGCTAACTGAAGTATATAAGACCAATCTGAGTCTCTCATCATCAATAATTGGGACAAACCAGAACTTCAACATCACTGTGACTGTTCACAACATGGGATCAGTTGCAGGGAAGGAAGTTGTCCAGGTCCTTTTTTTCTCTTTTGTTTGTGATTCTGCAAGGTAATCATCATCTTAGGTGTACCTCACTGATCTAGTGAGCTCTGTTGTCACTCCTAACCAAGAACTGGTCAGATTCCAGAAGGTTGACATTCCATATGTCAAGCTCATCTACCTCACTTGGCACTATGATCAACAAACTTTTCATGTCATTGGGTAGTGCTGGCAGATTGCAGACAGTATCCATCAAAGTGTTAGCCTCGCAGCTTGCAGTATGGACATATCAGAACAAATGGGTGGTTGAGCCAGGTCAATTTACAGTTAAAATTGGAACTAGTGATTGAACATTTGTCCAGGCAACTTTGACCATGCAGTGATGGCCATCATGATTCATGGTGATGCACATGTCTGCCAAGTCATAGTCAGTCCATTTATTGTTGGTTATGTACATACATTGTCTGTTACATTGCAGGACTGCGTGTTCAAGACCAGCGCAGCCTACAGCAGAGATATTAGTTTGAAACTCAGGCAAATACCTCAGACAACCAGACCCAACTGAACTTCAGTGACATTTTTTGGGGGGGAGTACAGCAGCAACTAGTAATGTAACTAGTTCCAGAGTATAGCTATTTGTGTGCTTTCATCAAGCTTTCATCACAGATTTGAGTTCACATTGAGGAAATGCTTTATGCATGGTTAAAGGTTGCCTGGTTAGGGAACTTCACTCAATAGTCAGACAGACAGACAGGAATAGGTTATCTTTGTTGAGATCTACACCATGAATATGCCCTTTGATGCAACAGGCTAATTATAGCACACAATGTGATGCATATTTCCCCTTGTCCATATTCCTTTCTAACAGTTTTTTTATCACCTTTTCCATTGTCATACTTATGGTATTATCAGGAAAACTACACGCTCTTTTTTTGGGACATTTAGGACTTTTTCAAGAGAAAAAAGAGCAAAAAGAGCCACAAGACCAAAAGAGTTAGAGCTCTTTTTATCACAGAGAATTTCCATAAAAAGAGCACCATTCTCTTTGAAAGAGAAATTTTACTTTCAAAAGTCATAAAAGATCAATAGAAAGGCTCCTATTAAGTATTGAAAGAATCATTGAGAGTGCCCATATAAAATGATAGAATGACCTAAATAAATTGAATTTGGATTGTAGCAATGAAACCATATGCTACTTGGTACTATGGAGTGCTAGCAGACCTGTTTTCCCAGGTGCTGTCCCACTGTCCCTTTTGTTCCAGTTGTTCCAGTTGTCCCCACTGTCCACTGAGCTGCCCCATTGTCAGATGTTGTCCTGTCATCCCCGTTGCCTTGGGTATTGGCTGCATTATCCCTGCCACTCCAGGTGTCATCCAGTGCTCTCCACCATCTGTCCCTGTTGTCATTCCCCTCCTGGTATTGGTCTTGATTGTCATCATCATCATCGTCTACCACTGTTGTGGTCCTGTCATTTGCATCCCCATCACCTGTGACTCCATCTTTGTGCCCTGGTTCCCGTCATACTGATTTCCCCATCAGTGTTGGTGGTGGTGCTGAGTGTGCCCATCACTAGTAGTAGTCCAGACCTTCAAAAATGAAAGAAATCCATTAGTTATTTCATAAAAGTAAGAAACAAATGAAAAACCTTACAGCCCAAACAATGCCATCATTGTTTGGGCCATATTGCATCCAAAATGGCTCATTTGCAGCCAGTGCTGGTCCTTGCTGTTGTGGGAGTGTCACGGCTCGCACTCGCCCTCCACCCTATGAGCAGTGGCTCATAGGTGTGGGGTGTGTGCATTGTTGGTTTGGGATATCTTTGCATTGTGTTGGTGTGATTTCCTGCTTTCAAGGGTTAGGCAGTTGTTAATGACATGGCACAGGTAGTGGCATTTGTAGGTGCTTACCTGGCAGGTATCACACTCCTCGAGTCAAACCTCCTTCTCATCTACTCTCTCATTTTCTTTTTTTTTGCTACCAAAATGACTGTACCCACAGAATCTCATCCCCCATCCATTTCCCTTATATGGCTTTCTACCCAATTGGGGATGAACTAGACAACCTCAAGTCCAACTACAAAGAATGGAGCAAGGATATCGGCATCGCTTTATCTCTTAATGGACTCCTCAAATATGTCACTGGTGACATACCAGAGCCCACCTCTGCTGAACCCCATGCCCTATCTAATTGGAAGCTAATTCCCACCTTGCATATGCTTTCATTGCCTCTGGAGTGGCACCATCCAAACATGTGTTCTTGGATTCTTTGAAATATGCAAAAATGAACTGGGAGACCCTGCAGGACCATCATCAGAAGGAGGGACCAGTTGGCCAAGTCACTTTGTTACAACAGGCACTCATTATTCAGTGCACACCAGATACACCCCTCCCTGAGATGGCCAAGTGGATCTGCATGCTTATTGAGTGTGTGTTTGCTATGGGAGATATTACCCCCAATCTCCTGTGCTGCATTGCACTTTTGAATTCCCTTAGTTCACATTTTCCCCATGTGCATTCCATTATTTCCCATGACATTGCCATGTCCATGCCATCTGCACCATACACATCCAAGAATATTTGTTTTTTTCTGGAGAACAAACCATCCCTCCAGGACAGTGACTGGCATGCCGATACTTCCCCCTCCCTTGCAAGCTCTTGCTGCGACTTCCAAACTGGCCAAGTCCCCCAGGACTACAATCTGCAGCAACTGTAAATGCCCCCAACATACTATGGAGTATTGCATCTCTAAAGGTGGCAGTATGGAGGGAAAGACAATTGAGGAATCAAAAGTAGTGAGGAAGCAGGCATATGACAAACATATGTCCAATACTGGAACTCCCAAGTTTACCACAAAGGTTCCCATTACCATGAAGGACAATGCCAGTCGTGCACTCACCATCACAATTGATTCCATTGTTTTGAGCATGGCTAAGATACTTCCAGGGGAATTTCTCGTCTGGCTAGTGATCCTCTTCCTCACATGACTATTGAGGAGGTCGAGTACCAGGGTTGGCTTGTGACTGAGGAGGAGTTTCGTACCTCAGTCAATCAGACCAAAAATTCTGCACAAGTAACTGTGGACACTTTTACAGTCACTCCACTCAACCAAGCCCAATGCACTTCCATCTCCATCCATGACCACCTATTTTATGTTGACACTGGTGCCACCATCCATATTCCTCCCAATCAATCAGATTTCATCACACTCCATGCTATTACCCCATGTTCAGTTTGAGGTGATCGGTATGGGGGACATCAAACTCTGCATTGCCTGAGGTGCATCAATCATTTTACATGATGCGCTCTATATTCCAAATGTGATGGTGTGCATGATCTCAGTTAGTTCACTCATGAATGACTCAAATGCCATAGCTCATTTTGATGAGTCATCATGTTGGATCACAAATAAGTCCACTGGTGCCTGTATAGCTCAAGGTGTCCTGTCACCCAACAAGAAACTTTATTCCCTCTCACTACACTCCATCTCTGCCAAACATGTTTTTGCCATCCACTCAGCTCCCAACATTGTCACCTGGCATCAATGCAAACCATCAAGCTTTGCAAGACATGGCACAAAAAGGGACAATTGCTGTTATGCCTGCACAATCCTCCTTTAAACCCCCTAAATACAAATCTTGCATCCTTGGGAAACCATCTTGTTCACCTGTACCTAAGAAGTGTGCAGAGGGGGAAGGACATTGGGCTACACAAAAATTGGAGAGAGTTTGGGTAGATCTTTTGGGACTGCATGATGTAAAGTCATGTTCTGGGAACTCATATATTATGAACATTGTGGATGATTGTACCTCATACCCATGGTCCATACCACTTAAGCATAGGAATGACACATTTCTGGAACTCAAGGCATGGGAGCTAGCATGAGAAAGGGAGACTGGACTGCAAGTGGGGACATACATTACAGATAATGGCAAACTCAAGTCACATGAAGTTGAAGTTTGGCTAAAGACAAGAGGGACTGATCATAAATTCACTTGGGTGGACAGGCGAGGGTTGAGGGCATCTAGGGGACATGGGCGGATTTGACGAGGAACGCTAACGTAAGCCTGTTCCTCCCTCCTCCCTCATCTGGTTCAGCATTTCATACTTATTTCGTCTCATAGAACATGGCGTCAAACCTAACCGATCCATTGCGGTCTATCTCCGAGGTGACGAAACCCGTAGGTGACTTACATAAGCAAGCTCGTCAACATGGACATCCAAGGCAAGATACTGGGCCTCAAGATGACAGTAAACTCTATGGTCGCGTGATTAAGCACCCTGATGAACGAGGTGACCCGGGTCAGTCTTCAGAGTAGATCTTAGGTGGACCGGCATTCGCACATGAAGTCCAAGGGATGCGCAAGGCATACATCATATCTCATTTCCCAAACCGGTGCTTTTTGCCGACGGCGTCGTTACATAAAATTTATGTGTTTATAGGATTGCTAGGGGTCGGATTGGCAAATATATGTCATCATGGTGCTATATTTATTTATTATTACTTTTACTTTCTCCTATCACTCATTTATTACTTACCCCTATTCTCGCTACTATGTAAAACACCCATAGTTACATCTCGACACCTCAGTGTTTGACCACCACTGAGGTGTAAGTCCCATTCTTTACTTCTTTATATTCTTTACTTACTTTGTACTAGTACTACATTATTATCTTCTAGGTACTACTCAATACATTAGTGTTTGACCACCACTGAGGTTACTACATTATTATCTTCTAGATTCTCCCTCATGAATAAGTAATAGGGACCCAAGTTGATATCATAAGGGTGTGTCATATAAGTAACAAAATGGGAAACTTACTGGAGGTTGATGACATGCCAAGTTGGAATCCAACTGAAGTTGCCCATAATGCAAGACCACACCTAGTTTGGGATGAGGGGAATAAATATATCAGCAGGTCAAAGTACATTCATCAAAACAGCATGGAGGGCAACACTAAGATCTGTTCCGAGGCAGAGAGAGACTTAGCGGTTGAATTATGCCTAGGCCAGGAGGAGAAAAAAAAAAGAACTTGAATATTTGCGAGGTTCCCAGCCATGGCCACCGTGGCCAGTGCATGAGTTTTAAAATGACTGAAAAATTAAGAGGAAACTATCCCAGGGCTCCACCCAATCAATAAATTTACAAATCGGGGGCTCCTAATGGTTTCGTGCCTCCAGCAGGGTGAAGGTATGTAGAAAGGTTGGAGTGGCACTTGCCCAACTTACACTTATTTGAAAGCACATGCATCATACTACAAACCTTTGCGATCCCACCTGCTTCCATGAACCCCCTTCCATTGTTTGCTAGGAATGACATACACATATGACCAATCCAAAAATTGAGCCCTCATGATGCTTGCTCACATTTTCCATCGCCTGACAAGATGGTGTATTTATTGACATGGCCCAGGGCCCACCGCAGTGGGTATGGATTCCTGAGTGGAGCTTTTCACCTACAGCACCATTCCTGCATAGAGCAGGCTATACTGTCACTTTGATATATAAGGCCAAGCTTGTTAGCACCACAACGTGATACATTATCTGTGGAGGCTAGCATGCACAATAGTGATATATCATGGGGTGGGGCACACTGCTCTTGCATGGAATGTTTGACATGTTTGGCTCAATTGACCATTGCTTTGCTTGGTTGTTTCCAGATGAGGTTCTCCATCACACACTTGTTTGTTCTTCCTTTGTTTGTTTCCTTATTTTGTTTCTAGGCTTCTTCCCCTTCCATCACTCTTGGGTTCTCAGCTTCTTCCATCATTGCAGATTCTGATGTGGTGATCCCTCCTATAAATTTTGTGAATAACATATATATGATAGCCTCGGAAAACATATGTTGGGTACCTCGTATGGATTGGTTGCCCTAGGTAATGATCTGATCCTTTACCTAGCCATGATAAATACCTGTTACTTTCAACCAACCATGAGAATGTGCATGAGAAGATAGCAATCATCCTGGTTCTCCTGGTTCCCCTCATTACTGAGTGCTACTCTCCCTTCTGCCTTTTCTCCCTTGAACCTTTCTGACCCGCTAAGCATCGCTCCAAACAGGATCTCACATCCTTCACTGCTGCTGTCCAATTTCGATTCTTGGCAGCCCTCCACCACTTCAAGCCAATCGAGACAGTGACAATCCTGTTTGGACCTCCCTTTTGGAGGCTTGGTAGCAGGTGGGATTCATGTAGCCCAATCAAAAGTGGTAGGCTTCCACTTTGCGTTGCCTGCCTCCATTTCAGCTGCAAGGCATTCCACCATGTAATCCACTGGCTTGCAAATGTGGGCAACACATTGAGGTTGGGGATTGTGTCAAATTTATGGGTCTGTAACCAATGGCTGAGCTCACCAGGGTGCATCAATGAGCCTTTGGTGGGGTGAGCTTCTCTCCACATTTATCAGAAGGTGACTTACTGATGACACATCATAGTAGCCAATGCCTTTCTCAAGCAGCAACCAAATCTCTATGCATGCCTGCCATATTGGATCCCTATCACCACTCATCAAGTAGTTGCATGAATCCTCCAACCATGCCGGCAGACTCTCTTGGCCTTGTGTCAGGGGTACAACCTCTTTGTTTGCTGGTCACTTCCCTTTGTGTGGTCCACTGACATCTTCAATAGGTTCACCTGGGCGCTGTGTGGTGGTGTCTTCAACTGGTTTCCTTGTTTTCTTGCAGTGTGCAGTGCATGGCACAGCCACTGCATGTGAAGACATGACTGCTTCCTCCAACAGCCTCGGATCAATAACACTGTCAGGAAATGGCTCAGGACTGTTGGTCATCTCTTTCCCCATCCTTACTGCACACTCTGATGGATGCATGCCCTCTGGGATTGGTCCCTCTTCTGGTTGAGCTGTATTCTTGACATTTGTTGCTGTGTTGGCTGGATCACCAACATCACCATATTTTCCACTCGACACTCCATGATATCCTTCACCCTCTATCTCATCCTCTATCCTGTATACAATCATTGATAAACACGTGCTCTCCACTGTTACATCCATGTTGTGCTCTCTGCTTGATGCCCTACGATTCCCTTTATGGGCATCATCGGGGAGATCAATCTGGTCCATGCCATCCCCAGTCTTGGAATTGTTGACCACTGCATTGGGCTCCCGGGTATCATCACACAGGTTGGCCTGCCCCTTGGGTTCTGCACTAGTCTGCTTGGTGATTGCCCATTTTTCTCATTCCTCTGGGGCTGGAGAAGGCACGTCAATATTACCATTTCTCATTTGAAATTTTGGGCTTACAGAATACATTGTGAAGGAATGCTGAGTAAGGTGCCAATATCTCCTCACAAAATTTTGGATAGGCAACACCAAATGTATTTCAAATAGAATCCTTCCCATGATGATAGCCAATTGTGTGGATGTGACCATTTTGTACTGGATCAGGACCACCTGCCAGGATTGTGAATGTCCAGCCTGTGAGCTTGTGGGCCTGTAGCACAAAATCATCCAGCAATTCAGGCAATTGTGCAATACCACTGGCATCATCAATTAAGTTCATGGTGCTTCACTTGCATATTCTACCACTTACTCAGCATACTCTTTGGGTGTCAGCATGGTTTGCATTGCTGCTTCATCCACCTCTGCTGCCTCAGCCAATTTTTCTTTTGCTCTTTTTTCTTCATCTACTTTCACAAACACCATGGCTTGCACATCCTCTGACTCTGCAGCAAATGCTTTTCATGAAACATGGGGTGCTACCACAACATGACACTCTTTTGTTCTTTCAACCTCTGTGAGGACCTCAGATTTCAAATGTTCATTGTAGAAGATCTGTGAATATATTTCATGTGCCTGGTGTACACCATTGGGTCAAGCTTCCCCAAAACAATCGCAGAGCCTTTTCCTGCCTTACGGCCTTTTTTGTTCCCATGTCCTGATTTTCTAGAACTCAGTGTATGAGATTTCTTCCATGGCAAACATGAGGTAGACTTACCTTTTGAAGGCTTTCATTGATACCCTTCCCTCTGTCACCAGCATGCTCTGATTCCACCTCCACATTACCAGTGACTTTTGTGATAGGCCATCAGAGGAAAAAGTCCTGATACACAACTGGCCAAAATGCTGCAAGTTTTTTTTTTGCCTGATGAAGCTGATAATCTGCGTGGTGTCCCTTCAAGAATTCATGCTGTTCAGAAGTTGCCCAAGGGGCTGGTGCCATCTACAGTGGTTGGTTATCATGTGTTCTTCCGGTAAGTCAAATAATCACCAACTTGCCTTTTGCTGCCATTACTCTGGTTCTGTAGTTTCTGCAATTGGGGCTATGGCAAATTCTGGTAACTATACAGTTGATCCTATGGTGGCGCAGTGTATATGGCACCAACTCTCTTCAATGACCCAAACAAGGTCTTTACTGTGCCCCACATATTCTGAGCCAGTCCGCGTGGAATTTGGTGGACTCTGCATGGTCTAGCTCAGACTCTGCACAGACTAGCTCAGACTGGACTCACTCATTTGGCTCAAATGTCCTGTATATTGCTTGGACTCCTAGAGAGTCCAAGCTATTTTTGGACTTTTACTCGGAGTGTGCATGGACTCTGTTTGAGCAACATCAATTTACTTGGACTCAGACAGACTCAGACAGATACATGTCCAAGTTGAGTCCAAGTTGAGTCCATGGATGCACAACAGAGGCTTAGCTGACTACAGAAAAATTATGTATTAAAGTAGAATTGAACCCCAAGCCTTGTCACCAAGGATAAATAGCGCAGTTAACCACTACACCACAGAGCCATTGTCAGTAAGTGCAAACAATTGCATTATCTAACCATATTTAAATCATGTGACTCACATGCAAGTTCAAGACATGTCAACAATCATTGTTGATGTTGATCACCACCATCACTCTCGACAATGCTGCCTCCCACCTCCCTCTACCACCACCACTGCCCAGTCAGCCCCTGCCTCCAATGCCTCTTGCACCAACAGCAACAAACAGCAAACTAGCTGAGCCGACACAATAGGCCCAAATGACAATAATTGTCGTTTGGGCCCCTAGTAAGTGTTTTTTTTTGCTTTTTGTTTTATCAATCAACTAATTGTATTTTATTGCTTTTTAGGTTGTATGCTACTGGGGACAACCTGCCATGACAAAAAACACACAACCCATGCCCATGCCCACCTGATCCCCTCCTCCCCATTCAAACAGGATGTGAGGCTGTTGACACAGGCTAGGAGGGTGCCCAGGGATGCCAGGAGCCCCCAGAAGGGGGATACCTGCCTAGTAAGCACCCACCAACCTCCATAATCGCGCCACGTCGCACTGATGCGCCCAAACCCCCCCCCCCCCCCCCCCAAAACAAAAATACAGAAACCCAAACGGGGGACGATGGGGACAAATGATGACAAGCCATCCACCCCCAGCCTCATGAGCAACTGCTTGTGGGGTGGAATGTGGGTGGAACAACGCCCAGATGCAGGGAAAGGAGATGACGACAATGCACCACCACACCCAGCCTCACGAGCAACTGCTTGTGGGGTGGATCGTGGGTGGAACAACAACAATGACAAGCCACCCACCCCCAGCCTCATGAGCAGCTGCTCGTGGGGTGGATAGTGGGTGGAATGACACCTAGGCACAGGGATAGGAGATGACAGTGCACCACCTGTCCCCAGCCTCATGAGCAACTGCTCATGGGGTGGATCATGGGTGGAACAACAACAACAACAAGCCACCTGCCTCCAGCCTCATGATCAACTGCTTGTGGGGTCATGGGGTGGGTTTTCTTTTCTTCCTTTTCTTTTAGCCCTCCCCCACATTTTGGGGGGAGTTTTTTTTTTAATCTATAGTTTGTAATGTAGTTATTATTAGTTTTTTTTGTATTTCTTTGATTGTATTGTATACTCCCTCGTGTTAGACGCGAGGGATGCAGTTAATAAAATTTATTTGTTCAATTTTTGAGAGATAAATACTTGAGTTTGAGTTGAGTGTCATAAATAAACTATGTATTACTAACAAATAATTCTCCTGTGGCTCAACTGGTTGATCACATGTGTTTAGTTTGTTGTGTGATGAATTGGAGGTCTTGGATTCAATCCTTGCTCTGCACACCTATATTTTGTAGGCACAACTTTCATAAAGTTGGAACTCGTAAGATATCAAATTGACCCAGATTCTGCATACAGACTAGCTCGGACTCCACCAGGACATATGGGGCACTGTAAATTACTGACACAAACTCAGGCCTGTGTTGATGTCCCCCTCTTTCTGGTTATTGCAATTCTCTCACAGCTGGGTATCAATGTAGTTGGTGATGCCAATCCCCCAGGCCATAAGTGGTTTTATTTTTACTGATAGATCTCAACTCATTTTTTATTCAGCCGAGCACTCCAATGCATGGCCTCCCACTGGCCCATCTGATGGTATGTGGGTTCATGCCCTTGTGATCATATGCTCAACCCCTCCTCAGTGCCAGCTAAGCTTGCTGGGGCTGCAGAAGCCCCTTCCCCTCAGTCAACTCGAGACCATCTTGAGCCATGCTGTCCTGTCATTCCATGGTCAGCCCATGTCCCCTGTACAGCACCTGCCAAGCCTGCTGTGGTTCAAGATCCTCCCCCCTTCTTGCAGTCCACTTCGAGTGCCTCGCCGACTTGGGCTGTCCTAGTGCATGGCAACCCAAGTTGGAATCAAACCCCACCATCAAGTGTACACCATGCCACTCAAAAGTGGTTTGTGGTGATGCAGGGCCATGATGTAGGAGTTTACCAAGGGTGGTAAGCCAATATATCACCCATGTATACACTAATTGACATTTTCAGGCATGTTGCATCTCCACTTGTCAGTGGCGTATCTGGGGCCTGTTACAAAAAGTATTCAACAGAGAATGATGCTTGGGCAGCATTCAAGCAAGCCCTTGACCATGGTACCATTGTGATTGTGTAAGGGAAGGATTTAAGTTTCGATAACGCACTCACTTCATTCCCACTCACACCACTGTCAGTGCCCTGGGTGCCGCCCAACTCTACCTCCACCATGTGTGGAAATTACACAGACTTCCTGGTGATTTCCTCTCTGATCATGGCCCTCAGTTCATGGCAGAGTTCACTCGCGAGCTGTACCGACTCCTGGGTATCAAACTCCTTGCTTCGACCACTTATCACCCACAAACCGATGGCCAGACTGAGCAAGTCAACCAGGAACTGGAGCAGTACATCCACATCTTTGTCAATGAACACCAGGACAATTGGGATGATCTTCTCCCCTTGGCTGAGTTTGGATACAACAACCATGTCCATGCTTCCACTCAACAGACCCCTTTTCTCTTAGACACTGGATGGCTCCATGCATGGGATTTGAGCCTCGCCAAACTCCCTCACACATCAAGATGGTGAATGAGTTCACAGAACACATGCGGGATAGCTTGGAGGAGGCAAAGGCAGCCTTAGCAAAGGTGAAGGACAACATGGCACACTTTTACAACCAACGCCATTCTCCGACCCCTCAGTACAAGGTTGGTGATTGAGTTTATCTTGACTCCAGTGACATCTCCACTACACGTCCATCCAAGAAACTCGCTCATTGCTTCCTGGGACCTTTCCCCATTGTCAAGTGTGTTGGAATGCATGCCTATCATCTATGCCTCCCAGCCTCCATGTCCAGACTCCACCCAGTCCTCCATGTCATCAAACTCCTTCCAGCTCCCCCAGCTCCATTCCCGGGATGCCATTCACACCCACCACCACTGCCTACAGTGATTGAGGGAGAACCCCAATATGAAGTCAAGTCAATCTTGGACAGCCATTTGCATTGAGGAAAACTCCAGTATTTGGTGCATTGGAAGGGTTATGGGTATGAGGAGAACTCATGGGTCAAAGAGTCTGATGTGAATGCCCCTCGGTTAGTCAAGGAATTCCACCGATGGCACAGTGCTGCACCGCGTCACATTCAAGTCACAGACTTTGATCGTATGTGATTTTGGATGCATTGGGGCGGTGATGTAAGGGGACTAGGGGGGTGCCCTGTGTGTTTCCCCTATTTTTTATGTTTGTTCTATATTTTTCCTCACTTCATTTCCTTCTATTCTTCATTTTCTATGATTTTTCCGGATTTTATTACTAATTTTCCCTTTCTATCATGTTTGTGCATGTTGACAGTTTTATATTTAGAGGTGGAGCACCCTTCCGACATTTACCCCTTGGTATGATGTCATTTGGCAGCCTTGATCTGCCTATCTCCACCTTTTCTATTTTTAGGTTATTATTTGATTTTTGTCATATTCACATATACTGGGCATCAGCAAAGGGATCCTTAGAGTTTTCTCTTCGGATTTCCCTTTGCTATGTGTGTCCCCAATCCCTGTACTATGTAGTATAATTTTAACTTTGGATTTCCCTTTGCTAGAGGCTTAGGTTGCCCTTATACTTCCGCTGCTCTTACATAATGGGAGTAAGGGGATGGGTGGATAGACGACATATGTAAGGTTGTACTAAGTGGGTATGTACATACACACAAACATGGTCACAGCACATGACACAAACAGTGGGTATGGCCCGCTGAATTCTGCAGAGGAGATGATTACATAAAGACACTGGTACCATAGGTACAGTCATGTCTCAGCAGTAATTCATTGCTGCTGGTAATGTTGGAGCAACACAAGACATTTAATACTATTTCCCAGCAGTATTTCTCAATGATTGTGATGTTACAGACATACAAAGCAATTTAACAATACATAGCACTGCCTGTGCAATACCATTCACTTGTTGGAGCATTGGCCAAGAAATACCCCAGCACATGTCATCCTCCAGCAGTACCATTACTCAACATAGGTAATGTTGTAGAACTACAAAGCAAATTAAAAATATTCGATACTATTATACAGGAAATACCCATGCTCTTGTCATATTCCAGCAGCACCATTACTCAATGTGGGTGATGTGGTAAACATACAGATTAAATTAATAATGTGGTAGAAACACCAATCACTTTCTGCTGTATTATACAGGAAATACCCGTGCTCTTGTCATATCACTGCAGTACCATATCTTGTGATGTTGTGGAAATATCAAGCACTTAATATAACTGTTGGCCTGCAAAAATAGCCAGTATACAATATATACAAATGAATGCTACTCGATGCGCACTAGGCATCACATCTCATCTATAATGGCCCTTATCCTCTGCCTATTCCACACTGAGATGAAGACCTTTGTGTACTTTATAGAATGGGTTTGGGACATGTAGCTGACAGACTTTCATATCTGAGCAATTCCCCCATTACCACATTCAGCTGCACTAGAATTTAGTCTTGCCAATTGTGGGTCCACCGCTGTGTAATTTGAAAGAAAGGCAGCAGGTGAACACTTTGTGTGACTGGTTGAATGAAATGCATCAATCAAGAACTGTGTATCACCAAAGAAGTCCAGCTTGTGCATCATGCAATAGGGTCCCAATGCACAAGCAAAATCATAGATAACACATCTTGGAGGTTTCAGCCATCTGGTGACCATTGCTGAGAACACATCATTCTGTCCTTCACCTTTTGGAATGCAGTGAAATCCATAGCATATGCTGTGCATGCACCAAGCGCACATAATTCCACCTGTTTGACGTTTTTCACCATACTGAGAGTAATACTTGGAGCATTTTGCCCCTCGACTCCCACCTGAATCCTGCCATTGATCATGAGTAAGCCAAGGATATGTAGGATGGTGTCTGATTTGCAGCATGCTATAACATACACCTGTCTGAAAAACAATAATATTAGTTTCAGATGCAAATTAATTTTGAGATTAGTATTGACTAATTATATATGTACTGCTCACCAGTTCAGCTCACTGATACTACTGGGTGGTTCAGCCAGCAGTGCATCATATTTCTTTAGGGCCTTCAGAACTTCCATTCCCCAGACCCCGACTGTATATCCAACGGCTGAGTGAAAGGACTGCCTCAGAATACATGCCTGTTTGACGGTCTCTCTCCAACACCAGCAAATTATATAATGCTGGAATGCACACCAATTGTGAAGTGCTTTGCGCCATGGGACTTGCAATGAAGACGCCAAGGACACCTAATGCAGCTCGCATGGCCAGTTGCAACACTGATTCTTCCACTGCGATCTTCTTCTCTCATAGTCACTTCTGCACTAATCTGATTAATATGAGGTACTCACCTGTTCAAAAATATGGTGCGCAATACTCAGAACTTTCTGTCTCGCTATCACATTGACAGAGTTGAAATGGTTGATGAAAATTGTTGCCATACCCTCATTCAGCTTCCTTAGCTCATTGGCAGTGGTGTCCATGAGAGCTAGATATTCCAGCATAGCTGATGCTGCCGCTATGTGCTTGGATGGGGATTTGGGATCTATCAATTTGTCATCCTCAATAGCAGTGGGATCCGTCACCACCTGCCTGACCATTTTCCGTATTTCCTTACTCTCTATGAGTTGTTGCTGGGCATAATAGCAGACGTTGCTTCAGATATCTGAGTTCGATGGTGAGATAGTAGTTGTTAGGGTGACACCCACTATCTGCTAGCTAAGACCATGCGGGTTCTCTCTACAAGAAGGGGGCGGGATCCATGCTCGTGATGGGGAAATTGATGGTTTTGATGCAAGGGGTTATTAATAGGTGAGTTTGTTGAGATAGGCCTTTCACACCAAAAATGTAAGTGGAATACCTAAGAGAACACAACTGGGGTCCCCTATGTGTATATTTAGGGTTTATATACTATGTTACATATATTGTACATTGTTGTTACCGACACGTTCGTACATGCGCATACATATTGATGCGTGCGAAATAAAATTCTCATGCTATCAAAGTGTAGCGTCATTTGGTGTCATGTAGCATAATTCGACATAATAAAATAAAAATGAAATTTTATTAGGTAATGGGGTGGTTTCCTAACATTACCCCCATTTTATGCCTCGACTTCCAGGTGAGAAAATATTACATCTGTCCCCTCTGTGAAATTTTGGTAAGGCTGGAATTTCATCCCCTCATACACCATTCTCGCAATGCGACGTGGAGCATTTGGATCATGTTTAAAGACATGGGCGATCACATTATGCGCTCGCTTACAATTCTCTTTGGGTTCCCACAAATTATTTTCGTCGGTATAGTTTTTCCACTTTATTAAGAACTCCAATTTGTTCTGTCAAAGATGTGAGTCTAGAATTTCTTCAACTATGTATTCTGGAGCACCTTCTACTATTATCGGGGGTTGTGGAGTAGTTTGTTGGCCAGGAATAGTGGGTGGGTGGTAAGGGCGTAGGCGGGATACGTTAATCTTGGGATCAATCTTGAATGATTGGGGTAATTTTAGCACTACTGCATTAGGTGAGATCACTTTAGAGATCGTGTATGGGCCAACTTGTTTCTCCGTAAGTTTCCTTGAAGGTCATGGAATATTTAGGTCCTTGGTACTTAGCCACACCAAGTCACCAACTTTGTACTCTGGAGCACGCACTCAAGTACGATCCACGTGTTGCATCATGTCATCACGTGCTTTCTTCAATGCTGCCTCTGCTTCCTCTTGTACCTTTTGCATCTTAGATACAAAGTCTTCTACCAACTGTACTTTGACTTCCCTTCTGGGTTCTACTCCCATGCGAGGATGATATCCATAATTCGCAAAAAAGGGTGACATATGAGTAGCCGAATGGAATTTGTTATTGTGGGAAAATTCGGCAATTGCCAGCCATTCGGGCCAGTCGGTTTGTTGGTAGTTGACAAACATACGTACTCCTGGTTCATTCTCTCTGTCTGCCCATCAGTCTGTGGGTGATATGCCGTAAATAATTTAGTTTGAATCCCCAATATGTTGTTCAGTTCTCACATAAATGTGGAAGCAAATTGTGGTCCGCAATTGGAGATAATGGTATCGGGTAACCCATGTAACCACCATACCTGATTTAGATAGAGGTGCACCAAGCCTAATGATGAGGTTTCTGTAGTAGTAGGAATAATATGGACCTCCTTTGTGAAGTGGTTGCATACTACGAATATTGCATCGTACCCTTGAGCCTCGGGTAATCCGGTAATAAAATCCACAGATATATCTCGCCACAGCGCTTTAGGTATAGGTTTAGGCATTAATTTTCCTGCAGGTTTTTCTGGAAATTTCTTCCCCCTCATGCATGTATCACATCCATCCACATACCCCAACATATGATTCGAAATTCTGGGCCACCAATAATTTCTCATTACTAATTCCAATGTCTTCCATCTTCCTGGGTGTCCGGCAGTCAGCGTATTATGATGTAACTGGACGATCTCCCTTCGCAAATCGTGATCCTTCGGTACATACACTTTTCCTCGAAACAACACCAACCCTTGTTCCTCAGCCCATTCATCTCCTTTAATATTACTTTTCTTCTCTCCCTTCACAGCTTTCACAGCTTCCACTACTTCATCGTCCATTTCTGAACATTGTCTAATTTTAGACAACATTTCCGTTTCCGAGCTATCTATTAATAGATGCCCTTGATGCATAGCGCAAATGCGAAAATATTCAGGTTTGAGCAAGGTAACATTCTTATTGTCCTCCTCCACCCCCCTTTTATGATCAATACGTCTGGATAATGCATCTGCTTTCCTCATTAAGCTTCCCGCTTTGTGGACCAAGTGAAAATTGAAACGTGATAGGAATAGTGCCCAACGCGCTTGCCTGAAATTAAGCTTTTTAGCGGACATGAAGTATTGCAGATTTTGATGATCCATCCAGATCTCAATCTGATGTGTACATCCTTCCAAATAATGCCTCCACGCCTCCAATGCTCGTATTATCCCCAACATCTCTTTGTCATGCACATCATAATTCCTCTCCACATCATTCAACCCTTTTGACAAGTATGCACAAGGATGCCATTTGTCATCTTTGCACAGCATTGATAATACTGCTCCAGTAGCAAAATCGGATGCATCGGATTCCACTTGTAAAGGGCATGTGAAATCCACTGGGGCTAATATTGGTCCCTCTACAAACTTCCTCTTCAACTCCTCAAACACTGTCTGCTGCTGCTCTCCCCACCTCCACACTACTCCCTTTCATGTAAGGTTATGTAAGGGTGCAGCAATTTTAGAAAAATTGTGCACAAAGCGATGATAATAATTTCCGAGTCCCAAGAAGGCTTGAACCTCCTTGACACGGGTGGGTGCAGGCCAATCTGTGATTGCCTGTACCTTGATCGGATCCATTTTGATCCTGTCAGGGCCAATCAATAATCCTAGGAACTCAATTTTGCTTGCCCCAAACACACTCTTCTCCGGTTTCAACAATAGATCATTCTCTGCCAACCTCCGTAACACCTCCTGCACTATCGCCTCATGATTCTCTTTATCCTCCGTGAATATCAGAATGTCGTCAATAAATATTATTACCACGCCTTTGTCTATTACATCCTTGAAAATGTCGTTCATCATATTTTGAATGGTTGGGGGACTATTAGTCATCCCAAAAAACATGACAAGCGGCTCGAAGGATCGTAACAGAATACTTTCTCGGACGTTCTTTCTCTTTCCTTTTCCTTTTTTCCTTCTTCATCTTCCTCCCATACACATTACATTCCTTAGGACAATGAGTCATTTGTACTTTCCCAGTTTTCCAATCAATTTCGGGATTATGCTTCCACAACCATGGACATCCTATTATTAGATTGGTTTTCCCAAGATTGCACACTTCGAATACTGCTCGCTCCTGATGCTCCTGATACTTTAGGACCATAGTCACCTCCTCCTTGATAGTTCCTCCACGATTGACTGTTCTGTCAATATTGTACACCATTATAGGTTGCGCTATCTTGCGTGTGTTAATACCATTTCCGGTAATTAAGGATCGATTAATGAATAATCCTGTAGCACCACTATCAAGCAACGCTTCCACATCAATCGCTGCATGTGTGTCCACTGTCTTCAGTCCCACAGTCAAGGTGATTTCGGGTTCTATTCGCGCAGAGCGAATAAAGAATTTAGGGGTTTTCAGAAATGATGCATGAAAATTGTCACGTGATTGACAACAGTTGTACTCCTTTTCATCACATGATTCAAAACAGTTATACTCCTCCTCAATTTCCTTTTCTGATTTACTCTGGGTTTCCTCAGATACTAATACATTGTAATGATTCTGGGTCACCAATGGGGAAACCTTCACTGGGACTCTTCCACAAAATTCTTCTGCTTGCCTTCCTCCGGCTTCACTTCCTCAATTGTACCTTCCATAATCTTTCTTTTCTGCCTACAATTCCTAGAAATGTGTCCTAACTGCCCACAGTTAAAACATTTAAGTGGGGCTCGTCTTCCTGCTTGATCAACCTCCATTGCCTCTGCTGGTGCTGCTGACTCCATAACCATAGGTGTCACTGCCATGGCCAGTGGCTGTGCCCTTGGAGCTTGCGCCTGAGGTGCCTTTCCTTTCTCGGACTTTCCTCCAGATGACTTTCCAAATTTACTACTTCTGTACATCAAATTTGACTCTGCCTGTTCCTGCCGATATTGCCGGTCAAGGCGCATTGCCCAATTATACCACTCATCCAATTTCTCTGGCATAGAAGGTAGTCAGTAGATAGACTTGAATAAAGAGGGATTTAATCCTGCTTTCAAAAACTCTACCAACGCGGCTTCTCCCATGTCCATTTGCGAAGCTTCTGCTTTGAACTGCAAAATAAATTCATCCGCTGTTAGGGAACCTTGGTGCATGGTCTTTAATTTAGCATTGGCTGTCGCCTTTGGATTAGGGTCTCCAAACTGTGCCTCCAATCTCTCCAGAAATTCCTTGAAGGTTGCAAATGGTTTATTTCCTGTGGCAATTTGATTAATACCCTCATTTCTCCAGAACTGTGCTTTCCCCCCCTGAATGTATGAGAGAGCAAACATAATCCTAGACTCAGCTGTACAAAACTCTGGCTTCCTCCCATGGATGTACAATACTATAGAGCTGATGAAGGATTTTGTATTCTCCATGGTACCATCAAAGATTTGTGGGGGTGCGTACTTAGGTAAGCACACTTTTCCATTTCTGGATTTCTCCACCGTCTCATCCTCCTGCGATATCCACTCCACCATCTCCTCCATCTCATCATCTCTTTCTCCTATTGTCTCTGGCTGTACTTCCGCTTGTCTGGGCTGTGATGCTGCCAACACTGACACTAACTGTGACATTTGCACTGTAAGCACATCAATTTTTGCCTCTAGTGCTGGTATGGGAACAGGATTAGGACTGGGATTAGAAGTTGAAGGTTTGGACATAATTGTAGAATCTGTGATGAATCACTTCTTTGACAAATTCAAAATTTTTTCTTCGAGACCTCTCCAAATGTTTATGGGTCACGTGATGGTTCGTCAATCATTCGTCAATCATTCATCAACTGTTTGTCGTTCGTCGGGTGCCTAATTTGACACTTCAGATCAATAACCCTTCCAACAGTGCCTGATCTCGGGGATAACACTGAATTTGGCTTGTAACTAAAATAGTCGTCTGAATAGAGTGATGTAAATCATAACTAAACCAGATCCAATTGGTTGTCTGGTTGCAGCTGTCCTAATGATGAGTACTGCCTCTCGATCACTGGCAGTCGCAATGTAAGGCCAGGCCTGGCGTCGGCTTACAAAAGAAAAGGTAGATTATGTATATACAAGTACTTCCGGCTCGTGCTGAAAGGATGAGTAATTGGATGTGGCGCAGTGAAACAATGATGTATGTGCAAGTAAGAGAAGGCGCACTGATATGGGAAGTTGTGTTCTTCTGTTAGGGCAACACCCACTATCTGCTAGCTAAGACCGTGCGGGTTCTCTCTACAAGAAGGGGGCGGGATCCGTGCTCATGATGGGGAAATTGATGGTTTTGATGTGAGGGGTGATTAATAGGTGAGTTTGTTGAGATAGGCCTTTCACACCGAAAACATAGGTGGAATACCTAAGAGAACACAACTGGGGTCCCCTAGGCATATATTTAGGGTTTATATACTATGTTACATATATTGTACATTGTTGTTACTGATGCATTCATACATGCATGTACATATTGATGCGTGCGAAATAAAATTCTCACACTATCAAAGTGTAGCATCATTTGGCGTCATGTAGTGTAATTCGACATAATAAAATAGAAATGAAATTTTATTAGGTAATGGGGTGGTTTCCTAACAGTAGTTGGCAGATGTAGAGACTCCAGCAAATGTCGCTTGCTGAATGCGAGTGTCACACCATCCCAGATGACGTCTTCAGGGCTTGGCCCACATTGAGGACATGTCATGTCACCTTCAAAACACTGTAACTGAGTGTAGGCAAACCATGCTCTGTGAAATGTATCTTCATGAACAAAAGGATGTTCCGAGCGATGGGTTGTATATCACCTTTGTACAGTGGAATTCAGGCCACAAAAGGTGTTTCAGAGGAGGTGAATGCACTGGTATATTCATCCAGGATGTCATGTGAAAACAGCAAGTGGTTATTGAGGTTAAACAGCCCCAGGTCATGCCCATCTGGTCTGATGAAATGGCGATGATCAGCAGCACAGTCCCCACAACTCTGTACTTCAATGAGAGTTGTGTACACCCTTGATAACATATAGATTGTGCAAGGTTTGAAGATGGTGGGTTGTTGAGCATTGTAGGCAGTCTTGCATAAGCACTGTGAATCAGTTGACAGCAAGAGGCATTCTGGCTGTGCTGTCAATGGAGGAGCATGATCATATAACTTTGGATCTGTCAGTAATGCAGCCCATGCTGGTGGTAGAATAGGAAGATGTAAGATAGATCGATCTTGGTCATCATTGTAAGATTTGGAGACTATTGCCTCAATGTCAGGAAGGTGATAGAAAAACCAGACATCTATCACTGCTTACCAGGAATTGAAAAACCCTCCACATGCCCATCAGGCTCTGTAATGCTAGGATCGCGATGTAGAAGGATGTTCAGCTGGTTTTGTGCATCATTGATGTGCCGACATGCAAATTCTCTATGATCTTTGGTGCAAGTGCAAGTCCCTGTCGAGTTCTCACCAATATGTGTCACTATGGCATGGCCACCCACATGAGATCATAGTACTGAAAACAGATGCTTCCAATTTCCATCAAATTGCACCTCTCGCATTATCAAGACTGCTTTTGGTCATTTTTCTGTGGGTAAGATAATGATTAATAGAATGAAATAACTGGCCCAATTGGTAATGTGCCCAAACATTCCCCAAGTTCCTCCGCAAACTCAAACCCATCCCAATGACATTCAAGATACTGTGTATGTACACAACACAAAGTTTGGCCTTGGGTGCAGAGACATGCCACATGGACTTCAGTTCCAATGACCTGATATTGCAAGTGAAACCAACCAGCCTTCGATAACTTCATGATCAGCATAACTGAACTTACATGTGCCTCAATGCTCACCATTGTACATTGGCATTGATTGTCCCAGCCTTGGACAGCAAATAGTGACTGACGAATTGCTTGAAATTCAGCCTGACCTTCTACCACAGCAATAACATACTCCTCGTAGGAAATTGAACCCTGATATTCGCCATGCACATCCAAGTCGATTAGGTCCCCAATGGCTTCTGGTCCCCAATCATCATTATTGGTCACCCTGGCATTTGACTGGTCATATCCCAATACTGGTTCCAGTGAAACCTCAGTTGCATTATGATGGGAATATCTTCCATGGTGCTTCCCTCTCTTTGGAGATCATCCACAAACACTGTGAACTCTTTGTTGTTTCGATGGATGGTTTGCTTTATCTTGCTGTTCATCTGTGACAGAAACAGGTGATGCAAAGCTCAGAGCAGTGGAGGGCAAGTTCAGTGGTGTTTTGACCTCGATGACTTCACGCTCCAGTGACAGTGATGCTGACATGTGTGAAATGGACATGAGGTTGGCTATCCAGGTGGCAAATGGCAAGTTTGCAACCTCTCACATTATTCATGACCTATCGCTAATTACTTCATGATTTTCCATTTGATGATTAATATTTCTGCAACCCAATTCAAATTCATCCCATCACCACCTCATGATTGTGATTGGACCGAGCTGGACCACATATTTCAGTCACTCGGTTGCAGTTCCAATTATGGCATATTTGTGAAGTGTTGCATCTCGTGTGCCTCCTGCTAGTCTTGAACAGTGTCTTATCACGATGCACTCATCTCCTTGTTCTTCAGAGCAAAAACAGCCACATTGTACAAAATGTACCAGTCGTCCATTATGCAGTCAATGCCCACATACAAAAGCCAGTTGAGCTTTCCTATCAGAGGTATGATCATTATTGCTGATAAAATCCATTTTGTGACCTTTTCATGCCAGAGCACAAGTGGAACAGCCGCAATAACAGCCACATCTTCACCTCCTGCAGGCAACAGCGCTCTAACTAGCGATACATTTTTTAGCCTACTTTCTCTATTGGGTATCTCGCCAACTTCCAGCATCACACATGGAACAGCCGCAATCACAGCCCAATCACCTCCTGTGGGCAATAGCGCTCCAACTAATAATACATTTTTTAGCCTACCATCTTCCCACCTTTTGACCTACAATTCTCTATTGGGTATTCTGCCAACTTCCAGCATCAGATGCCCATCTTGTGAGTTGGTCCCAATTGACCCATCCTTGATCACTGCTTCTCCACACACCCTGGGCAGTGCTGAAGTGAATAGTCCCACTTTATCCAAACCCAACAGCATTTCTCATGATGCTGGATTGAGTGAAAATCCATTATTATCTGTATGTACAAACCAGCATCCCTGTTTCATATCTAATTACCCACAGATTGATCACATGGACGAGGATGACGATCATCTGGTGCCCATGGGTGATGATGATGAGTCCTCATCCTCTAAACTCACTCGCACCCAGATCATGGCCAGTAATCCCATTTATGGGTTCATCAATGGAGCAGAGCAAGGCAATGTCAATCGCCATTAGTTCCCCTTTCACTTATATTCCTCCATCTTACATCAATTCAAAGAAATTCCTTGGCCCTGAAAGCTTCGTGAACCAGACCCAGATTCGTGGAGCGCTGGCAAGCATTTCCATCGGCTAATGGCTGACATTATTGTTCATGTCAGTATTCTCACTTTATCCCTACTGACTGTGACCTAACCCTAAGTATTCCAGTGTGAAGCTGTCATGCAAGAGACCAGATGTTGGTTATACCTTGGGGCCCAACATGTATGCGGCACCTTTGGATTAACAAACTATGCCTCACCACGCCTCCACTGGGAAGCCAAGCAAGAGCTGGCTGGGATGCAGAATTCTTTTAATATGCTGGTGAATGCTATTATGAAAGCTCGCTGAAAGGAGGCAGCAAGGTTAGCATTAGAATTGGAGAAAACTCAAAAGTCTGTGCAAGAGGAAGCAGAAAGGACTTCTTGTGTGTTGGCTGAGCAGGAAGTCCAGATGAAGTTGAAGGACGAGTATATTGCCAAGCTGCAAGCTCTGGTTAGGGCTGGTGGAGTGTAAATTACCACATCTGTCCAAGTAGGGTGAATGTAAAAATAACGCACCAATGGCCAACGATACACTGGCCAATCCAATTTACATCAAAATCAAGACAGCTGACCACACCAAAATCACTTGCCCAAATTACACCCCTTGCATCATAATGAAAATTACTAGCTGCAATCTCGCCACCTGAAGTGGTTGCCATCAAGTTCAGCACTGGGATGCCATATTTATATCAGTTACAAGATTCTCACTGCACAGATAGTATGTTTACCCTCACCTATTTTCCCTTCTTGACAAATACAAGGCTCAGCTCTATGTCGCAAGTCACCATATCACCTAAACATTATGATGATTTACAAGGTTATCTTGCCCCCCGACATGACTGACATGAAAGACTTATTTTTTACAAGGATTGTTTCATGCAGTTCTCCTGTGCCAGACATGTCTTCTAGGTTAGTTGCTTCAATGTGCTTGGTATCATGCTTTGGACTGAGTTATTATGTTCACAGATGTCCATGGTGACTTCAATCTGTGGGAAGGTGTAAACAGTGAATGCTACGGTGGTGGGTTTTGACCTTCAACCAAATTATTGTTATTAGGTGACTTAAAACTGTCATAGTGCTCCAAAATAAAACCCAAGCTGTCTTGGTTGCTCAAGATCATAAGCTTTGCTTCATCTCACAATCCACTTATCAATTACATTTGCAGATTATCATCCCAAACTAATGATTGAGGACTTGACACCTCAGAACACACATGCTATTACCTTTGCTGATCATCAACAAGGTGGCAGTGACACATTTCCCAAAATTATATCTGACCAGCTCACAATATTTAGCCATACTCCACTCTTTCAATGCTTTTTTTATGGCCTATGGCAAAATCCCAAGTCTAGAGCCATTAGCCGTTGCAGAACGAGGTTTGTGACTTCAATATTCTGCTCTCTTCACATTTTCATATGTCACAGATGGTAATTGCAAATGTGGGGTATTGCTATCACATTGCCTCTTCCACATAAAAAAGGAGAGCCCTGCAGGTATGCCAATGGTAGCCTGCCACCCTATCACCTTGAAAATTTATAATTTCATAGAGTGTGAACTTCCTATCGAGATGTGGCACATGATTTTCACAGGACTTAAGGAGATGGGAGCAACAAATGCACAGTTGGCCAGTTGGCAGTGGATCTGCAGACGGGCTGAAAAAGGCATTCAGTGTCTGCCATGGGGGTGCATCGATGCTGCTGGAGGACACTGGGAATACTCTAGTGAAACCATTGATAGCATAGGGTGGAAGCTGCAGTTCGTACCATGACATTCATTCCATTTGATTCTGCAATATCAATGGCTACTGCAGATCCTGCGGCAGCTATACATACATTGTCTCTCCCAGCTTCAGACCAGTTCGAAGTTCTGGACACCTGTGCTCATCAAATTCCAAACATCACTTCACTTCGAATTGCTCACTCTACTTCATCTGCAAGCTTGGACAGCATATTTCGACCCTTCAAAGATCACCAGAATCTTCTTCATTTCCATCTGGAACTTTTGCACGTACCAGACAGCACTTCAGAGGAAGAGACCACTCCAAATCATGTACCCTTCATAAATTCCCCCATCTCCCATGTGACAATTGAGCTTGATCATGGCTATGACAAATTGACTGTCCGAGCTGCTTTCATGGTTTGGCCAAAACTGAAATCTCTGATTTTATCAGGCAACATGGAATTCATGCTTGGTCTACCATCACTTTTAAGCACTCACTTGACAATGCTATACCTTTCAAGCCTTGGAGCCAGGACATTCGACTCCCACCAACCAATGTTTTTGCATCAGATTCTTTCCTGCATCCCAGCCCTCCAAATACTGACAATCTTACGAATCAAATATGGTGAGCCTGGTCAGGTTTTGTCCCAAGAGGCCCACATACAAGTTTCTGACAAGCAAATCCCAACTAGCCTCAAGGCAGTGCACAGTCCACCGATACTTATTACCATGTTCTTGCAGTTCCAAAGATTGGAATGAGTTCATATCCTTCGAGATGATGACATGTGGCATTTGATGGATCCAACATCAGAGACACCATATGTTCACTTTGTTCACAAAACCTTGCCCACTGTTGAAGATATTGATATTCTGGTCATTGAGCTCATGTATGAAGATGAAGAAAACATGAAGCTCTTGCATGATGTGTTGGGAGCATTCAAAGGGAAGTGTCTTATTATAGCTGGCATTTGCCATGAACAGGTAAGCCTGCATCTGCAAACCAAATAGCATTGCTAACAGTGTGTGATCAGCGGGTGTTTCTTTTGGTCTGCCAAATCATTTTGCAGCTACAAATCAATGCAGAGAGATTAGATTTTGCTATGCTCTCTGTGCAATGCAGAGATGGTGCAAAGCATCACCACTTCTGGAGCGACGAGATGCTTAAGAACCTGTTTACGCAGCTTACAGTTAATGCGGCTATGCACCCTCAGCTCAATGTGGTCACTATTGAACAAAGTGGATACTATGGAGGGCTCCAGTGGCGTCATACTGTCTGGAGCTCTCTCTCAGGTGAAGGAAAGTCTGGTTGGGTCTTAAGCACCAGAAACAACATTATGTGGCAAGGATGGACAGCATGGTCCCCATTTGAGCCTTGTGTGCCCCACTACTCAAATTATTTGTGTCCATTTGATCAAGGTCCATGTCGGTTCTAGTCATCCACGAGTAGTCAAGTTGTACATACCATGATTTATGTCAATGTAATCTTCTTTGAGGAAAATGAATGACAATCACTGATATTGAAATCATGAACACTACACTGTTATACTTCATCACCAAGTGTGATAGATCACCATGACACGGTTCAGGATTTCATCCCTTGGATGGCACAGATACACCGTCTGTTCTAACTGAATGGGCTGGATAGATTTGAGCGATGTATTCAGCAAAAGCTAGTCACACTATTCCACTTATGAGTCACTTGTTACTCTCCTGTAGAGAATGCAGAAAAAAAAACGCATTGTCAGTGACAAGTGTGAAGTGATCGACAAGTAACTTCAGCAATCATTCCATGTCTCCCCTATGTTTCAGCCATTGTGAAATGAAAACTTAGCCATGGGAGAAAATAATACTTTGTATATATTAAGCCTGAGGACAACAAATTGGCAAAGATTCAAACAACACACAAGGCAAAGGAGGGTTGAGGAAGGAATAGTGTATTTGAAGTTTCAAGTTTTAGTCAGTACTTAGGATTGTTTCTGGTCTGCTATCTTGACTATGTAAATGTGGATCAAGAATCATGGTATCCTTTCAAGTTTCAGTCCATGCTAAGATTAAAACAACACACAAGGCAAAGGAGGGTTGAGGAAGGAATAGTGTGTTTGAAGTTTGAAGTTTGAGTCAGTACTTAGGATTGTTTTTGGTCTGCTATCTTGACTACATAAATGTGGATCATGGTATCCTTTCAAGTTTTAGTCCATGCTATTGATTCTTTTTGCTCTACAGTCTTGACTACTTGACTGTGGATCAAGAACCATGGGATCTTTCCATGTTTTATGATTTCCTTTGAAGTTTTAGTTCATACTTAGGATTCTTTTACATAAATGTAGATTGAGAACCACAGTATCATTTCAAGTTTAGTCCATGCTTATGCTGTGGCATATGCACAAAAAATAAATTGTCACACTAAGTAATAAAAGTAGTATACTACATAATACAACCATGGTCGCAATACAAAGTAAAAGTTTGCTACACCACAAGTTGTCACTGTGCACAGGTTGGTGTTGCCATGCAAACAAGTTGCATCATGGTCGTTGGCACACAAGTCAATGGTAGCCGCGCACACAAAAAGTAATGTCGCCATGTCAGGTAAGTATCAGACTGGGTCATGTGATCATGAGCTCGGCTAAGGCAGATAGCACCAGAGGCAGGGCTATAGCCATTGAACAATGAACAACTAAGCTCCAGAAACATTTCAGAATCAATAGTTAAACTATTTAAAGCCTCAAGGAAGTGTAAAAAGTAATCCACCTGTTATGTGTCCACAATTCCAAAGGAAATGCTCAGATGTACATGAACATGTGACATTTCAATTGTTGATCACTCACTAGATTCTCATAATAGTAATGGTACTGTGCAGGACCCCTGAAAGTTCACCCAAATGCCTGATCCGGTTGGTCCCAATGTTATCCAGACAGGTTTGGGTGGCTTTTATCTGGAAATCAGCTTAGGCATCCAAATTACCCAGTTTTTATCTGCACCAAGCCTCAGGCATAGGGTAAAATCTCATTTTTTTCCTCTGCTATGCAGAAAAGAGTCCTTGAGTTTGTCAGAATGTTTTTTATCTGTTGTAGACCAGTGGTTGTGTTGATGATTTAATCATAGTTGCACTTATCGCATGAGGTGTTGGGTTCAACCCCTCCAGTAGTCAATTTTTACTTATCTGCATTCTGACCAGGCCTTTGGGCGTTAGGTCCATTTTTATCCACATGACTGCCTCAGGGATTTCCCAAAAGCTCCTTGGTTTTTATCTGCATTGACTCAGGCATTTCCAGATTTTTGGCGAGCTCTTGGTGTTAAGGGTGAAGCCTCAACCACTCGATCTAGTCGATGTCATTCGACGAGGTGCTTCCTCGACGAGTCGTTCGGCACTAGTCTTACTCGGAGCGTCCAATGTAAGATAGGTAGTGCACTCTAGCAGGACTTCTGCGTAGAGTCATTCAGGTTCATGCACTAAGGGGCTTCCTTAGTGGTTTCAAGTAAGTTCGCAAGTTGCAAGTTAAGGCTGTTAATTGCCTAGATCTAAGCTAAGGACATCCCTACTACAAGTCACAGTACTTATACTAGAAGGGAGGTCCTTATCGTCCAATCGGAAAGGTAGATGCATATCAAGTAATAATAGAAACAATAGGCCTCATGCCTTGCATGAGGCATCCGATGTCACGGAGTGCTGCGGCGCAGCATGTCAGGAAACAATAACAGATAAGCCTCATGCCTAGCATGAGGTGTCCGATGTCATGGACCTCATGTCAGGGGGCTGTCATCTCACAGCATGTGTGGGAGTGGGTTCGCATGCATGGAGTCACCATGCATCGAGGGTGCCTTCCACAGGAAGGGGATCGAATGCATGCAGTCGGCATGCGTCATGTGTGTGTCTGATGTCAAGGACATGCCCTAGGCATGAATCAAGGGGTGCCTCCTGTCTGGAGGGGATCATTGGATGCGTCGGGTTCCATGAGTTACAAGGAAAATTGTAACATTACCCCTTCGCTATGGTCGAAAGTTCCACACTTGGACCTAAATCTTCGTCTCTCCTTCGTGGTCTGATCAGGCATGGTCTGGTTATGTGGGTAGGTTGGGGTCAAGGGGTACAATGGAGGAATAATTCATGTCCAAACTTGGATCATGATCGGGTTCTTCTAGTTCATGCTGCCCTAGGCAGTGGTGTCAAAGAGTTGGTGGTGTCATTGGAAGGGGAGGGGTCTTGTAGGTTTGTGCGGTGTCAAGGGAAATTGTTGTAGTTTTACATCTTCTGCAGATGATCGGTAGTTTATCGTCTCTGCAGAAGGTCGCTAGTTTAATGTCTTTGCAGACAATTGGTAGTTTATTGTCTTTGTGGACAATTGGTAGTTTAACGTCTTTGCAGACAATCAGTTCACCTAGTTGTGCTCAGTGGTCTGGGGTGTCAGTGTATGGGGGTGTTGGCTGGAATGCAGCAATGTCCCCAGTTCTCCATGTCGTCTGAATAAGAGCTGCCTTGCCAGCTCAAATCTGCCTTCTTCATCATAGTGGGTATTCCACTGAAGGTCATTCCACAGTAGTGGGCTAATCCACGCTAGTGGTCTCCTGTCTGGGGTCAGACCATCGTGGTCGACAACAAATTGTTCAGGGAGATAGTTTCCGCCATCTAACTCTTCTTTGAAGCACCACTCCTGAAATTGTGCTTTTACCCAGGTCAAATCCATTTTCATGCTCCTTCGCGCATAGAGGCAGCATGTTGGGCAAGTCGAGGATATTCTCTTTATCCAGTCATCTCTGTTTATCCAGAATGTGATTCCATGCGGGCATTCCCAAGAGGGTTGCCCCAGCAGTCTGTTTGTTCTTGGTGACTGGTCAATGACTTGTTGTCTAGTCGCCATGTTCTTCTCATATTCATTCTTTATCGAAAGGGGGTGGGGGTGGGAGTGAACGTGAAGGGCGTCAACGTTCAGTGGGTCAATCATCGTTTAGGGGGTATCAGGGGTGTTGTTTGGCTGGGGTTTGGTTCAGATAGTGGGGTTTCTTGGGTTTCCATCAGAGGTGGTACCTCTTCTTATATGCTGTCAGGATCTCGGGGGCATTATTTAGGTTTGATTCGGGTTCCCATGTGGTTTTGGATGTTGGGTAGTCAACCCATTTCATGAGGTAATGGCATGTCTTGCCGTGCTTCTTGTGTGCGATGATTGCTTCCACCTCGTACTCATTTTCTCCTTCCATGAGGTCGGGTGGTGGAGTCAGGAAGTTTTGCCCATGAGTGTCATTCTCATGGTATCGTGTGAGTAATGCCGCATGGAATACCAGGTGGATCTTCCATCTCGGCAGCAGTTTCAATCGGTATGTCGTTCTTGACAGGGCATCTTCAATCATAAAGGGCCCTTCTCGTTTTGGCGCCAACTTTCTCGTTGGGTAGCCAATCTTCAGGTACTTGGAGTCAAGCCATACTTGTTCTCCAACCTTGAACAGTTTGTATCGCCCTTTCGTTTGGGTGGCCATAGCCTGTCTGGCTAGTTTGTGTGCGGCAAGAGCTTCCCTTCTCGCAGAGAGAAGTTCTTGGATTCTCTGTTCGGCGGCCAGCATGTTTGTCTTTTCATAAGGGGTGGGGATAGCATGTGGTTGATATCCCATCATTAAGTAAAACGGCAAGTGTTTTACTGCGGAGTGCATCTTCTGGTTGTGCGCGAATTCTGCCATTGGGAGATAATGCTCCCAATCTTTGGGTTTGTTTGAACAGAACATGTGGAGGTAAACCTCTAGCTCTTGGTTTACTCGCTCCATTTCTCCATCGGTCTGGGGGTGATAGGCAGTGCTCATGGATAGCTTAATCCCAAGCAGTTGTCCGAGTTCTCGGAAGAGTTTGGATGCGAATTGAGGGTCTCTGTCAGAGATGATTCTTCTGGGGAGTCCAAATCTTGTGTATACATGGCGCAGGTAAAGGTCTGCAGCGCCAAGTGCATCGATCGTCTTCATGCAAGGGATAGAAATTACCCCCTTCATAAGACCATGGTCTACCACAACCATGATTGAGTCAAATCCGTTTATCATGGGCAAGTCCATGATAAAATCTGTTGTTACCAGCTTGAATGGTCTGCTGGCGTTGGATGATATCGGTGTCGGTGGTGGGGTCGTCGGGTGTGTATTCACTTTCATTTGCTGGCACTTTGCGCAGCCTTCGACGTACTTCTTGATGAAGTTGGCCATTCCTGCCCACCAGTAGTCTTGTTGGATCAGTTTGATTGTCTGCCATTGTCCAGGGTGCCCTGTCGTGATGCTATCATGATATTTCTGTATGATCACTCGGCAGAGGGTTTTGTCCTGTGGCACGTAGCATCTGTCTTTGAAAAAGAGCAGGCCTTCTTCAAATTTCCAGTCCTCCAATGCAGACTTGATTGGGGGGTTCCATTGTTCTTCAGGGCTTGTAAAGCATCATTTATGAGGTTGTCCTTCATTATTGCTGAGACCAGGGCTCCCTGGAGCTCAGTGTCGATCATTTTGATGAACAGTTCGTCAGCGAGGATGGTCTTGTCCTCGTTGTCAGTGTCTTCTTCGGCTATGTGATCTGCTCTCCTCGATAGGGCATCAGATTGTACCATCTGTGATCCTGGTACATGTTGTAGCTTCAGGTCGAATTGTGACAGGTAGATGGCCCATCTAGCCTGTCGTCGGTTTAGTTTCTGTGGCTGACGGAAGTACATCAGATTCTTGTGATCGGATAGTACCATCACAGGGAACGGCATCCCCTGCAGGTAGTGTCTCCATGTCTCCAGCACTCAGATCACTCCCAATAGTTCCCGGTTGTATATCTCGTAATTTCTTTCTGCTTCATTGAAAGAATGCGAGATGTATCCACATGGGTGCCAGTCTCTGTTGGCATCCTGTTGTCTGAGTACTGCGCCTGTCGCAAATTTTGAGGCATCAGATTCCACCACAAATGGTTTCGTTGCGTCTGGCATCAGCAGTACTGGGGTCTCGTTGAACTTCCTTTTTAGCGCATTGAACGACTGCTGGCAGTCGTTCGTCCATTCAAATTTCTGGTTCTTCTTCGTCAAATCATTCAGCGGTCTGGCCAGATCCACGAAGTGTCCGATGAATTGTCGATAGAAGTTTCTGAATCCTAGGAAGGATCTTACATCCTTCACTGTCCTTGGTGTGGGCCAGTCCTTGATCCCAGCCAGTTTTGTGTTGTCCATTGCAAGTTCATTGGGTCTGACAATCATGCCCAAGAACTCGACTTCCTGTATGCTGAATTTGCACTTCTCTATTTTCAGGTAGAGATTGCATTGTCGTAGTCGTTTGAGGACTCTTTCAGTCCTTATCCAGTGTTCTTCTTCCATCTTCGAGAAGATCAGGATGTCATCCATATAGATGATGAGCCATCCTTCATCCAGCATATCTCAGAAGAGATCGTTCATCATGGCCTGGAATGTTGCCGGTGAGTTGCACAGCCCAAAGAACATCACCATTGGCTCGAATAGCCCTCAGTTAGTCTTGAATGCTGCCTTCCACTCATCTCCTTTCTTTATCCATACGTTGTGGTATCCCCATTGAATATTGAGTTTTGTGAAAAATTTTGCTCCCTTCAGCTTGTCCAAGAGGTCTCCGATCAGTGGCAGGGGGTAGTTGTTCCGGATTGTTCCTTCATTCAGATAGCGATAGTCTTGGCAAGGTCGCAGAGCGTCCGAGTCCTTCTTCGACACAAAGAAGAATGGGGATGCCATGGGCAATTTTGACGGTCAGATGTATCCTTTTTCCAGGTTTTTGTCAAGAAACTCATTGAGTTTCTCTTGTTCTTTCGGTGTCAATGGGTAGACTTTGCAATCCTTCAGTACAAAGCCTTCCTTCAAGTCAATTGCATGATCCCATGGTCTTGATTCCAGGAATTGTTCAGATGCGGCCTTCTCGAATACTTGTCTGTACTTCTGGTATTCTGGTGGCAATAGGTCGTCCAGGGTCTGCTTGCTGGCCTCTTTTCCCTCGTCCTGTTCATGCGTGAGTCGCTGGGAAATGGATGTCTTTGCTCTGATCCATGCACTTTTTGAGAATACATATCGCGGGGAGTCCCTGGCCTTCGTGATCCTGGAGACCGTGTTCGTTTTCCATATGTACCTATGGGTCGGTCCTCGGTGCTCCCTGGTGAGGGGTGGTTCTTCTGGTGGTTCGAATATGCCAATGACTGGTTCTCCTCGTACATATGCAATCAAGAGGTCTGTCACATCTTGTTTGTAGGTCTCTTCCATTGCTTGTATTTCCATGCCGGTGTCTGCCAGTAGTTCTTTATCAGGTACCTCTTCAATCTTTACCTGAGGGGGGGTCTCCCTGGGCATAGGTATTTCAGCATTGATGGTACCATGATCTGGAGTCCTATAATCGTGGGTCAGGGTAGTCTGTTGTCGAGGGTAGTTTATCCTGTTTTGTAGTGTCGTTTTCACGTTCCTTTTGCCGGTGCTTCCCTCCCCTGTGGAGGTTAGCAATTCCTTCATCCTTTGCACAATTCGTTGTGCCCTGTCACATTCTTTGTTTTTGCCCTTTTCCAGTTGTTTCTTCTTCTGGTTTTCTCAGGTCTTGGCGACAGCACGTCATGCTGCTTCAAGGCCTCTGGCTTGTTTAGGGGTGTTGCTGCTTCTGGTCTTTGTGACAGCTATCTGGGCAGAATTCAGTTCCTTGGCTTTCCTCTCAGAAAGCCTTTCCTTCATTTTTGCCATGGCCAATCAGGCTCGGGCAAGGTTTCTCTCCCTTTCTTTGGAGAGTCTCTCCCTGGTTTTTGCCACAGCTGATCTGGCTCGGGCAAGGTTTCTCTCTCTTTCTTCGGAGAGTCTTTCTCTGGTTTTTGTCATGGCCACTTTGGCTCGGGTGAGGCTCCTCTCCTTTTCTTCAGAGAGCCTTTGTCTTGTTTTGGCCACAACACATCGAATTCGTGCCAGTTTGTCATCAGGTTCTTCCCTTTCAGTGTCGACCTTGGGGAGCTTTAGGGTGTTCAGGAGTGTTTGTTCAGCTCTTCTTGTCTTCTCCAAGATCTGTTGGATTTGAGCCCGTCATTCTTTGTCTCAGAATTCAAGAGTTCCTTTCTTCCAATCGATAATTGGGTTCACCTCCCATAGCCGTGACAGGCCCAGGATCACCGATTCCTTGCCTAGTCCAGTGACTAGGTATTTCATTGGGTAGCTCCGTCCATTGATGTGGAGCCTTCCCTTCACGTATCTTGTGATCGTTCCCTGCCTGTTCAGGGTTCCATCTACGTGTGTGGCCCAGATGGTGTAGCCCAAGGGATATGTCTGGATCCCTTCTTGTTCAACAAATTTTGAGTCAATAAAGACTCCTCCTGCTCCAGAGTCGAGGAGTGCATTCGTTGCAACGTCTTTTCCGTTGTCTGACTCAGCTACCCGAATAGACAGGCACATAGATTGTCTATTCATGGTAGCTAAGAGTACAGACCCTACGGAAATTTCAGCGGTGACTGGCGTCGTATCAGGCCGCTGCTCTAAAAACCTGATTCATCCATGAGGTTGAGGGCTCGTTCCTTTTCTTCTTCGTCCAGTTCATCCAGCATCGTGCAGATCTCCTGGTAGGTGTCCACCCCAGTCTTCTTCTGGGTGAAGCAGTTTTGGTAAGGAGGAGGCGCTGACCCTGTCTGGGTGGGGTCCTTTCCATCCTTGTGGTCGGATGATCGGTGTCCGGGTTGGTGGCAGATGAAACACAGTCCCTTTCGGAGGTGTTCCACGTGTTCTTGGTTTGTCAGTCGGTTGATGTCAAGAGAGGGCTGTCCTTTCTTCGTTGTTTCCTTCATCTTCTGGTTCTGCCTGGTCTTCCCCAGGATTGCCATGGCCCATTTCCATTGGCCTTCATATTTCGAGGCTGCCTTTATCCAGCCCTCAAGAGTGTTGGGTACTGTCTCCATTGTATGTACCCTCTTCAGTAATTTGGGGTGCAGTCCATCCATGAAATATTCGATCATGGCTGCATCTTCTGTGATTCCCATCCTGTCTTTCAGGATGTGGAAATTTGCCACATATTCTTTGAGGTTCCCTGAACCTTGTCTGAGATTTTTGATCTCGGTCTTTGCCGTTCCGGCATCATCGATCGGTGAGAAGGCCTCTAGGACCTTCTGTCAGAAGTCTGCGTATTCACTGAGTCCCTCAGACTGGTGTTGGTTGACAAATGCCTGCGCCCAGGCAGCTGCTGTCCCTCCATTCATGAAGGACAGCGTGAAGATAATCTTCTTGTCATTTGTGTCGTAGACCTGGTCATTGATTCGCAAGTACAGGTCTATCTCCTGCAGGAACTTGGCGGTCTTGGTCCGCTCTCCTGAGAAGTCTGTTGGTGATCGGATTCGAATGTTTTTCACGGATGTCATCGGTGTGGTTGCAGGTTCGGACATCTCATTATAGAGGTCGTCAGTCTCGTCTGTTAAGAAGCAGGTGGATGTTTCGGGTGGGGGTGTGTGTGGTTGTTCAAAGTCTTCATCGGTGAGGAAATCTCCTCGTTGTCTGTCAGTTGATCTGTAGAACCAACGCTGTGCTGGGGTCGAGTAACAGACTAGTCTTCCATTGTATCAGTACCAAGATGAACTTGGCTGTGGTTCTGCTTCTCTTGGTGGTCGGTCTGGGGTTTGTCTAGACCTGGGTCGCTGTGGTGTGTATCGAGACATATTGCCTACACCTAGGTAGGTGGGCTAGCAGATAGTTTAGATCTTATGTTAAGGGTGAAGCCTCAACCACTCAATCTAGTCGATGTCATTCAACGAGGTGCTTCCTCGATGAGTCGTTCGGCACTAGTCTTACTCGGAGCGTCCAATGTAAGATAGGTAGTGCACTCTAGCAGGACTTCTGTGTAGAGTCATTCAGGTTCATGCACTAAGGGGCTTCCTTAGTGGTTTCAAGTAAGTTCGCAAGTTGCAAGTTAAGGCTGTTAATTGCCTAGATCTAAACTAAGGACATCCCTACTACAAGTCACAGTACTTATACTAGAAGGGAGGTCCTTATCGTCCAATTGGAAAGGTAGATGCATATCAAGTAATAATAGAAACAATAGGCCTCATGCCTTGCATGAGGCGTCCGATGTCACGGAGTGCTGCGGCACAGCATGTCAGGAAACAATAACAGATAAGCCTCATGCCTAGCATGAGGTGTCCGATGTCATGGACCTCATGTCAGGGGGCTGTCATCTCACAGCATGTGTGGGAGTGGGTTCGCATGCATGGAGTCACCATGCATCGAGGGTGCCTTCCACGGGAAGGGGATCGAATGCATGCAGTCGGCATGCGTCATGTGTGTGTCTGATGTCAAGGACATGCCCTAGGCATGAATCAAGGGGTGCCTCCTGTCTGGAGGGGATCATTGGATGCATTGGGTTCCATGAGTTACAAGGAAAATTGTAACACTTGGTGCCAACAGTGATCGCCGAGATCAAAAAGCCACACATCATCATCCAACGGAGGCACTAGTAAGTCTTCAACATCGATGTGCATACATAGGTCAACCAATGATCAACAAAGCATGACAATGCTCACGTGATTCTCCAAGTCCAGTCACTTGTTCAAGTCACGCTTTTGAAGATGAACGACATCACCATCTTGTTTTGTTAGGTACTAGATTCAAGGCAAGATTCAAGGCTGCCAGTGGATTGTATATTTATGCAGGTATAGTACCCATACTCCTATTATAGCCATTCTTCTGCTATCACCACCTCAGATGCCCCAATTGTGATGCAATCATGCCTGTTGGAACTTGAACAAAATCTGCCAGCATCACGACCTTCACATTGAGCACATGTGATATCAAGATTTTAGCTTATTTAAGCTGTTATAACACCAGCTGACATCATGCAACTGCAGCAGGTTCATTCCAGCCAGCTAACAGTATGGCTATTGATGCAGGTGTACCTATTCCAACATCAGATCCACCAACATAGCACATGTGATACCGCAATTATAGCTTAACTTGAGCTGTTTGGAATAGCATCAGCTGATCCCGTACAACTATGGTGGCCAGCGGGTTGATGATTGATGCAGGTATAGTACCCATACTTCTATTGTACCTGTTCTTCTGCGGTCACCACCATAGGGCCACAATTATGCCTTGAATATTCACATCAAACTCAAGATCTGCCAACGTCACATAATTACCTTGTATGGTGTGTCCAACCCCATGGCAGGTAGTTCTGCCAGTAACTTGTTTTGTTGAGGGCAGAGTGTGGTTGCTCCAATTTGCTTGCTCCACATGATTTAGCCGTTTCTACGGTGTGGAGGTACCATTCAGCGTTCAATGATCACATGGTGTCCTGATCACTCAGTTATCCATTCCCTACTTCTAGGACACTACTGCCCACTCGTCTGTATACCAAATTACTCCAGTTATAATGATGGCCAACCTGAACCTTGAACACAGTCAGTACATGGCTCAATTTCGAGATGACAAGAATAAACGACTGGCTGCTGTAGAAATAATGGAAGTGAAAGCAATGGTCCAAACCCTGCACAAAAAGCACCAAGAGGCAATGAAGGAAGTGGGACAGAGTAAACTGCTACTTGAGCAAGCCAAAGACAACGAGAAAAGACGTGTCAGAGGAGGCAACAAAGGTCTGTACATCTATGAATAGAACAAACATATTGTATAACCATTACATACACAGGGACCATAGACCAAACTCAACAGAGACATAACACAGGTGGATATCTGCATGATCTGAGCCAAACAATTCATAACTTATGCAGAAGACATTCCAAATGATCTAACCATAATTTGAATTGAAACAACAATAGATTGTTCAAAAGTTTTTCATAAAAGAGTTAGCACAAATTGTGCAAGAAACATTTCAAAACCCTTTACAATGTTTCATCTCATGTTTTATGATAGTTTTCAGCAATCTTCTTACATCAACCAAGCCTGCAAATGTTTAATCTGTCTAGAATGTTTTTACCCAAAGTTTTCCAGGATAATACTAAGATGATGAGAAAAAGACTGAAAATACAATCAAAATAGTTTTAGCTACAATCCAGTCATGATTTCAGCATGTACGGGCAGAGAAAATGGAGATATTGTTCAAAATAAAACTGGATGATTCAAAAACTTCTTTTCAATGTGATTAGGATACATCTACAGGAATCTACAAATTATCTGACCTAGAAGAGCTTGAACTAATCTTACATGTTTTTTTGAAAATTTGCTGATAAGCTAGGCCTTCAAATGAATAGAATTTTCAAAATGATTTTCGTGTCATTGGACCCCATTATCAAGAAAAAAGATCAGTTTTTTTTCAGATAGATTTTTATGAGAGACATTTAAAACAGTTTATTCATCCTGTGGCATGGACAGGAAGAAAACCGTTGAAAAAATCTTTAAAATAATATAGTAAATGTTCATCCTAAGTACAGGAGCCATGTTCCTGAGCGGGAACCACTGCATGGTTGGTAGTGACGAAAGACAAGTGATAGCAGGGGCAATAGGTGCAAGGACTATGATTAAAGTGGCGCCGTCTTTGTTTGCAGAGATCAGGAAGCCAAGACTTGCATAAGTCAATAGCGCATATCAACGCTGAGCAGTTATTGGTGGTGAAGGTTGAGAGTAACTGGGCTTTGAATGTCACTTGCTTGTACCCCATTTGAATACATGGCACTGAGGTAATCCAGGCTTAGCATCACGGTTGTTTCATCCGCATGCCTAGATGGTCCAGCCACATCCTTAGCAGACAAAATACCATATTTTTACCTGGATTCGTGGCTGTGAATAGGATTACATTGTCATGTAAACAAAATCTTTGTAAGGAAAAAAGTATCATCACTATTGCATAATGCATCTCAGAAATGTCATCAAATAATAGAAGTGAATTTATTTACCACATAGTATACAGCTTTTGATGAACGAGCACGACTGACTTCCGCCACGTATCATATTACAATTCCTGTAATTTGAATGCTGGGTCAACGGAATCTAACATACACAAACAACTTTCCACCCACATTGAATTTGCAAAACTTGCTACTAAAATGCTGCAGTGTGAAAGAGGCAAAAGGCGACCGCGCACTGGGATAGGGGCCATCAGAAACTAAGCGAGGCGTGAACACACTCAACGCTGCTCCACCAGGGTGATTGCTCACATTGGCCAACGGAAAGACTGAACAGGGTTGCAGCAGGTTCCTCAAGATGGTCTGGCCACATCCTTAGCAGACAAAATACCATATTTTTACCTGGATTCATGGCTGTGAATAGGATTACATTGTCATGTAAACAAAATCTTCGTAAGGAAAAAAGTATCATCGCTATTGCATAATGCATCTCAGAAACATCACCAAATTATAGGAGTGAATTTATTTACCACATAGTATACAGCTTTTGACGAATGAGCACAACTGCCTTCCGCCACATATTGTATTCCTGTAATTTAAATGCTGTGTCAACAGTATCTAACATACACAAACAGCTTTCTGCTTACATTGAATTTACAAAACTTGCTATTAAAATGCTGCAGATTGAAAGAGGCAAAAGGCGACAACGTGCCGGGATGGGGGGCCATCGGGAACTAAGCAAGGCATGAACACACTCAACGCTGCTCCACCACAAGAATGTTATTGAGGGTGGTTGCTGACATCGGCCAACAGAAAGACCGAACGGGGTTGCAGTGGTCTGGCAACACATCCTTAGTGGACAAATCACCATATTTTGGAAGAAAACAGTGTCCATGAAGCGCGTGGATAGCTTCAGTGACTCGGAATGGACACCAAAGTTGCATGCCATGTCCTAAGAATTGCGACACCCGGATTCATGGCTGTGGATAGGATTACATTGTCATGTAAACAAAATCTTTGTAAGGAAAAAAGTATTATCGCTATGGCATAATGCATCTCAGAAACGTCATCAAATTATAGAAGTGAATTTATTTACCACATAGTCTTAACTGGTAGCAAGATGTCAAACAGAAAGCACTGCGTCCAACTTGGTAACTCTCTGATAAAGTCGATCAACAACATGGCGCTCTGGAAACTCCGCAAGGCATGAGCACGTTCATAGCAGAAGTAGAAGTAGTCTTGCAAAATCCAGTTCATCCCATACCACTGCATCAGGGTAATCAGATTGGCCAGATATCAAAACTGAGCAAAGTATGAACTCATTCATCGCTCAAGTAGAAGTTACAGACAGCCGGGCTACAAGAATTGGTGCAGGCACCTGCCATGCACTGTTAAAAGGTTTCAAGCATGAGATGGAGGGATGGATGGGTAGTGGCATAGGAGCTGTTGGGAGCAGGCTGTGACGGATTCAGTCTCCACGAACTAAGGAGAACATATTGCCTCCTTTGGAGAAGATCCCGTTCAAACTGCAGGCACAATGACCTTTGACTCTCGTTATGATGCAGAAGAAATCGACTTCGTCCACATTGCGCAGATCATGCAGAGATAGTACTGGATACTACCATGAAGCTCTATGTATGCCAGTAGATTCCAATTCAAGGATGGCATTGACCTACATCCTGTGTCTGGACAGAAGTCAGATGTGGTTGAGTAGAATAGAATGATTAAGCTCTCCCGGTGATCCAGATCCCGAAACGATGCGTAAATTTACTCATCGTCCAGCTTGGAAAAAGTGAGCGTGATGTAAGAAAGACAAGTGAGGTGGCTCAAGGTGCCAATCCCTAGAACTTGAAAACTTCATGAAGACACAAGTATAGCAGACGAAAGAACAGATTTCAGGAAAACATTTGCAGCACTGGGGCACTGCAACCAGATTAAGAACGAACACACTCGAAATCCAGTTTTCTATTGGTCAATATCATGTAGCAACACCAGATGAAGCGTGAACACACTCATCGTCCGGAAGCAAGAGATGTTGACGACTATGTTACTGTGTGAAATGACTCAAGGCTAAACTGTGCTAAACAAAAGGAAAGAGCCATGTGACTACATACCGACTTGAAGAAACCCTCCTTATCCTCCGAGTCCTGTCTCCATGTCTTCTTATGGGTGCCGAGTATGTTTACTCTCCATCTAATCCATGTTGTACTTTCGCATGTTCCAATTCAAATAGCTGTAAGCATGTGTATCACACCTTGACATCGAGTGTGTTCACTCTTCATTGGACATCATCTGAGTGATATGTATGCTGGACATGGATGCACTCTTGGAATATTGCGACGGTACCAAAACGAATCCAGACTCCTGTCCCTGATAAACATTTTTACACCCCCGGTGGCCTTCACGTCCTTCACTAATATAAGCAAAAAGTTGGTGGCATGACTGGTTGACCACTGACTGGCCCACTCAGGACTCAACCCACTCAGAGGCTGAGTCAAAGTCACTTCACCTACACTAATGCTTACCCCTACATCTGCCAGTGGGTCTGTTAGGTGCCGTCGGCCATCAAGACACTAGTGTTCTCCCACAGATAAATGGCAGTAACATTGGCTGATCTCTTATTGTCCTGATGACTACTTTGCGAGCAGAATCTCAGCAACCATATGGCCGTCAATGATTGAACACTGCCCAATCCATTTTGAGGTCTGCACCTGTCGCACCACTGAAATATGGTGGGTGATTCTAAGGTCCTGAACTCATGGGTACACGATACAAAGGAGTCTACATCCGTGATCTTCAATCAGTCGTGGTGGCCTGGCATTTCAGAGGGTGATTTGTTGAGCGTGAGGGGTAGCAACTCAGAGTATTTGGACGCGTTCTTGTTCATGAATCCAAGAGATGATGGCTGTGCAAAGCACCAACTTCAGGTATGTTGCAGTTTGTGAGTCCTTCGCCGTCAGCTAAGGTATCTCCTTTTGCACCACAGATTTCAATACCAAAACCTATAGCTGAGGGATGATGGCTGTGCAAAGCACCAACTTCAGGTATGTCGCAGTGTGTGAGTCCTTCGCCATCAGCTAAGGTATCTCCTTTTGCACCACAGATTTCAATACCAAAACCTATAGCTGAGGCATTTCGCTTAAGGAATAATTCTGAAGCTATCACTACAAAGGTATTTCTTCTCTCGTTACTGTGATGAGGTCACTAAGTGATTGTAGGTGCATGAGGACAACTGTGCGGCAGAGTATGTGGAGTTTGTTTTTCAGGACCAATACCTTGGTAGAAATGACATGTGGCGCCTAGGAGAGCATCTGGTTGGCCAGTGCGTATACAATCAAGATATCACGTTTATCAGAAATATTGCTGCAAAAATTCAGAACATCTACATATCTGCTCTTATGACATGTGCAACCAAAGCCATCTACAGGTCTCTGTCTGCCAAAGTTACTATCTTTATCCAAGTTTGCCATGAACTATGGGAATTTGCTGGCAATGGAGAACGCTACAATGAACAAGATTGTCCATTCTTTCTTACCTACACTTTTCGCCAAGTGGCGCGATACTGGTACAAATCACATAGTGACCATTGTGTTTATATTGCGCGTGTTAGAACAGACGAGGCTGATGTGGGCTATGCTGTGGGTCTCATGCGTCGTGATAACTATGGCCGATGGTACAAAGATTTTTTCAAGGTCATAACTGATCTAGGGGTCATCTATGATTAGAAGCCAACCCTCGTCAGCTTGAAGACTTCGTTTTGGGATTTCCAGTGGGACATCCTGCTTATGCACCATTATCATCAAGCGAACCAGGATTCAGCCATCGGTCCACCTATGCAGGTTCGCCTTATTGGACATATTTTGTTTGTGCACAACAGTCCTATCTTAGAGGCCCTGAACCGTGCGCTCAATCTGACCGAAACCCATTACATTGACCACTCCCTATCTTTGACAGGATCTATGATTATTTTGTTCACTCCTGGGACAGGTTATTTCTGAGTGTCGAAGTACCTCTTCTTTGCCTTACTACCACATGGCTGCTTGATCAAGGTTTCAGTCTCGATATGGTATTGCTCACAAAGAAACCACTACATCAAAGTCCCATCTTCAGTTTCCAAGGTACCAACCCAGAAGTCAAGACGGACACAGAAGGAAAATCTGCACCACACTCCATGGACCCTCTTTGGTGTTCTGTGGATGATCCAAATGATTCGAGCAGCAAGAAAACCTTCTGGTGGGAGCCATTTTGGGTCTCAATTTCGTTTTGGGAGATGCAGTTACATTTGCCCTTCCGAGAAGACAGGTGAGCTTTTCATTTAACACTATGGAGGGATATGTTGATCATTTGATCTCAGGTTTGTAGATTGGGCTAAAATGCATCAGATCTGAATGCTAGGTCTTCTAGATTTCGATGTTGCCTCCAGCATCGAAGTGCCTTCTCTGCCCAAATCGACTGATTATTCTCCAGCATGTTCAACGGAGGATATTCCCATTTCCAAAGCAGAAGCAGATAAATTTGATATGGTCATCTTTGCTCCCAAACCAGGTCCTCGGATCTTCAATCCAAATTGCGACTCTGTGGCATCACTGAGTGGTTTAACAATTTGCAGTAACAAAAGATGGAACTCACACCGAAACTCTGTAATTGCTTCAAAAATTGCTCCAATTGAGGAAAGCCCTAAACGAGTGATAGTCAATCTCCCTCCTGAAGACTTCACTAGCACTTTGGCTATTCCAATGTTCAGTGGATTGAGCACTTCCCCATCACAGTCATCAATACACTCATTATGTTCCGCAATATCTTCAAAGGCATCACGCGACACCTCTGCACGGGGCACTTTGGCTAAACTGGCACCATCATGGCTGTTCAGTCCCTTCAGAAGTGGAGCAAGTGAACCACAGATGTCGCAAGTTTCTGCCTCTAGTACACCTAGCACACCTAGCACCCCGACCCCGACGTGGACAAATCCTCTTCCTCAAGTACCCACCTTGATGTGCACATCTACCCCATCTAAACCTTCTGTGGCATCTCAAGTCAGCCGTTCTCCTATGCCTATGGCCATTAAAGGAGCTACACAAGTCACAAATCGTTTGAGCATTATTCATACGTTTGACGATGATGGTCTCGCATCACAGTGAGGCTCATACATCCATCATTCACCTCTGAATAGCCCACCATGGGAAGAAGCAAATTTTGGAAAGTGCTGCAGCACTGCAAGTATTGCTACCCAATTTTCTTCGCCATTCTCCATGATAGTGTGTAATCCATCCCAACCACAGTGCTTCATTCCTACTTCTCAGTCTTCGCTTGCTCACCATTGGCAGCACATGTACCCACAACCTCTGTGTAAGCATGAAGTTAAATGGAAGGCAATGGCTGTGCCCATATGCTTACCCTTGACTGTGAACACTTTCCCTCCACCTCTGAACTAGAGACATCTTATGACATCTTTTCATATGACTTCGTTGTGGATCCACATGAGATGTTCTCCTTCCTTGTCAAGCCACCCACTGGTATAGAAAACATAGACCGATTATGATGTGAGTGGGTGCTGGTTGTCATGCAAGGCATGGCTGCGGTATGGCTAGCTCAGGGCTTCCAGTTCATGCTCAGAGCCCCTATGGGAAATATGACAGAGAAACGTGGTCTCAGACAGATGAAGTCATTTTTGAAAGAAGAGGACCTGACACCTAAACCTATCAGCCCAACTGACGTGCTGTGCTCAACTGCTGATCCTGTTTATCTCAGTATGACAAATGAGATCCACCAAATTTCGTATACTGGGGAGGCTATCCAAGTTTGGCAGTATGTGCGATGCATGCCACCTCTGCGATCTTTTGATTACCAGTGTTTGATGTGGCCTAAACTGGGAGGCAAGTTCTCTCTCATCTACTAATAGAATCGTGTAACTAACCAAATCCAGGTGGATACACTGAACTATCGACTACCTTTGCCCCTCATGGTCTCAAAAACTATGGATGGAATCGGTATGTCCGTCAGTCATGGTTTCAAAGTATTAACTCATCTCCCCTCACAGTTTAGACATGTTGGTCACTGGTTACGAGCATAACTTCAATCAATCACTCCAATATTGGTGAACATGGTTCATTGTGATCCCAACTGCAGAACCTCCTACATCGACTATAGGCCCCTCTGGAGAAAAACATAACGACGAAGAAATGCGCATCTTGGGAATCGAAAAGCTCTCTGATCAGTTCACTAGGCTACGTTGGCAGCCAGCAGAAGATTGAACAAACCATCCTGCCATGTCAGTACTAGACGCATCTCTGATGGACCAGCTAGAGCAACTCAATGCCGCTGCATTATGCAAGAAGATGAAAAGCGAGAGGGAAATCGGGGAAATGACGTTGGCTGTGATTGCCAAGGCCATGCCAGAAGATGAAAAGCGAGAGGGAAATCGGGGAAATGACGTTGGCTGTGATTGCCAAGGCCATGCCAGAAGATGATGATGTGCCCATTAAAAATTACCAGTGGCATCACTCGCAGTACCCCAACTCTTTCATTGGATATGACTTCGTGTCGTGGTTGGTATGAGAGTTCTGGGATGTGTCAACCTGGCTGGCTACAGGGAGTGGAATGGGGAGTCAAGTTATTGGAGCAAGGCTTGTTTGTCATTGTAGAGGACAGCACAACTTCTTAGATGGGTATGATCTATTCTTTTCATCTGTTTATACCATTACTAATTATGATTTTCTGACATCTCATTTAATCTACGTAAGATTACAGTGTCTGAATGCTGAATGTTGAATGTTGAACCTCTGGCATCACAAGCCCGTCAACATTTGAATCATCCATCAAATCATCCCAAAGCCACTTCAATGACCAAACTAAGCCATCCATGCCCAATAAGTGGCTCAGTTGAAGTTGTAAATTAGCCCACCATGAACTTCTTTGAAAGAAGGTGGACTCACTATGACAATCTTCTTCAATGGTTCCATGCTGAGAAGGATCAAGAGCCAAACAAACACAGTGAGTGTAATATGGGCGTTCAAGAGTGCCGTTCAGAATATCAAGCCAGGGGCACGCACTGTTATTATATAGCTGCGGTGCAGTTAACACCACTATGTATATGATGCATCAGAAGAAGTTGATGTGAAAGTGAGGCCATACCTATCGTACGATGGCCTGTTGGATCTTGCTGTTTAACTAACACAAGGGATGATTGAGTCACCTCAGTGTCTGTAGAATGGTCAGCTGTAGTTGATATGACGGCAGAGGTGTGGACTAACGGCACATTCTGACGGTGACCAAGATGATGCTCGGCTTGCTGATCTCTATAGTGGTAACTTCTCGGACAAAATCTATAACAGGGTCGCTGGCATTGCATATGATCCCTAAGTTCAACGTTAAAATATTCTTTGGTCAAGATGAGAAAGGAACTTGCCTGGGAGATCTACCAAGGTCATTTCAAAACCAGGAAGGCTGGGACTCCTTCGCAACTTGACAAAGACTTGGTGTTTAGTGTAGAATTGGAAAGCCGCTAAGCTCTCATGCGTGTACTGAACAGTGGCATCATCCATCTCGATGAATGACTGAATGACCGCAGGTGTGAGTCCATCTGCAAAGAAAACAGCAACTTGAGCTTGTCGGAGGATATACTCCAAGGACGAGCTATCGAAACAATGCTGACCAAACAGGACTATGGAATCACAATTCGCCTTTTGAACATGAACTTGAGCAAGCCAAAAGCTAGCGGGTCGAAGTTGCCATTCGATCACGCAACATGTGGTGTATTCGAGGGAGACCTTCAAAGGACTGACCGATCAGATGATACATTAGTAGCTGTTACACCAAAAAGTAGCCCACCCCGCATATATTTTGTATTATACTGGTCTTTTCTGTGAATGAGTCATACATATATGAGGAGACATACCATCAGCCTAATGAGTGCACATTCTTACCAGATGACTTGTCACCTGCAATGACAATACGAGGGATCAAGTGAGTTTGTACTGGCATGGGGGGCTAATAATAAAATGAAGCGCGAAGGCAAAGACATTTAAATAGTGAACTAAAATTTAACAAAGGCCGGGTGTCAAAAGGATATTATCCTTGAGGTTTACCAGTTGAGAAGAATTATGTAATGACTGACAAAGCACCCTTTCATGACGTACTATCACATGTAATGGGATTGAAAATGGTAGAGAGTTTGAAAAATGATCTCATGGACGCATCTAGACAACCTTATATTCCAACTAATTGAGAGACTATTATGTGTATTCTATGCAAACATTTTCCAGAATTCCGATTGAAAAAAGAGGGAGTGGATGACTTGCTGTACAACGATCTTTGATCACAAAATCCAATACCTGGGAATACAAAGCTACTATCGGCTCTGTAACCTTTCAAAAAGTTCTGGGAAAGTTTGGAGGGGTTTATTATACATGGGTCCTTATAAGTCAAGCATCTCAAGGTGCCCTGAGGGCAGATTGAGGAGATACAGGCAAACGACTGTTCAGCATGACAGAGACGACTCAAATGAGGGGAATGTTTGCTGATTTGAATGACGCGACATTTGCTCCAAGTTTGCTCTGAGAGTTTCAAACGGCACTGTGACATTTCATGACACAGATTTTCAAAGACCCTGTTTTACAGGTTTTAGTGCTCGGCATCGCTCCGATAGCAGCATCCCTTTGACTATCGCGAAAGTAACATCATAGCCAGGTAGAACACATGTTATTCAAGGTATATACCAAGCCACTTTATGAGATGTTGAGTTGTCATAGAGTTATTCATGGTTTGCAAAATATTTTTAAACTCCTGACCAATGATAGTATACATTTCAATGGTTGTGTTCAGTGTTGGCCAAAAGGCCTTTGAAAGGGCTCCGCTAAAACCAAAAGCCTTTGAAAGGGCAAAGGCTTTCATCAGGAAACTGTGGAGATGCTGGTATTTCCGGCCAATAGTGACAAATAGTCATCAAAATGTTATATAATGAGATATAATTAAATACTGTTATCTTTATACTACAAGTAATTTACTACCAGAGCTAACATTGCAATGTTAAAGCAGTATGGAGTTTTGGGCCATCTGATATAAGTCTGAGACAGCATTGGACAAGCATGATAATTGTTTTGCAATTATGTTGCAGAGCTGAAAAGCTATGAGAATATTCTATCAGTCTTGTAGCTAATTGTAGTCCACCTGCCAGAAATGGATTATATAGTCAAGTATACCTAAACAACTCAAAATGCTACTAGCACTAGCACAGATAATAGAATGCTAACATTGCCAGTAGCTGAACTTAACATTTTTATATGGCTGGTTTGTTGTCAGAGTATAAGATTCAGGATGTTTCAAAAAACAGAGTCTGCACAGCCACAACCCCTTGAGCTCAACAAAATGCAAAAAACTGATCATGACCTCAGCCACAAATAAACATGGGTGTGTGAGTAAGAAATTAAGATTTTGTGAAATGAGACAAACAAATGAACAAATATTAAGTTAATTATATTTATAAGGCAACAATTCAACAACTTTACCAAGTCAATTTCTGAACAACAAAGTATATCTCATAAAAATGGAATGAAAAGGGACAAAAATGGTACTATTTTCCTTTCTTCTTGTGTCCCAATTACAAGGTTTGACCTATACATAGATAAATGCCAGTCAATGATCAAATCCATCAGTCTGGCAGATCTGATGGAATTGGCCAACTCTACTGTGCTATATCTTTCATTAGCAGAGGGTGTACAAGAATTGGACATGTTATACCAAAGATTTAGCTTATCAGGTATTGTACAGCATAGTCTAATATTATCATTTCCTCCTTGGTTTCCTGATGTTCAATTGAAAGGCCCTTTTGATAAATATTTAGTATTATTTAATATTATTGAATGTGGCCAAAATTACTAAGGGATATATACATATCATCCTGCTCAATTTCCCCTGTTGTCTGGTTGCTCTTCTTCTTCATTGAACTTGGCAACTCTCTTGGAACACTTGACAGTGCCTCTGAAAAGGACAGATAAAATGCCATGGGAAGAGGTGCTTCAAGGTGTGGAACAGGGGCTTAGATGCGAGCCAGGGTGGATGGGGCGTGATCTGGATCTATGGCATGAACAAGGTGTGCATAGACATTGTTAGTTGAAACAGTGGCAATGGAGGACGTGGGCAGCAGTGAAACATTGTGTTTCCGGGGCACTGGGAGCATGCTCTGTCATTCCTGGGCCATGGCTCATGCTCCAGCAAGGCCAGAGCAGGGGATACAGTCAATGACAACAATGATGTGGCAGATCTGGTGGCCACATGAGTCATCATGGTGGGCTCAGTGTGCAATGGGGGTTTGTGGGGCAAGCTGGGTGGCTGGGACAGGGTTGGCAGTGAACGGGGGGTGTCCCCAGGTGTAGATGTCATTGTTGATGATGAGGCGGCAACGTGAGGGTCAGGCGTTGTTGGCGGTGGGCTTGGGATACATGATGGGGGTTTGGGAAGCGAGCAGGGGTATATAAGGGCAACCTCAGCCTCTAGCAAAGGGAAATCCGAAAGTTAAAATTATACTACATAGTACAGGGATTGGAGGTGCACCTAGCAAAGGGAAATCCAAAAAGAAAACTCTAAGGACCCCTTTGCCAATGCCCAGTATATGTGAAAACTATAAAAATCAAATAAGAGTCTAAAAATAGAAAAGGCGGAGATAGGCTGATCAAGGCCACTGAATGACATCATACCAAGTGATAGATGTCGGAAGGGGTGCTCTGCCTCTAAGTATAAAACTGTCAACATGTACAAATGTGATAGAAGGGGGAAATTAGTAATAAAATAAAGAAAAATCATAGAATTTGAAGAATTTGAGGAAATGAAGTGAGGAAAAATATAGGACAAATGTAAAAAAAATAGGAAAAACACATGAGGCATCCCCTAGTCCCTTTACATCACCCCCTCTCTAAGATGCATCTCCCCAATGCATTTGAAATCACATATGACCAAAGTCAGTGACTTGAATGCGACACGGTGCAGCAGTGTGCTGTCAGTGGAATTCCTTGACTAACCGAGGGGCATTCACATCGGACTCTTTGACCCACGAGTTCTCCTCATACCCATAACCCTTCCAGTGTACCAAATACTGGAGTTTTCCTCGATGTAATCGGCTGTCCAAGATCGATTCAACTTTGTACTGGGGTTCTCCCTCAATTACTGTGGGTGGAGGTGGTGGACGTGAATGACATCCCAGGAAGGGATCTGGGGGAGCTGGAAGGAGTTTGACGACATGGAAGACTGGGTGGAGTCTGGACATGGAGGTTGGGAGGCGTAGACGATAGGCATGTGTTCCAACACACTTGATGATGGGGAAAGGTCCCAGGAAACAATGAGCGAGTTTCTTGGATGGACATGTAGTGGAGATGTCACTGGAGTCAAGATAAACTTGATCACCAACCTTGTACTGAGGGGTCAGAGAATGGCGTTGGTTGTAAAAGCGTGCCATGTCATCCTTCGCCTTTGCCTCCTCCAAGCTATTCTGCATGTGTTCTGTGAACTCATTCACCATATCGATGTGTGAGGGAGTTCGGCGAGGCTCAAACCCCATGCATGGATGCCATCCAGTGTCTAAGAAGAAAGGGATCTGTTGAGTGGAAGCATGGACATGGTTGTTGTATCCAAACTCAGCCAAGGGAATGAGATTGTCCCAGTCTCATTGACAAAGATGCAGATGTACTGCTCCAGTTCCTGGTTCACTCGTTCAGTCTGGCCATCGGTTTGTGGGTGATAGGCAGTCGAAGCAAGGAGTTTGATCCCCAGGAGTCGGTACAGCTCACGAGTGAACTCCGCCACAAACTGAGGGCCATGGTCAGAGAGGAAGGTGCCAGGAAGTCCATGTAACTTCCACACATGATGGAGATAGAGTCGGGCAGCACCCAGGGCACTGACAGTGGTATGAGTGAGAATGAAGTGAGCACATTTTCCCACTGAATCAACTGTGCACCTCACCTCATCAAACCCATTTGACTCTGGCAACTCCACCACAAAGTCGACACTGACAACATCCCAATGACTCTCTGGGACAGGAAGAGGGTGTAGCTCACTGATGGGTTTGCGATGAGGAATCTTGGTGCATAAGCAAAGGTCACAGGTATGACAATACTGACCAATGAGTCGTGACATTTGTGGCCACCAATAATTCCATGAGGTGAGCTCCAACGTCTTCCAGCATCCAGGATGTCCAGCAATCTGTGAGTCATGGTGTTGGGAAATGATGTGTCAGCGAAGGTCTGGGTCATTGGGGACATATATGTGATCCCTGAAATACAACAGGTCCTCCTTTTCAGCCCACTCTGCCGCACGCAAGGAAAGGGTGGATCCCTTCCTCAGTTCCTTAACAGCTCGGACGACAACATCCTCTTGTAAACTGCTACAGTTTGCACAATGAATGTCACATAGGATGTCCCACTCCTCGCCCTGGGGTGCGATGCCTTCCAATGCTTGGATGGTGAACAGGTTCAGCTGCAACAACACAATGTCTTGATTGTCATTGCCACTGTCCCCATGATCTGCATGTCGAGAGAGGGCATCGGTCTTCCCCATGCTGTGACCCAGACAGTGGTGCAAGGAGAAGTCAAATCTGGATAGATACAGGGACCAACGAGGTTGACGATGGTTCAATTTCTTGGCCATCATAAAGTACTCGAGATTCTTGTGATCCGTCCAAATCTCCACCTTGTGTTGGGCACCCTCAAGGAAGTGTTGCCACTCCTCAAGTGCATGCATTATCGCCAACATCTCCTTGTCATGGATCTCATAGTTTCACTCCACAGCACTAAGGCTTTTGGAATAGAATGCAACAGGATGCCACTTCTGGTCCTCCGGAGACTGCTGAGACAACACGGCACCCGTCGCAAAGTCAGAACTGTCGGCTTCTACATGAAAAGGGCACGAGTCATCAGCAAAGGTAAGAATGGGAGCACAAGTGACCATCTCCTTAAGCTTCTCGAATGCCCCGTGCTGTGCATTATCCCACCTCCATGCCTCCTTTCCTGTCAAGTCAAACAGTGGTCATGCATGGTGAGAGAAGTCCTTGATAAAATGCTGATAGAAATTGATGAAGCCCAGGAAAGACTGCACCTCTTTCTTGTTCATAGGTGTTGGCCAAGCCATGACCCCATTCACCTTGACTGGATCCATCTCCACCTGTCCCTCTGAGATAATCAGGCCCAGATACTCAATCTTGGTCTTCTCAAACTTGCACTTGTCCTGCCAAAGGTAGAGTTTGTAGCATCAAAGTCGTTCCAGGATGAGACGCATGATGCGACCATGCTCTTCGATTGTGTGAGTGAAGATGAGGATATCATCAAGATAGATCCAAACAACACCTTCAAGGATGAGGTTGTGGAAGATGTCATTCATCATGGTCTGGAAGGTGGCAGGACTATTAGTAAGGCCAAAGAACATGACAAGCAGTTCAAAAAGACCATGATTGGTGCAAAAGGCTGCCTTCCACTCATCTCCCTCCTTTATCCTCACATTGTTGTAACCACAACAGACGTCAAGCTTGGTGAAGTATCGGGCCCCACAGAGTTGGTTCACAAGTTCAGAGATGAGAGGTAAAGGGTAGTGATTCTTGACCGTGATGTTGTTGAGCCTTCTATAGTCTTGAACCGGTCAAAGAGAGCCGACCTTCTTCTTGACAAAGAAAAAGGGAGAGGCCATGGGTGACTTTGATGGTCGAATATGTCCAGAGGCCAGGTGCTCATTGATGAACTGGTCAAGCTGTCGCTGTTCTTCAGGAGAGAGAGGATAGACCTTGCAGGATGAAGGGGTTGTACCAGGGGTGAGTTTGATCCCATGATCCCATGGCTTGCACATAGGGAGGGAGTCAAATGACTCCTTGGAGAACACATCCTCGAACTCATGGAGGTGAGGAAGTAAGGAATCAGTAGAGGATTTAACAGCATTGTTTTTGTGGAAGGCCTCAGCAAGGCGTTGAGATATGTTTGATGTAGCACACACCTAATGTGATGGATGAATCACAGTGTAGAAAATCTGATCACCTTCCTCCACTTCCTCTGGCTCCTCCTCATCGTCATCTGAGTCTGGCATAAGATCAGGGACCCCCTCCAACTCTACATCAGGCACAGGTAGGGGTCCAGCATGACACTTTTGAGTGTGTCGCAGTGAGGCTCTCTGTCCACGATGTTCTTGCCTGGCTTCTGCAAAACAAGTGCAACAGCTGGATGGGCACTGGCTCATGGTAACCTCCCCAGTATGCCAGTTGACCTCTGGGTTGTGGTCTCAAAGTCACAGATAGCCTGAGATCACCTGCTGCTTCCCTAATTGAGTGACAGCAAAAAGGGCATGCTCACTATGATCTTTGTAATGGAGAACCAGGTCTACAACCTCTCAAATGGCACCAGCTTTGTTTGGGGACCCATCCACATTATAAACAGGTATTGGGCGTGAGAGTGAGTGAGTGTTCAGGCAATGTTGTTGTGCAAGATGGGCATCGATGAAGAGACCAGTCACACCCGAGTCCAGGAGCACAGAGACACCAAGTATCTGTCCAGTATTGGTAGTCTGTAGTTTGATCGCCAGGTTCAAGGAATGTGTGGATGGAGTGGATGCAACAATATATAAACAGGTACCATTGACTATTCCCAGCAACAAGGCTAGATGGGTATGCTGAGTAGCCAAGAATGCGGGAGCAATATTTCCAACAAGCAACAAATTTTTTTCTTTTGACTACAGGTGATTTCTTTTTGTACCTCTGTATCACCATCCCCCAATTCTGAAAAAGTTATCAGACTGGTGTATCTAGCATTGAGATTTATTTGTCCAAATGCAGACATGAGGCACTCAACAATAGTTGTATCAAGTTACTTTTGCGAGGGCTTCAAGTCATTCAACATGATCTGTCACCAGGGGACATACAATATCGTAACCAAAACAGGAAAAAGTAAGCAGCCTCTGACTCATGAGGGTTTGTGTGATCAGGTGGAGAACAAGCAAGGCTGCTTCCACTGATGGCCTATGCAACAAGGTAGAAAAGACACATAACAAGGAGAACATAACAAGGCAGGGATGTGTAGAAGTATCTCTGGAGTATCAGGAGAAGTAGTGGCACATACTTCAGTTGATATCCAATTGCATAGGAAGATATCTGAAGAGAACAAGATCCAAAGCAGGGTGCCGGTTGTGTAGAAGCATCTCCAGAGTAACATCATGTAGCAATATCATGATGGCCTGACATATGAGAAAGTAAAAAATAAGAATTCCAGTTTAAATGAGAATTAGTGACACATACTTGAGTTGATATCCAATTATGTAGGAAGATAGCTGGGGAAGAGAACAAGATTCAAAGCAGAGCAGATGATGCAGACGTCCTGCCTGATTGTAAGAATTGGCAATCCATCCATTACATTGAGTAAAGAAACCACAAAGCAGCCTCCAACTTGCAGACACTATTTGCATTCACCAAACATATCCTCATTACAAATGTATCATCATTACAAATGTATCTTGAGGCATAGTGATCAGTTTGCCGACTTTAGTTGGATGATAATGCATTGATATGTGTATAGCAGCTCTGATGCAAACTATAGGTAATCATGATGGTCCTCTATGACATTTCGTAGAATGGCAACTGATGGCATCTGATGTTAAACTGCTCAGCGTCAATATGCGCTATTGACTTATGCAAGTCTCAGCTTCCTGATCTCTGCAAACAAAGACGGCGCCACTTTAATCATAGTCCTTGTGCCTATTGCCCCTGCTATCACTCGTCTTTTGTCACTACCAACCATGCAGTGGTTCCTGCTCAGGAACATGGCTCCTGTACTTAGGATGAACATTTACTGTATTATTTTAAAGATTTTTTCAATGCTTTTCTTCCTGTCCATGCCACAGGATGAATAAACTGTTTTAAATGTCTCTCATAAAAATCTATCTGAAAAAAAACTGATCTTTTTTCTTGATAATGGGGTCCAATGACATGAAAATCATTTTGAAAATTATTCATTTGAAGGCCTAGCTTATCAGCAAATTTTCAAAAAAACATGTAAGATTAGTTCAAGCTCTTCTAGGTCAGATAATTTGTAGATTCCTGTAGATGTATCCTAATCACATTGAAAAGAAGTTTTTGAATCATCCAGTTTTATTTTGAACAATATCTCCATTTTCTCTGCCCGTACATGCTGAAATCATGACTGGATTGTAGCTAAAACTATTTTGATTGTATTTTCAGTCTTTTTCTCATCATCTTAGTATTATCCTGGAAAACTTTGGGTAAAAACATTCTAGACAGATTAAACATTTGCAGGCTTGGTTGATGTAAGAAGATTGCTGAAAACTATCATAAAACATGAGATGAAACATTGTAAAGGGTTTTGAAATGTTTCTTGCACAATTTGTGCTAACTCTTTTTGAACAATCTATTGTTGTTTCAATTCAAATTATGGTTAGATCATTTGGAATGTCTTCTGCATAAGTTATGAATTGTTTGGCTCAGATCATGCAGATATCCACCCTGTGTAAGAAGGCTCAAGACGCTCAACAGCACATTGAAGCAGAACTGAAGGCTAGTGAAAAAATATTGATAGAGCTTATGAAGAGGGGTGAGAGGGAGGAAATGGCAGCCAACATCAATGTGTGTTAACATGCTGCCATAAAGTCACCCAATCTGATCTTGGTGGCCAACACTGCATCAGGTCCCCCTGCCAGGAGTAGCCCTCCAAGCATGAGAAATACTGTGCCCTCTAAAGACAATGTGCCCAATATGCCCAAGGTATGCACACTTACATTGAGATAAACTCATGTACACTGAATATTTGTTGTGTTGTAGGCAAAGAGTGATGTGCCAAGTGAACCTCGCCAAGATGAAACTACTGCACATCAAGAAGTGAGTGTCGGCATCACCAACAAGGTATGTTGTCATTCTATGCTCCGATGTTCAAATGCTTACAAGGTTTTCCAGATGGTGTCTCCCAAAAGCTCAGACAATGGAGATGAGGCTTTGTATGACAACATCACTATGGACAATGAAATTACAGATGATGAACATACAAAAAACAGTGAACTCTGTGTTGCTACAAATGAGGATTTGATTGAGCTTGGGATTGGTGATACCCAACAAGGTGGTGTGTCACAGGAAAGTGACATGGAATAAAGGTGAAGGAAAATGTTAAGAATGTCATGGACGAGGGAAAGGAGAGTATGTAGACAAGGTGTAAGTATTTTCAAATGTTTATGAAAACCATGCTGCTAACACTGGTAATTCATAATAGTTGAGGTTGCAGCACACTGGAATACATCGACTGATGCAGAAAAGATGAAGTGGACATGTAAGTTCCAAATTGGCAATGACACATACACTAACTAAGTTTCTATGCAGCAAAAGCAGAAAAACCAATCACTTGATTCCTGAAAAGTCCAGACAACACCATCAACTTCAAGATTCGCTGCATGATCCACGAGATTGACAAATTCATGCCCGATGCTGCATCCACTACCCATGACCTTGCGGTTCACTGCCACCTCACAATCCCAGGCAACCTTATCTGTCAGTACCACTTCTACCATGACCCAAAAGGCTTGTACAATGACTGCAATGGAAAACATGGCAATAGCACTCATGACAGGAATGCCATACCCCAATGTCATGAACCAGATCTCCAAGGGCGAGCATCAGAGGGTGTTCAAGAAGTGGCATCTGGGTTACTTTCACTGTGGTTGTCCAGAGGAGGAGGTGCTATTGGTGTTCTACTGGTACAAGCATGGTGTTGCCATGTCACCAGCACATGGGGTGGTTGAAGGCTGGCGCGATCAAGTTCTAGACCCACATTCATGCACTTTGATGGTGGTGGAGTGGAGGCACTGGATGCAGAGTACGATTGACATCCTATTTATTAGCAAGCAACCAAAGATTTGTGAGGATGTCACACAATGGGAGGCAATCATTCTCAATCTGAAGCTGGCTATACAATGGGAGGAACAGGTGTTCAAACAGGGGGGTGTGCCGAAGGGGAGCTCTTCTTCAGGATGTTTGACTCTCGACTCAAAAAAAGCAGAGATGGAGGGCATGGACTCAGATGTAAGGAAGGACTCGGACAACAAGGATGCAGATGGGGAAATGGATGACTCAGACGACTCAGCACAAAAATGGGGTGATGAAGGGGGAGGAGTGGTCAATGACAAGTCAGAGCCAGAGCAGGATATTAAGATGGTTAAGAGAAAAAGGCAGGACAGTAATGAGGGAGCAGAGGATAGGGCCATGAAGAGAAAGAGGGGGGTTAGTGGTAACACGCTGGGAGATAATTGTGTGTCTGTGAAGAAACAGGCATGGGGCAAGGGAGGGAGTTTGAAGCAACCTATGCACTGTAAGCTCATGTTCAGAGAAGCCTTGATAAAGAAGAAGTTGCAGTTGAAGGTACGCACAAAGTTTATGTCTTAGTGGGTAGATGTTGATTATTGGTTATGCACTGGCAGAAGTCATGACAATGATATAGTTGCGTGGGGGGGTAGTAATACTGATAAGGCTTCTAATTATGGAGTGGTCTCTGCACTAATTATGGAGTGGTGTCTGAGTTCTCATCCTCTCCACCATCCATGTCCCCTGACTTCCCTGATTCATTTTCGGAGAGGTCTTCTCCATCAGTGTCCTCCTCCTCCTCCTCCTCCCACTCAAATGGGGTATCCAAATTCAGATCACTGTGGGCTGCTGCTTCTATCAGATCAGCCTTGCTGTTGGTAGTATTGGCTATGATGGTTTGAGGGGGGACAAGCCTGGATGTAATCAATGCATGCAATCTGGTTGTGGTTGTCAAAAACAGGCATGGGAATAGGAAGCCCAAACCCAAAGTTGAAATTCATCAATTTAATCATCTTCTGCTCCATTGTAAGATGCTCATTGTAGGCAATTGCATGACAATGTGGGAGGATGGCATGGAGAATGTGTGCATTCTCACATGTGCAGGTTAAAAATTTTTGGTATTCTTCCACCATGCTAGAGTGGTCTTGGCAGATACGCTGGTTGTGTGAACAGTCCAGCACAGAATCTGAAAAGCCAAGAATATTCAAATAATAATACTAATTAGCATAAATGGCGGATGAACTGGTGGACTCATAATAAATTACAGAGGGTGGGTGTTGTGCACATGACTTCCAGTGGCTTTGGCCCCAGTAAATTGAAAATGACACAACAATATGATCAGGAGGGATGGCTAGCAAAGTAGCTAGAAGATCATTAGTGGAATAGTAAGGGGAAGACATACTCTACCAGAACAAAGTGCCATGAGTGGTATATATATGAAAATTGAATGCTGGTGCAATAGTCATGGCATGACAGATCAGAGATATAGGAGATCTTGATCCAGCCCTATACTAGTATGGTTATATGTGGTAGGCACTGCCATATAATAGTATTTATACAACATCATCCACAATAAAAAATGGTATTGGTGGAATGTTACAACAGCTTGGGTAAGTCTTGCACAAGCAGTGCCATTTATGCTCTGTATTCCGGGGTATTTCTTGTGCAATACCAGGGAAGTAAATGGTATTGCACAAGCAGTGCCATACATTTTAATTTGCCCTGTGTTGCTACAATGTCACATGCATTGAGAAATTGTACTGTTGGAATATGACAAGAGGTGCAGTACTTCTTGTACAGTACTCCATCTACTAATTTCCTCTGTATTTCTTGAACATCACCCACACTGAGGAATGGTACTGTTGGAATATGACAAGAGCTGGGGTATTTCTTGTACAGTACACCCACAGGTGAACAGTCGTGCACAGGCAGTGCTATATATTATTGATTTGCTTTGTATTTCTAAAACCTCACCCAACACAAGCTGGGGTATTACCTGTACAATGGACCAACAAGTGAATGGTCTTGCACAGGCAGTACCCCAGAGTATGGTATTTCTACAACATCACATACATTGAGAAATGGTACTGTTGGAATATGACAAGAGCTGGGGTATTCCTTGCACAGTACACCAGGATGTGAATGGTCTTGCACAGGCAGTGCCATATATTATCAATTGGTGAAATGGTACTGTTGGAATATGACAAGGGTTGGGGTATTTCTTGTACAATGCTCCAACCAGTGAATGGTCATGAACAGGCAGTACCCCAGATTGTTGTATTTCTACAACATTGCCTACATTGCAAAATGGTGCTGTTGAAATATGACAAGAACTGGAGTACTTCTTGTACAATGCTGCACCAAGTGAATGGTCTTGCACAGGCAGTACCCCATATTATTAATTTACTCAGTATCTTTATAACATCACCTACATGTAGAGAATCAATCCTTGAATACACAAGTGTACACTCAGTACTTGTATAAGTGACTATATTCGGAGAAGACTGTACCTAGAATACACAAGTGTACACTAAGGTACAGTAAGTAATCTGTAACAATAAATACGAGCTAATACTCACCTCAAGTGACTGAGGTGACCAAAGATCTAACTACCTATATATATGTTTAGGTAATGCAAAATCAGTACATTGTAGTGACTGAACAAAGGGATAACATGGGAATGTATCTATGGGATGTTTGTCCAGGCACACCAAAGGGATGCACTAAGAATAGGGCACACATCAAACATGCCAATCATATAATCATGGTGTGACTCTCAACACTCCTCCTCACCATGATTACTCCTCTTCGCATGGAATTGGGCTAGCATAGGCTGAGGAAATTCTGGAGTTAAGTGAATTGTTTAACATCCAGGGCTTTTGTGAACATGTCAGCTATATTTTCACAAGTGTTGATGTAAGTGAGATGCAAGTCAGTGGATTGTACGTGTTCATGCAGGAAATGGTATTTGATATTGATGTGTTTGACACAGGAGTGGAGCAAGGGGTCCTCAGATAGGGTTTTGGTTGTGGTGTTGTTGCAGGAGATAGTGGTAGGGAGGTTTTGTCGATATCCGATAGCGTCGAGTAGAGTGCGTAACCAGATACATTCTTTGGCCATTTTGAATGCCACAATGTATTCTGCCTCACAGGAGGAGGCAGCAATGACCTTTTGGTTTGCATGCGGCCCAGGAAATGGTGCCAGATCTGAATGAACAGACATATCCACCAACACTACGGCGCATATCAAGACAGTTGGCCCAGTCTGAATTGCTAAACACATGAAGTGTAATAGGAAGTCCACCCCCAAGTTGCAATTTGAGCTTTTAGGTACTGGGAGAGCTGTTGTACTGCATGAGAGATGTCCGGTGGTGTGGAAATTGCCAGGTATAGAAGGCAACCAACGAGGGATCAATATGGTAATTTTGCAAGTTGTAGTTGATCGGTGGGGGATAGGGACATCTGGTCCAGATGATAGACCCTGATTCCAGGGGCGCCGAGACTGGATGAGCATCTTTCTGACCAAATTGTTCGACAATTTTATCAATGAGAGCTGTCTGTGAAAGTGCAACAGTACACGCAGTTCTGTCCCAAATTATACCGATGCCCATGATGAAGCGGGCAGTGCCTAGTTCAGAGATCATCCACACCTTGCACATCTGGCCCTTGAAACGCTTGTTCTCATCCTTTGAGTCTGCAATTGATAAGTAATCATCAACGTGGACCACCGTGATAACAATTCCTGAATCGGTCTTATGGTAGTATACACAGGACTCACAAGATAGTCAAGTGAAACCCCATTCAATCATTTGGGCATTAAGTGTTTGGTGCCAGATGTGGCCGCTTTGTTTCATTCCATAGAGTCCACATTGTAGCTGCCATACCCAGTCCTCTTTCCCAGGTTCCTCAAAGCCAGTGGGTTGTTGCATATACTGTACCTCATCGTCAGGTAATAGGCTGTATAGGAATGCTGTCTTCACGTCGATCTGTTGTGCATCCCATCCCAAGGAGGCTGCAATGTGGAGAAGTATTCGCCAAGATTCCATGTGTGCTGTAGGTGAGGTAGTCTTGGTGTAGTCCTTCCCATAGATCTGCTTGAAGCCTTTAAAGACGAGGCATACCTTCCATCTGACCACCTGGCCCATCTCATCCTGCTTAATGTGAAAGACAGGTTTACCCTTTCGGATCCATTTCCCCTGTGGGACATCTGATTGTGGTATCAATTTGTATACTCCCATGTCTTTCAGGGACTTCAACTCATCCTTGTATCCTGCCTCCCATTGTGCTGCATCCGCAGAATTCTTAGCTTCATCCCAAGTCTGCGGTTCATCCTCAAATTGAAGTGATTCCAGATCAAGGGCACTCATCTCCGAGATCAGGGCAAGGAGTTCATGTGCCTGATCACCCAGATCAAGGTTCTTGAATGCCTGATGGAAATCATTGATGGCATCATTAATGGAATTGGGTGTGTCAGGATTATTGTCCTGCACTGCAGCATTCTGTTTGGTGGCCTTGCGTGCTCTGTGTGCCTCCTTGATACATGTCGCACTCTCCCGGGCTTCTCAGACCACTACTTCTATATGTGTACTTGCAGGTCCACCAGCAGGATTGCACTCTGTCGGTACAGGCACGTGTGATGAACGATGTTGGGGTTGTGGGGGCGGTACGGTATCCATGGGTGCTGGGGAAGTAGAGCACTTGAAGTCCTCCTCCTCATCATCATCAGGGAAAGGGGAAAGGGTTGGTGCAGTAGTGTTCTCAGGAGTTGGATCGATATGTGATAATGGGGGATCTGGGATTGGTGGTCCATGGCCTTTGTGAGTCTCAATGAAGTGGACATGGTATGAACTATGTACCTTATGGGTATTGCAATTGTAGCATCAATAGGCTTTTGATTTGGGCTCATATCCAATGAGTACACACTCAATTGTCCTTTCAAAGATTTTTGGATTATTTTTGTTGGGGATAAGAATGAACACGCGGCATCCTATTTTGCGCATGTAAGAATAATCAGGTTTGCATGCATGCCAGAGTTCCCAGGGAGTAGATCCCTTCAATGAGTGAGTGGTGGTCTTGGCATGCAGGTGACTAGCTGTCATATAGAACTCGTCCCAGAGGTAAGTTGGTAATTGTGCATAAATGCACATGGTCCGTGCTTTCACCATTAGAGTCCTATGCATGCAGTCAACACATCCAATGTGTGCAGACATATGTGGTGCAGTAAAACACTGGTTGATTCCCCGAGACTTGAGCCAAGCTTCCATTTCGTGTGATTTCAACTTGCCATTGTCCATGATGTACATCCCAACTTTAAGTGGAATGGACCATGGAAAAGACGTGTGGTCATCAACAATATCCATCATGTATTCATTTCCAGTATGGGACCAAACAGCATGCGGGCCAGATAAGTCTACCCACACCTTCTCTAATTTCCTCGTTGCCCTATGCCCCTCCCCCTGTTCATGCTTCTTTGGCACTGGCATTCTCGTCTGTTTGCCAAGGATATACGCATCACATTTGGATGGTCTCGAGGCTGTGGAGATGGGTGCACCTGTGAGTGTTCCTTTCTTAGCCATATCCCATAGGGACTGGTAATTGGAGTGGCCAAGATGGTGATGCCAGGTCTTGAGGGTAGGAGGACTGTGGAGAGTAAAAGCGTGTTTGGCGGTTGCAAAATGGAGGGTGAGGCTGTATAGTCATTTGGTTGGGAGGTGAGGACCACGAGCAATGAAAGTCCCAGTGGATTTGTCTGTTATCCAGCAGGATGAGGAATCAAAATGGGTGGTCACATTGGAGTCAACCAACTGAGATAAGGTGCACAGTCGCATTCAGGATGAAGAGTACATTACGTAATATGATTGATGCGCCTTGCACTACCCGTAACTTGATATCCCCGACACCAATGGCGGCAATAGAAGAACCCCCAACTCCCTTTACAGAGCGAGGTCTGGTGGAGTGGAGTGATATGAAATCAGTGTGGTCAGGGGAAATATGGACTGTAGCACCCGAGTCCACAATGAAGGGGAATTTGTCGAGGGAAATTTGGGTGCACGTGGTTTGATTCAGGGGTTCAGCGGTGAATGCATCCCCAGCTATGTGAGTGGAATGTTGTGTCCAGTCAATGGACATCATAGGCTCCTCCTCAACCACCATCCACTCCTCATATTTGATTTCATCAATGGAGGCCATAGGAATGGGATCAGAGGCGATGCCAGCAAATTTGGGTTGGGGGTTGGAGAAAGTCATAGGATCGACCATGACTGTGAAGGCATGGCCATTGACATCTTTTATAGTGACCAGTACTTTGGATGAATCGTTTCCTTCCCTCTTCTTCCCAAGCATGAGTCGTCGAGCTGCTTTGGACTCCTCAATAGTTTTTCCAGCCATCCCCCCCCCTTGTTTGATGCAAAATTTGATTGTATGCCCTGTCTTCTTACACACCGGGTTCCCACAGATGAGGGGGTTGGTAGATCTCAGCAGTTTGGTGCGAGCAGTGAGGGCAATGGAGGATTTAGAGTCATTGCATTGATCATTCTCGATCAATGACTGCTCATTTTCCAGGAACAGCTGGATGTCCTTCGATGTATACGGGGAGGATGATGAGGAAGCTGCAATGTTGTGGGAGATAATGGAGCATGCATGGGGAAAGTGATCACTGAGGGAGTTCAGGAGCACAATGGAGCAAAGAAGGTTGGCCTTTGGCGAATGCTTGTTCTATCAGAGTGCAAATCCATTCAGCAGTTTTGGGGAGCGGGACATCCTTTGTGCATTGAATAGAAAGGGCTTGTTGTAGGAGTTGAACTTGGCGAATGGGGCCCTCCTTTTGGTGACAATCATGGAGCGTCTTCCAATTAGTCTCAGGGCCCTTTGTCATATCGAGAAAAGGGCATTCAGTAGTGGCGATGCTCAATGCCAGAAAGGCATAAGCCAGGCGCACATTGGCAGACCAATTGGCGAGGGCACAGGTTTCCGTGGCAGGAGGTGATGGTGCATCTCCAGATACATACTCGTAGAGTCCATTGAGAGAAAGAGCAATGGTGACGTCCTCGCACCATTCTTTGTAGTTAGATTTGATCTTGTCCAATTTAGTTCCAGAGTATTGGACCACAAGTTTGATAAGGGGGACAGAAACAGGGGTGGAAGTGGAGTCCACAGTCATGATGAAAAATTGAATGTGCAGTGGTGGTTGGGGAGTAGATAGAGCAATACAAATTGTAACAAAGGAGTGAAAATGCATCGAGGCATCGATCACGAGTAAAGAGTCCGTGATCCAGGATGGAACCGGGATCAGTAGATCAAAGAGTGACATTCAAAATAGGTGTCGAGTGGCTAGGATATCTCTACCATCGTTTCAATGATGAGAGGGCCCCATAACCTGTAGAGAATCAATCCTAGAATACACAAGTGTACACTCAGTACTTGTATAAGTGACTATATTTGGAGAAGACTGTACCTAGAATACACATGTGTACACTAAGGTACAGTAATTAATCTGTAACAATAAATACGAGCTAATACTCACCTCAGTACTTGTATAAGTGACTGAGGTGACCAAAGATCTAACTACCTATATATATGTTCAATCTGACAAAGGGATAACATGGGAATGTATCTATGGGACATTTGTCCAGGCACATCAAAGGGATGCGCTAAGAATAGGGCATGCATCAAATGTGCCAATCATATAATCACAGTGTGACTCTCAACACTACATTGAGGAATGGTAATGCTGGGACATGACAAAGCTGTGGTATGTTCTGTTCAGCACCAGGCTAAACAAGTAGTATTGTATATGCAGTGGCATAAGTTATTGACTTGCTTGGTATATCCCACACATTACATACACTTCAAATGGTACTGTTGGAATATAACAATCACTGGCATATATCTTGTACAATACTCCAACATGTGAAGGGTTATGCACAGACAGTGTGATATATTATTCTTTACTCTGTATTTCTACAACATTACTCACAATAATGGATGGTACTGCTGGCATATGACAAAAGACCAATACCAGGGCAAAAGAATGGTATTGCACAAGCAGTACCATATATAATTTCCTTTGTATTTCTACAACATCACATACATTGAATCACAGTACTGCTGAGATATGACAGAAGTTGCAGCATTGAGTCCTGTACAATAGCAGGGTGTATTGTGTATGCAGTGCCATATGTTATTGAGTTGCTTGGTATTTCCCCACATCACCTACTGTTTGCAAGGGTGCAGCTTGTAGATGACAAGAGCTGCAGTATTCTATTTCCAACACCCTGTTTTGTAAATGGTGCAGAAGAGACATTACAGAACAGTATTAAATGTCTTGTGTTGTTCCAACATTACAAGCACCAATAAATGATACTGCTGAGACATGACCACACTCCCAGAAACTTATCATGTTTTTATGAAATCATCCCCTCAGCATAGTTCAGCGGGCTGTACCCATTGTGTGTGTCATGCACCCAGTGAAAATTGGATCTAAGTAGATTGAACCAAATCAAATAAAATAGTACCTTTCTATTTTCTTCAATCTAATTCTGTGGTACTATAAGAGCAACCTAAGCCTCTAGCAATGGGAAATCTGAAGAGAAAACAGGATCCCTTTGCCGATGCCCAGTATGTGTGAAGACAATAAAAATGAAATAATAACCTAAAAATAGAAAAGGTGGAGATAGGCAGATCAAGGCTGCCGAATGACATCATACCAAGGGGTAGATGTCGGAAGGGGTGCTCTGCCTCTAAATATAAAACTGTCAACATGCACAAACATGATAGAAAAGGAAAATTAGTAATAAAATCCGGAAAAATCATAGAAAATGAAGAATAGAAGGAAATGAGGTGAGGAAAAATATAGAACAAACGTAAAAATAGGAGAAACACACAGGGCACCCCCCTAGTCCCCTTACATCACCCCCTCTCTAAGATGCATTGCCCCGATGCATTTGAAATCGCATACGACCAAAGTCTGTGACTTGAATGTGATGCGGTGCAGCAGTGTGCTGTCAGTGGAACTCCTTGACTAACCGAGGGGCATTCACATCAGACTCTTCAACCCATGAGTTCTCCTCATACCCATAACCCTTCCAATGCACCAAATACTGGAGTTTTTTCCTTGATGCAAACGGCTGTCCAAGATTGACTCAACTTTGTATTGGGGTTCTCCCTCGATCACTGTAGGCGGTGGTGGTGGGTGTGAATGGCATCCCAGGAATGAATCTGGGGGAGCTGGAAGGAGTTTGATGGCATGGAAGACTGGATGGAGTCTGGACATGGAGGCTGGGAGGCGTAGACAATAGGCATGCATTCCAACACACTTGACAATGGGGAAAGGTCCCAGGAAGCGATGAGCGAGTTTCTTGGATGGATGTGTAGTGGAGATGTCACTGGAGTCAAGATAAACTCAATCACCAACCTTGTACTGAGGGGTTGGAGAATGGCGTTGGTTGTAAAAGTGTGCCATGTCGTCCTTCACCTTTGCTAAGGCTGCCTTTGCCTCCTCCAAGCTATCCCACATGCGTTCTGTGAACTCATTCACTGTCTCAATGTGTGAGGGAGTTTGGTGAGGCTCAAATCCCATGTGTGGATGCCGTCCAGTGTCTAAGAGGAAAGGGGTCTGTTGAGTGGAAGCATGGACATGGTTGTTGTATCCAAACTCAGCCAAGGGGAGAAGATCATCCCAATCGTCCTGGCATTCATTGACAAAGATGTGGATGTACTGCTCCAGTTCCTGGTTGACTCGCTCAGTCTGGCCATCGGTTTTTGGGTGATAAGCGGTTGAAGCAAGGAGTTTGATACCCAGGAGTCGGTACAGCTCGCTGCCATGAACTGAGGGCCACAATCAGAGAGGAAAGCACCAGGAAGTCTGTGTAATTTCCACACATGGTGGAGGTAGAGTCAGGTGGCACCCAGGGCACTGACAGTGGTGTGAGTGGGAATGAAGTGAGCACATTTTCCCACTGAATCAACTGTGCACATCACCACATCAAACCCATTCGACTCTGGCAACTCCACCACAAAGTCAATGCTGACAACATCCCAACAACTCTCTGGACCAGGAAGAGGGTGTAGCTTGCCAATGGGTTTGTGATGAGGAACCTTGGTGCATAAGCAAAGGTCACAAGTGCAACAAGACTGACCAATGAGCCATGACATTTGTGGCCACCAATAATTCCATGAGGTGAGCTCCAAGGTCTTCCAGCGTCCAGGATGACCAGCAATCTGTGAGTCATGGTGTTGGGATATGATGCGCCAGCAAAGGTCTGGGTCATTGGGAACATAGATGCGGTCCCTGAAATACAACAAGTCCTCCTTTTCAGCCCACTCTGCCGCATGCAAGGAAAGGGTGGATCCCTTCATCAGTTCTTTAACAGCTCGGGTGACAACATCCTCATGTAAACCACTATGGTTTGCATGACGAATGTCATGTAGGATGTTCCGCTCCTCGCCCTGGGGTGCGATGCCTTCCAGTGCCCGAATGGTGAACAGGTCTGGCTGCAACAACACAATGTTTTGGTTGTCATCGCTGCCATCCCCATGGTCTGCATGTTGGGAGAGGGCATCAGTCTTCCCCATGCTGCGACCTGGACGGTGGTGCAAGGAGAGGTCGAATCTGGATAGATACAGGGACCAACAAGCTTGATGATGGTTCAATTTCTTGGCTGTCATAAAGTACTCGAGATTCTTGTGATCCATCCAAATTCCCACCTTGTGTTGGGCACCCTCGAGGAAGTGTTGCCACTCCTCAAGCGCACGCATTATTGCCAACATCTCCTTGTCATGGATCTCATAATTTCGCTCAACAGCACTAAGGCTTTTGGAGTAGAACACAACAGTATGCCACTTCTGGTCCTCTGGAGACTGCTGAGACAACACGGCACCCGTCGCAAAGTCAGAACTGTTGGCTTCTACATGAAAAGGATGTGAATCATCAGCAAAGGCAAGGATGGGAGCGGAAGTGACCATCTCTTTAAGCCTTTCGAATGCCTCCTGTTTTGCATTATCCCACCTCCATGCCTCCTTTCCTGTCAAATCAAACAGTGGTCATGCATGATGTGAGAAATCCTTGATAAAACACTGATAGAAATTGATGAAGCCCAGGAAAGACTGCACCTCTTTCTTGTTTGTGGGCGTCGGCCAAGCCGTGACCCCGTTCACCTTGATAGGATCCATCTCCACCTGACCCTCCGAGATAATCAGGCTGAGGTACTCAATCTTGGTCTTCTCAAACTCACACTTGTCCTGACAAAGGTAGAGTTTGTAGCATCAAAGTCGTTCCAGGATGAGACGCATGATGCGATGGTGCTCTTCGATTGTGTGAGTGAAGATGAGGATGTCATCGAGATAGATCCAAACAACACCTTCAAGGATGAGGTTGTGGAAGATGTCATTCATCATGGTCTGGAAGGTGGCAGGACTATTAGTAAGGCCAAAGAACATGACAAGAAGTTCAAAAAGACCATGATTGGTGCAAAAGGCTGCCTTCCACTCATCTCCCTTCTTTATCCTCACATTATTGTACCCCCAACAGACGTCGAGCTTGGTGAAGTATTGGGCTCCACAGAGCTGGTTCACGAGTTCAGAGATGAGAGGTAATGGGTAGCAATTTTTGACCGTGATATTGTTGAGCCTTCTGTAGTCTTGAACTGGTCAAAGTGACCCATCCTTCTTCTTGACAAAGAAAAAGGGAGAGGCCATGGGTGACTTTGATGGTCAAATACGTCCAGAGGCCAGGTGTTCGTCGATGAACTGGTCAAGCTGTCGTTGTTCTTCAGGAGAGAGAGGATAGACCTTGCAGGATGAAGAGGTTGCACTGGGGGTGAGTTCGATCGTGTGATCCCATGGCTTGTGCGCAGGGAGAGAGTCGAACAATTCCTTGGAGAACACGTCTCCAAACTCATGGAGATGAGGGAGCAGGGAATCAGTAGAGGATTTAGCAGCATTGCTTTTGTGGAAGGCCTCAGCAAGGCATTGGAATATGTTCAATGTAGCACACACCTCATGCGATGGACGAATCGCAGTGTAGAAGATCCGATCACCTTCCTCCACTTCCTCTGGCTCCTCATCATCATCATCCGAGTCCGGCATCAGATCAGGAACCCCTTCCAACTCCACTTCAGGTATAGGCAGGGGTCCAGCATGACACTTCCAAGTACGTTGTATTGCCACCTTCTGTCCACGATGTTCTTGCCTGGCTTCTGTGAAACAAGTACGACAGCGGGATGGACATCGGCTCATGGTAACCTCCCCGGTACGCCAGTCGACCTCTGAGTTATGGTCTTGAAGCCATGGATAGCCCAAAATCACCTTTTGCTTTTCTAGTTGAGTGACAGCAAAAGGGGCATGCTCACTATGATCTTTGTAACGGAGGACCAGGTCTACAACCTCTCGGATGGCACCAGCTTCATTTGGGTACCTGTCCACATTATACACAGGTATCGGACACGAGAGTGAGCGAGTATTTAGGTGATGTTGTTGTGCGAGATGGGCATCGATGAAGAGACCGGTTGCACCAGAGTCCAGGAGCACAGAGACACTGAGTATCTGTCCAGTGTCAGTCGTCTGCAGTTCGATTGCTAGGTTCAAGGAATGTGTAGAGGGAGTGGATGCAACAATATATTTGCATGGTAGTTTACGCTCCCATGATTTAATTTTGGGGTGTGGAGCAGAGGGAGAGATGGGAAGAGCAGGTACGTCTTCAGCCAACTTTGAAGGGTCATTGTGGGGAACAGTCACAGAAATGGATTCATTCTCCAGGGATTCAACTGACAAGACTTCAAAGTGGTTATGGACAGGCAGTGAGGGTGTACGATTCACTTGCTGTGAATACAAAAATCCTGCTCCTCTACAACTTCTGACTTGATCTCCTCTGCAACCTGATCCTTTGCTTCCTCGACATCTACAAGCACCAACAAGTCTTGGAGGAGTTCATCTCACCCCTTGGGGGTGAGCATGCGGATATCCTGATGATGGGGACACGCCTCAGCCCTGTGCCCAGTTTCCCCACAATGGTAGCAGAGATCCAACCTATGTGCACGGCTGTGGGCTGTGTCAACATCCATTGGTACTGGGACATTGATGGCTGGTGTTGGAGTTTGATGAACAGGAATGGGGTTAAGGCAGGGAAGGGTTCGATTGAAGGTGTAGGGTGCATGAGTGGTAGTTGGAGCATGGAATGCAGCATTAAATGCCGCATTTGTGAGTCGGTTCTCATCACAGAGTGAAGCAGCTTCATACCAAGCATAGATATCATCATCCGCTGGGTGCCCCTCCAACATCTGTGCAATCTGGTCCTAAATTTGCCAGTCATCATCTCTACATGGCCAAGGTTGAGAAGCTGGAACAGCAAGATGTCACGTTGAAGACATATGTGACCTTGAAGGAAAGGATGGAATATAGTCTGAAATCATTCAAACGCAGGTTCTCAGACATTAGACATTTGAATCAGATCATTGTCCCATGATGACAACATGGCTGATCTTGCCAGTTCTCATAATTAGCTAGTACTGACAGTGTTATTTTAGCTAGGATAAACACTGCTGTTTTGTTGATTTTGTTCATTCATACTCCCTGCGCCCATTGTGCATCTGGTTTGCTAATGCCCATTGCCAATGCTCTTGGTATATAGATTTTCACCCCAAAGTGTCTGTCTGCTGCCACCAATGTTGATGTCAATGTAGATTTTTGTGCCAATGTGTCTGCTGATGCTGATGCCAATGGCTGTGACTATTTCATCAATGGTATTAGATTCTTACTGCACATCTATGCTGATGCCATTGCCATTGCTGTTGCCAATGCTGAGTACTGTGTCCAATGCCATCTCATAGGTCACTGATCTGTCTATTAACATTCTTCATAGTGTATCACAAGCAAGAATTGTAAAAGACCCGTTTGGTAGGTCTGCACTACATAGAATTAATTATTGCATCATTGCCCATAGCTAGGCCATACAGTCTCCTATGCACATCTATACCAAGCATTGTAATTCACTATAGTACACACAGCTAGGTCGTACTGTTATGGTGAAGTGGTGCCTGATGCCAATGCTGTACTTCTATGCCGATGCTGATGCCATTGCTGATGCTGTTGCCGAGTACTGTGTATGCTATCTCTGATCTGTATATCATTAACATTCTTCATAGTGTATCACAAGCAATAATTGTAAAAGTGTATTCATTTGTACCTAGTACATGTTATACATACTATGATAGTGTTCAATGGTGTCCACCAAACCCGTATCATTCGATACACTGTATGTGTTTGATAGACCGTATTATTCGGTACAGTGTAGCTTACCTATGTGCTTGTAATGCATGTTTGATAGCGTTTTGCGGAACTTTGCGTCTTCAGTAGATTGTGTTTGTTGTCGCATGTTTTGACAGAGGATAACAACCATTGTGACCTGGTGCCAGAGAGCCTTACCTATGGCAGCTTCTTGGTCCCGAAGTGAAGTTGTATTCCTTCCAACAGTGTGACTATACAGTGCTGCATGTTCATGGCCAATAACTGGTGGTAATTGAGCAAAATCTCTGGCAAAAATCATGTTCATTCTGCCAAAAGGGGAGTCAAGGTTGTTCATTACACGAGCTAACCTTGAACTTATTAGATACATGTCTTGGCAAGGCAGCATGGAAACCTGTCTAATTTCCATTGTACTGTACAGCCTCTGTTCAGCCTGTCTACTTTAGCAAGGCATCGACGTGAGTGGCGTGCGTTCTGTTCAACGACTCTTCTGCATTCATAGGCATCTAAAATCTATCTTTCAAACACGGCAAGCGGTGGTTTGGCGACCGTATTCACTCTGCCTAACCCCGCCTCACGACGACTTCCATCCCGACCTCAACTTCCGAGCGCTCGCTCCTCTGCTTCCTTTTCCAACTTCAATCATCATCTCTACTTCATGCGACAGGCCGGCTTTCTGCTTTACAACATCTACAAGACTTCGAAATGATAGAGGAATAGCGAATCTAGTTGGCGGCCGCGCGCGGTGATACATGATGCTTCATCTCTCTTGGCAACCGGTAGGCGCTTAGGGTTATGAAGGATTAATAAGGAATCCCAGGGTTCAGCTAGGGTTGAAACAAATGTCCTCGACTCATAACCCTAAGGATATTCTTGTAAGATAGTCTTCATAGCAGTGCAAGATTTCCTAAGTCTAAGCCTTATTGTATTGCCCAAGAGATATATATAATCGTTCGTATCCCATCTTTCGTAAACCGAGCTTGCCTCAGCTTCTTGCAAATCACCGACACTGGACTCTTCTTGGACTGGGACCCCAGGTGCTGTCGGATGACGTACACGGTGGCGATGAAGAGATGTTCTACACGTCACTCCACCACGAGATTCGCTATGCGAGTGCGTTGATCTGTTTGGCGTCCTTTCGTATGGAGTAATTTGACTGATGGGGGTGTAGACGTGGCAGATAATGCGTGGGTGATACTCATTGGTGAGTTATCGTTTGGTGCAGCTTGGCTGGGTTTGCTGATTGACTGGTACTTTCTTCTGTTATGGATGACGGCGAGGACGTGGAAGAAGCTGAACTGCCAGCGTCGAAAGTGTTGAGCATTGATTTCACACCACTTAGAGCGATACAGGTTCCTGAGAGCCGAAGCAATGTTTCACGCCATAGTTGGGGACGAGTACGCGAGTGATAATTGTGAACCCTTGCCGCGATTAGGTGAAATAGTCGAATTTCTATGTAAATATAGAGCAGTGGCTCCTGCGTTAGGCCTAGAAATCCTTACCTTTTGTTGAGAACACACCGCGAGCAGAGAAAAAATATCACTAATTGTTTGAACCTTGAATAAATTTAATTGGACCCGATAATACACCGCCAGCAGGAGGCGTCCTGGAGGCGGCAGACAATCGGCAACGGAATGTCCTGGAAGTCGGGCAATCTATATCTCCGTCTTTCTCATTCGGGCAGTCGAGTGAAAAGGCCGCCGAGATAGGCAATATTGTTGGTGCTGGCTGGAAAGGTCGTCAGGAATCGGGGTACACACCCATCATTGATATGTTCGCCTTGGTGCATGTCAGTTGTCGAGCATGCCATGTTAAAGGCACTGGCAAGAATCATATACAAGGTGGAGGAAGCTGCGGCAATCATCTGTGGAGTGGAATACAACGAAGACGGAGGGGGATACACACCAGCGGGTCGGTTTTGTGGCCATTCTATCTATTGTGATCGTGGTTTGAGAGCGCTGGCTGGTGGTGTTTTACGAGGGGTAAAGTTGGGCACTTTATATTAGTAGCGATTGGGGATAAACCGCATAGTAGATGTACCTGGGGGCGGTCTAGTCGCGAGTCCGTCCACCTCGGACTTTGGAGGTACCACTCGTCGTGCGTGTCGATTCGGGATCGATGCGACTAGATTTGGGTATACATTTATGATGGTAAGTAATTTAGGAAGAGGGAATAAAATGGAGCTGAAGACGTGAAGGAGTAGAGTTCACCAACTCACCGAGGTCAGACGTGGAGGGTCTTCGGGGAATGTTATTGTCCTTGGAAACAAGAAAGAGGCTGCGCAACTTGTACGACATTGCACTTGGAGGAGAGTAGAGCGTAGTCTAAACAAGTAGTTTAGAATGAATTACTGACAATGACTGACTAGGTGTGGGGCGTACCGGTGATGATTGCAATTGATGTCCCTGACAACGAAAATGGTCTCTCGCCATCCATGGAGGCGGAAGCGCTGTCAGAAGGTGAGAGACTGTTCATTACCGGGTGGGCAGACGGACCTAGGGATCATCTAGCTCCGCCTTTTCTGCTGAATTTCAATGAGATTCTCAAGAGAATAAGAGGTACCAGTCGACAAGACAATGTACGTCGCCACTGATGGATCATGCCCATCGACTTGCAGACTTGCGCGGCGCGAATACACAAAATGTAAACAGGAACAAACATCTTATGGTCCGTGCGCGTAATTCAGTTCAACTATAATCTATGGCAACTAAGCGAAAACGCGAGGACAGCCCAGAAGTAAATTCTCCCGACAGTCTCCGGAAACTACTATCGTCGGCGATCAAAAGTGATGCATCTGCCGAAGTTGCTCTCCTCCATATCATGGAGGAGCATAATTTCAGCCCGAGTCTATTGCAACAGATCTTGACTGGTTCGTTCATTTTATTTGGACACTCGGAAACTATCTGACGGTATCTATTCCTTAGAAGACGGCTTAGGCGTCAGCTTTTCAAACGTACAATACCAGGACATGGCTCCTTTCGTTGGACTCGACCCTAATCGGAAAATGAACGATATCGCCACATTTGACCTCCACCGCTCGCGCATTCCCACGTCGCTTTTCAGGTCTATTGTGCAGGATATGGATGTTCTACTGCCACAGTATGGCCCCCCCGTTGAGCATGAAACGGAAGAGGCGACATCCCGGTTCCTCGCCCCGGTGAGAAGGTCGAGTTAACCCTCCTACTGCGAAGAAACTCAGACTGTTGTTCTCAGATCTTTAACCACTTGGTTTCTCAATTTGGTTTTGCGTTTAGAAATCTGCCAGAATCTATCCTCGATGGCCGTGTAACTACGAAAGGCAAGATCGAATATTACTTCAAGGCGTTTGGTTCTATTGCGGCTCTTTTTATAGAAGTCAAGCTCAAAATCGGTAGTGGAAAGGAGCGAATGGATGCGATTGCTCAAGTGATAGCGGAATGTGATGGTCTGGCGTCCTTTCGATAATAGTTTGCACCAATTTTAACCACATATTAATGCCGTAGCCTGCTGCTGGAACAACACACGACAAGGGCTTCGTGTGCCTGTAGTTGGCATCCTTTGTGACGGGAATGTGTTCTAATTCTTCTTATTTAATGGCAGCACCAAGCCTTTCTCATTCAGTCGTGGGACCCTCCCAGGAGATCCTCCAACTCTTCGGTACGGTTTTAAACTGAATGATTTTACAGCAGCGGAAAGCTCTCGACCTTTCATTCGTGACCTGCGCCAGATATGTGAGATCATATTTGACCTGCTACTTCAAAGTTATATCTCGAGCTTGGATGCATACCGAAACCGCTCCGTTGGCAAGGGTAAGAAGGAAGGGAGGCCAAGGAAGAGTACGCATGAATGGGAAGAGGCTCTCTGCTTTGCTGGCGATGCATTGGAACAGTTCCGAGCTGCAGAAACAATGCGCCGGGACAATCTCCCCGATGAAGCAAACACAACTGTACAAGCCGCAATGGATATTCTCAAACACAGGTATGACCCTTCGACATTAATCCACATTGCATCTACTGGCTTATAATCCAATCTAGCATAGATAAGGTTCCGATCATTGATAAAACAAACCTCATCATGAGTGGCTGGGAAGATGGAGAGGTTGAAACAATGTAAGAGTCAGACAATGAAAATTTTTTGTCCTTGATATGGCAATTGTGTGTTCTTACTGCCACATCAGAATGTCTTATCCTATGAGGTGGTATTACTAGCATGATTGATATTAGGTGATGATGAGAGCCCTCAATACATTAAAACCTTATAAGCTCTGCTGCTCCATGGTGCACCCACCTAGATTCAATTCTATCGTCAATAATTAGAGTAATTATGATTCAATTTATACACACACTTTTCCATGAATAGTTATGTGGTTATGACATCATTGTTTCCAAGATGCTTTGATTGTTGTGATCAGCAACATTGACCCCTTGACTTATTCATGTTCTGTGATGAGCATGGCCACTCAGCCCCTATCTATCTAACCTTTTCACTCAGCTAGCTGAGTGAAGATCAGCTGATCTCTCCAAATTCTCCCTATCTCTCTGTCCTTTTCAATCTGCCACCAGAGTGAAGTGGTAAGATGGATAGGCATTGAGGGAGCCAGGAGAACAATGGGGATATATCGGAGGTGCTCCCTGAACACCCTACCCTTAGGGGTAAGGGTATGGAAACATATAAGGTATGGGAGGGTTTGTCAAGGGTACAAGGGTTTGGCACAAAATCAACATATTTAGAGCAAAATTCATTTGAAAAGTGTTGAACAAGGTTGTTCCAGGTGGTAGAAGTTGTGGTCAGAGTTCTGTATATCGTACATCAGCATTCAGAAGAATAGGTAGAGGAGGAGCGACGCAACAAGAAGTAGTGGGATAGGATATCATGACTTTGGTCGTGATGGTCTTGTTGGAGGGAAAGCACCATAGAGATCATTGTAACACTCAGATTCACTTGTCAACTTTGTGGTAGTGAAGATCTTGGAGTGGAAGCACCAACCAAATCGTCGTGGTTATTTGGGTGATTTGGGGGTTGTGAAGCTCCTAATACAGGGGTGCCAAAGAATTTGTTGCTGTCATTGTTATTGTTCGCATGTTTGTATGTCATCATTATTGTTCGGGCAGAAAGATCTAAGCAATTGTTGTTGATGAATGGACGTTGTGATATCAAAACATAAAATCTGTGGCCATCGTCCTCCATACATCCATTTCCCCACTATGCTCATACTTGTGCCAGCATTCGAAGCTATACTGAACGATCCATCCTGAAGTCCACTAAATGCATCTCTCCACCAGGCAGAAGTCTGGATGTAGTGGACTTCCTGTAAGGGGACTAGGGGGGTGCCCTGTGTGTTTCTCCTATTTTTTACATTCATTCTATATTTTTCCTCACTTAATTTCCTTCTATTCTTCGTTTTCTATGATTTTTCCGGATTTTATTACTAATTTTCCCTTTCTATCATGTTTGTGCATGTTGACAGTTTTATATTTAGAGGCGGAGCACCCTTCTGACATCTACCCCTTGGTATGATGTCATTCGGCAGCCTTGATCTGCCTATCTCCACCTTTTTTATTTTTAGGTTATTATTTGATTTTTGTTGTCTTCACATATACTGGGCATCGGCAAAGGGATCCTTAGAGTTTTCTCTTCGGATTTCCCTTTGCTAGGTGTGTCCCCAATCCCTGTACTATGTAGTATAATTTTAACTTCGGATTTCCCTTTGCTAGATAGAGGCTTAGGTTGCCCTTATAGTAGAAAACTCTCCCCTAAGGCCCAAAATCGCAAATGCACTGCCCAAGATAGGCAGGTACATAGTGGATGATGCTTCCCAAAGCTCCACAGACTCCCTACACACCGTTCCAGACAGTCCTGCCTTTACTGCACCACCATTTTCGCCAAATGCGCCCCCTAGCGACATGGATGCATCAGAGCACCTCGACACACTTGAAAGTGATGTTTCCGGAATATGCGCGCAAATCAATTCACTTAAATCTACAATTGAGAACTTTGTTAGGACCCTCCAGACTAACTATACAGGCAACCTAAGCCTCTAGCAAAGGGAAATCTGAAGTTAAAATTATACTACATAGTACAGGGATTGGGGACACACCTAGCAAAGGGAAATCTGAAAAGAAAACTCTAAGGATTCCTTTGCCGATGCCCAGTATATGTGAAGACAACAAAAATCAAATAATAACCTAAAAATAGAAAAGGCGGAGATAGGCAGATCAAGGCCACCAAATAATGTCATACCAAGGGGTAGATGTCGGAAGGGTGCTCCGCCTCTAAATATAAAACTGTCAACATGCACAAACATGATAGAAAGGGAAAATTAGTAATAAAATCTGGAAAAATCATAGAAAATGAAGAATAGAAGGAAATGAAGTGAGGAAAAATATAGAACAAACATAAAAAATAGGAGAAACACACAGGGCACACCCCTAGTCCCCTTCCACTAACCCTACAACCAATATTTCCCCCATTGCGACTCCAAGCGCACCCAACAACGACATACCACCAAATGTGCCCACTAAAGAGCACACCCAGATCAAACCATCCCCCCCCCCGCTGAATTTAATGGCACACATGTGCAGGGATGTGCATTCCTTAACTCCTGTGAGTTATACATCAGTCTCCAGTCACATCAATTTGTCGATGAGGCTGCAAAAAGTTATTGGGCCTTCACATACATGAAATCTGAATGCACCTATCTCTATGTGGACCGTATTCTGCGTCAAACTAAAGAACTCGGTTCTCCACCTTTCTCCACTTGGGGTGACTTTTGAGCCGAGTTTGTACGCCACTTTTGTCCCCTCAATGAGCGCCACTGAGCAGTGACACAACTTGAGTCATCCTCTTACCACCAGGCACGTTGATCCATGGATGACTATATCGATGAGTTTAAGGATTTGGTGGACATGGCAGGATATGGGAGTGGGCTACCAGTGGTGGTGAAGTTCCAATGGGGCCTCCTTGTATGAGGTGCCAAGGTTGTTTTGCAGGGCTTTTACTCTGGCATGGCAGCTCAACAGCTCCCTGTCTGTCAATTTCTGCAACAGGATGAACTAACAGTCATACAAATGAGGACAAGACACTTACTGGATCAGCAGGTAGCATTAGCTGGTTGCAGGCCAATGGGTAGTAGTATGGTGTATCAATCATGTTTTCAGACTGCAAAATCATCAGTGAGAGGCACTGTGAGACTGGTGGGGTATGGATTTCAGCCATTCAAGTAAGAAAATGGGAAATATCTAATGTAAATGGATGGATATATGGTGGATGAACTTGGGATGAATTTTCATACTGTAGATTTCAAACCTCAAATGGATGGAATTCAGACATATTTTATTACAACTTTTTCATAAGTGAATAGGATGAAATTTCTTCTTGAAAATCGATGAATTATGGGGGTGCTTTTAATACTGTAGATTTCAAACATCAAATAGATGGAAGTCAGACATATAATATTACAGGTCTTTCATGAATAAACAGGATGTAATTTCTTTCCAGAAGTGATTGAATCCTGGGGATGAATTTAATCTCAGTGCAAGGGGTGGACCTTGGGCAGGAGGTGGCAATTTCCATGGGTGTTTCTCAGATATTTAGGGATGGATTAAAAATATGTTGACCATTCTATTGCAATGTATTGTTGGGATAGGCAATCCAAGCCTGTGGTCTGAGGCTGGATGCCAGATATTATTAATAGAGCAGCTGTTTTGATGTGTGTTTTATTTATAGAACAGTTACATACAGCCATAGTATAGGAGAAAGAATAATAGTTCCTTGTCTCGTTTCCCCCACTTGTCTCTAAGAGAAATATCTCTTCTCTGTTTGTTTCCCAGCCTGGTTTCCAATAGGTTATGGGCCCTGGCAGATTTTTCTAGGCAACACTTACTACATGACAAATACTCCTGATGTCGAGGAGCAAGGGGAACAACAACAGGAGGAAGAATATTATACACCTCCTAAATGTACAAGAAGGGTCTATCACAGTAATACCAATGCGCCCACTGAAGAACTCAATGAAGATGAAGGTTTACCATCTATCAAACTAATTCGTACCAAAGAATATTCAAACGTAAACAAAATCGCTGATCATGCTCACTTGACGGACGAGAACTGGCATGAATGGAAAGAGAGAATGAAGAGGGTATTTTTCAATTGCGATATTACTGGGTATGTTAGAGGGGATGTTGAACACCCTAATGAGAGTATTGACCCCAAAGGCGCATGCAACTGGTACAAGAACAATTCTTGGGCGCAACAAATTATTATTCATAACATCACCTCCTTGCAAATGAACCATGTCGTCCAAGAACTCTGCAAAAGAAATGTACTCTGCACTCTCAGTAACTCATGAAAATAAGGCACATCAAACTGTCAATCATATTCAATGCCTATTATATGAGACCAAATTACTTGACGCTGACGACCTCCTAACACATCTGGATGTGCTCAAATCATATCGTGACCACATCAACAGATTTCCTAATGAGGAAGTTCATGTCTCGGACACGCACTTTAAAGCGATCATATCTGCATCCTTACCTTCATCATTGCATACCTATGTTGAACCTTATAACGGGAACACCAACAATCCAAATAATCCCAACCCTAAATGGCGCTTAACTTCTGACGCATTTATTGGACTGTTACGGGAGGAATACAAAATATGGTTGACCAGATCTAACAATGGGAATAATAAAAATGGTACTATGGGGACTGTAAATCTGGTGAGAACCCAGAACGCTAACAGTGCTAGTAAATCCCTAGAAGATTGAATCTCTGATCGAAAATCCTCCTTACGGCCTTATTGCGATCATTGTAAACATGCCGGACACTGGACAACCAAATGCTGTGAATTTGAAGGGAACAAATGTGGGAACTGTGGAAAGATCGGACATCAAGCAGACAAATGTTGGAGTAAGAAGAAGGTAAAGGACAAGGCAAAGAAGAAAAAGAAGGATGCAGAAGAAACAAATGTGGCAGAAGAATATATTACGTTCCAAGCAAGTGAAGAGCAGTACAGCTTCAATACCTATGATGCTAGTAATGCTGATGCAAATGATGAGTGATTGATCTATTATGATTGTTTAGCAGACACGGCAACAACATCTCACGTTATGCATCAAAGAGAAGCATTTACCGATTACACACCTATGAGGAATATTTCCGTAACAGGTGTAGGTGGTAAAGAAGCATTAATTTCAGGGCGTGGAACTGTTGAATTAAAATCAACATGCAACGGCACTGACTATATTCTGCATTTGGAGAATGTTCTTCATGTGCCTGGAACACGAAGTAATTTAATTTTGTTGGGGCGATGGGATGCAGCTGGCAGACGCTACAATGGTGGGAATGGAAAAATCACACTCATCACAAGAGATGGAATGCCAGTAGTGCAAGGAACAAAAATACGCAAACATCTATATCGCATGAAGATGGTTGTCAGACCTCCCACACAATGCAATATAATCCAACCTGATCAAACATTCATTGAAAATAATACGATACCTACATGGGAAACATGGCATCAACGGTTTGGACATGTTGGATATACCGGGCTTCAAAAATTATTTGACGGAAAAATGGTCAATGGATTTATTGTGGACGAGGACTCCCCTAAGCCCAATTGTGTTGCATGCACAGAGGCAAAACAACACATCAAACCATTCCCGAAATCATCAATCAGAAATACAGAACCCAGTGAATTAACACATATTGACTTATGGGGCAAGTATGCGATCCGATCAATCAATGGCAATCAATACTACTTGTTATTTGTGGACGATGCCAAGAGATTTGCAACCGTCGAATGCATCAAGCAGAAATCTGATGCAACACAAGCCGTAATAAAAATTTTGGCACATTTGAAGACTCAAGGGAGGAATCCAAAGGGTATTCAAATTGACAATGGGAAAGAATTTGTAAACGAGAAGTTGGAAAGTTGGTGCAAGGAACACGGTATGGAAATTCGATACACTGCACCATATTCACCTTCACAGAATGGTATTGCCAAACGGATGAACTGTCCACTGGTTGAACTTTCTTGAGCAATGGTAATCACCAATGACCTTCCCGAATTTCTCTGGGAATATGCAGTCCTGCATGCTGCTTATCTCCGTAATTGATCATACACCAAACACTTGCCGAAATGTACACCATATGAAGGCTGGTATAATAAAAAACCAAGCATCTCTCATTTACGTGAATTTGGTGCACCTGTATGGATTTTATTACAGGGACAAAAAGTGGATCGAAAAATGCAGGCAAAATCCAAACAGCGCGTTTATGTCGGTTTTGATGATGGCGCTGGGGCCATAAAATATTATAATGCCGAAATGCGCAATGTCCTCACCTCAAGAAATTTCAAGCAGATGACACCTCCAGAATTGACTCCAATCCCCAAGGGCATCAACATCACACCCAATAGTCAATGCAAGGGGGAGTCTGTGGGGGACGTGCCACCTATGGGTGTAACAGGCTCGGATGATATAACTCTGACTCTTGATCCTGGCAGCAAAAAGCATAAGAGAAATTTATTGGAGGATGATATAGACATAAATGCTCCATGGAAGACTCGTGGAATTCATATCAATTATAAAAACCTTCAAGATCCTTATTCAGTAGAAGAAAAAGAAGACAACTTTCTTACAATGGAAGAAGTTTATGCAATAATTGCTGGAGATGAGATGACAAGCCTCAAGGATGCCAAGAATTCCCCCAATTGGCCAGAATGGGAAAAAGCCATACAAGCCGAACTCAACTTACTAAAAGAGAAGGGGGCTTGGGAATTTGTTGAAAAACTGCCTGATGCAATCCCAATTGCTAATAAGTGGGTATTCATCAAGAAGCATGACAAACAAGGAAAAGTAATCAGGTACAGAGTAAGACTCATGGCCAAAGGATGCGCGCAACACCCAGGGTACAATTATATGGAAACATTCTTGCCTGTGGTCAGAATGGACACTCTGCACGCAATTCTGGCATTAGTACCAATGAAAAACCTTAAATTGCAACAAATGGATGTCAAAGGCACATATCTCAATGGCACATTACATGAAACTATATTTTTTCTCCTGACTTCCACAACTTTTTCACCTAGAAACAGATTAGTTATTTTTCCACAGAAAAAAGTGGGAATATGTGGGAAAATGACCTTTTCCACCCTAATGTTCACAACTTTTTCTCCTGGAAACAAATTAGTTGTTTTCCTGCAGCAACCAAAAGAACAAAGTGTGAGAAAATAACATATTTTTACTGATGGTTCCTTTTATTTTTCCCCAGTGAAAAAGTGTCTGCGATGCACACATTGGGTGAAAGCCCTCAAAGTACATAACATTGAGATTACTGTTATCAGTTGGAAATTAAGTTTGCCTAGTGATGATAGATCCAGGGGTCCCATATGAAGCTTCCCTACCTGTGCAAAATCATGAGACTGTTTTGAATGCTGAAAGTGTTCTGAATGAAACCCCAATGCTCCACTGTATGGCACAATCATTTTCACAGTCAGGACACATCAAAGAATGGGAGGCAATGCACACATTGTGTGAAAGCCCTCAAAGTATGTAGCACTGTCATGACTGTTATCAGTTGGTGATTAAGTTTGCCTAGTGATGATAGATCCAGGGGTCCCATATGAAGCTCCCCTACCTGTGCAAAGTGATGACACTATGTTGAATGCTGAAAGTGTTCCGAATGACACCCCAATGCTCCAATCCCTCCATGATGCTTCTATACCATCTCTGTCCAATAACCCTAGCACCCAAGTGCGTCGGAAGCGCAGGCATCCACAACGTCAAATTCCAACCAAAGCGCCTCAGGCTGATCCCAAAACAATTGAAACAAAGCAGGCATTGAGAAAGCGACATCCTACAGGGGCAAAAAGCGACGACCCATGGGTTATTCTTTCCAAAGCCCCCTTGGTAATGCCTTCAAGTCCAAAAAGGGCCCATGCAGCAAAGCCTCCCAAAAAGAAGCCTGTGATTAACATTTCATGTGGATAATCAAAAACATTTGGCCTGAACATAATTTTCACAGGGGTCCCAAACAAAAGCTGTCCAGAAAGATATTAAACATAGTGAAGTGATTAGTTTCATTTCTTCTTCACAGTATTTTTATCATTGATCATTATCTTAAGGATATCTCTGGTGTAATAAGCAAGGAGGATGCTGCAGGAACTGAGGTGCAGGCAATGATTACAGATCCCAGGTCAGGGATTGACAACGACATCATGTTCAAAGAGGACAAGATCAATGGTGATCAATTCACAAAATGTGCAAGCCACTTTGAATACATCTCAACGATGTCCTCCTTCGAAGACTCTTTTTTTAGAAACACTATCAGGAAGGACCTGCTGAAGGATAGACATGTGAGTTGGAATGCATTTAAAAGCCTATCCCCAAAATTGGTATGATATGATTGTCTGTGTTTCGCATTGATACTAACAAGCTGATAGCAACAGTCATCTGCGACTAACTGGGACACCACTGTCACAACAAACACTGTTATCGCCATCTATCGAACTGGCACTCAGTTCTTCGCACGTGAAGTGGGGATGCATAGAGCTGAGCAGCCATTGGGGCATCAATTGTGGTCAGGCTCGCTGCCCAGGTAAGGAACACCTTAGGGTTATGGGACCTCCCAGGGTTGGCCACAGGGTTTGATCCATGGGGGCAGAAGGGGGCCACAGGGTTGGATCCATAGGGTCAGAAGGGGGTAGAGTGCTCACCTAGGGTTGGATCCATGAGGGCAGAAGAGGGTACAATGCTCTCTCAAGCATGCCAAGGATTGTTGCATGCAGCAATATTCTGTCAAGTGATTTTAATGTGATATCTGTCAGACTATTTGCAAGATGTAGGTTAACTTGTGGAATTTATATTTGTTTACACTAAAAGCAGTTGTCGTGACCTAGTGACAACCACTGTAGGGTTTGACACACTGTGGGTCTGGACACCAGGCTTTAGGGTTATGAGACCTCCCAGGGTTGGCCACAGGGTTTGATCCATGGGGGCAGAAGGGGGCCACAGGGTTGGATCCATGGGGGCAGAAGGGGGCCACAGAGTTGGATCCATAGGGTCAGAAGGGGGTACAGTGCTCACCTAGGGTTGTATCCATGAGGGCAGAAGGGGGTACAATGCTCTCTCGAGCATGCCAAGGATTGTTGCATGCAGCAATATTCTGTCAAGTGATTTTAATGTGATATCTGTCAGACTATTTGCAAGATGTAGGTTAACTTGTGGAATTTATATTTGTTTACACTAAAAGCAGTTGTCGTGACTTAGTGACAACCACTGTAGGGTTTGACACGCTGTGGGTTTGGACACCAGGCTAACCATGATAGGGTTGATTTCAGACCACAGGCACCCCAATTTGCCCTGCTGAGTGTGTGAATCAGGGATGTCACATGACCATGTCATATATTTGCGGCAGTATACTGGGCTTGCAAGCAGCCACATAATAAAGTTAAAGTTAAAGTTAAAGTTAAACCGCGATCGACATGTGTGAATAAGGAGGACAATTGGAAGCACACCTGTGATTGCACTGACTTGTATCATACACAGACATCCTGTTAGGGTGACACCCACTATCTGCTAGCTAAGACCATGCAGGTTCTCTCTACAAGAAGGGGGCAGGATCTGCACATGTGATGGGGAAATTGATGGTTTTGATGCGAGGGGTTATTAATAGGTAAGTTTGTTGAGATAGGCCTTTCACACTGAAAACGTAGGTGGAATACCTAAGAGAACACAACTGGGATCCCCTAGGCATATATTAGGGTTTATATACTATGTTACATATATTGTACATTGTTGTTACCGATGCACTCGTACATGCGCATACATTGTGATGCATGCGAAATAAAATTCTCATGCTATCAAAATGTAGCGTCATTTGGCGTCATGTAGCATAATTCGACATAATAAAATAAAAATGAAAGTTTATTAGGTAATGGGGTGGTTTCCTAACATTACCCCCCTTTTATGCCTCGACTTCCAGGTGAGAAAATATTATGTTTGTCCCCTCTGTGAAATTTTGGTAAGGCCGGAATTTCATCCCCTCATACACCATTCTCACAATGCGACACGGAGCATTCGGATTACGTTTAAAGAATTGGGCGATTGCATTATGCACTCACTTACAATTCTCTTTGGGTTCCCACAAATTATTTTTGTCGGTATAGTTTTTCCACTTTATTAAGAACTCCAATTTGTTCCATCGAAGACGTGAGTCTAGAATTTCTTCAACTATGTATTCTGGAGCACCTTCTACTATTATCAGAGGTTGCGGAGTAGTTTGTTGGCCAGGAATAGTGGGTGGACGGTAAGGGCGTAGGCAGGATACGTTAATCTCGGGATCAATCTTAAATGATCGGGGTAATTTTAGCACTACCGCATTAGGCAAGATCACTTTAGAGATCGCATATGGGCCAACTTGTTTCTCTGTAAGTTTCTTCAAAGGTCGTGGAATATTCAGGTCCTTGGTACTTAGCCATACCAAGTCACCAACTTTGTACTCTGGAGCGCATGCTCGAGTACGATCCACATGTCGCATCATGTCATCACATGCTTTCTTCAATGCCGCCTCTGCTTCCTCTTGTACCCTTTGCATCTTAGATACAAAATCTTCTACCGACTGTACTTTGACTTCCCTTCTGGGTTCTACTCCCATGCGAGGATGATATCCATAATTCGCGAAAAAGGGTGACATACGAGTAGCTGAATGGAATTTGTTATTGTGGGAAAATTTGGCAATTGCCAACCATTTGGGCCAGTCGGTTTGTCAGTAGTTGACAAACATATGTAGGTACTGCTCCAACTCCTGATTCATTCTCTCTGTCTGCCCATCAGTCTGTGGGTGATATGCCATAGATAATTTAGTTTGAATTCCCAATATGTTGTTTAGTTCTCACATAAACGCGGAAGCAAATTGTGGTCCACGATCGGAGATAATGGTATCGGGTAACCCATGTAACCACCATACCTGATTTAGATAGAGGCGCGCCAAGCCCAATGATGAGGTTTCTGTAGTAGTAGGAATAATATGGACCTCCTTTGTAAAGTGGTCGCATACTATGAATATTGCATCATACCCTTGAGCCTTGGGTAATCCGGTAATAAAATCCACAGATAAATCTTGGCACGGCGCTTTAGGTATAGGGTTTGGCATTAATTTTCCTGCAGGTTTCTCTGGAAATTTCTTCCCCCTCATGCACATATCACATCCATCCACATACCCCAACACATACTTCGAAATTCTGGGCCACCAATAATTTCTCATTACTAATTCCAACATCTTCCATCTTCCTGGGTGTCCGGCAATCGGCGTATTGTGATGTAACCAGACAATCTCCCTTCGCAAATCCTGATCCTTTGGTACATACACTTTTCCTCAAAACAACACCAACCCTTGTTCCTCAGCCCATTTGTCTCCTTTGATATTACCTTTCTTCTCTCCCTTCAGAGCTTTCACGGCTTCCACTACTTCATTGTCCATTTCCAAACATTGTCTAATTTTAGACAACATTTCCATTTCCGAGCTATCTATTAATAGATGCCCTTGATGCATAGCACAAATGCGAAAGTATTTGGGTTTGAGTAAGGTAACATTTTTATTGTCCTCCTCCACCCCCCTTTTATGATCAATACATCTGGATAAGGCATCTGCTTTCCTCATTAAGCTTCCCGCTTTATGGACCAAGTGAAAGTTGAAACGTGATAGGAATAGTGCCCAATGTGCTTGCTGGCGATTAAGCTTTTTAGCAGACATGAAGTATTGCAGATTTTGATGATCCGTCCAGATCTCAATTTGATGTGTACATCCCTCCAAATAATGCCTCCATGCCTCCAATGCTCATATTATCCCCAACATCTCTTTGTCATGCACATCATAATTCCTCTCCACATCATTCAACCCTTTTGACAAGTATGCACAAGGATGCCATTTGTCATCTTCGCACAGCATTGATAATACCGCTCCAGTAGCAAAATTGGATGCATCAGATTCCACTCGCAAAGGGCATGTGAAATCTACTGGGGCTAATATTGGTCCCTCCACAAACTTCCTCTTCAACTCCTCAAATGCTGTCTGCTGCTGCTCTCCCCACCTCCACACTACTCCCTTTCGCGTAAGGTTATGTAAGGGTGCGGCAATTTTCGAAAAATTGTGCACAAAGCAATGATAATAATTTGCGAGTCCCAAGAAGGCTTGAACCTCCTTGACATGGGTGGGTGCAGGCCAATCTGTGATCGCCTGTACCTTGATCGGATCCATTTTGATCCTGTCAGGGCCGATCAATAATCCTAGGAACTCGATCTTGCTTGCCCCAAACACACACTTCTCTGGTTTCAAAAATAGATCGTTGTCTGCCAACCTCTGTAACACCTCTTGCACTATCGCTTCATGATTCTCTTCATCCTCCGTGAATATCAGAATGTCATCAATAAATATTATTACCATGCCTTTGTCTATTACATCCTTGAAAATGTCTTTCATCATATTTTGAAAGGTCGGGGGACTATTAGTCATCCCAAAAAACATGACAAGCGGCTCGAAGGATCCTCGATGCATGGCAAATGCAGCCTTCCACTCATCTCCTTTCTTTATTCGTACATTGTTGTATCCCCATCGTAAATCCAATTTTGTAAAGACCTTGGCTTTTCCCACCTTATCAATTATTTCTGAGATCAACGGCAGGGGGTATGCGTTCTTCACTGTCCACTCATTCAGATACCTATAATCAGTACACATCCTCTTCCTTTGGTCTTTTTTGGGCACAAAGAATATTGGTGACATCTGCGGTGATTTTGAAGGTCGTATGTATCCTTTGCGCAATTGCTCCTTCAGGAATGCATCCACTTCTTCTTGTTCCATCAGAGATAACGGATATACCTTCGACTTCTTTGGCACAAACCCTGGCTTCATCTCAATCGCATGATCCCATTGCTTCTGCACTGGCATTTGCTCAGACTCCTTCTTTTGGAACACTGACAAATGTTCATGATACACTTTTGGCACCCATTCCTCCACTGGCTTCTCCACCTTCATGATATTCTTGTCCCATGACTGTCCTCCACAAACTGCTCTAAAGGTTTGCTTCTGCTCTTCTTTCTCGATCATGATCGGAACTTCCCCATTTGGCATTTCCTCATCCTCCACTTCCTCTATCGTAACAGAATACTTCCTCGGATGTTCTTTCTCTTTCTTTTTCCTTTTTTCTTTCTTTATCTTCCTCCCATACACATTACATTCCTTAGGACAACAAGTCATTTGTACTTTCCCAGTTCTTGTTCCATCAGAGATAACGGATATACCTTCGACTTCTTTGGCACAAACCCTGGCTTCATCTCAATCGCATGATCCCATTGCTTCTGCACTGGCATTTGCTCAGACTCCTTCTTTTGGAACACTGACAAATGTTCATGATACACTTTTGGCACCCATTCCTCCACTGGCTTCTCCACCTTCATGATATTCTTGTCCCATGACTGTCCTCCACAAACTGCTCTAAAGGTTTGCTTCTGCTCTTCTTTCTCGATCATGATCGGAACTTCCCCATTTGGCATTTCCTCATCCTCCACTTCCTCCATCGTAACAGAATACTTCCTCGGATGTTCTTTCTCTTTCTTTTTCCTTTTTTCTTTCTTTATCTTCCTCCCATACACATTACATTCCTTAGGACAACAAGTCATTTGTACTTTCCCAGTTTTCCAATCAATTTCAGGATTATGCTTCCATAACCACGGACATCCTATTATTAGATTGGTTTTCCCAAGATCACACACTTTGAATACAGCTCGCTCCTGATGCTCCTGATACTTTAGTACCATAGTCACCTCCTCCTTGATAGTTCCTCCATGATTGACTGTTCTGTCAATATTGTACACCATTATAGGTTGCACCAGCTTGCGTGTGTTAATACTGTTTCTGGTAATTAAGGATCGATTAATAAATAATCCTGTAGCACCACTGTCAAGCAATGCTTCCACATCAATAGCTGCATGCGTGTCCACTGTCTTCAGTCCCACAGTCAAGGTGATTTTGGGTTCTATTCATGCAGAGCGAATAAAGAATTGAGGGGTTTTCAGAAATGACATGTGACAATTTTCTTTGTTGCGTGATTCACAACAGTTGTACTCCTCCTCGATTTCCTTTTCTGATTTACTCTGGGTTTCCTCGGATACTACTACATTGTAATGATTCTGGGTCACCAATGGGGAAACCTTTACTGGGACTCTTCCACAAAATTCTCCTGCTTGCCTTCCTCCTGCTTCACTTCCTCAATTGTAGCTCCCCTGATCTTTCTCTTCTGCTTGCAATACTTAGAAATGTGTCCTAACTGCCCACAGTTAAAACATTTAAGTGGGGCTCGTCTCCCCACTTGATCAACCTCCATTGCCTCTGCTGGTGCTGCTGACTCCGTAACTATAGGTGTCACTGCCATGGCCGGTGGCTGTGCCCTCGGAGCTTGCACCTGAGGTGCCTTTCCTTTCTCGGACTTTCCTCCTGATGACTTTCCAAATTTACTACTTCTGTACATCAACTTTGACTCTGCCTATTTCTGCCAATATTGCCGGTCAAGGCGCATTGCCCAATTATACCACTCATCCAACTTCTCTGGCATAGAAGGTAGTCGGTAGATAGACTTGAATAAAGAGGGATTTAATCCTGCTTTCAAAAACTCTACCAACGCAGCTTCTCCCATGTCCGTTTGCAAAGCTTCTGCTTTGAACTGCAAAATAAATTCATCCGCCATTAAGGAACCTTGGCGCATGGTCTTTAATTTAGCATTGGCTGTCACCTTTGGATTAGGGTCTCCAAACTGTGCTTCCAATCTCTCCAGAAATTCCTTGAAGGTTGCAAATAGTTTATTTTCTGCGGCAATTTGATTAATACCCTCATTTCTCCAGAACTGTGCTTTCCCCCCCTGAATGTATGAGAGAGCAAACATAATCCTAGACTCAGCTGTACAAAACTCTGGCTTCCTCCCATGGATGTACAATACTATAGAGCTGATGAAGGATTTTGTATTCTCCATGGTACCATCAAAGATTTGTGGGGGTGCGTACTTAGGTAAGCACACTTTTCCATTTCTGGATTTCTCCACCGTCTCATCCTCCTGCGATATCCACTCCACCATCTCCTCCATCTCATCATCTCTTTCTCCTGTTGTCTCTGGCTGTACTTCCACTTGTCTGGGCTGTGATGCTGCCAATACTGACACTAATTGCGACATTTGCGCTGTGAGCACATCAATTTTCACCTCTAGTGCTGGTATGGGAACAGGATTAGGACTGGGATTAGAAGTTGAAGGTTCATACATAATTTTCAGACATAATTGTAGAATCTGTGATGAATCACTTCTTCGACAAATTCAAAATTGTACTTCGAGACCTCTCCAAACGTCTACGGGACACGTGATAAGGTTCGTCGAGGTTTGTCAATGGTTCATCATTTGTCGGGCACCTATTTTGACACTTTGGATCAACAACCCTTCCAACAGTGCCTGATCTCGGAGATATCACTGAATTCGGCTTGTAACTAAAATAGTCGTCCGAATAGAGTGATGTAAATCATAACTAAACCAGATCCGATTCGTTGTCTGGTTGCAGCTGTCCTAATGATGAGCGCTGCCTCTCGATCACTGGCAGTCACAATGTAAGGTGAGGCCTGGCGTCGGCTTACGAAAGAAAAGGTAGATTACATATATACAAGTACTTCCGGCTTGTGCTGAAAGGATGAGTAATCGGATGTGGCGCGGTGAAACAATGACGTATGCGCAAGTAAGAGAAGGCACACTGATATGGGAAGTTGTGTTCTTCTGTTAGGGCGACACCCACTATCTGCTAGCTAAGACCGTGCGGGTTCTCTCTACAAGAAGGGGGCGGGATCTGCGCACGTGATGGGGAAATTGATGGTTTTGATGCAAGGGGTTATTAATAGGTAAATTTGTTGAGATAGGCCTTTCACACCAAAAACGTAGGTGGAATACCTAAGAGAACACAACTGGGGTCCCCTAGGCATATATTTAGGGTTTATATACTATGTTACATATATTGTACATTGTTGTTACTGATGCACTCATACATGCGCATACATTGTGATGCGTGCGAAATAAAATTCTCACACTATCAAAATGTAGCATCATTTGGCATCATGTAGCGTAATTTGACATAATAAAATAAAAATGAAAGTTTATTAGGTAATGGGGTGGTTTCCTAACATGTCCCAGATGTCCATCCTATGTTGTCTAATGGACTGACCAGAGGTTGGAAAAGGAAATTGTAAGGGTATCTGGCACGAGAAGAGGAATGATATATAGTTCTTGTAGTCATACTCAGCTCAGCCCCAGTTCGATAGCAGCAGGGTTAATTACCGTTGAAACCCACGGTCTCTCTTCTAAGGATTCCAGCGCGTCGCATCCGCTCCCAGAGACATTAGTATGTTTGCTTAGACTAGATTTGTAATTGACACCAGCATACCATGAGGCAATCAGATATTTCTACCGATTGTAAAAGTAAAGGGTATCTGCAATGATATTGTCGTTGCACTGAATTACCATATCATGTGTTCACCCAGTGTACACGGACATCCCAGATGTCCATGGTCATGCCAATGTTGTCTAAAGGACTGGCCAGAGGTAGGAAAAGGAAATTGTAAGGGTATCTGGCACAGTATCGGCGACAACAATATAAGCTCTGCTACCCTGTCACATGGGGTTGTGCCATACCTCTTATCATATGTCTTATCGATTACCATCTAACATCTAACATCTACCATGTCTGAAAGTACCATGAGATGGCAAGGGAATCCACAGCTAGGCTTTGGGATTTGTCCACACATGTGCGGATGTTGAATAACCCAGGCTGCAGCAAACTGGTCACGCAGACAGCCTGCATGGATGTGACAAGCTCCTTTGACCCTAAAGGATGGCCACCACTTAAATTTCCATATCCAATCAAGAGAAGTACATCCAAACTGCACTGATGCGTGTGGAAATTTTGATAGTCCAGGTCGCACACTAACAAACAAAGAGTACACCGCTTGGGTTCTGCATCTCGGCCATTATACCAAGTACCACAGACACATTCCGCCTCAATTCCAATCACTAATCCCTGCCACACCACTCAATGACACCTATTCAGGTGCTCTGCCACCTCATCCACTGCCAGATCTTCGATCTCTGCCTGAAGCAATAGCCTCTATGTCTGTACAATCACATCCGGGTAATTCAGGCAGTGCATCGAGTGCTCAGCCAAAACTGCTCGTGGTTGAGAGTCCTCGTATCTGTACAGAGCCAAATAGTGTCGAAAGCATCATGACTCTCTTAACATATGATTGCTACGTCATGGAAAGGAATACCCCAGGCCCTATTAAGGCTGCAATTTGGACAGCCCCTGCAGGAATGGCCTATCGGGAGTGGGCCCATAAGGACAACCATAATCCAGACCTAGAGTCATACCAAATACATGACATGGCAAGTATTGTATCACTTTGGATATTCTTATCTGATTATGGTTCTACCAGATGGTCTGGGCAATTGCATTTCTGGAAGCAGGGTGGTCCGTTCAATGGATGAAATGGGACATGTTCATAGAGATTCTACTCAGCGGAAACTTCAGCCATATCACCAATATGTCAAATCTCAGCCTTATGGTGGGAGGTTTTAGCCTTGCTATCAACTACATGCACATACCATGCTTTCTCATATACTCCATTAACCTCTGAATGATATTTATTCTAGTACTGAACATCCAGGATTGAATTGGATGAATATTGACCAATTTTGGTGCAACTTACTCAAGTTGTCCCTCGATGTTCCAATGTTCCCCCAGTACTTTACAGTCCCCCACCTGTCCTAGTGGACTCTGACCGGACTGACTGGAGCCCACTGGAGTCTGAGTAGAGTCCAATTGAACTACACTAAGTCATGTAGAGTTCAATTGCCCATTGGAGTCCAACTGGAGTCCGAGTAGAGTCCAACTGGAGTCCAAGTGGAATGCATTTGAACCAAATGATAAGTCAATTAGATATGAGCTCAAAGGACTTCAGAGTTGGTGAATTTCATAAAGTACCCACAAAATAAATTTGTGTACTGCAGGAATTGAACTCAAGACCTCACCATAAGGAATCACATGACAAACCAAACAAGTATGCTCAACCACTTGAGCCACAGGAGATTTATTAAGGTTCAATATAAGGTTTACTTATGACTCAACTTTTCATATTCTTCAAGGAGGCATTTTTCAAACAATTAAGATCAAAAAATTTTAATTAGCCACATCCCTCGTGTAGGACACAAGGGAGTGGGTATAATATAATAATAAACAAAAAAAAACCCCTCTCACATCTTGCGAGAGGGGGGGGATTATTACTATGTACATAAAAAACTAAACCCCTCGCGTTCAGCACAAGAGGGGGATTCGTAAGTACTACAATATATATACCCCTCGCATTCAGTGCGAGGGAGGAGCAGAGATAAATTAAAAATAATAAAGACCTCCCCATGCAAAATGCGGGGGAGGGGGGGGAGGGGAATGTGGTCTGGGGTGGGTGTCGTCGCCCACCCCTCCTCACATGCATCCATCGCCATAGCAAGCCGCACCCATCATCCAACCTACGAGCAGAGGCTCGTAGGTGTGGGGATGGGTGCCGTGATCGTTGTAACCCTGGTGTACCCACCATCCACCCGACGAGCAGGTGCTTGTCAGCGTGGGGTGGGTGTGTTGTCAGTTTTGTAGGTCTCCTAGTTTGGAGGGATTGGGGGGAATGGTCAGTGATGTGGCATGCAAGGGAGGGGGTAGATGGGTGCTTACCAGGTGGGTATCCTGCTCCGCAGGTCTCCCGGTACCCCTCTGCCATCTCCTATCCTTTATCGACACTCTCACATCCCATTTGGATGGGGAGGAGGGGGCTGGCATGGGTGTTGTTGGGTCTGGGTTGTTCTGAGTCCTGGTGCTGGTAGGCGGTATCATCGTTGTCGTCGTTGACTGCACACACTCATGATCCACCCTACGAGCAGGAGCTCATAGGTGTGGGGTGGGTGTGTTGGCTCGTTTGCGGGTGGTGGTGTCGTTACTAGTAGATTATAATCTAGAAAACTCAAAAAATGAGTTAGTTAGTTGATAAAAACAAAAACAAAACAAAAAAAACTTATGTAGGGCCCAAACGACGCGATCTGCATCATTTGGGCCTGCGTTGGCTCGTTTGTGGGTGGTGGTGTCATTACTAGTAGATTATAACCTAGAAAACTAAAAAAACAAGTTAGTTAGTTTATAAAAACAAAAACCAAATGAAAAAAACTTACATAGGGCCCAAACGACGTAATCTGCATTGTTTGGGCCCGCGTTGGCTCATTTGGAAGTGGTGGCATCGTTCCAGTAGATTATAACCTAGAAAACAAAAAAAAACAGGTTAGTTAGTTTATAAAAACAAAAAGCAAATGAAAAAAAAAACTTATATAGGGCCCAAACAATGCGATCTGGCCCGCATTCCATCCATTCGGCTCATTTGCGGGTAGTGGTGATGGCAGATTGGGCATGGGAGTGGTGGCAGTGGGTGTCCATGCAGTGGTGGTGGTGGTAGAGAAAGGAGGGAAGGAGGCAGCGTCAACGGTGGTGGTGGTGGTGGTGGTGAGTGATGAGCTGGCACATTTGATGATGCGACAATATGCTTTGTCATACCCAGCTGCACCACGGTACCTAACGCAAGTAGATGATGCCTCACACAAGGTACTGTGGTGTAACAGTTATATTGTGCATTATGATTGATTATATAAGCAACCTACAAAGATCTGAGTTCAATTCCTTTTCTTATACACTTTTTTAGTGGAATCTGACTGGACTCCACTTGGACTCCACTGGACCAGTCCGAGTGGAATCCAGTGTTTGAGTGGATTCCACTCGGAGTCCAGTCGGACTGGACTGGGACTGGACTGGCAACTTTGCAGGCAGTTGGCTGGTAAACAGTCCTGGTGGACTCCAGTCGGAGTCCGACGGGAAAGGTGGGGGAGTGTAAAGACCTCTGTTCCCCCACCCACAAGATCTTCTTGCATCGGCATGCAAGGTTCAGCGCGACAATGACCTCATGACTGCTGCAATGACCGTGACAAAGACCCCCTATCCCAAATCTCTGACATTGACCAATGAGCGGGATCTCAGGATGGCATGCAACAACGTCAACATTGTTGTTAAACTTGACTTCAGCGACTCGACAATGTGCACATTTCTCCCTGTGAGGGATGGGAGTGCCGCAGGCCCAAATGATGCAGATCACATTGTTTGGGCCCTACATAAGTTTTTTTTGTTTTGTTTTTGTTTTTATCAACTAACTAACTCATTTTTTGAGTTTTCTAGATTATAATCTACTAGTAACGACACCACCACCCGCAAACGAGCCAACACACCCACCCCACACCTATGAGCTCCTGCTCGTAGGGTGGATCATGAGTGTGTGCAGTCAACGACGACAACGATGATACCGCCTACCAGCACCAGGACTCAGAACAACCCAGACCCAACAACACCCATGCCAGCCCCCTCCTCCCCATCCAAATGGGATGTGAGAGTGTCGATAAAGGATAGGAGATGGCAGAGGGGTACCGGGAGACCTGCGGAGCAGGATACCCACCTGGTAAGCACCCATCTACCCCCTCCCTTGCATGCCACATCACTGACCATTCCCCCCAATCCCTCCAAACTAGGAGACCTACAAAACTGACAACACACCCACCCCACGCTGACAAGCACCTGCTCGTCGGGTGGATGGTGGGTACACCAGGGTTACAACGATCACGGCACCCATCCCCACACCTACGAGCCTCTGCTCGTAGGTTGGATGATGGGTGCGGCTTGCTATGGCGATGGATGCATGTGAGGAGGGGTGGGCGACGACACCCACCCCAGACCACATTCCCCTCCCCCCCCTCCCCCGCATTTTGCATGGGGAGGTCTTTATTATTTTTAATTTATCTCTGCTCCTCCCTCGCACTGAATGCGAGGGGTATATATATTGTAGTACTTACGAATCCCCCTCTTGTGCTGAACGCGAGGGGTTTAGTTTTTTATGTACATAGTAATAATCCCCCCCCTCTCGCAAGATGTGAGAGGGGTTTTTTTTTGTTTATTATTATATTATACCCACTCCCTTGTGTCCTACACGAGGGATGTGGCTAATTAAAATTTTTTGATCTTAATTGTTTGAAAAATGCCTCCTTGAAGAATATGAAAAGTTGAGTCATAAGTAAACCTTATATTGAACCTTAATAAATCTCCTGTGGCTCAAGTGGTTGAGCATACTTGTTTGGTTTGTCATGTGATTCCTTATGGTGAGGTCTTGAGTTCAATTCCTGCAGTACACAAATTTATTTTGTGGGTACTTTATGAAATTCACCAACTCTGAAGTCCTTTGAGCTCATATCTAATTGACTTATCATTTGGTTCAAATGCATTCCACTTGGACTCCAGTTGGACTCTACTCGGACTCCAGTTGGACTCCAATGGGCAATTGAACTCTACATGACTTAGTGTAGTTCAATTGGACTCTACTCAGACTCCAGTGGGCTCCAGTCAGTCCGGTCAGAGTCCACTAGGACAAGTGGGGGACTGTAAAGTACTGGAAGGGTTGGTGAAGGCAGTCCTCAACATCGAAAATACCAGATGATGTGATCATTCATCATCATTACACGTCTTCTGCCGCGTTGACGTCAGGGTTTTACAAGGGAGGGGTGGAAAATTTCACTACTACATCAATGAGCTGAAGAGAAGTCTTACAGTAGGTTTCTACCGCTGGGTCACCGCTGTCCATACTTGGACCATGGTGAACACTGCTATCAGGTTAATACCCGATTACCTATGTACATGCAGGCTCAGGTCCTGAGATAAGCGCAGGTTACCGAATTTAGTTTTCTTTTTTACATGTCTGGTATAGTTATAGTTAGTGATTCTTGCAATGTTTAGACATGACTCAGACGCGGATATGGGTTTCCCTCTATTGCTTGTTACAGCTTTTGCAACCTCTTGCTATTCCACCAGACAACAGTGAACATATGATATAGCAAGTCTGCATGACTGCAGGCAACAACAATATCATGCCAGATACCCTTACAATTTTGATGTGGTAAGTCAGTGCGACTGCAGGCGACAACAATATTGTGCCAGATACCCTTACAATTTCCATTTCCTACCTCTGGCCAGTCCATTAGACAATATTGGCATGACCATGGACGTCTGGGACGTCCGTATACACTGGGTGAACACATGATATGGTAAGTCAGTGCGACTACAGACGACAACAATACTGTGCCAGATACCCTTACAATTTCCTTTTTCTACCTCTGGCCGGTCCTTTAGACAATATTGGCATGACCATGGACATCTGGGACGTCCGTGTACACTGGATGAACACATGATATGGTAATTGAGTGTGACAACAATATCATTGCAGATATCCTTTACTTTTACAACCGGTCGAAATATTCGATTGCCTCATGGTATGCTGGTGTCAATTACAAATCTAGTCTAAGCAAACATACTAATGTCTCTGGGAGCAGATGTGATGTGCTGGAATCCTTAGAAGAGAGACTATGGGTTTCAACGGAAATTAACCCTGCGGATTCGATATGAGTGCTGCATGCTCTTTTTCAGGAATTGCGCATGACGTAGGGACCACTGTGTTGAACAGTGGATCGTAGAGTGGAAGAGAGTAGCCCGTAATTCTCTGCCATTCAAACCAATGCCAAACAAAAGTGTCGTCCTTACACTTCGGGTCATTTATATCAAGCAGGAGAAGCACAAGGGGGTAGGGATCTGAGGGCATTGTTCTAGTGGGCACAAATCGATAGTATGTGCCAAACTTAAACTATTTTTTTTTTCGACCAGATAGCTATCGTATGGGTCACAAAAATGACAAAAAGAAAGCCATCCATTTGTGGATAGCTGGATGAATGTTCTTCCTGTGCATGGTGTGATGAAAATCAGAATTTCATCAGGTAGTATCAAAAGACCGATTGGTTATGTCGGAAGCACCAAAACATAGAGAGCAGCTAAACCATAAGGGGACACCTACAGATGCCCACATTACAAACTTTCGCACACCACAACCAAAAGACAGACATTTTGTGAAGTATAGTTGACCCTAAAGGCCTCATGTCAACGAGGACCCTGCTAAGTACCATACCATATTCCCTGAGCATATGAGGACGTCTGGGACGTCCATATCATATTGTTTAATGCAATGGTATGTCTCGCTCAGATCAGCCATCTTCTTGATAAAAATATAATGCTTATAAGAGGTTGGGCATCCAAGACAGCTATTATGCAGTAGGCACCAATAAGCTCATTTTACTTAAACCAATCTTGCTCTTGAGTTCAGTCTACAAAGGGTTAGCTGAACATCATTCATGAAATTTTTTAAGTCCCTTGTGCATTTGTTAGTAGATCAACTAGCAACCCTGCAGCGGAGAGGAAAATCTGGTAAAGTGTTGGATTAGGCAAATCAATGACATTGATGCCCATAAAGATGAGAAAAGTGGTTATGTGAGAACTGCATGTGTAATGTTGTCTAATGGACTGGCCAGAGGTAGGAAAAAGACATTAGAGCTTATCTGCAACCCAGGTCAAACTTTTTTTCGGTTTGAACCAGGTGAGATATGGGTCGAAGTTAGTTGTCCCTTAGGCTTGTCTTAATCGGAATGTATAATTTGGCTCAAGTTAGGTTGAAATTTTTCATGAACTCTTTACAAAATGCTTTGTCAACTGTGCACTCTATACAGCCTACTCATGTCTATAGCAAATGATGAGATAGAAGAGCTGTTGTCCCTTCAAAATGTGATATTGTTGCTTGAAAATACCAATTTTTTAGCAATGAATTCACTGCATTGTGCCACTCATTTCAGAACAGAGAGCTGCTACAACTTCACTGCCATCGAAGCATTATGCATCCTTTTTGCACGACTTCATTTCAGTGGTGATCAGAGATAGAACCTACTAGAATGAGGAAGCCGATGCTAGAGAGTGAACCATTTATGGAGAAGCTGGTCTGTCTTTATTTAGTTAGGGCTGTGTGATTGTTCAAACCGAGTTTGACTGCTCAAACTTTTTGGTTCCTGGTCGCTCAGAAAAAGTTTGACCTGGGTTGCAGATAAGCTCTATTGTAAGAGTATTTGATACAATATTGTTGTCACCTGCAGTCGCACCAACTTAGGCCAAATTTGGCAGCATATTGTGAGCATGAGAAATAGAATTTAGTACCGCCACATCATTCATTTGCATTCATCAATCATCGACCACAGGCACCATGCCCTCCAATCGGAAACGTGAGCTGGATTCAACCCATAGTCAGTGTCAATCAATAACAGCTAACTTACAACAATTTATCTCCAAACTACTCAAAAGGCACCAGTCCACTATGAAAATTGCTTCAACCTGAGTCTTTAAAAGGGCCACAATCACCAAAAGAATATCTCGCAAAGACATGGCCCATTCTTAATGCTCTAATTGAGCAAAATGTGTATTCTTTCCCATGAATAACGAACAGTTTTTCTGAGCTTAGTTAGGCCACAACAGGTATCCAGCCCAGCCAGGAATTTCCGATGTAGAACCCACCTGGCCTACTGGCCATGATTATTTTATGTACAGGAATAAACCTCATCAGAAAACGGCGCCTTCATGCCCTGCTCACGACATTATTTAGAATAACAGTGACATCTGACTCGGCCCCTGGGAAGTAGAAGGTGGATTTGAAATATTTTGTGCTTTCAGGATTTGTAGGCCAGGTGGGTTCTACATCGGAAATTCCTGGCTGGGCTGGATACCTGTTGTGGCCTAACTAAGCTCAGAAAAACTGTTCGTTATTCATGGGAAAGAATACACATTTTGCTCAAATCCTGAAAGCACAAAATATTTCAAATCCACCTTCTACTTCCCAGGGGCCGAGTCAGATGTCACTGTTATTCTAAATAATGTCGTGAGCAGGGCATGAAGGCGCCGTTTTCTGATGAGGTTTATTCCTGTACATAAAATAATCATGGCCATGACCATGACTGTGATCGTGTTAGAAAGTTGAAATTCATGAAACGTGATTCCCAGTGAAAACCCACACTAAAAACAAAAAATAAATTATAAGTAGATCTTTTTAGTTTATTAATTAATATTTATATAAATAAAGTGAATATAATATCAATCTTTATTTTACTAAAATTCAAGCAAATAAAGCAGCTATATTAGCATTTACAATGAATAGAACAGGTGATATGTTAATGAATATAGAGTTAATAGTTAAGTTTTAAAAATAACATATAAAAATGATAAAAATAAACTAAACAAAAGTAAAATTAGAGCATTTAATATAATCATTAGATCCTAATATATTTTATAAGTTTATGTCTTTTTTTAATTTTTGAAAAAGAAGCATAATTTATAATTAAATTAAGTAATTAACAAAACAAAAAACAAAAACAAATTAGAATAACCATTATTTTGTGTTATATATTTATTTATTCTATTTCTAATTAATTTTTATTAAATAAAAATAGTAATTTAAAAATAAAATTTTTTATTTTAGATTTGTCTACAAAATTAAGTTAGAGTATAATATTAAATTTAAAAAAATTGTATTATAAAATTTATATTGAAACACAAATAATAAGGAATTAAGCATTGAAATTTTTTTAAAAATTAATTCAAATATATAAAAAAATCTTTAAAAATATAAATATAGTAAGTTAAGTATTAAGTAATTTAATTTATAATAACAAAAGAGATCTAAAAATTAATAAAAGACAAATTAATAAACTTTTAGATAAAGAAAAAAAAATATACTTTTAGATAAAGAAAAAAAAATATACTTTTTATTTATATGACTTTTTATATGAAAGAGAATATTATTCTTTTTTTTTTTTTATACTGTTAAAAACTTTATTAAAAAGATTGAAAGAAAAAAAGAATGTTCTGGTTATGTAATCATAACTTATAGTTTTAGTAGTCTTAAAAATAATTTTTTTTTCTCCAGAAATTGAATTCATCCTCAGTATTTCCCGGTTACAATCTGCTGGTAATTGCACTATACTGAGGATGACCGAACAATGCAGTTTGATTAACATAGCTATAATAAATCTACTATGCAGATAGAATATAGAATATGCACTCCTCCACATTCCTTTGTATTCTTCTGCGTTCTTCTAACTTTTGTTTCAATTCTAAAACCATGACCATACCATATCACCCACAATATCCAGTCTTCAAAACTCTATCACACAGATTGACACATCTGCATCTGCTTGTAGGATTAGAAAGTTGCTCAATGTGGGCAGGATATCGCACAAACTGAACTTATACATTGCTCATATTGGATCTTGCCACCGTGGGTGTAGTAGACTTTGCTCTTGCTTGCATGCTGAGTGCCTCATATTTCTATACAATATATTACAATACAGACTTATCACAATAAAAACTTTATATCAAGGCTTTGTGATTTTTTCGTTCCTCCCAACATGAATAGCATAGTACTCAGGCTAGTAGCAATATCTTTTTGTAGTGTCTTTGTATAATATGTAGTGGCTTAGAGTAAACATATAAAGTATCTAGTCGGAGCCAATGTGAGAAATGTTTCAGTAGTAAGTAAGAATAGCAGTATATTCATTGGCCAGCACTAAACTATTTACTAATAGATAAATGCCGATGTGCTAAATAGTTGGAAAGTTACTTGTTGATAAAAAAAATACAATTGCCTCACCAAGTACTGCTTATCATATGATCTGCCAGTATTCATTTCTGACACAAGTCCATCAACCACCAATGCTGCTTTAAAATTTACCTTGGCATCAACTTCATTTCGAATCTCATTTCAGGAACTTCAGACCGCTATTCCTGTACAAGGTCAATTGAGTTTGGATTATATTGCAAGTGCCTGGAAAGATCAACCAGCAAAAGATTGAAGCTGGTAAAGTTTTCCTCATTTTTATTTGTGTATTCTGTTCTGATTGCTAAGGAAAGTGGGCACTACTTGATCTTTGATATGATCCTCCTGACCTCCAGCTTTGTCCTCTCAAGCTGTACATTTTATGATGTTTACTTGGAGTTTAACAATCCAATGTCTTTATATTATATTTTCACCGTCAAGAAGGATGCATGAATGGGGTTCCAAATACTATCAGTGGTTAGTAGTGGGCACAAACTCAGTTAAGCCTTTATATGTCGTGCATATCTCTTACAATCAGAAGAAAGCAGTGTAGGTTTACACTATGGTAACAATGTCCTATTATTCTCTGGAGGTAATATGATATGGTCTCATAACCCTTTGAGATTCAGTATGATTAAACCAATCTTTTCTTTATCATAAATCAGTATAAAGCAACAAAAGAGGGAACTGGTTGTTGCAGACAATGTTTTAAACCCCAACAAGAATATGTTCCATTATTGAGACAGTGCTAAACAGGAATCTATATGGTTTGTAATAGATGCATATGAGAATCTACTCCTTTCTGAGTGCAGGACATTGGGTTCCAAGTCCACAATCTCAATTTTTTGCAGAATTGATGTGGGTATTTTTGTGGATTCAAAAGGGACTTTCTTCTACTTCATTAACAAGGTGGAGGCAACTCCTACCACATCTCTTTGGACAAGGGCAGAAGGGGTTCTGGTTAACTCAGTATCATCTTCCTTCAGTGAAGCATTGTATAGTTGGATTATTACAAAAAGTATTTAGCTATACTATGTAAATTTGTTAATATATTTGTTTATGGTGGGGTGAGCCCCTTCAACAACCTTGGTATATGAACTCAAACTTTTATCTAAAATTTTCCCATTTACAATGTCATTCCAATAATTACATCAGCATAGCTACTTATTGGTGAGACAGTCCTCATCCCATACTGACTGATAGGTGTAGTACACATATGATATTTGAAGTTTGCTGGTCCATTTTTCGCCCATGTGGGGGACCTTCTTTCCTTTTATCATAACAAAGTCCCCTGGTTGGTACCTGACTCAGATCTCTGCCTTCTTCAATACCATATCCCCACCCTTAAACCAACCAATCATGGCCATTGGTGTCCATGTATCTGGAGTGTTGTTTTTGTCGATGTGAGATCCACTCCTCCTGTTATATATAACAGTGATTGCCTCATGGATAGAGGGACTTATCAAATTTAGAGCATAGTAAGATGCCCTCTCCTTTAGTCTTTTGCACAAATCATTCAACTTCTCTGTCTTCTGGGGATCAAATTCTTCATTATTTTGTTAACAATTAATGAAAGAGGACTGAGATCTTTAACAAACTCTGTGGCAAAGTTGAATTGGTTCAATGTTGGATGATGGGTATGAGGAAACCAGCCTAATTTCATTTCCCTTGACATTTTCATGCTTTGTACTTTAGTCAAAATCTTTATTAAATTAAATGTGAAGTTAGAAACATTACCTGGTATCCTATGGCATGTCTTATCTTAAATAGGTGTACTATTCTACATAGAAGGTTCTTCATGTTCTTCCAGAGCTTGTGGAGCTTGGTATCGACTCATTTTCCATGGGTTTCATCTTTCATTGTCAACTTTTCCTTTTCAGCATAATTCAAAGAAACTTCTACAAGACATGTCTTTGTACACAATTAGAAACATGCAATATTATAGCTCATGGACACTAACCTGAATCATTTCTTCTAGAAGTCCTGGTATGTGAAGCACCATTTTCTTTACCATATTTGGACTTAGATACCCATGGTTTACATCCCTCTCAGTTTTGTTTGTCCCTATATACACTGGTTAAATAGCTGCATTTTTTGTATATAAATACACAAACTTGTGTTAGAATTTGCTTTTCTTATAATATCAGGAATTCTGTTGAGAAGGTCCTCCAGTTCTGTCTGCATAGTGGTAATGACAAAGACCTGGCAGTTGAAAATGGCATAAATAAGACTCATGCCATGAAGTCTAGCTACATGAACAGTGTTTGATTGGAGTTTGAATTATTTTCTTCTTTCTCTTTGCTATCAACCACAATGATATGCACAGATATTATGAACCCTCCATACCCATGGTAAAACTGCACCTGTAACTGTAAAGGGTATGGTGTTCATGAGTATGAGTATGGGTACATGAAAGTATATCTGGGGGTTACCTGAGTCACACCCTATTGATTGTATGGACCATGGCTGCCATCTCCTGGCAATGTGAGCCCTATTTGTGTCTACTGGAGTGCTGAGAGTTTTAGGATTTCACTAAGATCATTATCTGAGTCCAAACTGAAATCTTCATCATCAAGTGGAATGTCATCGTCATTGTTGTCATCAAGGGCAACAGCATATTCCAAGAGGTCATTGGCATACTTAAGATACTCAGCCTGGTGTTGCGTCTTGGTTTTCTGAACTAAATAGAGGTGCTCAATTACTCGGTTCACAAAAACCAAATAAAAAGTTCATCACAAAATTTCTGTTTTTGGTCAGTGTCGCAAGAACACCCTCACTTGTTGGGAAGCAAGGACATCTGGGTATTGGAAATTCCCACAAGTCCAGTCCATCTAGTCCATCCAGTCCAGTCCAGTCCCCTTGGTGTTACTCAACCAAAGGGTTAAACAATAATCAAAGATGGTATAATATGTATGTTCTATGCAAATTGTCCTGATACAAGTCCAATATATGTTGGTAAATTGTCAAAAAAATGTATTGTGACATTGGTCACAACTGTGACTGGTGTGTGTAAGTAAGGATGTTCTACTTTTCTCACAGGCATTTTGAAGGTACATTTGGATGTAGTAATACAGGTCAGATCTCAGTCATTAATTATAGTGAACTGATAGCAGAAGGGAGGCACAGTGCCTCAGGCTGCTTAAAATCATGTGACAAACAAAACCAATATAATAGGCAGATTATGAGGCTTTCCAATGTGCATAGATAGCTTAAAATATTTTGGGAAGATAAATAATATGTAGCAGGTACTCAAATACACAATTTGATAGTGGGTGCACTCATGGGACAGAGATGGACTGGACTTGTGGGAGTTTCCAATACCCAGACTTGCTGTGGGAAGCGGAGACCAAAAATCATATACCAAAAACAGAAATTTCGTGATAAACTTTTCGTTTGGTTTTTGTGAACTGAGTAATTAAGCACTCCTAATAATTTAATTGAGTGCCCCTTAATGCCGGTGTTGAGTTTAGACTGGAATCAAGGCTTGTAATGTGGGAAGATCAGGTGAGCTCAGTCAAACACGAGTCAAACAATGAGTTAACTACGTGTCAACTAGGAATCAACTGCCAGGCTTGCCCCACGGCTGTGTGAGCTTTGGTCAGATCTTCCATCTTTAATTTGATTATCAACTGATTTGAATTCCTTTCTTTGTAGCTCCCGCCTCTCCCTGTCCTTTGGTGATCGTCGGAAATCTTGCTTGTTCCTTCTCCATATTGGCAGACAAGTTGTAAATGGATTCATCAAGTGCACTATAACTACAGATTGGTAACGATTAACAATCTAATCCTATATTTCCCCAGATTCTTGCCCGACGTCATCGTCACTCGCCATGGCATCGTACCCTTCGACAAAGTTAGGGAGGTGTGTACTACTACCTACAGAAGAGTTTGCAAGTTGTGAAGGACGACAGGCACTGGGAAATCCTAGTGCATCCTGTTTCGCTTTTATGAGCTCTTCAGGTCTGTATATCTCGCGCTGATAAGAATCAGCATGACAAACACCGAGGGTGATTTAAATCACGGCCTCGGCCATAAACAATAATCAGTCATCTTTATTATAAAGAACGCTTACCGATCGCTGAGTGGCCGATCAAAAATTTCTAAAAATAGAAAACTTTACCAAGCTGACCGAAGCCGATGGGAGTTTCCTCTAAATATAGAAAGATAAGCAGATAAGAAAAATACTTATATATCGCGCCTAAGCAAGGCATATCTGTGCAACCCCGAACACCCACCGCCGCCACAACAAAGTGACATACAACGGTGAGTACTCTGACCCGCCCATTCCCGACGTCCCGACGCCGTAGGCTAACATAAACACCATTAGGGTTCCTTATTATGGTTCCCTTTTAGGGTTTAGGGTTAGAGTTTGGGTTAGCTAAAGTAAATTAGTTATCCGACCAATATTTAATATGATTAAATATTAAGACTCACGGTTAGGGTTTGGGTTAACCACTTAGCTAGAGTGATCCCCTAGGAATCAGTGTGCAAAAAATTACTTCGTACAATGTCCGTGAGACAATTGTTTATTTGTCTAAAAGAACTATGTTATCATTATCGGTTAGCAGCCGTTTACTGCGTCAGTACAAGTAGGGCGCTTACCCTACTAACGTCAACGCGTCTGAACCTTGAAACTTCACAGGGTCCACCATACTACCATCTTCCCTAAGACGCTTAAGTACTAGGAGTAGCTTACCCGAGGGCAGTTTACCATAGTGAGTGTAACAAGATCGTCTCCCTCTTGGGGTTGCGGATCCATTACTTGTACCGTCTGTTCAACGGTAACCGATAACCTGGAATAAGTATGCAGGATCGTCAGAAGACATATCAGAGGAGCTTTCCTCGTCATCATCTTTGATGTGGTCATCTGCATCTAAAGAATCCTTATCTAACGTGGGGAGTACAGTCTTTTTCCAAAGACTGGTAAGGTCAAATAGATTTTGCGTTCATTTACGCAAAACTATCAATTTCCGATTAGCCAGGCCTACTTTATGGATATCTGGGATAGGGCGTGGGCCAAGAGGAGTAGCAGCCTCGACACAGAGTGCTGAGTCTACCCACTCAAGGTCGCCGTTATCGCCAGTGAATTGTCCGTATGCAGATCTGCTCGAGAGCGTCCCTGCTTCCACGGCGGCAAGCCAGCCGCGCCAGTAGCCTAGAACTGTATCACCTAGTTCTTTTGCATTAAAGTAGTTCCATGCTGTATTAAACTCGGATTTCAGTACTAACACGTCCTCGTGCTCGCGCTTGGTATTAGCCAAACGGTTCTGCCAACGGTTCATAATATTATTCTTAGTCCAGTTTGTAATAAGGTTCGACGGGTATCCACGCGCGATGTATAAAGCACTCAGGCTCTTTATCGCATCTATGTAATGAGTGTGTAGACTACACAGGGTGGCTAACCGTGACATCTCACCTAAGTAAGTCCCTCGTTTAACGTCGAGGGGGTGGTGTGATATCCATGGAATTCTCTCTTGATGGGAACGTGCTTTCTGGTAAGGCATATGTTGCACACAATTTTGCGAATTGCGATATATCGTCATATCCAAGAAGGGTAGGAATTTATCCGACGCGCCCCATTCAATCACACATCCTTTGAACTTAACATGACTCATAATTTGCACAGCTTCTTCTTCAGTAGAAGCGTAGACAATACTAATGATGTCGTTGATGAACCTCCCATAAAATGGTATCAGGGGATGGCCAAGGACATTGAGTTGACGTTCAAACCACCAACCATGTTGGTCTGCACAGATCTGTGCAGACTGGCACACCCTGTTGCACAGCTAAAATGGTTTATTGTATGGATTGCAAATCTGTGTGGAGTCCGTGCGGATCCATGTGTGAGTCCATGTAATTCCATGTGGATCTGCACAGAATATATGGGGGAGTGTAAAGACCTCGTTTGTGCCAAAGAAGTCAAAGGTATATCTATTATCTCCGATGGAACAAGAAGAAGTGGATGCATTCCTGAAGGAGCAATTGCACAAAGGATACATATGACCTTTGAAATTGCTGCAGACGTCACTAATATTCTTCATACCAAAGAAAGATCAGAGGAAGAGGATGTGTACAGATTATAGGTATTTGAATGAGTGGACAGTGAAGAATGCATACCCCCTGCCGTTGATCTCAGAAATAATTGACAAGGTGGGAAAAGCCAAGGTCTTTACAAAATTGGATTTACGATGGGGATACAATAATGTACAAATAAAGAAAGGAGATGAGTGGAAGGCTGCATTTGCCACACATTGAGGATCCTTTGAGCCCCTTGTCATGTTTTTCAGGATGACTAATAGTCCCCCGACCTTCCAAAATATGATAAATGACATTTTCAAGGATGTAATAGACAAAGGCATGGTAATAATATTTATTGATGACATTCTGATATTCATGGAGGATGAAAAAAATCATGAGGCAATAGTGCAAGAGGTGCTATGGAGGTTAGTGGAGAATGATCTATTTTTGAAACCAGAGGAGTGTGTCTTTGGGGCAAGTGAGATCGAGTTCCTAGGATTATTGATCAGCCCTGATGGGATCAAAATGGATCTGATCAAGGTACAGGCAATCACAGATTGGCCTGTGTCCACCCATGTCAAAGAGGTTCAAGCTTTCTTGGGACTCCCAAACTACTATTGTCACTTTGTGCATAATTTTTCCAAAATTGCCACACCCTTACATAGCCTTACACAAAAGGGAGTAGTGTGGAGGTGGGAGAGCAGCAGCAGACAGTGTTTGAGGAGTTGAAGAAGAAGTTTGTGGAGGGACCAATATTAGCCCCAGTAGATTTCACACGCCCTTTACAAGTGGAATCAGATGCATCCGACTTTGCTACTGGAGTGGTATTATCAATGCTGTGCGAAGATGACAAATGGCATCCTTGTGCATATTTGTCCCAAGGGTTGAATGATGTGGAGAGGAATTATGATGTGCATGACAAAGAGATGTTGGGGATAATATGAGTGTTGGAGGCGTGGAGGCATTATTTGGAGGGATGTACACATCAGATTGAGATCTGGACAGATCATCAAAATCTGTGATACTTCATGTCCACTAAAAAGCTTAATCACTGGCAAGCACGTTGGGCATTATTCCTATCATGTTTCAATTTTCACTTGGTCCACAAAGTGGAAAGCTTGATAAGGAAAGCAGATGCATTATCCAGATGTATTGATCACAAAAGTGGGGTGGAGGAGGACAATAAGAATCTTACCTTACTCAAACCCAAATACTTTTGTATTTGCACTATGCATTAAGGGCATCTATTAATAGATAGCTCGGAAATGGAAATGTTGTCTAAAATTAGACAATCTTCCAAAATGGATGATAAAGTAGTGGAAGCCATGAAAGCTCTGAAGGGAGAAAAGAAAGGTAATATTAAAGAAGATGAATAGGCTGAGGAACAAGGGTTGGTGTTATTTTGAGGAAAGGTGTATGTACCAAAGGATCAGGATTTGTGAAGGAAGATTGTCTGGTTACATCATAATATGCCGACTGCTGGACACCCAGAAAGATAGAAGACATTGGAATTAGTAATGAGAAATTATTGGTGGCCTGGAATTTCAAAGTATGTGTTGGGGTACATGGATGGATGTGATATGTGCATGAAGGGGTAGAAATTTCCAGAGAAACCCACAGGAAAATTAATGCTGAACCCTATACCTAAAGCACCATGGCGAGATATATCTGTGGATTTTATTACTGGATTACCTGAGGCTCAAGGGTATGATGCAATATTCATAGTATGTGACCGCTTCACAAAGGAGGTCCATATTATTCCTACTACTACAGAAACCTCATCATTGGGCTTGGCATGCCTTTATCTAAATCAGGTATGGCGGTTACATGGGTTACCCAGTACCATTATCTCCGATCATGGACCACAATTTGCTTCCACATTTATGTGAGAGCTGAACAACATATTGGGAATTCAAACTAAATTATCTATGCCATATCACCCACAGACTGATGGGCAGACAGAGAGAATGAACCAGGAATTGGAGCAGTACCTACATATGTTTGTTGACTACCAACAAACCGACTGGCCTGAATGGCTGGCAATTGCCAAATTTTCCCACAATAACAAATTCCATTCGGCTACTCATATGTCACCCTTTTTTGCGAATTATGGATATCATCCTCGCATGGGAGTAGAGCCCAGAAGGGAAGTCAAAGCACAGTCGGTAGAAGACTTTGTGTCTAAGATGCAAAAGGTACAAGAGGAAGTGGAGGCAGAATTGAAGAAAGCACATCATGACATGATGCAACATGCCGATCATACTCGAGTGCATGCTCCAGAGTACAAAGTTGGTGACTTGGTGTGGCTAAGTACCAAGGACCTAAATATTCCATGACCTTTGAGGAACCTTATGGAGAAACAAGTTGGCCCATATGCAATCTCTAAAGTGATCTCACCTAATGTAGTGCTAAAATTACCCTGATCATTCAAGATTGATCCCCAGATTAACATATCTCACCTATGCCCTTACTGCCCACCCACTATTCCTGGCCAACAAACTACTCCACAATCTCCAATAATAGTAGAAGGTGCTCCAGAATACATAGTTGAAGAAATTCTAGACTCATGTCTTTGGTGGAACAAATTGGAATTCTTAATAAAGTGGAAAAACTATACTGACAAAAATAATTTGTGGGAGCCCAAAGAGAATTGTAAGCAAGCACGTAATGTGATTGCCAAATTCATTAAATGTAATCCGAATGCTCTGTGTCGCATTGCGAGAATGGTGTATGAGGGGATGAGATTCTGGCCTTACCAAAATTTCATGGAGGGGACAGACACAATATTTTCTCATCTGGAAATTGAGGCATAAAAGGGGGGTAATGTTAGGAAACCACCCCATTACCTAACAAAATTTCATTTTTATTTTACTATGTCAAATTATGCTCAATTATGCCCAATGACCCCAAGTGATGCCAAATGATGCTACACTTTGATAGCATGATAATTTTATTTTGCATGCATCAAGATGTATGTGCATGTATGCACGTGTTGGTAACAACAATGTACAATATATGTAGCATAGTATATAAACCCTAAATATACACCTAGGGGACCCCAGTCATGTTCTCTTAGGTATTCCACCTACACTTGTAGTGTGAATGGCCTATCTCAACAAACTCATCTATAAATAACCCCTTGCATCAAAACCATCAATCCCCATCATGTGCATGGATCCCACCCCTTCTTGTAGAGAAAACCCATATGGTCTTAGCTAGCAGATAGTGGGTGTTGCCCTAACACTTTCCTCCTATTGAATTCCCCATCATTCCTCACACCCCTTGGGTCGAATGTAACATCCCCATTCCCCCAGGTATCTACGAAGACATTTGCAGAATGCTCAAGAAGAAGATCGAAGCAGGGGTCTACAAACCTTCAAACTCATCTTACTGTTCGCATTGGTTTTGCATCACAAAGAAAGATGGCAAAGCACTTTGCTCAGTCCATGGCCTTGAACAGCTCAAGAAAGTCACTATCCAGCACTCAGGCATAGTTCCAATCCCCAAACATTTAGCAGAACAGTTTGGTTGATGCACTTGTAGAGGAATGTTAGATCTCTATGTTGCCTTCAACAAACAAAAAGTGGCTGAATCATCTCGAGACCTTACAACTTTCCAAATGCCTTTCAGCGCATTTTGCATTGTCACCCTACCAATGGGTTGGACAAACTCAGTACCCATCATGCATGACAACATTTCATTCCTCTTACAGCCCAAAATTCCTGACATTACAATCCCCTACATTGATGATGCGCCCATTAAAGGCCCAAAATCTTGCTACCCACTCCCCAGCGGAGGCTACAAAATGATTTCACAAAACTCAGGAATTCATTGTTTTGTTTGGGAACACTTCAAAAATCTCAATTGTGTCATCCAACGCATGAAATATTGTGGAGGAACATTCTCAGCACCCAAGCTATTCCTCTGCATCCCCGAAATCACTGTTTTAGGACATTGTTGTAACATCAATGGCCACATGGCCGACCCAACTCAAGTCAATGCCATCAGCAAATGGGGACCATGTCAAAGTCTCACCAAAGTTAAAGCCTTTTTAGGAACTATAGGAGTTTGTCGAATATTCATTCAGAACTTCGCTAAATGACCTGCTGCCCTCATCAACCTCACACAAAAAGACATATTTTTCCAATTCGGACCTGCACAAATTGCAGCACAAGAAGACCTCAAGCAAGCTCTCATCACTTCTCCTGCAATTTGTGCAATTGACTACACCTCAAACCCACCTGTCATCCATTCAGTCAACACTTTGCACATCACAGTCAGATTTTTCTTAGCTCAGTGTGACCCTGACAACCTTTGAAAATGCTACTACAGTTGTTTCGGATCTATCATGCTCAATGCCTGCAAATCTCACTTTTTGCAACCCAGACTTGAACTCTAGGGACTCTATCGCACACTTGGCACACTTCAACTCTACATTATTCGCATAAGAAATCTCATCGTTGAAGTCGATGCTCAATATATCAAAGGCATGCTTGCAAATCGAGACATCGCACCAAGCACCAGCATCAATCCCTGTATCGTATTGATCCTTACCTTCCACTTCACTTTGGTCCACATTGCCAGAATGCATCACAGTCCAGATGGACTTTCATGACATCCTCCACAAAGCAGACACAACCCACAGCCTGACGATGAACCCTTTGAAGACTGGATTGACCGTCTACATGGTTTCATTCATCAAATCAACCTGCTCATGACATGCCCATTCCCATCCCATTCACTTCAACTGACATTTGCCCTCCCTTCAGATCTCAGTAAGGGGGAGGATGTCACTTATGAAAATGTCCCTTGTGCTGAACACACCAAATGAGATGATGAACAACTTCTTCACATTTGAAAATGGCCTGAAGATTTACAATGACCACCAGACCTCTCGGAAGCTGACTATGTCACTTTCATGTGATATTGCACTGAGTTCTTTTTAGATTCTGGAAAACTTTGGCTAAAAGATTTGCAAGGAGCCCACAAGATTGTTGCTATCCCTGAATGTCGCCTCAAAATTATTTGTGCAGCTCACGATGATATCAGTCACAAGATGGTGTTTGCTATGAAAGCCCTCATCGCACTCCAATTTTGGTGGCCCAATATGAAAGCCGACATCACATGGTACATTTGCTCTTGCCACCTCTGCCAACTTCAACAAACCTGAAATTTACTTATTCCACCCACCATTGCAACTCCCACTCCATTATTCAGCAAAGTATACATCAACACTATGCATATGCCCCCATCAGGTGGATTCAAGTACATTGTCCAAGGTAGATGCTCACTCACAACTTGGCCTGAGTGGCGCAACCTGCATCGCAAAATTTTGACTACTATTGGCAATTGGCTCTACAAAGATATCATTTGTCATTGGGGATCCCTCTACAAAACTGTAACTGACAATGGCAAACCCTTTCTCACTGCCCTTGAATATCTGGCAAAATGATATCACATCAATCATATTTGCATCAGTGGCTACAATTCTCGTGCCAATGGACTGGTTGAAAGAACACACTTCAATGTTCAACAATCACTATTCAAAGCCATCAATGGAGACCAAAAGAAATGGTCCACTGGAGCACACTCTGTGTTCTGGGCAGAATGGGTTACAGTTTGAAAATGCATGGGTTGTTCACCCTACTTTGCAGTTACCAGATCACATCCCCTTGTTCCACTCAACATTTCCGAAGGAACATATCTACAGCCCCCTCCTGATTCCATCCTATTGACTCCTGACCATATTGCATGATGAGCTATTGCACTTCAAAAACAATCTGCCGACCTCAAAATGCTATATTTGAAAGTCTACACTGCGCAACTCAAAGCCATGAAACATTTTGAACTAGCCCACAAATGTACAATACATGACTACAAGAGCTCTTTACACTGCCCCACATATTCCTGGTTATCCCTGCCACAGCCATTGTTCACCAAATGTTGCATTCCTGGCTGTTTTTCCTCCAGTGGGATTCCTGGTTCAGTCCTGGTATATTCCTGGTAAATCAGGCTCTTCCTGGTACTATTCCAGGAATTCCCCAGGACTTGGACTCTCAGGAATCTGGGGGGACTGACCAGGAATCCTGTAGGACTCTACTCATCAGGACTCACCAGAACTCACAAGGACTCACAAAGAATCCAGTAGGATTGAACCAGGACTCACCAGAACTCACCAGAACTCACCAGAACTCACCAGAACTCACCAGAACTCACCAGGAGTCACCAGGAATCCAGTAGGATTGAACCAGGAGTCCTTACTACTACTAAGTAATAAAATAAATAACATGAGCTGGAATTGAACCCTAGGCATGAGACAACAACATTTTAGCATAGCCAATATAACCACTACACCACAAAGACTTATGAGGTATGTCCACTTACTGCTCTAGGTACCATTGGGGCAGCTGTGCATGACAAAGCACACAGCTGCATATCAACATTGCCAGCTCATCATCCACCCATCATCACCACTCTCGATGACGACACCACCTCCCTTCCACCGCCTCCCCTCCATCAACACCTGTCGCCACTGCTCCTGTGGCCACCACCACCACATCTAATGCTGCCAACAGCCGCATTTGAACCACCTCGGGCCCAAACGACGACAGATGTCATTTGGGGCCAAGGTAATGTTTTTTACTTTTGTTTTATTGAACTAACTAATATTTTCTTTCCTTCTTTAGGTTCTAACTATATCATGACAACAAGACAACACCAAATGACAAACAAAGAACAACGAGCGAGCAACAGACAACAGACAACAAACAACAAACAACAAACGAAAAAATGGAGAACCACAATGCAGAGAGGGAAGGCTGGGCCATAAGGAAATGGGCCCAAACAATGTGCATCGTTGTTTGGGCCCCAGGTAAGTTTTTTTTTTTTGTTCATTTCATTTTTCTTTGATTAATATTAGTTTTCTTTTGAATTTTTATAGTTTCTCATTGTATGATGTGACCCACCACTGCCACCGCACCCTCCACCACCATGAGCAGCTGCTCGTGGGGTGGAAATGGGGAGCGACAATGAGGACCACAGAGATGGAGACAAGGAGCCCCAAATGACGAGAGGAGTGGGGTGGCAAGGCCCAAAATGATGAGAGCAGCGGGGTGGCAAGACAAGGATGGGAGGACAACAGATGACCACAAAAATGATGGGACAGGGAGAACAATGGACGACAAGCACAACCCAGCACCCAGCACTGCCACTACGAGCAACTGCTCCAGGGTGGAAAGAGGGGTGTGAGGACAGAGATGACCATGCAATGATGATGGGACACCAGCACCAGGGAATGCAACACGGCCAGGACAGCGACAGTGAAGCCAGGATGACAAATGGGTGCGAGGACGGAGACAACCACGCAATGACAACAGGACACCAGCACCAGTGAATGCAACAGCGGGAGATGGCCAGGATGGGAATGATGACCAGGAAGGGCATGACCAGGAGCAGCATGGAAACAACACCCCCAGGAAGGGCACGACCAGGAGCAGCACGGAAACGATGCCCAGGACGGCAACAATGAGGACAGCGACAAAGAAGGCCCAGCACCCAGGATGACAGGGACAGGATGACAGGCACAACTCACCAGGCCACCCCTGCATTTTGCATGGGGCGGTTTTTTCATTTTTTATTTATGGTAATACCTTTCCCCTCACCCGCATTTTACATGGGTGAGGGGTTTTTCTTTCTTTTTCTTTATAATTGTAGTGCTCCCCTCACATTCGACATGAGGGGAGATTAGTTTTATATGTATATATTTGTAGGACTTCCCCTCGCACCTTGTGTGGGGAGGTTTTTTTTTTATGTAATTAATGGTGTATCCCTCACATCCAACGTGAGGGATGTAGTGAATAAATTTTATTTGATCTTAATTGTGAGCTTCAAGAGAGAAATACCTAAGTTTGAGTTTGAGGGTATAAATACACTTTTATATTGCAGCTAATAATTCTCCTGTGGCTCCACTGGTTAAGCACTTGTTTGGTTTGTCATGTGATTCTTGATCATGAGTTCTAGAGTTCAATCCCTGCTCTGAACAAGTTTATTTTGTAGGTACTTTGTGAAATTCATGAAGTCTGAAGCACTTGAAACTTGTAAGATATCTCAAATTGACTTTCCATTATGGTATGACTTTAGGGTACCGAGTCCCACTGGATTCCTGGTGAGTCCCACTGGATTCCTGGTGAGTCCCACTGGAGTCCTGGTGAGTCCCACTGGAGTCCTGGTGAGTCCCACTGGAGTCCTGGTGAGTCCCACTGGATTCCTGGTGAGTTTCCACTGGATTCCTGGTGAGTCCTACTGGATTCCTGGAGGATTCCTCCAGGACTATGTGGGGCAGTGTAAAGTTCAGACATGAAGGATAAAGCAGAACAAGAGTTGGCCAATTGGGAAGGTGATGATCAGCATCGGCCTTCATCACATCAATCAGCATCGGCCCCATATCATGAGTTGGGAGCAGCAACAGCAACAGCAACAGCAACAGCAGATGAAGCGGGGGATGATGAAGCATTTTTTGATTCCCTTGATGAGGTTCTGATTCAAGTGCACGATACATATGTTGATGATAGCCTACAAGACTTCTTTGATGGTGATGATGCACATGAAGTTGAACATGCTGATGAAGACATCCATGGGTTTGATCCATATTTGCCTAATGCTACTGAAACAGCTGAACGCATGAGGACTGATGCCACTCCCGCTCCCAATGCCAATGCCAATATTACATTCAGACCACCCACTGCCGATGCCTTGAACAACAGTTGCATCTGTGTGGTGCATACAAATGGAATACATCACTTGGCAATGGTTACCTGCCAGTGTCAAGGGGAGCACAGAATTCCCTTGGACCTGGTAAGCAGTAACTTGCTACCCACCAGCTTCAACAAAATATGCACTCTTTTCACTGTGTATATCCTGGATCATTTTCAGCTCTGTAATCTGGAATTGAAGGCATCAGCCTACCAGTTTTACCAATTGATTCGGCACATCACATTGCCAATGAGGCCTGCAGAAGTGGTCAACCTCTACCACAAGCTTTGGCGCATGTCCCACTTATGGTGTTGGATGAAAAGATTGAAGTGGGCTGGATATGGTCACAATCAAAAAGATCCATTGAACCTGAACCAGGATCACTCGCCAACTTCTGTCCAGCTTGTCCTCAAGTAGGCATAAATATGCTGGAAAATTGGAAGGACAATTAGAACTGGTGGGTGATTAAGCACCTGCTTTGTGCAGTGGTCTCTAAAATGACATTACACCTTAGATTTGTTTTTAAATGCATATTTGTGGCTGATGGCAATTTCAAAGCTGACTATGTTTGGCAGAAAAACTCTGATACTGATATATGGCTATGGGATGGAGCTGGGATGGCCCCAAATCAGGCTGAATACAAGCAGTTTCTCCAAGATGCCATAGAATGATTAACAGTAAGTACACTTCCCTCACCGCTGCCACTGCCATTGCCACTGCCATTCCTGTGCCTGTGCCTGTGGCCGTTCCCGCCCCCACTCCTGTGCCAGCTCCTGATCTGATCTGATCTGTGCCCCTTTTTCCAAAGGCACCTTGCAAAAATAAATTCTCAGCCATTGTGAATGGTTTCCTGGCATTGAAGGCATGTGATAGGACTGGAGTAGCTGCCATTGCATGTGCGCGACATGGATGTTACACACCCAATGCATTGGTAGACTTGTTCCGGAGAGAACAGCAAAAGAATGTTGACTTTGCTTTCCTTCAAGCACTGAAGACTACCAGGGTTGATCCTCAACAGGGAGTAATGCTGATTTACGACATTGTCTGCCAGTACATCATCTACCTTCTGGAGTGCATTGGTCCACATCTTCTAGCTGACCTCAACATTGACCAGGCCATTGGGTTTATGCATGTACATGGTCACAAGGACAAATGCTTTTTTTGCTATGCTCCATCTTTCATTCCAGGCTCTGGCATCGTAGCAGGAGAAATACTAGAGTCCCTGTGGTCATCGCTGAGTTCCATTTCCCCAACAGTCAGGACAGTGACCTTACCACATCGGGCAGAAATGCTCAACAATCATGCTACAGACTCAAATCACAAGAAAATGCTTGGCATGATGGCTATGCTGTGTGCAAAATCTCAAGAAGCCCTTGAGATCTCCATGCAACTCAGCAAGCACCATGCGGACCTTACAGCAGCATTTGGTCAACAGGCGGTCCAAAGATGGGAGGATGAAGTGACTGCAGCAGAATCACTCAGGCTGACAGATGTTAAGGCCATGGATATCTATGCCACTCAGGGATTGGGAGTGGGAGTGGGAATGCCATTGCCATTGCCATCACCAATGGGAGCAGCACCAGCACTGGTTCAATCTGAGGTTGAGGAGTGGATTGATTTTGCAATCATTGCTCAACAAATGCAGTAAGTACTGCCTAACATACTCATATATCACAACCCATTGTTGGCATACACCAGGATTGAATTATGAGACATAGTCCGCCAACTTGGTACATCACCAAATGTTTCTGACACGCAATCTGTTGAAAGGGAAAGGGAAGCTCTCACATCCCACATGGAAACCTTAACAGATTTACAAAATGCTGCCAATGTTGCCGACCATGACATTGCTCCATCACAAATCAGCCATTATAATGTTGACAACTCTGATGACTTAGACCCTTCAGACAAAGACACACCTACAGCATGGGGGCCTTCACATCTTCCAGCTGACAGAAATGCTATTCCAGTTGAGGAGCAACAAGTATACCTCCCATTTAATGGCCCTCTGGCAGAGGTGGAGATTCAGCTCAGGAAGAATCAGGCAAGCTGACTGCTGCATTGGCTGCGGGAGCTCATTGTGGACAAGTTGTTTCAATATTCACACATTATTCGAGCGTCCCCAAGAAAGGTAGTTTGCACACAAGCATGAGCCACTGTCCAGGAGTTGGTTAACAAAATTGCCCTGCATTCCCAAATGTATAACTATTGCCAAAGCAGATTGGTGGTACTGGATTGTGACACTGACACCTTCCATTCGGGAATGCAGGGCAATTTTGTTAACCAACTCCTGGACAGTGGCTCGTGCTCATGTGCAAACTACCTTTCTTGGGGATGCTCAAATAATGTGTGAATATTGAGAATGTATAACCATTGCTGAAGCAGATTGGTGGCACTGGATTGTTTCAGCGGTTAAAAAAGGATGACCTCAATGCTAGCACAGCTATTCTGAACCCAAATATGCAAGGCTCCACTAATATTTGTCTGTCCTGGATTTGGCATAATTCTCACATTCGGACTGGTGTTACTGCCCTCCCCAATGCCACTGCTGCTGCCATACCTGCTCCCACTTCCTTTAATGGCCCCACTCCCAATCCCACCAATTGATTCTAGGAATGTATGTCTATTTTGTGGCTATTCATTTGCATTGCACTGAACTTCTTTGATAGTCAGGCAAGTACATTGGCTTCACTCGCGGGCTCAGAGACATAGATGGAAGGAGGAATTTCTGCTAGTCACATATGAAATGCAGTGGACTGTGCAGTATTTCATTTATCACAGTGAATGGTGGCAGTCAGCCTTGCACTCAGAGAATACCTTGCCTGGCCCCCTAGCATATGCTAACCATCAGCAGGCTTTATGGCACAAATTATTGTTCAGGGCTGACACTGTGTTTACATCAGCAAATGTCAATTACATCTCTCCTCTATGACCCTCTATTATGTAAACTCAATCATCTTGATCTCTAACCACAATCAACATGTCAAATAAATGTCTCTCAGTCTTCAACCCTTTTTCTTTACAATCGGGGCTGAAAGGTCCACTCCAAATGCATACACAGCAGATCATTTGGTATGCAGAGTCCTGTTTCCATTAAGTCCTGTTGCACATGCAAGGGGCAAATGTCTTAAAGCAAAAATGGATGCAAAAGATTCTATATTGTGAGCTTGTAAGCAGGATCTTTTATGAATCAAGTAAGAGATTCATCACTCAAAAATATTGCAGCTGTGCATCATGTCTCAAATTGGCTTCACCACATCAATCAGCCTGGTGTTTGAGGTGCCAATCCTGCTTCATTCATTGGCTGACAGTCTTGCTGAGGTAAACTTTGACCACCTACCACTTGGATTCCATCCATCCCTCTTGGCCGTGTTGGATGATGGTGTTGCCCCCAAACTTACAAGCAGTCTAGTGCCCTCATATGCCCTGGATTGGTGGAGACATCATAGCAAACTGGCAGTGGACAGCATTATGGGCATCGACACCCTGGATCAGTGCCTTGATCACCATAAGCAGTACTTCACTGAGTCTGACTCACGCGCTCCTGCTTCCCAAGCTGTTGCCGCTCCCGCTGTCGATTGCCAATCCTGCATTAACCTCCAGGGTCTCTTGAATAATATGCTGCATGAAACGCGCAGTATGCTTCAGTTTATAGATGGCTGCAAATCATCAGCAGATGCTGCATTGAATGCCAATGTCAGGAAAGCAGCAGTGTAACACTGAGTTCATGAGCTTTCCCTGCTGAAGGAGCTCCAGGCTGAACCACAGCCTTTGGCAATGGGATCAAAACCCCCTCAACACACTGGGCAACCTTCAAGGCAAACAGCGGTAAGAAGAAAATTGGAACTGGTGGCAGCAAATGCACAAGCAGAACTCGAGCGCCTGAAGTCCCTTCCCCCCAGCCCCCACAAGTGGACCTGGGGTGTCAACATCATGGAAAGTGATGTTTTGGGTGCTAATAAGAAGACCAAGAGCAAGGGCAAACAACAGCATTCCGGGTATCGGTTGTCTCTGCCTGATGGTGCAAAGAGAAGAAAGGTGTGGTCGAGCACACCAATGGTCTCAACGGTTGCATCCAATGCCTATGGTCGACCACCAAGAGTATCAGGCAATGGAGCAGACGATTCATTGCCTCCTGGCCCTGCTCCCAGCCCCGCTGCTTCTCCCACTCCCACTCCCTCTCCCACTCCCTCTCCCTCTCCTGCTCCCTCTCCCTCTCCCTCTCCCTCTCCTGCTCCCTCTCCCACTCCCACTCCTGTTCCCAATGCTGCTCCTGTCCCCGATGCCTTGCCCAATGCAGAAGCCAGCCAGCCCACTGCCATGGTTTGGCAAGGCAAAGATGATGTGTCAAGTGCAGATCAGCCCACTGGCTTTCAGGCAGCCATGGCATGGCAAGGTGAAGACAATGCATCAAGTGATGGTGATCAGCCCACCGCCTTTCAGGCACTCATGGCATGGCAGGGCGACAATGATCAGTCATCATCTTCCCCTACAGGTTCCCTGACTGGCTTTGATGCTGCTCCCTTTTATCTTTCTGATTCTACCTCCTCATCTCCAGCCGCCAATCCAACTTCAACAGATGTGGCTGCTTTCCCCACTGCATCTGATGCTGCAGATGCTTTTCTGTCATCCTCAGAGACTGGATCTAATGGTGAATCCGATGCTGAGGCCGATTCTGAAGATTCCATTACCACATCACAGATAGAGAACCCCACTCCTTCTCATATCACTTTGCCGACCTACCCTCCTGCAGAGTTCACTCTGCTGATCTACACTCCTGCAGACTTCAGTTATGTCAATGAGACTTGGTTGTCTAGCCCTGATGAGATGATGGACACTGACATTGAATGATGCATCATGTATATATAGTGTTGTGGGTAGTAGTACATTGTACATAGTAATATCATTGTTTTTGTGGTCCTGTCAAGCTCCAATGTCAGTGCCGCTTCCCCGTCCCCTGCCCCCGCTCCCATCCCCATCCCCGTCCCCTTCCCTGCAATTGCATTTCAAACATTACTAATGTCTGTACTATGTTCTTAATGCACATCTATCTGTACGGTACAGCAAGTAAAGTAGTAATGTAGTCATTGGTTAATTAATAGAGTATGTAGTGAGTTTGACGGTGTCCATCGAAACAGATAATACAATGTACAGTCAATAGTATTCATAGGTTAATATTGTGTCCGTGCCCGATGGCAATGCTGTGGCCATCCCCGTGTCCATGGCCGCATCTGTGCCCGTTGCATTTCAAACATTACTAATGTCTGTATTACATTCCTAATGCATGTCTATTGTAAGGTATAATAATCAGTGTACAATGTAGTCATTGGTTAATATAGTATAGTGACTTTATATAGTGAGTTCGACAGTGTCCATTGAACCCATATCATTCGATACAATGTATGTGTTCGATAGGTCGTATCATTCGCTACAATGTAGCTTACCTATGTGCACATGGCAGCAGCACTATTGAAAAAGGTTGCAGCTCGAAATCGCTTCATATTTCTCTAGTGGTAGGAGGGTTTGCGATGCTAATGAAAATATCCAGACCTCCCGGAATTTGAAGCTTGAGCTTGAATGCCGATCTCAATCGTGGCATAATTTTGTACCATGCAACTTTGCACGACTTTCCACCTGGACAACTCTGACGATTTAGCTATGTATCGTAATTCACCGCATAAGTATTCTCCTTTGTTCGGTACCAAACGAAGCATCAGAAACATAGGAACATCATAAAACCGACTTTCCTGCATATTTGAACTTCTCCGCTGCATTGGGTCACTGTCACGGCCATAGCCCCACTCCTACCTTACACGCTCTTCATCACTGCCAGCCACAATCAATCCTCAGCGCCAAGCACGATTATAGCTAAACGACATGAACAATGACCCTCTTGCCATCGTTCGACCAGAACTTCTGAATCTCCTAAGAAACAATGCAACATTCGAACGCATCGCGATCCACGAAGATGCACAGCTCCTTGCAGAATTGTCAGCCATCCGAAAGGAGATGTCCACATTCCGCAAAGCACATCGTCTAGATGGGCCGAAGGGAATAGGTATGCAGAAATGAATTTACATGATGAGGATCGACACCATGATTTTGTAGCTATGCACGCACAGCTAGTGAAAGCCGCGAAAGCACGCCAAGCTCATTCGGAACACCTTTCTCTCAAGCGAATCAGGGAGGAGGATCCATTCGATCTTGTGAGTGATGCCGGAAGGACACCAGCCAAACGCAGAGGTGAGCAAGTATCGATACCCATGGTTCTTTTCCCAAACACCTCCTAGCTTTGGAGCCGAGAATAACCAACAAGACGGAAAAAGCACCATAACTGTAGGTGGGCCCCGATGAATGTATGTGTAAGCTAAGCCTACTACTGCAGGGTTTTGCTGATGGTCGATACGCTGCTTCCCGTTCCTTGTACTCTGGCAACGTGAAGATACAGTGGCTGACTTACATTCTGATGAACTGGTGTTTTTCGATGACTGTACTTGCACCTGCGCACAAGGGGATCATAGTAGTCATGCAGAACTCCGAGTCATTGATAATAACACAATGTAATCCACAGCGACGTACGCTCTACACATAGAGGCTCACTAAGCACGTCAAACCCCAAATTAATCCCCTGGGCCTTTCGACTTTTTAATCGCACCGCGTTTCTTGATGATCTGAGTGACATCGTAATCAGCGTCAAAAGGGAACCGTGAACATCGTACCCGTTTCCTTTTAACCACTTTGTTCTTCTTTTCTGTGGTGGCTGACGGAGGGGAAGCTGCGATAGTTCCATACATATGCTTGCGGGAGTCGGAGGGGGGAATCGCACCCCGCTCTGAGAAAAATCTTCTTTAAATCCCATCGCTAGCATCGATTTCAGCGTCGCATACTCCAATTTCGCGTCTTCAATCTTAGCGAGAATGCGTTCCCGACGACTGGCTGCTTCCGTAGAGATTGTCGCTGCATCATTCGCGAATCGGGCTTGCAGAACTTGAAGAACGTTGAGAAACATATCCATAACGGCAGTTTTTCCTCGACAGTGAACGATGTGAAGCTGGGAGATGCGCAAGCTTGGTAGGCCCATAAGATCTGCTCTGTGGTTGGAAGGGTGATGTTGATGTTGCTAGTGAACATCCTATTGTAGCTGTGTTGAGAACGGATGGATGAGAGTTCCTGTGAAAAGCCGGGCTGACGAATCCCGAAGCCGGCAATCCATGCACATGACCCATATTTTGCATATTTTGCGTGATCAACTTCGTTTGCAAGCGAGTCACTGTCGAGTAGGAATAACTAGAAGGCAACGGGTGCTCAGTAAAAGTATACTAATATTGCAGTTGTTCCGTCTTGCAATTGAAATACTGAAGTACGAAGAGTTGACAGCGAGCGATGGACCGTGCGCAATTCAACATCGTGCCTGAACTTCAAGTTTGTCTAGTTCGTGACACATGTTCTTTTGAGTTCCTCGAGGCTCGACCCGTCGCGGTTTAGTATGCAGTTCGCTTTCGTTCGGGTCTGTGGTCGGCCGGCGTGCCATTCAGTGTCAGGGATCAAAGTAAACCAACTTGGCATGCTAGAACACGTTTGTACTAAGGAGATGCAGATGACGCTGGCTATTGCCTATTGGCTTGACGGATTATCGATTAACTGGCAAGGCTAAAGGCAAGACCTATATATAGTAGCGGCGTGCCAGTGATTCAGGCCTCAGGGGTTGCATGTAGCCTCAGACTGGACAACTGGACAATTCCTAGCATCAGAAGGCCGGCTTCACTAAGCTGCGCGCGTCCTCTTTCCTTCGCCTGCTTGTCTAGCAACCTTCCTACTTACCAATACAGATAATATCCTTCTTCTGACTTCGTGTCTCGCCCAACTGCGCTCTCCCACCTTGGCATCAACAACTTTCCATCCGCTCTCTCCTTTTAGCCTCGGCCTTTTTGTCATACATGCATCTTAACCTTATGCACTCTTGGACTGGACCCCACGGCGCTCCCTCTTCCGAGTCGCTGCGATGGCCCAGGAAATGGAGATGTATGCTTGTGCTTGGCAGCTTGAACCAGGCACGGAAATGTCGCTGGGCATGTTTGGGCGCATGTATCGAGTCCCCATCTCCAGTCCCCATCTCTGTCGTAGACTGAACCACGGCCCGGGACACTTCCCATGACACACCCACATCTCTTGCATGTTCTATACGAGTCGGGAGGACGCATGCGTATCTCTACCTGGTCCACGTTTGAAGCCGACAGCTGTACGTCTACCCTTCTCTCACTCTTGTGCTACGCGACTTCATTGCCAGGCACTATGTCCACCAGTCCCCGATGCCACAATGCCACTAGCTGGGAACCGGGTGCTAAAACCTACAAGTTCCACCCTCACCATGTTCCATGAGCTGCCTGCGCCCATGATCCCCATAGAGTCCCCGATCTACCACGCACAGTCGTCATTCAGCAACTCTGCCATGGTACGGAATTATCCTATGTATCTCCACGCGCCTCTTCAGGTTTGCGCGCTTGAGCGTGGATGCTACCGCTCGTGAGTCGTCACCATAGTCTCCTCGTGATCTACGATTCAGACGGCTTGCATGCCTTCAAATACCCAATTATCGAACTGTGGTTGAGATCATAAGACTTGGATGTCCCTGGAATTCCAGTCCTCGTGGCCTAGATAGAGATTCTCCACAAGGTTGTTTTTCGGTCATCAAGGGTACTTCCATCTGACCATACCCCAGACTGGCCTTCCATCTTCCGATGAGCCAGTGCAAATACCGGACCGTTCTCTATAGACTATGCTAATCCTGTCAAAATTCGGTGTTTAAAGACTTCGAAAAACAAAGGTAGGATTGGATGGTTGAACGCCTCAAGCTTCGCTCGCTGCGCACTTATTATCAAGCAAAGCTTCTAACTCCGACAAGATATTTTTAGCTTTCTCAGTTCCATATCGATAGGCCCTCTTTAAAAAAAATACACACAGGACGTTTGATGGGTGGTGTACTGTTTTCAATCAATTTTTGACATCAGAGCTGCGCTGCCAGGTTTTGTCCTCAAAGGCCCGCGGCAAGCAATAAGTTGGGATTCAGCTATGCGTGGTCTATCGCTTTGAGGTTTATTAGCCATCATGCCTCGCGTCGACTTCGTATCGAAAACGCTCACATCGTGCGAAGATTTAGATTAAGGAACAGGCGCGATGTCATCTTGCCTCTTGAGTGACAAGTTGAGTCTTATTAATATTTGCCGGCATGTGAGCACAACAACATTGCAGTTTTCGGTAGGTTTTGGTAGGTTGTATACCACAAATTTTGACCAAGGCTGTCTATGTAATTAACGTATTGATATTGAGAGATGCTTAATGGTCGCTATAGCGTCTCTTCGGATTCCTGGCCTTGCTCTCATCCCCGAAGGTTGGGTTTCTCGTATGGAATTGGAATTATTGGAGACTACACATTCAACATATAACGCACGAAAGGATTCCCTCGATAATATGCCGTACTTCTTCCGTCGCCGCTGACATAACCTTCAAGTTGAATCTTGATGTGCCGAACTTCGATTTCAAAGTCCGATCAAAGAAGTTTGTTTATCAGATTTTGTGTAACTGAACAATGGATGGTGTGGCGGCACATCCGAAGACATACATCTACCTATAATATACTCGAAAATGCTACACATTCCCGTTTCATCGGATCTATTACGTGCCGAATAATGAGTGCGTGCCCACTCTTTTTTTTTGGATGTTTGGGACAAGTTCTAGATGCTGTTCATCATCCGACTTCCACTGGATGACGTGAATTACTCGCAGGAAGTGAATACAATAGGGCTCCGGACGTTTTGGCGAAGAACATGCGACTTATCGGACGCTTTTACGACTCGGATGGCCGCTGTCACATCTACGTGTTCTGGTTGCAGACCCAGGTTTCCTACTATATCACATCAAGTGGGCAGAAGGCGCGGGTCGCCACGCGGACCGATGTATGGTCGACTAGTGATCGTCATATGACAGAAGATGTTTTGAACCGTGCAACCCTGATTATCGTAATTTTAAGGGAGGAGACGTTGGAACTTAAAAACCATGTTCAGAAAAATGAAATCACCTCACAAGCCTTCTTCCCGCTGTGTTGTAGAGTCTTACTTGGTATCTGTATGGCGAGAGCGGCTCCCACGAACAGGAGGGCAGTTCTGCTCGCCGCTTTCATTGCGTTTGGTACGTCAATTATGCCTTTCATATTTTGTCTTCTAGCTCAGTATTTCGCAGGAGGTAACTAAGCAGCATGTTGAACAGCAGTATGCATGCTGTAAGCACTCTGTCTTTCCAATACTTTTATCCGTAACTCATGGTGCTCTATGCAGGACGAAATTTTTACACAAAGGATTTTTGTTCGGATATGACATTGGTGTTATTTCAGTGAGTGTTTGGTGTGTCTTCTGATAAGATTAAGATCCATGGATGAATCAGGGATGCCTAATCATGCCAGACTTCGTCGATCGATTTGGCCAGATGGGCACGGATGGAAAAATGTTCCTATCGAGCGCTAGGCAGTCGATTATCACGTCATTGCTGTCTGCTGGGTGAGTGGCACGAATGCTTTGAATCGTTTAGTCTAGTTTATGACCGTATATCGTAATAGGACTTTCGTGTGAGTGACATCTTCTTCACGGCTGTTCATATCCCCTTACCATATTATAGCGGGGCTGTGGGACAGGCGTTCACCTCTGACCGGTTTGGCCGTCGTAGTTCCATTCTCCTCTGGACGGCAATTTTTATGATTGGTGTGGCCATCCAGATAGCAACACAACGGTCTATTGTACAGATCTCAACAGGCCGTTTGGTTGCTGGGCTTGGCGTAGGAGCACTTTCAGGCGAGTCTGTCTTGAACGTCGAAAATTTGTTTTTGATATCTAATTATCATTAGCTATCGTTCCGTGAGTATGGGCATGTCCTAGTCTTGTTAAAGACTGATGTGACTTGTGGTAAAGCCTTTACAATGGAGAAACGGCGCCAAAAGCACTGAGAGGTGCTCTCCTGGTGCTCTATCAAACGCAAATCTTCATCGGGTGCGTATAAGGCCTACGTTTATAATCCTTGATAGTCATTGTGTGTCTCCGGTTAGCCTTTTTTTGAGCTTTGTGTTTGATCTTTCAACACATCATCTCCATACCGCGGCATCGTGGCGCATCCCAATTGGGTTGCAACTTATTTGGGGAGGGATTCTTTTTTCTGGCATCTTTTTCTTGCCTGAATCACCGTGAGTGTCACGAATTTAATTATCTCCACGTATATGGACTAATCCCTTGGTCGCAGCCGGCACTTAGTTGGAACTGGTAGACAAGAAGAGGCACGCCAAGTTGTTGCCAATCTGAATGGTGTACCATTAGACGACAGCCTTGTGGATGAGGCCGTCGAGGAGCTTGAATATGCTATCAGGGTAGAAAACGAAGGCGGAAAAGCCACCTGGATGGAATGTTTCTCGACGAGAAATAATCTATGGAAGCGTACCACTAATGGGATCATGTTACAGTTCCTTCAACAGCTAAATGGACAAAACTTCTACTGTATGTGTTTTCCTTCTTTGTTATCTATCCTTTTGACGGACCTTTCCCAAAGATTATTATGGAGATACTTTCTTTCAGAGCGCGGGATCTTCGTACGTCATATTGCCATCGTTCTTTAATGAATCCCTAAATTGCATTTCACTCACTTCAAGCCTTGACCCCTATGCTATTCAAGCTATCCTCGGCGCCGTTTCTGTTCTTGGCACAATTCCTGCACTGGTTTTGATTGAGAAAATGGGACGACGCCGCGTGAGTGAACTAAGTGGTACTGCTGGGCAAGTTAATAACGGAATTCATAGTCCCTCTTGGTCGGTGCACTTCTGGAAGCAGTTTGCGCTCTTATTGTATGTACCCTTGAACAAGAGACACATATGTATAACTCAACTTCATTGCAGGGGGGGCTTGTTGGACATTTCATGTCGGCACCGACGGGCACGGTGAAAAGTCTACTCACCAGTCGCAATATACAAGGCGGTACGTTATGCAGTTCCATAAAACACGAATTCTAACTAAGTAAGGAATACTGACAAGGTGACGTGCTCATTGCCTTTGCTATGCTTCATGTCTTTATCTTCGGAATCTTCTGGGGACCTACTCCGTACGTCCTCTTATCTAGAATGAATAATAGAATCCGTGCAATTTTTTGACATCTCTCTTCTAGATGGGTGTATTTGGGTAAATGCTGTTTTCTTATGTGGTACGGAGTCATTAACATTCCTCAGGCGAATCATTCCCTCTCCGTGTCCGCCCCAAAAGCATCGCCTTCGGTTGTGCATCGACCTGGTTACTTGATCCCTTCCCAGCTGTTTTTCCGATGCTAAGAGAATTTTTATCAGGTCATGGAACTTTCTTCTCTCTTTCTTCGCCCCCAGAATCGCACAACAGTGGGTTACAAGCATTTCATGATGTTGTACTGGTACTAAAGATTTAATTTTTGCGCAGAATCGGTCCTCTTATCCTGCTTATATTCTGTGGATCGTTGCTGTTCGCCTGGGTATATGTTTATCTCTTCATTCCCGAGACCAGGGGCCTTAGTTTGGAAGAGGTAAGACGATATAGTGGATTTCGTAGAGGTTCAATTGGCTTAAGCAATCCAGGTTGATGAAATGTATCGCGCTGGGATCAAACCTTGGAACTCAACCAACTGGAAGCCCCACCTAATGGACGAGCTGCGCAACCGAGAAGCCAGGAAGAGCAATGAGAAGTCAGACTTGGATGATTAATATTATCACCACAGATTCAGTGGTATTTCCATGACTCGTCATTTGTCATAAATTTAAATTTGTACCGCATTAGATATCTATAGGCGTCTAGATCAGCGTAAGATGATTGCGCTTGACACGGGTAGAATTTTTCACTCGAGGTGGGTCGACGGGTCGACATCAGGCTTGTGGCATTGACGACAATCCTTGTTACTTGAGGTCGTGAAGAAGCGGACAAATAAGATCTTTAACAATCCATAGTATAAGGATCATCTTTACTAACGGTGTGATTTCCTAGTTTCCCGTAGCCAGACAACAAATTTTAAGATGTAGATGACAGTCGATCTACTTCAATTGTAGTGATTTCCCACTTATAGTTCTTTGCATAGAGCTTGACAGTTGCTGAAAATTTGATGAACATCAGCCTCAAATTTGATCCCAACATCATTTTATGGCTTCCGCAACGGCTTTATGGCTTGGATTTTGGTGAAGAAAGTGTAGAGAGATGGTCTCAGAGTGCTGTCGTCTGTAAATAATTGATTGAGTATAATTCAATCCATACTTCCAAAATAAATCTCTAGAAGATGCTGGCTTGCGGCGTGGCATATGATCTAATATTGTTATTTCTCAGTGCAGCACCTCAAAGAACATGTTAAATAAGATGTTTACTTGACAATCATCTTCTGATATTATTTATATACACTTCCTTCACCAAAATCTAAGCCAGGAAGCCATTGTGGAAGCCATAAAATCAATGGCATAAAATGACAGCGCTAGCGAGCTCATGTATGATACACCGATTAGCCTTAGATCCTGATGTCACGATAAGCCCATCATCCATCTCTAACCTTTATCGGAAGGCCTAAGCCAGTGGCACCAATCTAGTTATTGTCAGCAATGACGGACATCGCAAATGCACGACACAGGTACTTACGAGGTATAAATCAGTCTACGTGAGCGAAGTTACGGTACCACTGATACTAGTCATTTTTAGCTATATGTGCCCGTGAGTTGAAGAAATGCAGGGGACGTCTAGATCTAATTCTATTTGTGAGTTGCCGTTTCATGGTCTAAGATGCAAAGAGAGTTATGTACGTGCATGCGACGAAGAAAAAGAATGTCTGTGTCACGACTGAATTACAGACTAAATATCCCAGCAGCGCGTCGTCTGCTCTGAATGGGATAAGTGATAATGAGGGAGACCCCTAGTCCTACAGTGAGCCCGATGGCAACTGACACAAGGCTCAGGGCCGTCTTAGATCCAGCACTTTGCTGAGTTGCGTAATTGAGGAGCCCGCCGCTTCCGAGCCCGGAAGGAACTTGGAAGAGGATTCCAGTGATCTAATGAAGATAAACAACGAGTTATACATACGTTAACCAATGCATTAGAGGAAGAGACCATAATTGCGTAAGCATTCCCAGAGAAGAACTGAGCGTAGAGATTGGAGATGATACCAATTGAGAAAGCCCTATATGAAATGAAGGTTAGGAAATCAAATTATGTGATTCATAGACTGACCCAACCGCAGCAATGATATCACTCTGACCAACGAATTTGGTACCTGTGAAGTGATTAATCACCCAACCGATGCACGAGATGGCGACAAGGAGGAGCTACGAAAAGTGGAAAGGTTAGTTCAATAGAGACTATTCTCGGGGCCGAGACTCTTACAATCTCTTTCCGGTTATACGGCGCCTGGATCCTTAGACTTAAAAACAAGGGATACATCGGAACGGTTAGGAACGCTACGAAGAACCAGCATATTCAACATCCAATATTTGTGGGAGGAACAAAGATACGAACCCCAAAAACTTCGACGGTGTCTTCTGGTACCACTGTTGTGGGTCATGGAGCAAGTATAATCCTCGGGACCGAAAACGGTGGTCCCGGATATTTTTTCAAATGCTTTGTTGCTCATGGCTAAGCCGAAACCCAGAAATAGAGCATAAACGACAGCATAACAGAGACGAACTGATCCAGCGACAATGTTACGAGACATGAGCTCAAGTGCTCCGCACAGGACAATGAAACCCTGGATTAGGATTAGTGTATAGTATTGTATTATAGAGAAAACGTACGGGTAGGATAAGCACAACTGCACTAGCCGCAATGGCTGAGTAACAAAAGTGGTACGAAGAGGCAAGAGCAGCGGCGAGGAAACTGAAGAGAGTCGTCACTGTGACCCTACAGCCAACCAATTGAGCAGGTCAAAGATAATGAAACATACTAAAATTTCTTACTCGAAAACGTTAGAGTACAGCTCGTTCCGCACACTCAGAAGCTGAATAGCTACAAGTAATGTGCCCAGTGGAAAGAGGATCAAGGAGTCGATGAAGCTACCGTCGAAGCTGACGGAACAGATCGATGCCGAACACATGCCGCCAAACAAGATAAGCTTCCACCACGAGTACATTTGTGGCCGGCACATCAGCACATCCAGCTCCGCAGACGCATCTGCGACGGAAAGCTGATCATGAATAACCTGCATGGTTCTCAGTTGAATTCCAAGAGAATAGAGGCTTGAATGGTGCACGTACCTTCCAATAAAGCGTATATGCATCAGTGAGCTTCCCAAGGTCAAGTGTGCTTCCTTGCCGGATGAGCCTTACACTACTTGTACTTGTCGAAGTGTCATCAAAACTGACGAGGAGAACATCTGGGAGGTACAGGCAGCTGAGCTCAATGTCCAACACGTGGGATGTAGACTGAATCTGGGACTGGAGACGATGCGAAGGACCTCCAAACATCATCATTGCACGGGCGAGCTTTAAGATAAATTCTTGCCTCTGGATAATCTTGGCAACATGGCGCGTAATCTGTACTTATCTGTCAGAGAATGGCATTGAAGCACGGTAAAAAGAGACGTACGAATACTTCAGCTTTCTTCCTCTTCCGTTTCTTTCCCTTCTTTGTATCGTCCTCCCGGTACTTCTTCATTTCAAAAGGGTCTTCTCCTTCCAGCGTCGGCGGCGGGGTAAGTCCTGGGGTGTTCACGCCGCTGCGTCCCCCTAAACTAAGGACAGAACCCGCGTACGGCAAATCTTTGAGTACGTGAGTCCATTTGGTCTTGTGGGTTACAGGCTCGAGAATTGGCGACGAAGGAGACGAAGGAGAGTTGACGCTTGTTCCGGGAAGAGAGGTCGTGTCGGAAGCCATGCTTCGGGGTCGCAGTTTAGCGCCAGTTTTCGTATCCCAAGTGTATCTAGTGGATAAGGAAAGGTAAAGCGGCTACATTCAGCAATTAGGACGAACCTTGAGAGATGATACCCTGGCTTCCTCACATCTGGCTGAAGTCCACTTGAAATGGGTGAAGCCGCTCCTGTCAGGTTGCCAGTGCTCGCGATGAGGGTCCAAACACTCCGGCATCGCTCCTAGCCTGTCGTGGTTTACCACCGGAAAGCAGCACGGAAGATGGGAATGGGAATTTTGGTTTCTTACGATTGAGCCCGCGATGGTCGTGGCTTTCTCGACTATCGACGGAGGACGCGCGCGAACTTGACATGGTTGACTGGGAATTGAGCGTTGATGACTGTCTTCCACGCTGCTGCCCCTCATTTATCGTTCTAGATGTACAATTGCTCTTCTCGATCCAGGGTTCCTCCGATGGTAACTCGAAAGATAGACGTTCCGGAGTTGAAAGAGCAGAAACTGAATCCGAATCTTGTTGGTTGTACAAAGCCAACAGCGCAGACAACACGCCTCCGCCCATCGATCTGGAAGTATTATGCAAGCCGGCATTTTGTTCAGTGTCAGTGCTAACTCCACTTCCATTTTCCTTTCGATCATCCTGAGCTTTCTTATTCCTTCTGTGCATGATTTCCCCCCCGTGATGGCGCATCTTTAGCCCCATAAATCTCTTGTGGGTGTGTGACCGTACAACCCGCGCCGCCTCAGTTTGTGCATAGCTATCGGAATCCTTCTTGCCGGGCAAACCCGCTCTCTCGTTTACGTCGACAAAATTGCCAGGGACTCGAGGTTGTGGCCTGGGGGAGGAATCGCGTGAAGACGGGGAGGTAGTACCAGAGGAAGGAGTTTCAGCAGAGTGTCTCTTCAAAAGTATAGATGAATTCTCTTGTTTTGAATGGAGTCGCGTCGTGAGGTCTGAGGGCGGCTCTGGAGGATAATTATGAACGTGCGGTGGGGACAGAGAACGGTGTCGTTCGAGGGCGGTAGTGAGTGTTTCAAAGACGAGCAAAATGTTAGTAAGAAATAAATACGAAGGTTTGTAGGACCATAGCGGAATATGCGAAGTACATAAAAAGATGACAACAATGACTTACATCTAGACCATGCTCATCCAAGCTCTGAGAGAGTTGAGATCCACGGTCGTCAAGCCATTGCACTTTCCGAGGTGGCTTTGTGTGAGGAGCACGAGACGTCCCTCCAGGAGGCCTCCCATCATCGGGTTGATGAGAGGACATTATGTCGTAACGACGACTCGGTCTATGTATGCCAGGAAGAAGAAAGACATGAATGCTGGCATCTATAAGCTGAAGAATCCAATTTGATTTCCGCAAAGTTTTAGGGTGTCGGAAGTGACGGAATGCTGCATCCCGATAATATCACGTGAGGAAGTCGCGACGCCGACCAACGCGATCACGATAAACGTCGATGGCTTAAGGGAAAAAAGAAGAATGGAGATGGCGCATTGAGTCCTGGACATCCTAATCTCCGTGAAGAAACCCTAGATCTTCCACCTCAGTTATTAAATGGATAAGCTGGCGACCAAATGCAGAAGCTGTACGTGTGAAGAATTCAGAAATGCACAATGCTGCCTTTCCTACGTATTGTTCGAACGTGTGGTAGAAGTCGGCGAAACCAAAAGGGTGATTCTGAAAAGTTGTGATACCCGGCCTCGGGCCGACAGGGTCTTGATGCCTGTATTCTTCTGCAGACCTAGGTCCGTCACAATGCAACAGTACCATACTGATCTTCGTCCAAAAACTTCTATGGGATCACGGTATCAAGAATCGTTGTGGGTTCCATACATGAGCAGCACCAAGACGGTGCAATAAAACAATTATGCCCTAGCAATCGATGATTAATCAATCTCCAGTCGCACAACAAGAGAGACACCGACTTGGAGGATGGTTTACAGCGTACGGATGCGGCAATGCCACAATGCCGCTAGCTAGGAGTCAGGCGCTTATCGGCGTTACAACCCCATTCCCACCTTCACCCTGTTCCATAATCTGCCTGCATCCACGACCCCCGCAGAGTCCCCGCTCCACATTATCTACCACGAACAGTTGTCCTTCAGCAATTCTCCCACACATCGCCTTGCAAAGTGATTGTGGACTGGCAATCATGCGTGGCGCGAGAGTGAGTTTAGTGAGCATGGATGGCAGAGGCAGCAGACGTAAAGCGAAAACCACAGTTATCTATTGTGGCATCTACGTCAGCACAGAATGGTCAAGCAGAGCCCGAGGATGGCATATCGTTATCGGGATTTCAAGGGAGCACTGGCATCTGAGCAAAAGCCATCCAGGATTCCAGGTTGTTGCGTACAAGAAAAGAGAGGCAGCTGTCAGCTTCGAGCTTGGACTTAGTGGTAATCGGCATGCGTCCTCCAACTTGTATAGAGGCTCAAGGAGATGTAGGTCTGGCTTTGTATGGTCGCACTTGTTATATCTGAGTTTGAGTTCAGTGTAAAATATTATTTGATAACACGTTGCAAATAAGATTTTCCAAGGTTTGGGGGAATGTGATAGAACCGTGACTCGTCACGGTTCTATCACACGAGGTCACTCGATAGTAGGGCTGGGTTAGATATTATTTCGCCGGTGTTAGTACTTGTTAGTAACGTGAGATATTATTGGACCTTTTGTGAGGTTAGATATCCTTGTTAATAATGGTGATATATTATGATTATGTAATTTGCAATCTCACGAGTTACTAACACAAAATTTTGAATCTCACATGTTATTAACATGTTAGAAACTACATCCCTCGCAAGAAACTATCGACACACCAATCACCTGGCTTTCCCATATGTTTGTCACGTCTATTAGCTACAACTGACTCGACATTCGACACACCTGGACCCTGTGAATCAACCTTAGTGATAAGCACTTTCAACTCAGGATCATCAAGCTTGATGTAGTCGGCGATATCAAAACAAGTGGTCAAGTGAACAACTCTTGCCTGGAGATAGTGTTTTAAGGTTCGGTTCAGTCCAGTTTTTTGACCCCTAAGAGGGTTAACTGGTCCAGACTGTTACCTCAAGTCATATGTCGGAATTTGCCGACCCAGTATACATATAACTGGCAATAACCGAAGTGACCCACTTAATCAGAGCCAAGGGTTATGACCCGAGTTATAATTAGATCATGATCTGACATAATCAGCACTTGCTGGTTGTAATCTTGGTCATAACTCTATTCGGCATTTCATTCACCTCGTTCTTCCTCTCTGGTTGCCTCGTCCATCTCCCTTTCTGAATCTCCAGTTGCCTTGTCTGACCTTACTTTTGCCTTGTCCATTTGGGTTGCATCCTTTCCTCAGCATTCCAGGGTAGACTTGGTGTCTCCCTTGTGGAACAGACTTGGTGTCTGTCTGCTCTTTCTGCCTGACTTGGTGTCAGTGCACGTTTCTTGGAATCCGAATCTTGCCTGATCTTTGGGTGCATGTTCCTTGGAGTCCTCTCACTTGATCTTTTAGCGGCCTACTTTCTTGACTGGGACAACTTCATATTACAGGCTTCACTCTTGTCTTACCATTAGTTTCCTGCTTTGGTATGTCACTTCTGCCCCTCTTTTGCTGACTGAAAATATGTGCGTCCTTCAGATCATCAAAATGGCCCTTATCTTGGATGAACAAACTCTGCTGCGCAACAGTCATTATGGTCAGCTGCTAGAGTTTTCTGATGCTAAATGTCATTACTGATTTTAGCACTTTGTACAGTCTGGATAGGTCCCCTCAATGGCAAGGTTGGCGTGATGATCTCTGATGGTCATGCATTTATCACATCATCAAGCCAAGATTATGTTCCCTACCCTCCTCTCAGAAGCCATCATCAAGTACAGCTTCACTCTGACTCACATTATGCTGATGACGACCCTATCTTATGGCTGCAACCATTTATCCCCTATTTTTCGCACTATGGAGCGATTTCTCAGCCCTACTCACTTTATGAGCACCAAATAATCTGGTGGATGCCCTCCCATGATCATTTCGTCCATCATGCGCACCCAGCATCCCTGGTCTCTGGTCTAGGAAAACTTTCTGATATAAAATTTGCTGAACTGCAAGCATCTGTCGATCCTCTCTTAGAGCGCTTGAAGAATTATCAGGCCAAGACTTTCTCTGAGCGACAACCCCAAATACTCCATCCTTTTGTCAACATGCTGGTGCACAGCCTTGCTTGGTTGGAGTCTGTGTACACCAACTTTCACCAGATGGAGTTCAGCATATGAGATGTGCAATGGACTTGGCTGGAGCTCACCGCCCTTCTTGACTAGATGGAAATCTACAAGCCTCAGATGGATGGGCATGCTCACAGTGCCTCTGAAGTTGCTAACACCATTGGTGTTTTCACGCATGATCTATGAGTCACCCAAGACTTCTTTACAGCAGGTCTCCCATGCTGGCTCATCCATCCAGCCTCGGACTTCACCAACCAGATCATTCACAAAGTAGTTGTACCCGAAGATCCAAAGCATACTCTCTGTTTCAGGGCCCATTCATTTTCATATCCTGTCCTCTTCACTGGTCCAGCATCATCACTTGAAAAGTACCACTTGATATATCAATATGCCTGAAATTTTCTATGTGTGCCTGATCCTTTCAACACTTCAAGCAATCTGGAGCCCATTGCCCCATCAATGAACAGTCCAGCTCGCCAGAGGATGGAGGCACCCTCAGTTGCTAGCTACAACACCCAGCACTTCTCAGCCCACTCTAGGTCAACATCAAAAAGCCATCAACATGGTCATTCAAAGAATCAACATCAATTTGGTATGGTGCATTTTACTTTGTTCAGACCATTTCTCACATTTTGCAGGTCGTCCACAGCCATCTCCTTCCACCCGTGACAAGTTTCTCCCTGTCAAAAATAGCCCCATCTTTCCAATTCCAACTAGTTCCTGCATTGAGGCTTTAGCTGCCATGGATCGCGATCCCTCCTGAGTTGACCCCAGGTATCGATCACCCAATGACCGCAAATACCTGTTCCCTGAACCTGCCATCTTTGCTACTGCTAATGAAGCATGTCGTGCTACATACTTTACAACTTGGAATGCCATTGAGCCAGTATGTATCTACCGGCTATACATGTCCTCATCTGTCACCCCCTTGTCAAATCAAGAGTGGCGAGATGTCCTCATTGGAGATATAAAGTCAAGATCTCCCAACACAAAATCAGCTCAGGCCCAGGAAAATGCTCAATGTCTTCTTGGCTCTGCTCTTGAGGAATTGGACATTCAGATCAACCAGGCACCATCCATCAATACTACACCTTTGTTACCAGACTCCGAAGCTCAAAAAGTTCTTTGGAAGCTAGCTGAACTGAATTTTCGCTTCGAGCTATTGGCGCTGGACAAATGTGCATGTCAGTCAAATCATGATGAGGACACTCACCAAGACCTTGTTCAAGATTGCTTTGGTAGCTGTTCACTTCTTGTTGTCGATTACAAACAGGCAAACATGGGGTTGGGGTCTGTGAATTGGCGTGAGAGATTGCCATGCTTGCTGGCACTTCAGAAGCTGATGAAGGATTGGGATGGAGTGAAAGTGACACCACTTCTTTTACAGGACCGTACTTCTTTGACAGATTATTCCAAAGTGGATGTGCTGCAGTTGGAGGATGTTATTACTAGATTCTACACTGACTCTTTCTTCTGTTTTTTTGGTTGTGCCCCTGTCATACCTACATGTCTGCCTTAGCTGTCTAGTTTGTACTTTGTGAGGTACTATTTCAGACTTGTAAATATCTCTGCTCATACAATGATACCATGTCAGTCGAAGCTTGAGTGTCAACTATGTAATATAATGTGGAGTTGGCTCTGAATCTTGATAATATGTGCATGTGCATATGGTCAAGGCAAGTAATTCTATTATTTTTCTCCAGAGCCCATACTGATGATATTATCCTAAGCAGAGCAGTCAATACATTAAAGTATCAAAGTGGTATGACATTAAAAGGCTGTAGTTTCATGACAACATGACCCTGCATTTATATCTCAGGGCACAACGTTGAATGTTTCCCAAACACTTGTCCGATGTGACAGGCTGTTTCATTAAGACTGCATAATGCCTCGCAAATTAAAGTCTGTCCATTCCACAAATGCCTATCCTGCAACGAGGTTTTCATCTTCAAGATTGCATAAGCCCTTGCAATTTGAAAGGTACATGGATCATCTTGATATCTTTAGATTGGATAATTGTGGTAAGTGCAGTTTTGTGCACATCTATTTGTGAACCCTGTGCACGAGGCCCTGAGCCTCTTTGAACCAGTGCGTTTTCTATCCATTTTTCATGTTTAATTCATTAACTATTGATAGTAGTCTGCCATCTTTCACAATCAGATGATCATGATAAGCTCCTTCACTTGTCACTGACAGCTGATAGTAGATTCCAGTAAAACATGTTCTTTGCACTGTTAACCATTCTCAGGCTACAACAAGCAACAAGCAACACACATATAACCGACTAAGTAAGTCATTGATCAGTAAATTTGTTTGATGTCCTTGACCCACACAAGCTATAGTCTTGCAATGCGCCCTACCAACCGTCATGCTATTGTCTTTGACTCTGAATCTGAAAGCCACACGTCGGATGAGTTTGATTCAAGACTCCGACACACTCCCAGAGGCAAGGCATATGAAAATGTCAGCTTTAGGTATATTTGAGACAACTTATATCTGAATATGTATAGGCCCTGCTAGCAACTCAACACAAGCTGCAACAGTCATGAACAATTTGCAAAGCACTGAATATCGAAAACAAGGTGCTCAAACAGGAGATCATCAAACTCAAGGAACAGCTAAACACTCTTTCTACCACCACAACAACAACACGTACAACACGCGATACAGCGATGGAAAGGGTCAAAACATCCACCAAGATATGGACCTGCTTTTATGAACCATTTTCATGCATGTACAATGACCCAAACCTATTTTTTGGTCTGAACCCTTCTTCTGAGTGGCTGCTCCCAGAAAAATGATTCTGCACCAATGACCTTATGGCACAGAGAGAAGGGTGGCTTGCTGAGCTCTATGACTTTCTGCCTGTGGAACTTCATCCACTAGTCTGTCAGTCCTCTGAATTTGACGCTGAGGCATGTATTATTTCTGTCTTCTTCTCTCTCGTTGTCTAAAATTGCACAGTTCTGGTTAGCATCAAAATCATTTCGAAGCGCACTCATCGATAGGATGCGGAAGGCGGCACCCCAGATTTTCAAACTCTCTCCAGATATTTTTAAACCGTCATTTCAATGCGATACTGTTCCTCAATTAACAATGCTCCTCAACTTTGCTAGAAATTCAAAGCACTCTTCAACAAAGCCTTGCAATTTGAAGCTCCCGCCTCTTATCCACCCTCCATCTGTTTGATGAAGAGGCATCAAAGGATGTGAAACTAAAATATTTCAATTGCCAGAAGTGTTTTTAGTAAGTAAAGGGAGCCAAATAGTATCCTGTTTCTCATCAATAATCTTTTTAGTTTATGAGAGCTGTATTATTTGGCCTAGCCTCATTGGATTTGACAGGGAAGCATGGGGGGCCTGCCACATATGGGAAGCAATGGGGCATCACATCATTGGAGAAGCTTCCATTTTATGCCATTCCTTTGTTTTCAGTATTGGTATGTCTAGTTTTATATGTTCTCGATCTGGTTGTTACTGAATGGTTGTAATTGTCAAGGCCATGTTTATTATATCTGAGGATTCTGACTTCTGCTCTGAGGGCTCCCAGACCGGAAGAAACTACAAAGTATATTATGATTTTCTTCATGTCCAATTCCATGCAGTACACAAGACAGCCAAATTTCAGCAGATCATGGATATGTGTCAGAAGATAGTCTTTAGTGGACAGACTGATAAAGGGAAGGGTAATCAGACGGAGGACAATGCTTCGGACAGTGGTGAAAGTGAAATCAATTGGGGGATGGAGGCATTGGCACTCAATGATGAAGACGACTGGCATGAACTGGAGAATGATGAGTGGGGTTTGCTGGACTTTGCATTCAACCCCATTCTTGACCACAATGACCAGTCTCATGCTGGTCCCTCCACATACACTCTCCCACCTCCTAATTCCTTCTCTTTGTATGACAACCCCTCATCTCTCCATCCACCAGTAGCAACACTGACAAATACTAGTCCAGCTCCTTCCCAACCCCTTATCCCACAAGTACCACCAGCACCGAAGAAGAAGTCAAGAGCTTTGAACAAGGCATTACACTCTGGTATAACACAAGCCAATTTATTGTTCCCACTGCCAGCACCAGCTACACCAAAGAAGAGTACCCTATCTGTCCCTGTTGGCCTTGACCTTAGTACAGATGAATCTGATTCATCTGAACCTATGCCTCTGAAAAAGACCCGAGCATCAAAAGCAAAACAATCTCAAAGGAAGAGGGCTGATGATGCTGGCTCAATAGTTGGAGTGATAGGACAGTTCAATGTACTATCTGCTGAACCGGCGAATGAGGAAGAGAACAGTAAGTGAAGGGTTTTAGCTACCTATTTGGTTTTGAACCTATCTTAGCACCCATGATCGCAACAGTTGTAGAACCCAACCCTACCTTACTGCCTCCAGGAACAGCGGTGGAGCCAGAACTTGCCCCAGCAGAAGCAGGGCTACATCATGAAGGAAGCAAGGTGGCAAGCAAGAAGGGAGCAGGAGCAGGAGCAGGAGCAGGAAGGGGAAGGGGAAGAGGAAGGGGAAGGGGAAGGGGAAGGGGAAGGGGAAGGGGAAGGGGAAGGGGAAGGGGAAGGGGAAGGGGAAGGGGAAGGGGAAGGGGAAGGGGAAGGGGAAGGGGAAGGGGAAGGGGAAGGGGAAGGGGAAGGGGAAGGGGAAGGGGAAGGGGAAGGGGAAGGGGAGCAGGAGTGGGAACAGGAGTGGGAAGGGGAAAGGGAAGGGAAAGGGGAAGGGGAGCGGGAGCGGGAGTAGGAGCAGGAGTAGGAGTGGGAACAGAAGCAGGAGTGGAACAGAAGCAGGAGTGGGAACAGAAGCAGGAGCAGGAACAGGAGCAGGAACAGAAGCAGGAATGGGAACAGGAACAGGAAAGGGAAAGGGGAAAAAGGTCAGTTTTGCAGTATAGCATTTCAACTTCTATGATCTTTTATGTCGCCAGTATGTGTATTTAAATATCTTATGCTGCGGTTTGCAGATCTAAGAGTAAACATACTAATGGTTCTGGGAGTGGGAGCAACTAGGTGGAATCTGGGTAATTGGAAACACAGGTTTTACAACTGAGATCATCTCCTTGGATTCCATCATTGTTGACCAGGGGGTGAGCTGAGAGGATGACTACAGAAAACCATAGCTAATATCCCAGCACCTTTGTTCATTAGTCTGAGTACAAATGAGCTTTCACCATCACCATCTCCAACCTCACGTTATAAGGGCAACCTCAGCCTCTAGCAAAGGGAAATCCAAAGAGAAAACTCTAAGGACCCCTTTGCCAGTGCCCAGTATATATGAAGACTGCAAAAATCAAATAATAATCTAAAAATAGAAAAGGTGGAGATAGGCTGATCAAGGCCACCGAATGACATTGTACCAAGGGGTAGATGTCAAAATGGTGCTCCGTCTCTAAATATAAACCTGTCAACATGCACAAATGTGATAGAAAGGGAAATTAGTAATAAAATAAGGAAAAATCATAGAAAATGAAGAATAGAAGGAAACGAGGTGAGGAAAAATATAGGATAAACATAAAAAATAGGAGAAACACATGGGGCACCCTCTAGTCCTCTTACATCACCCCAAATGTGATGCAGTGCAGCAGTGTGCCATTGGTGGAATTCCTTGACTAACCAAGGGGCATTCACATCGGACTCCTCGACCCATGAGTTCTCCTCATACCCATAACCCTTCCAGTGTACCAAATACTGGAGCTTCCCTCAATGCAACCAGCTGTCCAAGATTGACTCAACTTCATACTGGGGTTCTCTCTCAATCACTGTAGGTGGCAGTGGTGGATGTAAATGGCATCCTGGGAAAGGATCTGGGGGAGCTGGAAGGAGTTTCATGACATGGAGGCTGGGAGGTGCAAATGATAGGCATGTGTTCCAACACACTTGACAATGGGGAAAGGTCCCAGGAAGCGATGGGCGAGTTTCTTGGATGGAAGTGTGGTGGAGATGTCACTGGAGTCAAGATAAACTCAATCACCAACCTTGTACTGCGGTGTCAGAGAATGGTGTTGATTGTAAAAGCATGCCATGTCATCCTTCACCTTCACCTCCTCCAAATTGTCCCTCATGCATTCTGTGAACTCATTCACTGTCTCAATGTGCGAGGGGGCTTGGTTAGGTTTGAATCCCATGCATGGATGCTGTCCAGTGTCTAAGAAGAAAGGGGTTTGTTGAGTGGAAGTGTGGACGTGGTTGTTGTATACAAACTCGGCCAAGGGGAGGAGATTGTCCCAATTGTCCTGGCACTCATTGATGAAGCCACAGATGTACTGCTCCAGTTCCTGGTTGACTCATTCAGTCTGGCCATCAGTTTGCAGGTGATAAGCAGTTGAAGCGAGGAGTTTGATCCCCAGAAGTCGGTACAGCTCATGAGTGAACTCTGCCACAAACTGAGGGCCACAGTCAGAAAGGAAAGCACCAGGGAGTCCATGTAATTTCCACATGGGGGAGATAGAGTCAGGCAGCACCCAGGGCACTGACAGTGGTGTGAGTGGGAATGAAGTGAGCACATTTTCCTGTGGAATCAACTCTGCACATCACCACATCAAACCCATTTGACTCTGGCAACTCCACCACAAAGTCAACACTGACAACATCCCAATGACTCTCTGGAACAGGGAGAGGGTGTAGCTCACCAATGGGTTTGCAATGAGGAATCTTGGTGCATAAGCAAAGGTCACAAGTACAGCAATACTGACCAATGAGCTGTGACATCTGTGGCCACCAATAATTCCATGAGGTGAGCTCCAAGGTTTTCCAGCATCCAGGATGACCGGCAATCCGTGAGTCATGATGTTGGGATATAATGCATTGATGAAGGTCTGGGTTGTTGGGGACGTAGATGTGATCCCTGAAATACAACAAGTCCTCCTTTTCAGCCCACTCTGCCGCATGCAAGGAGAGGGTGGATCCCTTCCTCAGCTCTTTAACAGCTTGGGCCACAACATCCTCATGTAAACTGCTATGGTTTGCACAACAAATATTGTGTAGGATGTCCCGCTCCTCACCCTGGGGTGTGATGCCTTCCAATCCCCAGATAGTAAACAGGTTTGGCTGCAACAACACAATGTCTTGATTGTCGTCACCACTATCCCCATGGTCCATGTGTTGGGAGAGGGCATCAGTCTTCCCCATGCTGCAACCCAGCTGGTGGTGCAAGGAGAAGTCAAACCTGGATAGATACAGGGACCAACGAGCTTGACAACAGTTCAATTTCTTGGCTGTCATAAAGTACTTGAGATTCTTGTGATCCATCCAAATTTCCACCTTGTGTTGGGAACCCTCGAGGATGTGTCGCCACTCCTTGAGCACACACATTATTGCCAACATCTCCTTGTCATGGATCTCATAGGTTTGCTCCACAGCACTAAGGCTTTTGGAATAGAACACAACAGGATGCCACCTCTGGTCCTCCGGAGACTGCTGAGACAACATGGCGCCTGTCACAAAGTCAGAACTGTTGGCCTCTACACAAAAAGGGTGCAAGTCATCAGCAAAGGTAATAATGGGAGCGGAAGTGACCATCTCCTTAAGCTTTTCAAATGCCTCCTGTTGTGCATTGTCCCACCTCCATGCCTCCTTGCCCATCAAGTCGAACACTGGTCGTGCATGATGTGAGAAATCCTTGATAAAACACCAATAGAATTGATGAAGCCCAGGAAAGACTGCACCTCTTTCTTGTGCATGGGCATTGGCCAAGCCGTGACCCCATTCACCTTGACAGGATCCATCTCCACCTGACCCTCAAAGATAATCAGGCCAAGGTACTCGATCTTGGTCTTCTCAAACTCGCACTTATCCTGACAAAGGTAGAGTTTGTACTGTCAAAGTCATTCCAGGATGAGGTGCGTAATGCAATGATGCTCTTCAACCATGCAAGTGAAGATGAGGATGTCATCGAGATGGATACAAACGATGTCTTCAAGGATGAGGTCATGGAAGATTCGTTCATCATGGTCTGGAAGGTGGCAGAACTATTAGTAAGGCCAAAGAACATGACGAGCGGTTCAAAAAGACCATGGTTGGTACAAAAGGCTGCCTTCCACTCATCTCCCTCCTTTATCCTCACATTATTGTAACCCCAATGGACATTGAGCTTGGTGAAGTATTGGGCTCCATGGAGTTGATTCACAAGTTTGGAGATGAGAGGTAATGGGTAGCAATTTTTGACCGTGATGTCATTGAGCCTTCTATAGTCTTGAACTGGTCAAAGTGAGCCATCCTTCTTCTTGATGAAGAAAAAGGTAGAGGCCATGGGTGACTTCAATGGTCGAATATGTCCAGAGGCTAGGTGTTTGTTGATGAACTGGTCAAGCTGTCACTGTTCCTTGGGGGGGAGAGGATAGACCTTGCAGGAGGAAGGGGTTGTGCTGGGGGTGAGTTCGATTGTGTGATCCCATGGCTTGTGTGCAGGGAGAGAGTCGAAAGATTCCTTGGAGAACACGTCCTCAAACTCATGGAGATGAGGAAGTAGGGATTCAGTAGAGGATTTAGCAGTATTGTTTTTGTGGAAGGCCTTGGCAAGGCATTGGGATATGTTCGATGTAGCACACACCTCATGTGACAGACAAATTGCAGTGTAGAAAATCCAATCACCTTCCTCAACTTCTTCTGGCTCCTCCATGTCGTCATCTGAGTCTGGCACCAGATCAGGAACCCCCTCCAACTTCACATCTGGCACCGGTAGGGGTCCAGCATGACACTTCTTGGTGCATCATATTGAGGCCCTTTGTCCACGGTGTTCTAGTCTGGCTTCCATGAAACAAGTGCGACAGCTGGATAGGCATCAGCTCATGGTGAACCTCCCTGGTATGCCAGTTGACCTCTGGGTTATGGTCTCGAAGCCATGGATAGCCCAAAATCACCTTCTGCTTCCCTAACTGAGTGACAGCAAAAAGGGCACACTCACTGTGATCTTTGTAGCAGAGGACCAGGTCTACAACCTCTCGGATGGCACCAGCTTTGTTTGGGGATCCATCCACATTATAAACAGGTATTGGATGTGAGAGTGAGCGAGTGTTCAGGCGATGTTGTTGCACGAGATGGGTGTCGATAAAGAGGCCAGTCGCACCAGAGTCCAGGAGTGCAGAGACACCAAGTATCTGTCCAGTGTCAGTAGTCTGTAGTTCAATTGCCAGATTCAAGGAGTGTGCAAAGGGAGTGGATGCAATGATATATTTGTGTGGTAATTTGCACTCCCATGATTTAATTTTGGGACGCAAGGCAGAGGGAGAGATAGGAAAAGCAGGTACATCTTCAGCCAACTTTGAAGGGTCAGAGAGGGGAACAGTAGATTCATTCTCTGGGGATTTAACTGACAAAACTTCAAAGTGGTTATGGACAGGCAACAAGGGTGTACAATTCACTCACTGCAAATAGAAAAATCCTGCTCCTCTACAACCTCTGATTTGATCTCCTCTGTAACCTGACCCTTCGCTTCCTCAACATCTACAAGCACCAACAGGTCCTGAAGGAGTTCGTCTCGCCCCTCAGGTGTGAGCATGTGGATATCCTGATGATGGGGGCATGCTCTAGCCATATGTCCAGTCTCCCCACAGCGGTAGCAGAGGTTCAACCTGCGTGCGCAGCTACGGGCTGCATCGACATCCATCGGTACTGGAACATTGACAGCTGGTGCAGGAGTTTGACAGACAGGAATGGGATTACATTGGGGGAGGGTTTGATTGAATGTGTGGGGCATAGGAGTGGTAGTTGGAGCCCAGAATGCAGCATTAAACACTGCATTTGTGAGTCAGTTCTCATCACAGAGTGAAGCAGCTTCATACCAAGCATAGATATCATCATCCGCTGGGCGCCCTTCCAACATCTGTGCAATCTGGTCCTGAATTTCTCGATTGAGGCCCCATCGGAACTTCACCACCACTGGTAGCCCACTCCCATATCCTGCCATGTCCACCAAATCCTTAAACTCATTGATATAATCATCCACAGATTGACGTGCCTGGTGGTAAGAGGATGACTCAAGGGCTTATTCTAATGAGAAACCCAGAGTGCTGACTGAAACCCTACATGTCTATTTAGAGCCCCAGGATGTGCAGTTGGCCAGCTTCGCCAGTGTTGCTGTGCATTGAATTTCTCTCACTCACAGTGGCCACTCAGTCTTCAACTGCCAAAGGCTACTTCTTCCTGAATCCTTACCTCTATGCTGTAGCCTTCCAGAAAGCAGATATGCCATGGCCACTTTACAAGACCATGTTGTGTCCCCAGGATCTCTGTTGGATAACAATGTGTTAAGTACAGGATAAGTGCAGCAAACCACTGGCATATTGAGTGCTGAGGAAGGAACCAGGGGTTGGTGCAGATAGCTAAACATCAAGATTTTGGGTGGGCTGGGATTAGGTTTTTGTGATAAGTATGTGTTCACATCAAAAAGTATGTCATCGATCATCACCAAAAGAGTCCTTCTAGAAACACTCAAGATTGGGTTAATGGACAATTTGAACAATTGTGCCCTTCTTGGCGACACAGTCCACATTGATGCCTGCAATTTTCCTGGCCTGAATGTATGGCACCATTAGCATCATGGTCTTCTCGTGCCGAACTTGTTGTCGCCTTTGCTCCTCCACCACATGGCTGACCTTCAAGTGGACCAGTAATGCATGCCGACCAAGGTCTTTCCTTATTCCTTATTACTGGAGGATCATGAATATGTTCATGGTGATGTTGGGCATTTTCTGCACGCCTTGTGGTAGATTTTTTGTGAGCTGTTGTAAAGTTATACCAGGGTTTATTACTGACTGAATATCACCAATATGCTTGACAAGTGTGTCAAGCTGTTCTTGAGTTTGGACATTGGTGAGAAGGGGGTGAAGTGCAGCTTGTGCTTCATGATAAATGGTATGCGCACCGAGGGTTCTCATAGGTTGAGCAGCTGGTGATGTGAAGCTATGTGTCAGATCTAGTGAGATTCAGTGGGTTCAACAGAAGGTGGGAATTGCTGCTGTCCATTGAAAACAGCAGCTCCTCTGGTCTTAATGCATGCTCTCAAGTCACAGGGGGGATGTCCATGATATTTAGTGATGGATTTTGGTACCAGCTTTGGCGAGAAATTAATAATGACAATGGCTCAATAGTTCCAATTTGTGGCACTCACTGTGGTCGAATCAGTCCAATATGAAATGGCAGACCCTTTACATCTGTCCAAGCCCTGAAGTAATGATGGCATGGAAGACCAAAATTAAGTCCCATGCAGCAGTCACAGATGTATTGTTTATCTTGTAGGAGAGCAAGATGGTGTGATTTTTCAGTCGCAGTATGCACAATTCATAGCAGATGCTCGATGACTAGCCCATGTCCCATGATGAGCTGTAAGAGCCAGCGAGTTGAGACATAAGCATTGTCATTTTCAAAACTGTTCATTATGCGCTACCAAAGACAATTAATTTGAGTCATATAAAGGTTAATTATTACTTACATCCTCTTCCTTACACTTCCAACTGAACTCCTTATCCATATCATCAGTCACCAAATTTTGAACTCCTGGTGGTAATTGAACTACTTCTGTACAATAGAATAGGCTATGCTGCATTTGTTGATGGCAGGTGTGAAGTGCAAATGGCCCAACATATTTTTGAAGTGTTGCAAGGGGTAAAAGAAACAATGATTCTAATTGTGTATTATGCTGCCTTCTGGACAACTTCAAGTTGTGGATTTGTCAGTGCATGCTAGTGCAACGCAAGTCAAAAACACAATTTACCTCTCAGGTTTGTATCAATTCATGATCTGTCTGGTCTAACATGCGCTGGTTGAGAGCATCAAAGACCTGCAGGAGAGTCTTTTTGGCATTGCCAAGTGTTTTGTTTGTCTTGTTCTCTGCCTCTGCACGGCCATTTGTCCTAACCCCAGCAGTAAATTTCATCATGATCCAGGCCCAAGCCCATTTTTCCCTGCATGGATATAACTCCTCTACAAGATGCTGCTTAGCAGCTGGGTAATGCGAAACAAGCAAAGCCCAAAGATGGTCAAATTCCACTGGGGAGACTGCCTGGTATGTAGCCCAAAATTCATGATTGAAGTTGATCCAATCACTCCCAAGAGCTGCTCGTAGTTGTACTGTGACATTGCCATTCAAATGGTGAAGGCAGTATACATGGTGACTGAGAGGCATGACATGTGGAACTGATGCAAGAAGAGAAGGATGGCAATTGGATGCAACAACTTTGGGATGTTTGCCAGCAGCGTCGAGATGACATTGGAAGACCCAAGTGTGCATGCAATATCTTTGGAACGATGGAATGCATACCATGCATTTCAGGATTTTCCAAAGTTATCAATGATAATACCAATGTTCAAAGGATAGCCATATTGGTTATGATTATATGAGTTATCAGTGATCAGGAGATCAGAAAACCACTGTAGAAGGGTAACTTGAGCAGGAGACTGCCACCAGAGACCAATCAGAACTTGGTTTTCATCCAGTTGGATCTGATACTGCCACCCATGTTCACATTCACCTTTTTCTTGAAGGCTATTCAAGATTGCTGAGGCATCACCACCAAGGGCTGTAAATGCAGCATGAGCTTCCCATCGTGCATCATTGAGTAGATTGGTTATTTGACGTGGTTCAAGGATGTGAGTTGGAAAATGTTCTGCAAAAATGGTCTTGAGTGTTCCCCATGAAAATGTTGGATCAGAAAATTTTGCAACAAGCTCATGCTGAGCCTGTGTTGGTGGTCATGAAACAATACCTCCAACAGGTACTTCTCATTGGTGATTGTGTTCCCATGCAACAGTTGTTATATGCCAGAGTCCCCCTTGGATGCGACATGGGTGAAGCATTCAGTTTTGATTGTTTTTCCTTAGCAGTGATCCGAGGGATCAATTGATGCCAAGTGCAAGGGGATGTGGTGGTAATAATGGTTACAACGCAAAGTGACTTTCTTGATAGTTCCATCTGGAGAGCATTTTGACTGTCCCATTTGCCAGGTATGGCCGAGTTTTTTCTCTTGTGCATATACCACATCATGAGCAGCCTCCATAGAATTGTACACAGAACCCATGAGGACCTGCCCCAGCATCTGTGGAGTTGCTCAGTTTGGTGTGTTTTTACATCATCAACAGGAGCTGATTTGAGATTGATATTCAACAGTAGCTTGGAATGTAGGTCAGGCTTTGCGGGGAGTTCCTCAATGTCAGAGTCATCAGAAAGCACAATAACAGGCCCAGATGTCATAGGAAGTGTGAGAACAGGTTCATTTTTGACACGTTTCACAGGTGGGCCAAGGATAATGATGTCTGGGGATGGAGATTTTACATGTGCAGGTTTATGAGTAGGTTTGAGAGGTGATACAAGATCAATTACAGGTGCTTGTTTGATTGGAGCAGGTGGGCTTGGACAAGTCGATAATTTCAGAACTGGGCTGAGATTTGATGGGTGCCTTGATTTCCTGGAAATCAATCCTCTGTTCATCTCGCAAGCTGGCTAAAAACTGATGGATGGGGTGCCAAGCCTGCATATTGCTTAAGTAGCTGATCATGCTTCCTTGCAACTACCAGAGGACTTACATTTGGAGAATCAAGGTTATAGTCATTATATCCAAATGGCCCAGAGACAGACACATCAATGGTTGGGGGAGAGGTCCATGAGACCACCCAATCAGTATACAACTGAAGAACTGGTCAGATGGTGTAATTTACACAGATGGAAAACATGTACACCTTTGCCTAATGCAGCACAATGATAAACCAACATATTTCGTAAAGCTAGGTTGCAAAAAACTGAGGAAAGTGCATTGGACCATGCCAGAATCGAGGGGTCAGCATGAGAAGCAATGAAATTCTCAGCTGCAATCCTGCAACTACCGGAAGTCTGACCTTGTTTTGATAACTTGCCTTTGATAACTTTTCCTGGTACATATGTAATAATCACTGTTCAAGCCTGACAGCACCCACTGAAGAATTGGTAGGACCTCCGTTACAGGTGGAAATTCCAAGGAGTCTCCATGCTCGATACACATCTAGTTCTTTTCACTGCAGTATGCCAAATAGTGGTCATCAATGCAAGCAATGGCAAATATTGCATATGGTGTGGCCACATGAAGGCGGTTCCTCAACGCTATAAGGTTTGGGCTATATAGCCGAGGTGACTGATTATAGAGATGTTTAGCATCATTGAAGAAGGAGGTTGGAAGGAAGATAAAAGGGGAATGAGATTGGAAGGATGTAGTGGCCAGTCGGAAGTAAAGCAGCTTGAGCAACCCATTGGCTAGATCCTCTTCAAGCCAATTTTCATCAAGAAAGCAGCCAAGCTTCCACAATGAGAAATCAGTTACACAAAAACCTGCAATGTGCGAAGCTATCTTGAATTCACAAAATTTGGCCACTAGCGAAGGTGAAAAGCATGGCTCAGAAGTCAGGTGGTTGACAAGCCAACATGCATAATCTTGAGGTATTCAGTAATTGTTCAAATTGACAAAAAGTCACAACTTCAAGAACATTCTGAGATAACAAGTAAAACACAACAATGTAGGTACACACCTTCGAAAAATGGCACAAATGTTCAGTTGTAACATCTGAATACTGATCATTAAACACTAGTACAACAGAACATTGGCCATTGTTATATTCATCTTCCAGACTGCACATGATTGGATTGAGGTCTGCAATATCAGGAATGACCTCATCAAACAGGATGATTGTGCTTCTAGCCATCATGGGGACTTCATCTGTAAACATCCAGGTTGTGACTGTGTTTGGTGGCAAGAAAGATGGGTAAGTATGTCCGAAAGTTAGACTGCAAAAGAACTGACAAGAATATGCTGCAGATGTGGAAGGAGTTGTGTACATCCAAAAGGTGCTCATGGTGGTCATGCCAACAGCAGTATTCTCGCCACACATTCACTTATATACCTATCTTGCCATCAAAAATTTTTCTCACAATTCATGATGGCATGGAAGCACCCAGAAGTAATGGATGGCTTGATCAGGCAGGACTCTAACTCAATTGAATGTTTGTTTCTCAATCTACAGACCAGGAGATATACGTCGCAATCTAGAAGCTGATAAAT